>CM076570.1:307899955-308648638 GCA_034641835.2 Pinus albicaulis | reverse complement strand
TGGAGCAGCAGGGAATCCCTTGGGAATTTTTTATCTCACATGATGTATTTGCAAATCCCCAAGCCTTCATTCAGCAAAATTTCCCCTCCACTCCTCCATCACCTCCACCTATGCCTTCTCCACAAGGAAAATTACCTCCTACTTCTTCTCCTAATGCATCAAAGGAAGATGATAACAGTGGCACTGATGAACAAGAATATGATGGTGGAAATGAAGAAAACAATGAGGAAAATACATAATTAAATGAGGAGCAAGGAGCTGAAAGCAGCAATGAAGAACAAGAAGATAATGAGGAAAGTGATGAAAACAGTGGGGTAGTGGCAGAGTTTAATGAGGAAAAAGATGATGACAACACTACTGAGGAAGAAGATGATGGTAGTAGCCATGAATAAAAAGAAAACGATAGTGGAGAAGAGGAATACAATGAGCACTATGAGGGAGATAGTGATAGTGATGATACAAATAAATCACTCCCTAGTATAGAAAAAGAAATTGATGATGAGAAAGATGAAGACATAGAGGATAATGAATAAAATAAAGAGGATGTCAGTCAGCAAGAAATTGAACATGACAGCCAAGAGAAGAATGTACCTGAGCATGACATTAAGCCTAGTCTTAGTGCAAACATTGACAATATAAATGAAGATGATGAACTTGAAGAAACAAAGGGAGATGATGAGAAAATAGAATACCAAGAACAAGTAGGTAATGAGGCTGAAATATATTTTGAAGAGGCAAGCAGTGACCAAGGAAATAGCACAAATAAAACAATCAGTGATGAGCAACGTGACCAAGGAAATAGTCATGATAGTCATGACAGCTGTCATGACTGTCATGACACAAATTAGCCTCCTAATGATGATGGAAGTAAATATAACCAAGAGGATCATGAAGACAAAGACCTTTATGAAGAACAAAATCAAATTGAGGAAAGTGAAGAAGGTAATGATCAATTTGAAGGCCAAAATGACAGTATAGAAAATAGTGAGGAAAATAAAGATGATAGTGATGCTCAAGGTCAAGAAAGTAGTGACCCAATGGGGCATGAGGTGACTCATGGAAGCCATGGAAAAGATGAAAGAGCTTGTGACAACACTAAAGGTCATAAAAATGATGGAAACACTGTCAAAACTACCATTATCACTCCTCTCACATGCACATACCATAGAGGAAAAAGAGATGGGTTTGCTGCCTCAAAAAGGCAAAGGGCCATCTCTTCTCAAGCTAGCAAGCCATTGGAAAAGGGAAAGGAAAAGATGGAAATGAGTCAGCAGTAGGAAAAGGTGAGGAGGAGTAAGAGAATCAAGAAAACCAATCAAGAGCCTCAATTCCTTAATCTAGACAGTGACAATGAGGACAAGGAGGTGACTACTAGAATGCTACTCTTGACCAAAGATGCACAGCTTAAGGAGTGGGAAAGAGATTTCGAGATAGCACAACGTGTCATTCAGTATTACAAAGAGGAGAAAAAGCACTTCAAGAAGGTAAAGAGAGGCCTCGCTCTCCAAAATAAAATGACCTAGCACTATGCAAAGAAAAACATGCTTGCTTGTGCCAAACTTAAGGAGGCCCTCATGGAGCTAGAAAAAATAAAAAGGGAAAAAGTGCATGATAGCCTTGAATTTTTGGCTGAGGCTTCTCAAAATGTGTCCAATACCTCTTGAGGGACCTCTCCACCAATTTTCAGCCAAATTGAACAAAATTTTGTCTTTTTGAAATTTTCAGGCCTCTATGCACAGTACCTTGGGTGCTACGCACAAATTTGGTGCATCCTCAGCTTGCCAACTTTACATTTTTGGATTCCTCACATAATCAGCAGTCTTCTCACAAAATTTTAGATCATTTTGAGTAGTTTTGAGCCCCCAAAAGGTCAAAAAACATCAAAATTTTGACCTTTCTACCTCATTTTCAGACTAGGTGCTGCACACAGAAAAGTGTTGAGAGAATTGGTTTTTGGATAGGTAAATGGCACTCAATCAAGAAAAAGCAAGTATTTATGGAAATTAGACTCATCATGCTTTCCAACGAGCCATCACGGAGCCAAATCCGGCATCGGGAAGGGGTCCAAAACTCAGCCACAAAAGACCCTATTTTCTGTTGAAGTGGCGCTACGCACAGAGGCTGTCTAGTGTGTTTTGGACCAAAAGTCAACAAAACACACTCATTTATTGCAAATATATATTTTTAAGATTTTTAAGGAAAAAAAACTCTATAATTAGGTGCAAATAGTTATTTTGGTGTTTATTTCTTAGGATATTATGTGCCTTGGGCCTTGCATGGTCTCTTGCCCATAAATGACATTTATGGTTAAATTTGACATTTACCTACCATATTTAGGGTTTTAGTCCTCCTTTTCTCCATAAATAGAGCATGAGGCCCCTATGTATTTTGTTGGCATTTGATGAGCTTGAAGAGCAATATACATGGTTTTATGAGATTGGAGAAGAAGTTGGTTTTGTGAAGTTGATGAATGGCTTGTTTGGCTTGATGATGAAGAAGCTTGTTTGCAGGATTTCTTAGCTTGGTTAGTGGTGATGGCTTCTTAACTTGTTTATGTTTTCTTGTTCTCATTATGTTTCCTCCTTCCTGGTTGCTATAAATCAGAAATGTATAGGTTGAGACATGCTCTTTGAGGCACTTCAATCCTCCTATTTGTTATAGCTTTGATGTTTTCCTTTGTTTGGTCATCTTAAGCAATTCTTGATTGCTCCTTAGGTCCACCAAAACTTGTTTTTGTTTCATGTATGGTTAGTATTCTAGTTTACAAGTATGATTCATGGTATGCCCTGCTTATTTGAAGCTTTGAAAACCCTATCTTGAAACCTTTCTTTGGGATATTGTTTGCTAGGTTAAGTCAAAGAGGTCTCATTCGATCTTGCCCTTTGTCCATGCCTACCAACTTGTTTCAGAGTTCTCAATAGCTTAATATATGATGTTTAGGAGTTCCCTCTTCATAAATTGAGTTATTTGTGTTATCTTATATGTTTTCCCAAACTCTGAAAGTGAATTTACTAAAGTTAGAAGCTCTTACACTTTCTATGTTTCACTGGAATGTTTATCTTGGATATTTATCAGTTTAAGTATTGTTCATTGAGCTTAATGGTTTTCTCTACCTCATGAGTTGTAACTTTTAACTATATATTTTTAAGACCTCTTAGTTTTTCCAAAATTTGATGTTCACTCCACCTCATACATCACCTTAAGAATCCATTAACCTTGCTAAATTGGCCCTGCAACACCCTTTGTTTCATCATCTAGACACCCTTGAGTTTCATTGACTCCATAGACCAATGGCTTTGACAGACTCTCACTCCACCTATTCCACTTGACCATCTTACCCAACCAAAACAATTAACATACCCTACACTTAACAACTAGCCTAAAATGAAAACCCTAAAGAAAAAGAACACATCCGATGAATCAGAGATTTCTTTGGTGTAGATTTTCTTAATCGTAGGTCAATCTCCATGCTTCATTTTTCGTAACTAAAAATGAGAACTCGTGCAGATTCCGAGCTCCTGAGCCCCGAAGAACACATCCTTTGCACCCAATAGAGAGATCTCTCTCTGAGTCCAGGAAGGCCAGGTCCTAGGACTCCAAAGACTGGTTCCATGTTACCCTGTCATTTGGTCTACCAATCTGCCAAATCACGGGACCCTAACAAGAGCAAGACATGTTCACCAATTCAAGAGTTGCTTCCAAATCTCTCTTAGTGCTAGAGTTGTTTTCTTAGTAAACGTTTTTTTACTGCCCTTGAACTGATGAAAGCCATCATTGTTTCATATAGGAGAATTTAGTTCTGATAAGAAAATTGTGATATTGTCTATTATCCCTTTTTAGTTTTTTAATGATTCAATTAAGATTAACATTTGTATGTTTTCATGAGGAGATTTTTTATGTTTCATGTCAATTACCTTTTATAACTCTAGGAGGTTCTTAATATTGCCTTTGTTTTTAATAAATGGAACTCAATTATATATTTAAAAAGATGATTAGGTAAGAGAATTTTAGGATTATAATTTATTTTTCCAAGTTGACAATGTGAATGTTTATTTACCTAAAGTTGGCTCCCATGTTCAATACCTCCCCATGGGGTCTGAAGATAATAGGTAATGGAAATTCAACGACATATAAAACAAATAATTTATACATCAAAAAATCAGTTCTATATATTATAGTAGTTCTTGCTTCAGTAATCTTTCAATTTTGCATTTAATTCTTTATTAATAAATTTGTTTTACTTAGTGGGGAGTACAATAATTTTGTAATCAAATAATAGGAGAAAACATATTCACAATATAATTTATTTGAATAAATAGATGTGTGTAAAATAGTTTAATAAGAAACTAGATTTGTAATTACAAAATATAAAAATATAACTTAAAATTGTGAAATTACTTTGTATTTTTTGTTTCTTATGTATATAGAGAAAGCATAAACCAAGTTTGGAGTTAAGAAAATAAACCATAACATAAAGAACAATATCTCCTTCCAAAAATTTCTCCATATTAAAATGACATTCACTTTCTTGTATACCATGACTAGGATACGTAGATGAACTTGGAGTAAACTCTATTTCTGTTAATAAAAATTCTCTTTATTTACATCTATGCTAGATAGATTGTACTTGAATGTATTTAAAATATCTTATTTGAGTTACATGCTTGTTTCAGAGGATTATTAATCACCAAAGGATTTTCACCTCCAATTTCCTATTTCAATATCTATAACAAATTTTTTTATATATGTGAACAGATTGTGTTGGTTTATATATATGTTTTCACCCACAATTATATATTTCAATGTCTATAACAAAAATTTCTGGTTGATAACTCTTAAATATCTTTGAAACCTCCACAACTTGCTTCCATGGAAGCAAAAATTGTCTTTCATTCCTTCACGATGGCTCCTTCTTTGCAACAACTTATTTCTTCTAGGCTACTCTTTCTGATGCTATTGCCTTAAGGCGTTTATTTTGCAACATGTGGTGCAATTGCTAGTTATAGTGTAATTGAAATGATATTAATTTTAATAATGCTCATTTTGTTTAAGCCATTTTTGTATAGTGGAATATGAGTGAGCTATGTAATTGAAATTATATTGTTTTAAGAATGTTTATTTTGTTTAAAAGAGTTTTTGTATAAGTCATTTTTGTATAGTGGAATATCAGTGACCTATGTAATTGAAATTACATTGTTTTAAGAATGTTTATTTTTTTGAGAGTAGTGTAATTTTCTGTGATCCATATCAAATTTAATCAGAAATAATTATTCAATATTTATTTTTTTTAAAAGTACTTTTGTATATTAGAATATATGTGAGACATGTAATTAAAATTAAATTATTTTTGATATTGTTTATTTTATTTAAGGTATTTTTTATAGTATAATATGAGTAAAATATATCATTTTTTTATTCTTAATATTTCATATTAATATGTAGTATTTTAAAATTATATATATATATATATATATATATATAATCAAATCAAATCAAATAATTTTATATCAATTTTATATATTTATTGATGTATTTGAAATAAAAATGTGTAACCATTTCATGTTTAGTAAAAAGTTCTACGACATTCAAAAAAATATTAATAAAAATTCTTATGATGAATCTTAGTGGAAGGTTCCAAACGTCGGTCTAAATCATCAAGATTGGGAATGACTGAAAATCTATTTTTTATTTTTTGTTATAAAAAATAACTTTAACATTTTTAATTTTGGTCCTTTTTTTTTCAAATTCTACAATAAAAAATTTGTGAAATCATGATTTTTTGTTATTTAATATGCATTTTTTAATATATAAATGGATCTAGTGCCCTAAAAAACCCCAAAATACTAGATTATGTAGATTTGTAACTCAAAGTTATGATTCCAACAAATTTTTACAGGTTTTAGGAAAAATCAACCAAAAAAATATACTTGAAAAAGAGCCAAATGTAGAATATTTAAACTACAACTAAATCAAATATTTCAATGACATAGTTGAAACTACAAAATTTTGAATACCTTAATGTTTAATATGGAATTTTCACAAGACATCTAAAAAAATAACAAAAAAAAAAAATCAATGTGGACTATAAATAAAATAAGTGTTCACATTAATTTATATAACAATTTATAAAGAAAGAGAGAAAAAAAAGAGTTTTTTAAGTAGGTGATTTTTAAATTCGAATAAGAGGGAGATGTGTAATTCATTCATGGTTTAACATTGAGTTGATACATAACATTGAAAAATATATTAAGAAAAAAATATTTCAATGTTGACTATAAATAAAATATTTTAATGCCCACATTAAAATGACTTGTAGTTAAAACATTTTAATGCTATTATGAGAGATGTTATTTTTTGTAACCTCCTAATTAAACATGGTAAATAAATCTTACTTAACTGTTTAATCAAGAAACGGTTGAAACCAAATTCTTGATAACAGTCCTGGGTATTCTTTATTAAGGGGGGATCTCTTGAGGAGGAGGGCTCTCGGGTTAACGAAATTGGCGAGGTTGTTGCATTCCAAGAAACATATTAGTGAGCCTCTCACTGACATCTGCATCCCTCAAGGAGTTGGCGGTTTAGAGTTAGAGGTTTCATATTCATCTGCCTGTCAGTGCATATGCGTGTGAAATCGATGTTTTGGCAGTGTGCGGCAATCATGGTTGTGGAGATAAGTAATCATATTGCATATGCCTTATGAGTAAAATATTTTTTATTATTTTTGCAGTAATTGTAAGGTTTCAATGCATAAGATTTCTGGAAACATTTGTAGGGTTCGTGCATGATTAGGCACCTTTCTCATTGTCTTGAAAGAAATTACTTCATAATCTTGTGCATAAACTAGTTTTATGGTTTTCTTGGATAAGAATACATGGAAACCTTGTACATAAGAAGACAAAGAAACCATGAAAAGACTAGATATTGGACAGATTTCTTGGAAATTACATGCATTTTAATGGTTATTATACTTAGTTTTTTTTTTTTGAGAAACAAGAACATGTATTTGCACAAATGAAAACAGTAGTTAAAAGTTTGAAAAAGAAGTAATAAGAAATCCAATATTATTTTCTTGAAAATGAATACAGATTAAAGACGAGTAACTCTTGAAATATTTTCATGTGCCGTGAAGAAGAAAAGAGAAAAGTTTTCTCACATTAATATTCTTGGAAGATTTTTTAGGAATATGTATGCATACATTAACCGTGTTGTGAATATGTATATATAGTTTACCATGGTGAAGGTAAAGATTAATTATTTAATAAATTCATGGATAGTTTACCATGGTGTTGGTAAAGATTAGTTATTTAAAAAATCCATGAATAGATTACCATGGTGTTTGTAAATATTAATTGTTTAATAAATCCATGGATAGATTACCATGGTATTGGTAAAGTTTAGTTATTAATAAATCCATGGGTATATTACCATGGTGTTGGTAAAGATTAGTTATTTAATAAATCCATGGATAAAAGAACTATTCAGTTATATTTCTTTAGAAGAAAACGTTGTGTTATTAATTTTATGTTATCATGATTATGATGTTAGTTTCTTTCGGAATAGGATCATGTCTATGAATACAATATTTGTATTATATTTCATTGTGTTGAATTCCTATATCAATAGGTTTCATCTTTCATGATTGTCTTGATTGAATCATGGAATATGTTCAAACCTTCTTACTTGAGCAAAGGTGTTCCATATTCTTGAAAACCAAAAAATCAAAAAATTTAAAAAAAAATGTAAAGAGGGTATACCCTAAAAGAAAGATCAAAGGGTAAAAAGAATAAAATGGTCAAAAAAGTGAAGGAAATGAACCCCAAGTAAAAAATAGACCAAGGAAAGTGTGCAAATCCACATGCCACTGCTATTTCATTTTTGTAATAAATCAATTGTGTGCAGCTTGTCAAACTTTTGCCACAATTTATGAATAAGTCAAACTGTTTAAACTTGGCTTACTCATATTTCAATTTCATGTTATAGATTAGAGAATAAATATCTGACCAAAAAGTTTAATCTTGGCAGATAGGTAGATAGGTAGAGTGAATAAAAGGTGCTCAACAGTTTAATCTGAGCCCTTGGATGTAATAAGGGTAGAAATAGATAGATTTATCATGTAAAAAGAAAAAGATTGAAAAGGGTTTGCAAGTCTAAATGCACCCTAATAAAGAAGAGAAAATGGTAGTGTTAAGTAGATAGGGTAGGTAGATGGTGCTGCAAAGTGTTATCTGATGAATTATGCTGCTACATGTTTTTGATCCTTTACTTTCATCATAAGTACTGAAGCAGGAAATACAATGGAAAATCATTGCAAGCAAAGTCAAAAAATCATTAACCTCCCTCATCATTTTCCCCCTTAAAGGTTTTACTAATTTCCCCCCAAAGTACTAAGGTGTTTGGAGATCAAAAGGGCTCAAGGCATTTCCTTGACTTCTGGAGGGACCGGACCCTCGGCCTAGTGATCAAAAAGACCTAAGTACTTGAGATAATTCATCATTGTTATCTTCCATTTTTAACTTTCTCCTAAGAAAAATCACATTTTACTTAGGAAACTGATGCATAATTTCATAAAAATCCCTCAAGATAAACTTGCTATTCTAAGAAGTGTTGGAGATAAAATGTTGCAATTTACTTCACAAGTGATCACTTTCTTAGATATGTAAAAATATTTTGAGTTTCCTTGTCCTCTGCCATATTAACGTTTAACTTTATTTACTAAATCCCTAGTCAAATACCCTTTCCTAAGTATATAACTCCCTTTTATATCTACCCCAAAAACCCCTTTATTATAATGTTTTAACCAAAGTATTTATCTCCCTAAAATTCATTAAGACCCGCTTTTACAAGCCCTTTGGTTAAAAAATAGCAATATACATTAATCCCGCCCCTATGGTGAATTAGTTCTATTAATTGATTTACCATATAAATAAAAATATATACATAAAAACCTTAAACATGCGATATGTGTGTTTAAACGCAAAAATATCAATAAAGCTTTGCGAAAGTCTTGCGCCACCGTGGTTCGTCCACGTAGCATTCCACCTAGCCAACTCCGCCGCAACCCCTTTCTTTTGCATACGGGATTAATTAAGTCATCTGGACTAATTAACAACCTTCCCCGCCTATTAAAAAGCCCCCGGAGCGATTAAAAACATTTAAAAGTGTTTAAAAGTACGACGGGGCCCACATGAAACCTCCACCCATCTTCCCATCGCCCCAGCCGTTGGATCAGCCTCCCGCAGATCAACGGCCAGCGTTGATCCCGCTGCCCATCCCTTGTCAGCAATTTAACCAGCGGGGGATGGGTGGTTTCTGAATAGTCAACCATCCACGTGGCGATTATCCTATGGAATCGCTCCCCCCGTGATTTATACCACCCTCGACCAAAAGCGGTGCGGGAATACCACTTACCGCTTACCGCTTACTGCCGGCTTACGTCACCCCGTACGTCGATGACGTCATCACCTCGAAAAAATAAAAAATACTTTTAACTTGCGAATAAAGCCAATTTTCGTGTTTTTTCAGTTATTTTCATTATTATGAAAACGACAGAGCTCCCGCTGGGATTTTCAAATTTCCACTACAATTGACCAATTTACTCCAAGATTCCGCTGCGCCCGTGTTGAAGAACAGTCCCGCCATTTCCTGTTACCTGTTAAAGAACCAGTTTCCGTCTAAAAGCAGGTATTTATCCTATTACGCCCCGAAATTCAAACGAAACTCTGTTTTCCTTGTTTTTCACTGAAATCAGTGTTTAAATCTTAGTCCTAAGATCATTCCCTGAGTTTTACGACTGAAAATTGTTCCCCCCGAACCTGCAAATTGACCTGTTTCTCCCGTGAATTTACTCAATTCCTCACCATTAGCCAAATTTCCATTTTGAATCCACAAGAACCAAAATGGAAGCTCCTGTGGCTTTAAACATTGCCCCATTGAACGCTCCTCATAGAGACCTGGATTTCATTAAAATATTGTTTGATTTTAGCAGGTTACCATCAGAATATGGATTTGGACTAACAATTTCAATACTAGTTGACAAAATTGTTTACTCAAAATTCTGAGATTTTAATTCAATATCTTCATTCAACAAACAGTTTGTATACAAAGTCAGAGAGGGATTAGAATGATGAAATGTTCCCAGTGAATGGTAAAAGTGAAATGAGAAATTACAGGGATAGGAAAAGCATAACAGTTAAAGAGTATCAGTGGTTAAAGTGTATCAGGTAAAAGTCAGAGTGAAAGTAAAAATGAAGTTACAGAGCGGTCAAAGGTAAAACAGTAAAAGTAATTACAGAGGCAGTAAAATGGTAAAAGAGATGAAAATACTTTCACCAACATTGAAGTTTATCTAAAGTGAAAGTAAAACAGTCAAAGGAACAAAAAAGTGAAAAGATGAAAAATACAACAAGAAGGAACATTTTTGCAGAAATTGCATATTTTAGTCATAGTTTTACAGAAACTATTGTGATCAATCAAAGATGAATTTTACAAAACTGAAGGAGGTTTATATTTTTAAGAGGACCATCTACAAAAACCTCTCTCACTTTTCTAACAGCTATTATGGTTTTGGAAATATTAAACAAAGTTGGAAAGCACTTTTTGCAGAAAATTACAGTCAAGTCATCATTTTGAAGAGAATATTGTGGCCAATTAGAAATACATTTTACAAAACTGAAGGAGTTTTTTGTTCCTAAGGGACCCATCTACAAAAACCTATCTCACTTTTTTCACAGTGATTTCAGAATGAGAGATACATGCACATCTTTTGAGGCTATTTTTCAGACTCTGTAAAACTCTGTTTTACATATATTTTTTACAGAGCATATTATGTACAGCTGGAGAGGAATTTTGGGAAACTGAAAGAGGTTTATCTCACCAACATATTAATCCACAATAACCTCTTTCACTTTTTACATATCTATTACGGATTGAGAAATACGAAGATATCATTGAACCCCAAGTTTGCAGAATTGTTGGAGCAGATTGCACAAAGAAAGGAAGCAGTTAGTGACTTGGATGCCTCATCATCAACTAAGATTTGGATCAAATTCGAATTCTCCTCTTTGTCATCACCTATCCATCAAAAATAGTGCCAAATATTTTGAGTGTCCTTTACTTTAGTTCTATTTATGTAAATAGTTGGAGAGATTTGTGAACCAATTTTGATATTTGTTTCAAGATATTTTAGTTTAGAATTTGTATAAATACTCCACTCTTGGAAGCATTTGGGTGGATTCTATTACTCTGCTGTAACACTGAGATTTTCGGAATAAAATCTTTTGGAGAAATTTACTTGTGGCTTACTGGATGACGATTTGAAGCACTGGACTTGTTGCAGGATTCATGTGTTGGACTACAGCTCAATAAGTGTTTCTACCCTTTGTTTGAAATTTTATATTAGTTTATAATACCATCATATCCATTTCTGAATAATTTACATAAAGGATTGAAACAGAATTTGCTTAATTGTACTCTGTTTTCAAATGTGATTGTTCCTAAATGTTTTCTTCTAAATCAGCTATAAGCTTGAATTCTTAAATGCTCCTGCTTCGCTAATTTAAGCACTATTGATTGCTATAATAAATAATCCTTTATTGCTCTTTGTTTGTAGTCAATCCACTTCTTTCCTTTGAACATGGTGAAAGATTCTTAGTTGCCTTTCATCCCTTCAAGATCATCCCACCCACTTTAAATTTTAAGGATTGTTCTCTGTCTAGCTATCTTGCCCTGTAATACCATCTTGTGCGTAGAATAGAAGTCCAGTAAAGCCATCCTTTGACTCCATAGCCCAATGGACTGAAAGCTCTCAGCCTTGCCCTTAGTTTGCGGATTCCACCATTTTCCCAAAACAAACTTTGAATCGATAACTAGCCTAAAACCTTAAAAGAACAAAGATAAATCATAAAGAGAGAGCCCTCTCTGGATGCAGATTGGCTAGATTCTGCATCTAAAAGGTTGGTTTGTGGTTACCTCGGGTATACTTTCCTCTTACACAAATTCTAGGAAAACCTGAGTGATAACATAGTGGCGACCATACTGGGGATCTGAATCATTTTTATCGTTACTATTGTTTTCTTATAAGCTATAGACAGAGTCTGAAGATCAGCCAGGTAGCCTTTGAAATTGCTTTTGCTCTGCAATTGCAAAATTAAATAAAAGCTGCTTCAGTCTATCTCTGATTTAGCTTATACATTGAACCTTAGTTTCAAATGTTTAATCAGACTCTCTAGTTTAATAAATCTTTGAGAAAATTTTAATTAAAAATCTTAAATTTCTTAAAGAAATCATAGAAGTTGTTTTGAAAATTCACAAAAAATAAAATAATCATAAAATATTCAAAATTTGGTTTCTTGAAGAACTAACTTTTTCTTCAGAATTGTTTTACAGGTTTAGATCTGATCTATGATGGTGGACAGGGATCAGACACACAAAGGTTAAAATCATCCACCTGGCGACTCCAAAATCAATTTCACTACTAAGACTCCACTGGAGGAATGAACCTGGAAAAACAATATGGAAAGATCAGGCTTTCAACTTGGATTGTTATCCAAGACATTATGTTCTTTCTAAATTGATAGAGTTTTCCAATGTATATTGTATTTTAGAGAAGAACTTAGAGTAGTTTTTAATTTATCTCTTTTGAAAATTGTAAATATAAAATCTCCATGCACATTTGAGCATCATTCTTCTAACTCTTTTGATATCATTTTCCAATCAAGACACCGTAGATCAGAGATCCAGAGCTTCAAGTTTCAGAGAAATTCCACAACCAAATAATCCATAGTCCAAAGCATTAATAATGATACTGGATGACAGGGTTTGTGGAAAATCTTTCATTTGATGAAATTTTAAATGAATTCAGGGATGAGTTATCAAAAATTCAGTTTGATGAGGATTTTCTAAGAGCTTTCTTTCTTCTTTTTAAATCAAGAAAATGTTCTCCTCGAGTTAAAAATGGCTTCTTGATATAATTTCTGAAAATTATGAAAATGAAATCAAACTTTTGCATTCTCAAATTCAGTCATACAATTTCCGAAATCCTAAAGAATTCTTTGAAAATCTTCCTTCTCCAAAGCAAGATGAAATTGTACTATCTTTTGACTTGCATATTGAAGATGATTATTCTTTCAAACACAAGACTGAAGAAATAAGTTTATGGTCTAATATTCATAATTCAATTGAACAATTAGTCATTGAAGGCCTAGAAGTAAATAACATACATCATGCTTTTATTGATCCTATATCAAATTATATGGAGAATATTTTGAGCCCAAATCTGCAAACATGTTTTCTCTATAAAGATGAAATACATCAAAAGTGGCCTTTAAACATCATATCATTTATTATAAAGGCATATGATCATAACATACTTCCAATTTTGATCACAAGCAATCAAGTTATCCATTTATTTTTACAGCTACTTGATTGGCTTCATTGGCATTTTTGTATTACCTGATTCAATAAGATTTTTAGTAGATTAGAGTAGGTAAATGAGTGCTAATAAGCTCAGAATTTTGAGCATTTTTTTTTAGTTTTTCAATTTTCAGCTAGTTTTTCATTAAGTTGGTTTGAAATTTTTTGTGTGTTGTTTTAGTTTTAGATCAGATTTCAGGTTGCAGAAAAAGGACTATATTCAATTCAAGATTTTCAACCACAACAAATGCATGTTTGGGATTGGAACAAGGCAGAAGATTTCTAACTGGGAAACAAAGTTTTCAATTTGATTGGATGGTGACTTCTTGGAATTGAAGCCCGAAGTGAAGGCCCTAAGTTCCAAAAGTTTCACTATCATATGTAAAATAAAGCTACCAGAAGAAGGAAGATTTCATACTTTCAGTTTGAAGACATTCTGAGGCATCTGACCTGTTGTTCTTGACTTTCCACAAGGAAAAGCCATCCCCAAGTGGAGCCAGTGTTAGCCTCCTATATCAATAGGTTTCATCTTTCATGATTGTCTTGATGGAAGTATGGAATATGTTCAAACCTTCTTACTTGAGCAAAGGTGTTCCATATTCTTGAAAACCAAAAAATCAAAAAAAAGTTAAAAAATGTAAAGAGGGTATACCCTAAAAGAAAGATCAAAGGGTAAAAAGAATAAAATGGTCAAAAAAGTGAAGGAAATGAACCCCAAGCAAAAAATAGACCAAGGAAAGTGTGCAAATCCAAATGCCACTGCTATTTCATTTTTGTAATAAATCAATTGTGTGCAGCTTGTCAAACCTTTGCCACAATTCATGAATAAGTCAAACTGTTTAAACTTGGCTTACTCATATTTCAATTTCATGTTATAGATTAGAGAATAAATATCTAGCCAAACAATTTAATCTTGGCAGATAAGTAGCTAGGTAGAGTGAATAAAAGGTGCTCAACAGTTTAATCTGAGCCCTTGGATGTAATAAGGGTAGAAATAGATAGATCTATCATGTAAAAAGAAAAAGATTGAAAAGGGTTTGCAAGTCTAAATGCACCCTAATAAAGAAAAGAAAATGGTAGTGTTAAGTAGATAGGGTAGGTAGATGGTGCTGCAAAGTGTTATCTGATGAATGGTGCTGCTACATGTTGGTTAATCATTTACTTTCATCACAAGTACTAAGGCAGGAAATACACTGGAAAATCACAGCAAGCAAAAGTCAAATTCATTAACTTCCCTCATCATTTTCCCCCTTAAAGGTTTTACTAATTTCCCCCAAAAGTACTAAGGTGTTTGGAGATCAAAAGGGCTCAAGGCATTTCCTTGACTTCTGGAGGGACCGGACCCTCGGCCTAATGATCAAAAAGACCTAAGTACTTGAGATAATTCATCATTGTTATCTTCCATTTTTAACCTTCTCCTAAGTAAAATCACATTTTACTTAGGAAACTGATGCATAATTTCATAAAAATCCCTCAAGATAAACTTGCTATTCTAAGAAGTGTTGGAGATAAAATGTTGCAATTTACTTCACAAGTGATCACTTTCTTAGATATGTAAAAATATTTTGAGTTTCCTTGTCCTCTGCCATATTAACGTTTAACTTTATTTACTAAATCCCTAGTCAAATACCCTTTCCTAAGTATATAACTCCCTTTTATATCTACCCCAAAAAACCCCTTTATTATAATGTTTTAACCAAAGTATTTATCTCCCTAAAATTCATTAAAACCCGCTTTTACAAGCCCTTTGGTTAAAAAATAGCAATATACATTAATCCCGCCCCTATGGTGAATTAGTTCTATTAATTGATTTACCATATAAATAAAAATATATACATAAAAACCTTAAACATGCGATATGTGTGTTTAAATGCAAAAATATCAATAAAGCTTTGCGAAAGTCTTGCGCCACCGTGGTTCGTCCACGTAGCATTCCACCTAGCCAACTCCGCCGCAACCCCTTTCTTTTGCATACGGGATTAATTAAGTCATCTGGACTAATTAACAACCTTCCCCGCCTATTAAAAAGCCTCCGGAGCGATTAAAAACATTTAAAAGTGTTTAAAAGTACGACGGGGCCCACATGAAACCTCCGCCCATCTTCCCATCGCCCCAGCCGTTGGATCAGCCTCCCGCAGATCAACGGCCAGCGTTGATCCCGCTGCCCATCCCTTGTCAGCAATTTAACCAGCGGGGGATGGGTGGTTTCTGAATAGTCAACCATCCACGTGGCGATTATCCTATGGAATCGCTCCCCCCGCGATCAATACCGCCCTCGACCAAAAGTGGTGCGGGGACTTCCCGCTTACCACTTACCGCCCGACTCTGCACACGTCATCCAGTACTACCGTGACGTCACACCTCGACAAAAACAAAAAACCCTTTTTACTTGTAAATAAGCTATTTTTCACGTTTTTCCTGTTATTTTCGTTATTCTGAAAACGACAGAGCTCCCGCTGCGATTTTCAAATTTCCATTGCAATTGACCAATTTACTCCAAGATTCCGCTGCGCCCGTGTTGAAGAACAGTCCCGCCATTGCCTGTTACCTGTTAAAGAACCAGTTTCCGGCTAAAAGCAGGTATTTATCCTATTACGCCCCGAACTTCAAACGAAACTCTATTTTCCTTGTTTTTCACTGAAATCAGTGTTTAAATCTTAGTCCTAAGATCATTCCCTGAGTTTTACGACTGAAAATTGTTCCCCCCGAACCTGCAAATTGACCTGTTTCTCCCGTGAATTTACTCAATTCCTCACCATTAGCCAAATTTCCATTTTGAATCCACAAGAACCAAAATGGAAGCTCCTGTGGCTTTAAACATTGCCCCATTGAACGCTCCTCATAGAGACCTGGATTTCATTAAAATATTGTTTGATTTTAGCAGGTTACCATCAGAATATGGATTTGGACTAACAATTTCAATACTAGTTGACAAAATTGTTTACTCAAAATTCTGAGATTTTAATTCAATATCTTCATTCAACAAACAGTTTGTATACAAAGTCAGAGAGGGATTAGAATGATGAAATGTTCCCAGTGAATGGTAAAAGTGAAATGAGAAATTACAGGGATAGGAAAAGCATAACAGTTAAAGAGTATCAGTGGTTAAAGTGTATCAGGTAAAAGTCAGAGTGCAAGTTAAAATGAAGTTACAGAGCAGTCAAAGATAAAACAGTAAAATTAATTACAGAGGCAGTAAAATGGTAAAAAGAGATGAAAATAAATTTCACCAATAGTGAATTTTTTCTAAAAGTGAAAGTAAAACAGTCAAAAGAGCAAAAAAGTAAAAAGATGAAAAACACAACAAGAAGGAACATTTTTGCAGAAATTGCATGTTTTAGTCATAGTTTTGCAGAAACTATTGTGATCAATCCAAGATGAATTTTGAAAAACTGAAGGAGGTTTATTTTCTTAAGAGTACCATCTACAAAAAACTCTCTCACTTTTCTAACAGCTATTATGGTTTTGGAAATATTAAACAAAGTTGGAAAGCACTTTTTGCAGAAAATTACAGTCAAGTCATCATTTTGCAGAGAATATTGTGGCCAATTAGAAATACATTTTACAAAACTGAAGGAGGTTTATGTTCCTAAGGGACCCATATACAAAAACCTATCTCACTTTTTGCACAGTGATTTCAGAATGAGAGATACATGCACATCTTTAGAGGCTATTTTTCAGACTCTGTAAATCTCTGTTTTACACATATTTTTTACAGAGAATATTATGTACAGCTGGAGAGGAATTTTGGGAAACTGAAAGAGGTTTATCTCACCAACATATTAATCCACAATAACCTCTTTCATGTTTTACATATCTATTACGGATTGAGAAATACGAAGATATCATTGGACCCTAAGTTTGCAGAATTGTTGGAGCAGATTGCACAAAGAAAGGAAGCAGTTAGTGACTTGGATGCCTCATCATCAACTAAGATTTGGATCAAATTCGAATTATCCTCTTTGTCATCACCTATCCATCAAAAATAGTGCCAAATAGTTTGAGTGTCCTTTACTTTAGTTCTATTTATGTAAATAGTTGGAGAGATTTGTGATCCAATTTTGATATTTGTTTCAAGATATTTTAGTTTAGAATTTGTATAAATACTCCACTCTTGGAAGCATTTGGGGTGGATTCTATTACTCTGCTGTAACACTGAGATTTTCGGAATAAAAGCTTTTGGAGAAATTTACTTGTGGCTTACTGGATGACGATTTGAAGCACTGGACTTGTTGTAGGATTCATGTGTTGGACTACAGTTCAATAAGTGTTTCTACCCTTTGTTTGAAATTTTATATTAGTTTATAATACCATCATATCCATTTCTGAATAATTTACATAAAGGATTGAAACAGAATTTTCTTAATTGTACTCTGTTTTCAAATGTGATTGTTCCTAAATGTTTTCTTCTAAATTAGCTATAAGCATGAATTCTTAAATGCTCCTGCTTCGCTAATTTAAGCACTGTTGATTGCTATAATAAAGAATCCTTTATTTCTCTTTGTTTGTAGTCAATTCACTTCTTTCCTTTGAACATGGTGAAAGATTCTTAGTTGCCTTTCATCCCTTCAAGATCATCCCACCCACTTTAAATTTTAAGGATTGTTCTCTGTCTAGATATCTTGCCCTGTAATACCATCTTGTGCGTAGAATAGAAGTCCAGTAAAGCCATCCTTTGACTCCATAGCCCAATGGACTGAAAGCTCTCAGCCTTGCCCTTAGTTTGCGGATTCCACCATTTTCCCAAAACAAATTTTGAATCTATAACTAGCCTAAAACCTTAAAAGAACAAAGATAAATCATAAAGAGAGAGCCCTCTCTGGATGCAGATTGGCTAGATTCTGCATCTAAAAGGTTGGTTTGTGGTTACCTCGGGTATACTTTCTTCTTACACAACTTCTAGGAAAACCTGAGTGATAACACATTGGAAAGAATATTCATTTTGTATATGGGAAGTGATAACAAGTTTTGTTATCCTACATTGATTCTTTGGTAAAAAAGACACCATCTGCACAAAAACTAAAAATAATGTTTTGGTTCATTGATATATATGTATGGGTAATGTTGGTAGTTTTATGGAAATGAAACCATGTCTTTGCATGCCTTTATGTTATATTTCCTGGAAAAGAAAATATGTGTTTGCATGTTCTCTAGTATTAAGCACTTCTTTGGGAAGACTCGTGAAGGAAGCTATGTGCTTCGTTGGAGAATCTTTTGGAATCTATATGCATTTGCATGCATGGGAGCAACATTTTTTATGTTAGCTTCCATTCCATGGACTAAAAGTAATAGCTTAAGGGTTAGCTATTTTTATTAAATTCATGTAAATCGCATCCACGAATATCATAACTGTTGTATCAGTTTATTTTAAAGAAAATCTTGGGAGATGTAGCTATTGTCTTGCAGGAATGTGTGCTTATGTGACAGAAACATTAGTTAATGTGATGACTTATAACTAGCACATATGAATTATGTGTTGTTAAAGGGAGAATTTCAAGGTACTTTACTTTCATGTCTTGAATATACATGAGTAGATGGAGAAGCTTCTATAGTATAGATATATGAAATGATTTATTATACTTTATGAATCTTAACATCAATGTATGTTGAAGGTAACATTAGCAGGGAATGATGGTGACATGTATAAAGGAAATATTATGCTTAACCTGGTGGCAGGTAAGTGATTATGGTTCATGCATATGAGTGCGAACTACCGGATGATCCAATGTACGATGGACCATTGTAGGTAGATCCATGCCATCAAGATATGAAGATATGAATATTAGTGGATAAATGCTGTCATATTTATTGTAATGGATTTAAGCTAGATATTTTTATATTTCCTTGTAAGATTTATAAACGATGGTTAAGGAATGGTCTCCCTTATAAGCCGTTAAGTGAGGGCTGATCACCCTCACGAGCGTTTAATAATAAAATTAAACATTGTTGGTTTTCACCCTATGGGGTTTCCAAGGTATATTAGTGTTCAATGATGTGATTGATTATTGTGTCAAATTGATGATGTTTATTCCTTTCTTGTTATGATGTTCATAATGGCAAGTATGTGATGACTACATAAGTAATGAAATGAATGGAAGGTTATAAAATTTTATGTTAATGTACTACAATAGTGGTTGTTAATGGTTAAGCAACTTACTATTCCTAAACTATGGTTACACTATGAACTGGTGAACATTGTATCTAATGATGAATAAGGAGTATTTAATAGTGATTTGGATAGTTACTCGTGAGTAACTTGTATAAAAAATTTAACTCCTCCATTTCCATGTGAAGTTATAGGTGTATCTTACAAGTGGTATCAGAGCTAAAGGTTACAACATTGGCGCCTTTGGGATTTGTTAAGCGAAAAGAAATTGAGGTATGCTACTAACAGACATGAGTTAAGCTATGATTCTAGAAATCTACATGTTGATTGATATATGATTCTAGAAATCTACATATTGAATGATATATGCAGTAGTCTACTCTTGACATGAGATGTGTGATTCATGTCTATGACTACATTAGAGAGTAATGAGTAATACATGTTGTTGCAAAACGGTTTTCATAACATTGGAATCCTGTTGAGTATGAAAGACAATAAAACCTTTATTGTACTTAATAACAACCTGGGTACTCACTGGTGAAAGTGAGAGGCATTTATTTAACATTGGTTATATGACATATTACTCACACATTTAAGTAATATGTTATCTGAAGTACCTAATAGCACTTATATGAATGTATAGTGATGGTGTTTAATTAGTTGCAGAAATGAAAAACATGATAAAATCTTGAATAGGATGATAGAATGTTTTAAAATAATGAATGAAGCATTTTAGATGTTAAAAATACATAATGAGTCAAGTAGTGAGACTTGACTATAATGAGTAGTTGATTGACTCGTTAGTTTTAAATGAGTCGTCATGGATGCATTAAGATTATTAGTGGCATTGAATGACTAGTTTTTGAATGAGTCGTGTCATTGATGCATTAAGATTATTAATAGCATTGATTAGTTATGAATGACTAACTAATGAAAGTTATATGCATGAATAAATTTTGACTAAAGCTATTTGAAAGTTGTGAACAAGTGATTATGGTAATTACTTTGTGTGTCAGTATGTTGGTAATAGAACATTATGGGAATTGGAAATGTTGCACTCATACCCTAATCGTTATTGACATTAATGAATATTTATATATGCTTGTATGCATGACAACATTTGCATGCATGAAAACATTGTATGTCGGAAATTAAAATGATTGCGTAAGATAATACGTGTGTAAGAAATGCATATTTAGGATTAGAATTGTTGCTTATAGTAAGCATGGGTAGCTTAATCGCAACAGAAAACCTGTGAAAGTAAAATAGTGCCATGGAAAAAAATCGCAACAGTAAATGTTAAAGTATCATGTTATAATGTGCATGATTTTTTTATTTGGGAAATAATAATGTGCAACACATGTATGTTAGTCATGTTTCCTTTTAATCTAGATATCATTGGACCCAAGTGGAGGGCCAAGTATGATGTATGAAGTACATAAAGTTTCTTTTTCTTTATGTATAATGTGCATAAAGTTCATTATGTAATCTACTATGGGAAAGAATGCTAAAAGAGAAATTTAACATACCAGACAGTTGACAACAATTGTGAAAGGCTAGAAGGCCTTGGGTTGATGGTGGTTTCCTGCCCAAAGGGGTTGATGGTGCTTACCTTCCCGGATTTCCTCTCCCTAGAGATATATGATCTTAGTAGGGAAGAGAGTTGGTCAAGATGGTGAAGGGGAAAAACCTGAGGAAAATCTATTGATTTTGGAGCTTGTGGGAGGTGGCCCAAAATTTCTCATAGACAGGACACTGTCAGAGGAATGGGCATGATGTTGCCAAGAGGAATCCATACTGGACCTGGAATGATATTTTGTTAAATGACTGTCTGGATGTGAAAATGACTCGAATTTGTTGTAGAAATCAACTCCCATGGGTTGGGAGGAGCATTTTGTTTACCATTGTGGTTCTCATAGCGGAACAAATTAAGTAAAAAGTTATGTGTTGTATTAAAATTAAGTTTTATATGATTGTGTAAATATCTTATGTAGATATTAAGAGAAAAGGAGCTTAGCGCTCAGAAAATGAATTACTGAATGTATAAGTTCATTTATTTTATTACTAATTTGTTTGAATGTCTTAGCAGAGGCTAGGATATGCCCATAGTGCATTGATTGACCATTGGTACGATTAGAGAGCTAGGTGCTCTCTGAGTAATTTTTGAAGTACTGTGTGGATGTCTTTAGCAGGAGCTAAGACAGTGTGCATGTGATGCATTAATTAGAGGGTTGGTGCTCTCTGAGTACTTGTGGAATTACTCTGATTAAAACATCCCTTGATATTGCATGAATTTTTGATAGTTGCAAGTATTTCTTTTGATTGAAACTATGTGACTAATGTGATTAAATTTGTTAGTCATACATTATAGGCTCTTTTCAGGGAATGTTCATGTGTGTTCAACCATTCTCAGAGAGCATGCATAAAAGCCATCATTACTTCCAATAGTAATTGGTAAGTAATGGTTAGTTGGTATAGTATTTTTCTATATTTTTATGAATTTGAATAATGGATAAGTGGTTAAAAATGGAAATGGAATATTGTTTTGAGCTATACATGCTTATGACTATGGATAAAAACATTATTGTTTCAATTAATGGAATTTAAGGAAAATAAAGTGTTTCATTGTGAAGGGTAAGGACCCCCTTTGGGTTGTTTATATTATTATATCATGAGTATAAGTTTAAGTTTCAATGAGAGAAGCACACCAAGGACAGTGTTCTCTTCAAGGGGGGGAGTATGTGACAGTCCTAATTAAACACGGTAAATAAATATTACTTTAACTGTTTAATCAAGAAACGGTTGAAACCAAATTCTTGATAATAGTCCTTGGTATTATTTATTGAGGGGGGATCTCTTGAGGAGGAGAGCTCTCGGGTTAATGAAATTGGCGAGGCTGCTGCATTCCAAGAAACATATTAGTGAGCCTCTCATGACATCTGCGTCCTTCAAGGAGCTGGAGGTTTCAGAGTTAGAGGTTTCATATTCATATGCCTATCAGTGCATATGCATGTGGAATCGATGTTTTGGCAATGTACGGAAATCATGGTTGTGGAGATAAGTAATCATATTGCATATGACTTATGAGTAAAATCTTTTTTATTATTTTTGCGGTAATTGTGAGGTTCCAATGCATAAGATTTTTGGAAACATTTGTAGGGTTCGTGTGTTAAACGATTAGGCACCCTTCTCATTGTCTTGAAAGAAATTACTTGATAATCTTGTGCATAAACTAGTTTTATGGTTTTCTTGGATAAGAATACATAGAAACCTTATACATAAGAAGACAAATAAACCATGAAAAGACTAGATATTGGACAGATTTCTTGGAAAGTACATGCATTTTAATGGTTATTATGCTTAGTTTTTTTTTTGAGAAACAAGAACATGTATTTGCACGAATGAAAAAAATAGTTAAAAGTCAGAGTTCTTGAAAAATAATTAATAAGAAATCCAATATTATTTGCTTGAAAATGAATACGGATTAAAGACGGGTAACTCTTGAAATATTTTCATGTGCCGTGAAGAAGAAAAGAGAAAAATTTTCTCACATTAATATTCTTGGAAGAGTTTTTAGGAATATGTATGCATACATTAACCATGTTATGAATATGTATATATTGTTTACCACGGTGAAATTAAAGATTAATTATTTAGTAAATTCATGGATAGTTTACTATGGTGTTGGTAAAGATTAGTTATTTAATAAATCCATGGGTAGATTACCATGGTGTTGGTAAAGATCAGTTATTTAACAAATCCATGAATAGATTACCATGGTGTTCATAAATATTAGTTATTTAATAAATCCATGGGTAGATTACCATGGTGTTGGTAAAGTTTAGTTATTAATAAATCCATGGATAAAGGAACTATTCAATTATATATCTTTAGAAGAACAAACTGTGTGATTACTTTTATGGTATCATGATTATGATGTTAATTTCTTTTGGAATAAGATCATGCTTAGGCATGCAATATTTGTATTAGATTTCATTGGAAAGAATATACATTTGTATATGGGAAATGATAACAAGTTTTGTTATCCTACATTGATTCTTTGGTAAAAAAGATGAATTACCTGTCCAAAAACTAAAGTAATGTTTTGGTTCATTGATATATATGTATGGGTAATGTTGGTATAGCATTTGGAGAATAATACATGTATTCTTATGTTTTATTCCATTAGTTTTATGGAAATGAAACCATGTCTTTGCATGTCTATTATGTTATATTTCCTGGAAAAGGAAATATGTGTTTGCATGTTCTCTAGTGTTAAGCACTTCTTTGGGAAGACTCGTGAAGGAAACTATGTGCTTCATTGTGTAAGTACTCTTTTGGGAAGACTCTTTTGGAATCTATAAGCATCTGCATGCATGGGAGAAACATTTGTTATGTTAGCTTTCATTTCATGCACTAAAAGTAATAGCTTAAGGGTCAGCTATTTTGATAAAATTTATGTAAATCGCATGCACGAATATCGTAACTGATGTATCAGTTTATTTTAAAGAAAAGCTTGGGAGATGTAGTTATTGTCTTGCAGGAATGTGTGCTTATGCGACGGAAACATTAGTTAATGTGATGAATTATAACTAGCACATATGCAGTATGTGTTGTTAAAGGGAGAATGTCAAGGTAATTTACTTTCATGTCATGAATATACATGAGTAGATGAAGAAACTTCTATAGTATAGATATACGAAATGGTTTATTAATACTTTATGAATCTTGACATCAATGTATGTTGAAGGTAACATTAGCAGGGAATGATGGTGACATGTATAATGGAAATATTATGCTTAACCTGGTGGCAGGTAAATGATTATGGTTCATGTAGATAAGTGCGAACTGTTGGATGATCCAGTGTATGATGGACCATTGTAGGTACATCCATGCCATCAAGATATGAAGATATGAATATATGAAGATTAGTGGGTAAATTTTGTCATATTTATTGTAATGGCTTTAAGCTATATATTTTTATATTTCCTTGTAATATTTATAACGATGTTTAAGGGATGGTATCCCTTATAAGCCATCGAGTGAGGGCTGAACACGCTCACGAGCATTTAATAATAAAATTAAATGTTGCTAGTTTTCACCCTACGGGGTTTCCAGGGTATATTGGTATTCAATGATGTGATTGATTATTGTGTCAAGATGATGATGTTGATTCCTTTCTTGTTGTGATGTTCATAATGCCAAGTATGTGATGACTACATGAATAATGAAATGAGTGGAAGGTTACATCATACAATATTATGTTAATGTACTACAATAGAGGTTGTTAATGGTTAAGAAACTTACTATTCTTATTCTAAGGTTACAATATGAACTGGTGAACATTCTATGTAATGATGAGTAAGGAATATTTAATAGTGAATGGATAGTTACCTGTGAGTAACTTGTATAAAAAAATTTAACTCCTTACATTTCCATGTGAAGTTATCGGTGTATGTTACATTTTTTTATGCTCAACTTGGAAAAGAATTGTCAAAATTTCAACCTCAATGTTGAAGTACAACAAATATTTTGCATACTCATGTGAAGAGAGGGATAAATCCTTTGAAGTGAAAAATTGTTATAACTAAAGAGCTGGAAAAAATATTTGTTTGATCCTTTTCATTCCATGATATATTGAGAGATGTGTTCCTCAATTTGATGGGAGATGTGTAACTCCTTCCATACTTAACATGGAGAGTTATAAAAATTGAGAAAAAACTTAATCTCCTAAAATTTGACGTAACACAATAAATAATAAATCCTAAGTTAAATAAATTTATATATAATTTAAGATAATTTTAGGTTTCCATTTGAAAAAAACATCCTTTTATACTATTTCTCAATACTCTATCATATTCCACCCTTTAATCTAATATTTTATAAATTGAAAAAATATTATTGATATTATTTTAATGTGATGATAAAAATTCTCTCAATCTTCATATCAATCAAATCATACATATAAATTAAAAATCATCTTTTAAAAATATAAATATACAAAATGATCATATATATATATATATATATATTTTTTAATATATATTAATTTTGTATTTTATTATGTTTAGAGGGATTATATTTAATGGTTAAAAGTGAGGTGTTATTTGTGGGAAAAATTCAACTCCCATGAGAGCATACCTCCAACAATTGGAGCACCTTGAAGTAGTTCTTAAATGTATGATTTCATCCATATATATTATAATAAATGGCCTCATGAAGTCTAGACACGTAAGTTGATCAAAACCCACCGCTATTCCCTTTAATTTTATCTTAAGTCAAATATCTCTAACAAGATTGGTTTTCAAGGGTTTCATTTTATAAGATGGACAAGGTTCAAAACTAGTGGTAGTCATAAGGAGACATCAAAAAAATTCAACCATGTTAATGGTTCATTGTATAAGGTGGGAAAGGTTTGAAACTCATGGTAGTCGGGAGGAGAAATAAAAAAAATTCAATCATGTTAATGGTTCATTATATAAGGTGGACAAGGTTTCAAACTCATGGTAGTTAAGACGATACATCAAAAGAAGTAAACTATGATAAGGGTGGATGAAAATAAAGTTATGTTAAAGGTTGGTTGGCTTGGATCGATACAATCCTAGATAACTTTGAAAACTTAAATACCCTAAATCACATTTTATTAAATCCTAAAGTAATCCAACAAATAACAAAAACACTAATAAACCAAAAATCATAATAATAATTAAAATATAAATATCACATACCTCCATTTCAAAAATATATATAAATAAAATGTTTATTTGATCTTGGATAGACGGTGATCAAGTGCGTTGTTAAGATACTCCTATATGTTAAGTCATTGGTTCATTTTCTTTCCTTATTTAGGTTTTATTCTTGGACATGACCATGATGTAGTCTCATCGTTGCTAAACTTACTATATATATAACCTCCATTTCAAAAATATATATACATACATATAAAACACACTCTGACCTAGCATTAAAACCACCAAATGATAGACATATTTAATGTAAGATTTAAAGTATTATCCACAATTCCTAAGTTTTGGTTAAGGTATACCAGTTACACTCATAACAAGAAGTACTTTTTGTCATATTTTAATAGGAAATGGTCTTCTACTCTTACAAAGTTCACAATATTAAAAATAAATTAGGAAGTATTTAATGCATTTTTTATATAAAGAGAATGATATAATTGTTTTTTAAATTATAATTAAGTGTTAGAGTGTAATAACAGTGGTAAAAAAATCCATGTCATAAAGTTAATAAAGGAAAAATAAGACCAAGATCATGGGACTGTATTTCAAGCTAAATGTTGGGAAAAACATAATAGTGGGTGCTCATTTGGTTTATTGTGGCTAAGGAAATTGGAAAAGGAAATGGAAAAGGCTTTGAAAAGGAAAGAAACATTAATTGACACTTTATTTATGAAAATAAAGGAAATTAGGAGAAAAGGAAGTTAAAAGGTCACACGTTGCGTGTGAGGAGGAAAATGAAAGAAAATAATGAAAATTGAAGAAAATAGAGGCCTCAATAATAAAAACACTTTCAAGGATCAATTCATAGCTTTTATCAGTTAAGTTTTAAGCACTATCTCTCTACTCTCTCATACTCTTGCATACTTAGAATTTTCTTAGAGCACTCTAGGATTGGATTAAGGAAAGTAAAGGAAGGACAAAGAAGGAAAAGAGAAGCAAATATCAAGCAAGGAAGAATAGGATTGGGAAACTATAGCGAAATTACTTGAATATATCGAGTTGCATGTATGATTTTCTTGCTAGTTTTGGCATGCATGGTACATACACGTGTGTTTTGGTTCTCTTTTTGTCATTTGCATGGGTTTTGCCAGGTGTGACAGTGGTTTTCAGCCTTGCCTTGCCACTTCTGGATAGACATGTTGTGATGGGGTTATCTTACTTTATTTAGAAGGATTGTCAGATGTTTTCAAAACTAAGTGGGGTGGTCTTAGGAGAAGAACACAAGGCCTAGAAATCCCTTGACTGGTAATGGTGGGATACACATTAAATCCTAATTGTGTATACTTTGTTGGACCTAGGAATATTTGACGAGTCAATAGCAGGATACACAATAAATCCTATAGGTGAATACCCTCGTTGGGCCTAGGAATCCCTTGACCGGTAATGGCAGGATACATGGTAAATCCTAGAGGTGTATTCTCTCATTAAGCCTAGGAATACCTTGGCCGGTTATGGTGAGATACATGGTAAAGCCTAGAGAACAGAGACAGAAAAAATCCTCATAGTTTATTTGGAGAAATCGAAAGGCATCCATGCTTGTTAGAGCATAGTGATCCCTTTATTGGTATATGGCGGGATTGTGATAAACCCTGTAGTGTATGTTTATTTTTTGGGCCTATAAATCCCTTGGTAGGATACATGGTAAAGGCGAGGAAGCCTTGATTGTTTTTGTTTTGAGTCACACATCCATGCTTGAAATATGGCACGAGGGTGATTGGTAGAAAGAAAGATTTAGTGGTTCAACCCAATCTATGGTAGGGCGGTACGTGGAATTCCCTGACCTGGTTTCCTTTTGCATATGTTAATAAGAGAAAATTTCCCTATGAATTTTCTCAAATTTCAAGTAGGACCACTCGTTGGATCCATAATCTAATTTTTCATCCAAGGAGTACCCATGTTGCATCTTTCGATGGACCCTACTACATGATAAATGTGGAATACATGGAAAAACATGATTTCAAGCATGCTTTTCCATGTATTCCCCATTTATCGTGTAGTAGGTTTTGTCGAAAATATGAAACATGGGTACTCCTTGGATGAAAGATTAAATTATTCATCCAAAGAGTGCTCATGCTTGAAATTTAAGTAAAATCATAGGGATATAAGTTAAAAATATGAGTTGAAAAAGTAGTTTTTTCTTTTTTCCCTCCAAAACTTGATGAGGTAATCTAATCTTATCCATTATTATTTTATAATATTCCTTAGGATGCACATTTTAGACCTAAAAATTTCTCCAATGTCACTCCACATAAATCACATATTTGAACTTGTGCTAATCAATAAATCCTATTATGAAATTTTCCATGTGCAATATTCATATCAAAGAGAGTTACAAGTTGAGCTTGGGCATAGACTTATGAGAGGAGTGATCTGATGCAACGTCATGGAGACGGGAAACATATGTCTTTCCTTCCTTCCTTATTTGAATGGATACACTAGTAGTTGATCGTGATCTATGGCTAGACATAAGAAACGATGGAATTTAGAGGAGATCTTGATATCCCTCTACCACCGGGAGGACATTGGGACGACGCAGGTAAGAATTGTTTTAAATTTTTTGAAGTTTTTTATTTTTTTATATCGTGTATCGATATTTTAAATTATGATTATTTGCAGACGTTAGACTAGTGAGGCCTCCAGGGTTGTATCAAATAGCACGGAGGGTTGTTCGCGAGAAAGAGGATGTTGTTTATGATGAGGGTTCCAACCCTATAGTCGAGGTTGAGTGCAACCTATCAGCTTCAAATAGAAGCATACTGGATTATGCTTCTGTTAATGATATCCCGTTGCAATATCAGAGACATACTATGGGGGTATCGGCCAAAATAAGTCGACTGTTAGGTTGAGTTGTCAGGGTGGTTACATGTTATCTATGGAGGCTCAAGTATCATAGGACATAACGTTTCTTTGTTGGGAAAAATCTTTGAGAGGGGGCGAATCAATATTTATATTTCACTGAAAACTTCTACTTTTTTCTTTACAGAATTCTATACGCGACTTTAATTAACCCAACTCGCGTATATACGTGGATATCTTTAAGCAAACTTGCGTATGTACAGAGATCTTATTATGCTAATAATTCTTTACTTAGATCATTGCATCATTCATTCATCGGATGTTTAGTAAGCAGTAACCATGTGCAGTAAGAACAGAATAAATCATCACACATAAGCAACACACATGAACACCAAGATTTAAGGTGGAAACCCAATTCGGGAGAAAAGCACTGTTGTTGTCGTCTCTATCTTCAATATTTATTATAAAGAAAACTTCTTACAATCATGTACTAGCACAGACTCATACCAGTACGCAGGCACCCACCTACAGAAGGCTGCAACCTTCTCTCGTTCTCCAGCTACTACTGGAAGGGAGCTTCAACCCCCTGATCTTGTTTACCAGCCACTCCTAGAAAGGAGCTACTACCCCTAATCTCATTTACCAGCCACTCCTAGAAGGAAGCTACTACCCCCTGATCTCGTTTACCAGCCACTCCTGGAAGGGAGCTACTACCCCCTGATCTCGTTTACTAGCTACCACTAGAAGGGAGCTACAACCCCCTCATTGAAGGCTTCGACCCTCAGCACCACCATGGACCAAGTTTCATCAATTTTCATATTGGATCCAACAGCTTCCACATAACACAAATTGTAGGCCTCTTTTCATCAGATTTTCAGACTGGACCCACTCCACACATTTAAGCTCAAAGAACATCAAGCAGAACTTATAACTCCATCGATTCATTCATTGAATCACCAACCAATCGACCAGCTGACTAATCTTTAATCATAATCAACTAGCGACATAATTAGTATTCAACGACTCGGTTGTATGAAGACGACAACAGTAATATAGCAAAATAGATCAGATATTTCTTTCCGCACACTTCAACAAAACCCTAGATTCCATACACACTTTTACTTCATTGAACCAACGTATATACGTGCTTTCACAGAGACAAACACAATATATATACGCAAACATTCGGATTGACGTTAAGATTCCATACGCAATTTGCTAAAAACCTTCGATGTATATCTGGCGCTTTAGGTTATGAAGGCACAAGCCTACATTCAGATGCATTAAGCCAAATTCTAATAAAAAAATTTCAACCTTACCCTAAGGTCACTCCATTCATACGTGGCATAGATATTTGTTGGCGTTATTTATTTGCATATCAAACATGCGGATATGGCTTTTAAGTGGTACCTTATTCGTATGAACGGATCTGCCCTATCATTAAATTCTGATTGCAACTCGGTACTGGTGGAATGTCACTTTGGTGACACCTGTGCGCCTAGATTCTCGCTCCTCCCGCCTTTCAACAAACCCTAACCTCACTACGACTACAGTTCATTTCTCCTTGGCGCTTCGGCGCTCTGCTGCTCTGGTTTTTCCGTCGAGGGTTTGACTGTTCGTGTTACTGGTCCGATGAATTCTTTCACTCCATCGTCCCGTCGGCGCCGTGGCGTTTCTCCGGATAGGTTTGTTGTTGATTTCGTTGTTTCTTTCTGGTTCACTGTGTATTCTTGCTGCGTTTTTGGTACGCTGTCAGTCCAATTTTGTTCGCCTTGAACTGAAATTCGCAATGCCCTGGCTGGTCTTTATCGTGGTCTCGTTGCAGACTTCATGCTTCGTCGGTTTTAACTACACGTTCTTGTTTCAGGTTAAATCCTCCAGGATTTTCTCACTGTTGTGTTCAACTCGCTCGGGTTTAAGGGTTTACACCAAGGTAATTTGAAGTTCCATGCTATACTCCGCCTTCCATTTTCATCAGCTACTTATGTTCGTTGCTCCTGGTGAGCAGGGTTTACTTTGCCGTTTTGTCTCCTCGTTCACCGTTCCTCCTTAACCACCAGGTAAATACTACAGGCTTGCTCCCTGTTCTTTGTTTTTAACTTCGTTTCCATTTCCCATTCTATTTGCAGGTTTGTAACTCCTGTGTGCTTGCTTATTGTGCAGGTCGACCAAGCTCGAGGCTCCTGTGGTTCGACCGCTCGGAAAAGAGAACAACCCAGCCGAGGAAACGGGTAGGGTCGCTTTGTTTTGTGACCAGTTAACTTGGAAATGTTTTCTGTGTCTTACCTGGTTCCCGCTCTTTCTGTATACTGGGTTTTTGAGAACTATTTCAACAAATCTCTGTTGGCAAATTATGCCGTAGCCATAGGGTTTCTGTCTGGTTCGATTTGGAAGTTACCACAGTTGCCGCTGGGCACTGCTTGTTAGTTTATGCAAACCCTACTTTGCATTTTCCGTCACAAAACAAAGGGTTTTCTGCTAAATGTAAAAGGACTGTTCCTGTATATTATTCTGACTGCTTTTACTCAATTAATGTGAAAAAGTTCTTGTTGTGTTACCTGGGTTCCTTCTTATGTGTATTGTCGATGGTAGCTGATTGCTTCTCGTATCTTTTACTGGAAAAAAGAATTTGTTAATGTCTGTTATGACTCTTCGTTCTTCGCCTGTGCGTTATCTCCTTTCGCATGTCGTCGGATATTTGCTCCTTGCGCTTTACACGTTTCTGTCTGCAAGAGTTTCTAGCTTCCTGTACTTTTAACATACATATTCACAATTACTTTCAAAATGCAGTAGGATATTACACATTCATGTGAGATTGGCTGTAGCTGTAAATTTCTTTTGACAAATGATTCAATTTCTCTGGTTCTTATTATGCTTTTTCTTTCTAAAAATTCCGAACCTTACATTTTAGTTCCTCTCTGCTTTAAATACTTTTCAAGAAAAGAAACGTGTAACAGTTTCTTGTTTTCAGTTGTAAATGGGTAACTGGAATATTCTAACTGTCTAGCCGGTTCTCCTATCTTTAAACAAAAACTAATCGGACTCCTAATTGCCTTTTAAAACAAAACTGTCAGACTCTTATTTAACAAACAGTCAGACTATTAATTGACCAAAATAGTTAATAATCCTGAACCCTAATACTTCTGCCTAATTTCTGGGTAACATTAAATAAAAACAAATAAAAGTACAGGTTCCATAACCTGCCTATCAACATGTGCATAAACCTTCTTCCTGTCGAGACAGTCAACCTTCTTTTCCCTCCTCTGAGCTGGATGCTCCTGCATCAGGCTCCCGGGGTGGAAAAAAGTCATGGCTCCGTTCCATGAGATCGTCGACAAAGTAACCTGCTTTCTGTATCTGCGTCGCGTCAAGCCACGAGCTGTCCTCTATTGGGCGGTTCTTCCACTTGACTAAATACTGTAGATATTCTTTCCTTCGGGTACGCCTGGCTACCTGTGTATCGAGAATACTCTCGATCTCAAGTGGCTGTGCCGTGGGCATCTGTCTCATCCAAGAATCTTCCTCAACCTTGGTGTCCCGTTCCGGCCTTCCTGTTGCGTCATTCTCAGCACCAGCAACATAAGGGAATAAATCTGCCACATTAAAGATGGGCGAAATACCTATCCCTGGTGGCAACTGCAACTCATAGGCATTTGCGGAAAACTTGCGAATGATCTTGCAAGGACCAATCTTCTTAAATTTCAGCTTATTATATTCCTTTCTTGGAAACCGTTCCTTGCGCAGGTGCGCGAGGACTTCGTCTCCCACGTTAAACTGAACTTCTCGTCTTTTCAAATCAGCCCGCTGCTTATATTTCTGACTGCTGTCCTGTAATTTCAGTTTCACTGTCTCATGCAAGTCGCTCATTGCTTGGGCGAAATCTTCCCCGTCTGCACTCCGTTTTTCAAGCTTTCCCAAGTCTCGCAGTTCATGCACTCCGCGAGGATGCATGCCATACAAGATTTGGAAGGGACTGTAACCTGAGCTGCGATTAGGTGAATCGTTGTATGCAAACTCTGCCTGAGCAAGTACATAATCCCACATTCGCGAATTCTCGCCTATTAAGCTCCGTAGTAAATTTCCCATACTCCTGTTCACCACTTCAGTCTGCCCATCAGTCTGTGGGTGGTAAGCGGAGCTGAACTGTAACTGAGTGTCCAACTTTTTCCACAAGGTTCGCCAAAAATGTCCGGTGAACTTCACATCCCTGTCGGAAACGATGGATCTCGGTAGACCGTGTAGCCTAACAATCTCTGTGAAAAATAGGTGTGCTACATGAGTAGCATCACTGGTTTTGCTGCAAGGTATAAAATGCGCCATTTTGGAAAACCGATCCACTACCACCATTACTGAATCGAAACCCCGCTGCGTCTTAGGCAAACCCAAAACAAAATCCAAGCTGACTGAGTCCCATGGTCTGTTCGGAATGGGTAGTGGTATATAAAGACCTGCATTTTGGCTGTGGCCCTTCGCCAGTTGACATGTTTTGCACCGGCTCACATACCTTTGCACGTCTCGTCGCAACCTTGGCCAGAAATAAAAATGCTCCACTTGTGAAAATGTTTTGTCTATACCGAAATGCCCGGCTAGACCCCCGCTATGCTTTTCCCGGATGATGTTCTCTCTCATCGAACAATCAGGCACGCATAACTGTACTCCCTTGAATAGCAACCCTTCCTGTAGATTATAGTCCAACCATGGACCATTATTTCTTAATAGAGGGTTTTGGCAGGCCTCATAGGCCTCCTTAAAGTCTGCATCCACTTGATACAAATCCTTCAGGTGATCAAAACCCAGCACCTGCACCGTACTCTCCTGTAAGAGTAAAACTCTCCTGCTCAATGCATCTGCCACCTTGTTGGATTTCCCACTGATATGTTTCAGTACGAATGTAAAGCTTTGCAGATATTCCACCCACTCTGCATGCTTGTGATTCAACTTGTGCTGCTGCATAACATACTGTAAAGCAGAATTGTCAGAAAATAACACAAACTCATTACCTAACAGATAGTGCCTCCAATGCTTCAAAGCTTGAACGACCGCATAAAACTCTTTATCGTAGGATGAATACTTCTGTCTGCTTTCGTTCAACTTCTCACTGAAATAGGCAACTGGTCTGTCCTCCTGGCTAAGTACGGCTCCAATGGCTGTACCGCTGGCATCACAACGAACTTGGAAAAGTTTGTTGAAATCTGGTAATCGCAAGATCAGCCTCTCTGTGATCTTTCGCTTCAGAGTTTGAAAACTTTTTCCTGCTGCTTCAGTCCAGCAAAAAGGCTGATTGGCCTTCTTAATTGTGTCCAACATGGGTGCACAGATTTCGCTGAAGTTCCTGATAAACTTCCTGTAAAAGCTTGCCAAGCCATGAAAACTTCGAACCTCGAACAAACTCTTTGGGGATGGCCAACTAACTATCGCTGCAATATTCTCCGGATCCATCTTCAGCTCATTCTCTGCAATCACAAAACCCAAATAAACTAATTCTTTTTGGAAAAAAGTACACTTCTTTAAATTTATCAACAGTTTGTTCTGCTGTAACCTCCTCAATACACTTCGAACATGACAAAAGTGTTCCTCTTTGGTTCTGCTGAAGATTAGAATATCATCTAAGTACACAATCACAAATTTTCCAATAAAGTCCTTCAGTACTTCATTCATCAGGCGCATGAAAGTACTGGGAGCGTTGCTCAAACCAAATGGCATCACCAGCCATTCGTACAGTCCTTCATTTGTCTTGAAAGCTGTCTTCCACTCATCCCCCTCTCGAATTCGGATTTGGTGATAACCACTCTTCAAATCAATCTTCGAAAAATAGGCTGCCCCACTCAAACAGTCCATCATATCATCCATCCTCGGTAACGGAAACCTGTACCGAATTGTAATCTTATTAATAGCTCTCGAATCTGTACACATCCGCCATTCGCCACCTTTCTTAGGAGCTAATACTGTTGGGACTGCACAGGGACTCATACTCTCTCTGATCAGTCCTTTGTCCAGCAATTCCTGCACCTGCTTCCGAATTTCTTCATGATCTTTCGGGCTCATACGATAAGCTGCCTTGTTGGGCAAGCTAGCTCCTGGTATAAAATCAATACAGTGGCTGATACCTCTCTCGGGAGGTAACACGTCTGGAAGATCATCTACGATTATGTCCCCAAAATCCTGTAACATGTTCTGAACCTCCTCAGGTAAATCTGTAATTGTAGTGTGCAAGATCACTGTCTTTGGCCTCCTTACAACAGCGAAATTTACATCGTTGTTTTCAATCTGTTTTAAGAACTCTTTCCCACCTAACAACAGTGCTTTTACCCCACTGGTTTCTGCTGCACCTTCCTCCTTAATGGGTACAAGCGTGTGCTTGATCCCATCTTTAACAAACTTATAACAGTTTGTTTTCCCGTCGTGAACCACTTTCCTGTCAAACTGCCAGGGTCTTCCTAACAGTATATGACAAACATCCATTGGCATAACGTCGCAAATAATTCTGTCCTTATACTTGCCTATCTGGAATTCCACCTCGCACTGCTCATCAACCAACAGTTGATGTCCCTTCTGCAGCCACGATACCTTGTAAGGAGTGGGATGCTTCAGCTTCTTCAATCCCAATTTCTCCACCATTTTTGTGGCCACCAGATTATCTGTGCTTCCACTGTCGATGATCAGTTTGCAGCACTTACCTTGTGACTTGCATACTGTCCGGAACAAAGCCTTCCGTTGATCCGGGTCCACCACCTCCTTTGCTGGTTTCAACAGCACTTTATTCAGCACCAAAGCTTCACCAGTTTTTGGTGCATTCTCCACTTCCTGTGGCTGTGTCTCCGCCTCTTCTGATTGAGCAACATAAGTTCCTCTCCCACCTGCTGGTTCACCCTCAGGACATTCATACGATTTGTGCCCCCATTTTTGGCACCGATAGCACTGGACAGCTCCTCTGCCCCGACCATTTCCTCTCCCTCGCTGGGCTGGTCGTCCTCCTCTAGTGTTGTTGTCCTTTTCTGCTGTTCCTGCAGATTTAGAACTGCTGCTCTCTTCAGTTGAACCTGTACCTCTGCCTCTACCAAAGGCCTTTCCCTTTCCTCGGCCAGATCCACCTCCTCGTCTGGCGTTCTGTTTTCTGTTGATCTTCTCCTCAGCCTTCAAGGCGAACTGATACGCCTCATCCAAGGTTCTGGGTGAGAGAATACCAATTTCATCCAGTATCTCTCCCCTCAGCCCATTCACGAACCTTGCTGTCTTTTCTGGGGTATCTTCCATATACCCTGCTCTCAAGTTTAACTTGTAAAATTCTTCAGTATATTCTTTTACCGTCATTCCCCTTTGCCTCAAGTTTTGTACTTGCCTGTACAGCATTATTTGATAATCCTTAGGCAGGAATTTCTCTTTCAACTTCGCCTCCATTCTGGTCCATTTTTTAATAGGCTGCTTATGTAGCCTTTTTCTTTCTGCCTGTACGATGTCCCACCACAAGGACGCATGTCCTTTCAACTTGGTGGCAGCGAACTTTACCTGCTTATCCTCACTAGTTTCTTCAAACTCAAAATATTTGTTGACTTCGCTCAGCCAATCTAACAATACATCTGCCGACAAACTCCCGTCATAAGTGGAAAGCTCATGTTTCGGCTTATGACTGGACAACAGAACTGATTTCAACAATCTGAGTTCTGGTGTCACCCCTTCGAACTCATCTTCTGGTTCTGCCAACTCCTCATCACTGTCATCTGCTGGGTTCCTCCTTTCCCCAGCTTCTACTGCAGCCAATCTCTGATTCAGAATACGAATCTCTTCTCGCAGTCCTTCTTCTGCTATCCTTCGAACTGCTCTTCCCCTCCCTCTTCCTCTTCTGCCAACCTCCATTGTCTTTTCCTAACTCCTAAAACCCGCTCTGATACCAAAAATTGAAGGCCTAAGCCCTCGGTCCGTGCATTAACTGGTCTCCAAAATAAAAAAATGTTTCAACCTTACTCTAAGGTCACTCCATTCATACGTGGCATAGATATTTGTTGGCGTTATTTATTTGCATATCAAACATGCGGATATGGCTTTTAAGTGGTACCTTATTCGTATGAACGGATCTGCCCTATCATTAAATTCTGATTGCAACTCGGTACTGGTGGAATGTCACTTTGGTGACACCTGTGCGCCTAGATTCTCGCTCCTCCCGCCTTTCAACAAACCCTAACCTCACTACGACTACAGTTCATTTCTCCTTGGCGCTTCGGCGCTCTGCTGCTCTGGTTTTTCCGTCGAGGGTTTGACTGTTCGTGTTGCTGGTCCGATGAATTCTTTCACTCCATCGTCCCGTCGGCGCCGTGGCGTTTCTCCGGATAGGTTTGTTGTTGATTTCGTTGTTTCTTTCTGGTTACTGTGTATTCTTGCTGCGTTTTTGGTACGCTGTCAGTCCAATTTTGTTCGCCTTGAACTGAAATTCGCAATGCCCTGGCTGGTCTTTATCGTGGTCTCGTTGCAGACTTAATGCTTCGTCGGTTTTAACTACACGTTCTTGTTTCAGGTTAAATCCTCCGGATTTGCTCCCAACCTGTTCAACTCGCTCGGGTTTCTACCAAGGTAAGTTGAAGTTTCATGCTATACTCCACCTTCCATTTTCATCAGCTACTTATGTTCGTTGCTCCTGGTGAGCAGGGTTTACTTTGCCGTTTTGTCTCCTCGTTCGCCGTTCCTCCTTAACCACCAGGTAAATACTATAGGCTTGCTCCATGTTCTTGGTTTTTAACTTCGTTTCCATTTCCCATTCTATTTGCAGGTTTGTAACTCCTGTGTGCTTGCTTATTGTGCAGGTCGACCAAGCTCGAGGCTCCTATGGTTCGACCGCTCGGAAAAGAGAACAACCCAGCCGAGGAAACGGGTAGGGTCGCTCTGTTTTGTGACCGGTTAACTTGGAAATGTTTTATGTGTCTTACCTGGTTCCCGCTCTTTCTGTATAATGGGTTTTTAAGAACTATTTCAACAAATCTCTGTTGGAAAATTATGCCATAGCCATAGGGTTTCTTTCTGGTTCGATTTGGAAGTTACCACAGTTGCCGCTGGGCACTACTTGCTAGTTTTTGCAAACCCTACTTTGCATTTTCCCTCACAAAACAAAGGGTTTTCTGCTAAATGTAAAAGGACTGTTCCTGTATATTATTCTGACTGCTTTTACTCAATTAATGTGAAAAAGTTCTTGTTGTGTTACTTGGGTTCCTTCTTATGTGCATTGTCGATGGTAGCTGATTGCTTCTCGTATCTTTTACTGGAAAAAGAATTTGTTAATGTCTGTTATGACTCTTCGTTCTTCGCCTGTGCGTTATCTCCTTTCGCATGCCGTCGGATATTTGCTCCTTGCGCTTTACACGTTTCTGTCTGCAAGAGTTTCTAGCTTCCTGTACTTTTAACATACATATTCACAATTACTTTCAAAATGCAGTAGGATATTACACATTCATGTGAGATTGGCTGTAGCTGTAAATTTCTTTTGACAGATGATTCAATTTCTCTGGTTCTTATTATGCTTTTTCTTTCTAAAAATTCCGAACCTTACATCTTAGTTCCTCTCTGCTTTAAATACTTTTCAAGAAAAGAAACGTGTAACAGTTTCTTGTTTTCAGTTGTAAATGGGTAACTGGAATATTCTAACTGTCTAGTCGGTTCTCCTATCTTTAAACAAAAACTAATCGGACTCCTAATTGCCTTTTAAAACAAAACTGTCAGACTCTTATTTAACAAACAGTCAGACTATTAATTGACCAAAATAATTTATAATCCTGAACCCTAATACTTCTGCCAAACTTCTGGGTAACATTAAATAAAAACAAATAAAAGTACAGGTTCCATAACCTGCCTATCAACATGTGCATAAACCTTCTTCCTGTCGAGACAGTCAACCTTCTTTTCCCTCCTCTGAGCTGGATGCTCCACACGCCCGTCAAGCTACGATGAGCCTACATGTAGATCTACAAACATTCGCAGTGGCAATTCTTGAGAATAGATAAATAGCTCAAATTTTACCCTTCACTTTAGAAAACATTCGCCACATCTTAGATCTAAACATTCCATAAACATATCTAGAAGATATATAGTCATTTAAGGTCTAGAGATCCTGATCCATCATTTTATTCATAGGTGCATTATTAATTCAGATCTATCAATAAATTGTAACCCATTCCATGTAGATATACTTCAGAGTGAAGTATTCATTAAATACCCAGACACATGCCTACCCTTTCACTATGATCGTATTCTCCTTATATAGTTTTATCCTTTATCAATACCATGAGCCAGAACCACACAACTTCCGATGGTATTCTTTGATGGAATCAAATAGACAATACAATGCTCAATACTATGGGCTAATACCATGGTAATGCCCCTTGGTATTATAATTTTGGAGCGCAAAAGGCATACGCGACTTGGGACGTACTTATCTGCGTACATATGCAACTTGACCTTTACAAAGCCACGTATACATTGTGACATTATTTTTATCATTTCTCTGACACTTACTGGAATTATTTTCTCTATCACATCTGAACTGATCTGTAGATACATCATTCTTACATCTTTAATGCATAGGTTTCTTATCATAGGCAACTCATCAAGTAGGTTTCCATCAAGGACAACTTCATCAAGTAGGTTGCCATCAAGGACAACACATTACATCATATTGCCAACAATCTCCCCCTTTGGACTTGATGGCAACCACGATGGTGTTTGATCACCACAACAGATAGATACATTAATCATAACCATTATTCAAACACCATGATACTCTCCCCCTTTGAAATCAAGGGCAAAGGATGGATCAAAAACCAAAACAAGGTTTCTCTTCCCTTGTAGAGAGATGAGCTCTGTAGATCTGAAGTGCACTGAATTTACCATGCTCCCCCTGAGTTCATGCTGAATATTTAGAGAGATTTTTCAATGAAGTACATGACTTTATAACTCAACCAAGAATGACCATTCGTATCACTAAGGACTCGTACTTACATCAATGATCAAACCAAGTGGAATTAAAAATTTTGACTCAACTACCCAACCAAGTGGGTTTACAAATTTGACCAAGTCCTTGCATGACTGAATATAACAATTTTTACATCATAGGTCTCAACATGACCTTTTCATCAAATTACAGATATGAATTTTTATAACCAAATCCAAAAAGACGTCAAGAGAGAGATCATATTTCAGAACCATCATAATGCCAACAATGCATTACTCTCAGCAAGGCTAATTCTCCCACTGAAACTATGCTCCTATTCTTGAGTTGTCTCACTGTTTTTATTATCAGAAAACATACGCTACTATCTCCAACAGAACTTGCATGTATACACAGATTTATTTCATGAAACCTGCATATAGAAAGTGAAGTACAGAAAAATTCACAACTCCATATCCCCCTGAACTTATACCACATGTACCTGTCTTCTTCACATCAGATGCACTGTTAGAAATAAACATAACCAGAATTACCGAACAATCCATGGGAATCACCATATATTGCTCCCCCTGTGATGATACATTACTGATTCCTATAATGTATCTCACATCACTCCTGCAGTCATTTTGAGAAGTAAACTTTAGAAGTGGATGACTTCAATAGGGTCAATATTCCCTACATTTTTGACTGGGGCTTCTTATTTTTCCAGCTTTGTTGGAAATTCTCCAATTTCTCAGATCTGTTCATTAATTTGCATTCTTTTTCTACATGCCCATACTTGTTACAAGCATAACACCTTATGTGACCAAAAAGGGGAGCATAGGGATCATAATATGTTTTCCTAATCTTTCTTCTATGGCACTCAATTGCTTTATGACCAAAATTGCTGCATGAAAAAAAATATCCCTTAAAGAAACCTGAGTACCTGGGAGCTGACTGTCTTTTTGTGTAGTGTCTATCTATCTTTGACTGAAACAATTTGCTTCTGCACTGGGTTGCAACATGTCCATAATTATGACATATAAAGAATTCAAAATTATTGATACTTCTATATTTAGGAGCGAATGATTTCCTTTGAGAATTCATTATTGTTGGTTGCCCTTTTGTCTCTTTAAACACTTCAAGTTTTGCATTGATATCCTTTGAATATTTGGCTTTGTCTTGTGAACTAGATTCTCTTGTCACAGTTTCATGAAAACCAAGACCAAATTTAATCGATGAAGACCTTTGACTACTAATAATATTATCCAGAATCTTAGTACTACCTTGAAACCTCAAGATTTTATCCTATTCTTCTAATTTACCTTTTAAAATGTTTACCTCAACCTCCAATTTTTGGCATTGATTCTTCATACTTTCTTCGACCCTGCTTCCTTCTTCTACTTGTTCATTCAATTTTAGAATCTCTTCTTTCAACCCATTTTCTTGTTCTTCAAATGATTGTAGAAGTTCTTCATTCTTCTTATTTGATGTTTCTAGATCTTCTTTGAGCGAGATGATTTCTGCTTCAAGTCCTTCTTCTTCAAATGATTGTAGAAGTTCTTAATTCTTCTTATTTGATGTTTCGAGATCTGCTTTGAGAGAGATGATTTATGCTTCAAATCCTTCACTGTGATTGGTTACTTCATTGTACAGCCTTTGATACTTGTTTATCTGTCCATTCATTCTAGAGATCATATCTTTGTAGATAGATTCCCTCTCATTATATAATCTTTGTTGAGCTTCAACTTTAATCTTGATATTTACTTCTAGATCCATAACATTAATTTCACTTTGGTTTTTACTATCTTCACCATTGCATGCACAAGAAATTGAATCACAAGAACAACAATCAATACCTATTTCATCTTCTTCAATTTCTGCTGCACATGTTTTTTGAGATATCTCCTTTCTTTGAGTAGCCTTCTTATTTTGATTCTTTCCCATTGTGACAAATCTCCTTCAAGCGATCAAGCTCCTTCAGAAGGACCTGCTCTGATTCCAATTGTTGGGAAAAATACGCGACTTTAATGAACCCAACTCGCATATACATGCAAATATCCTTAAGAAAACTTGCGTATGACCAAAGATCTTATTATGCATATAATTCTTTACTTAGATCAGTGCATCATTCATTCATCAGATGTTTATTAAGCAGTAATCATGTGTAGTAAGAACATAATAAATCATCACACATAAGCAACACACATGAACACCAGGATTTAAGGTGGAAACCTAATTCGGGAGAAAACCACCGCTGCTGTTGTCTCTGTCTTCAATATTCATTATAAAGAAAACTACTTATAATCATGTACTGGCGCAGACTCATACCAGCACGCAGGCACCCACCTGCAGAAGGCTACAACCTTCTCTTGTTCTCCAGCTACTACTGGAAGGGAGCTTCAACCCCATGATCTCGTTTACCAGCCACTCCTAGAAGGGAGCTACTACCCCCTGATCTCGTTTACGAGCCACTCTTGGAAGGGAGCTACTACCCCCTGGTCTCGTTTACCAGCTACCACTGGAAGGGAGCTACAACCCCCTCACTGAAGGCTTCGACCCTCAACACCACCATGGACCACGTTTCATCAATTTTCATACTGGATCCAACAACTTCCACACAACACAAATTGTAGGCCTCTTTTAATCAGATTTACAGACTGGACCCACTCCACACATTTAAGCTCAAAGAACATCAAAATGAAACTTATAACTCCATCAATTCATTCATTGAATCATCAACCAATCAACCAACAACTGATCTTTAATCATAATCAACTAGCAGCATAATTAGTATTCAAACAACTCAGATTTGTATGAAGACATCTTGACAGACAACAGTAATAAAACAAAATAGATCAGAGATTTCCTTCTGCACAATTCAACAAAACCCTAGATTCCATACACGATTTTACTTCACTGAACCCGCGTATATACGCACTTTCATAGAGACAAACCTGCATATATATCTACAATTATTTCAGGACTGACCTTATATTCTGTACACGCTTTCACTGAAACCAACCCATGTATATACACGCTTTTGCTGTTACGAACCTGCGTATAGATTTGCAAACATTGCAGGGCTGCGCAACTCTTCAGAACAGATAAACAGCTCAGATCTTACCCTTCACTTCAGAAAACATTCGCCACATATCGGATCTAAAAATTCCATAAATAGATCTAGAGATACATAGTCATTTCAGGTCTAGAGATCTGATCCATCATTTTATTCATAGGTGCATTATTAATTCAGATCTATCAATAAAGCGTAACCCATTCCATGCAGATATACTTGAGTGAAGTATCCATTCAATACCAGAGACACATGCACACCTTTGCACTATGATCTTCTTCTCCTTATATAGTTTTAGCCTTTACCAATACACGAGCCAAAACCACAACTGTTGCTTGGACGGAATCAAATAGACAATATAACACTCAATACTATGGGCTAATACCATGGTAATGCCCCTTGGTATTATAATTTTGGAGTGCAAAAGGCATAAAATGACGATGGGAAGTACTTATATGCGTGAATATACGACTTGGCCTTTACAAATCCACATATACATTGTGACATATTATATTTATCATTTCTTTGGTATATGAATTCTTTTCTTTGTCACATACAGCAGAACTGATACGTAGATACATCATTCTTACATCTTTAATAAATAGGTTGCTTAACATAGGAAACTCATCAAGTAGGTTTCCATCAAGGACAACTTCATCAGTAGGTTTCCAATCAAGGATAACACATTGCATCATATTGCCAAGATATACATGTTTCTCTAGTTTTAGTTTCTGCACTTATGTAGGCTTGAGAATCCATGTGTTTGGAACAATGATTATGATTTTTTTGATGTATCACACTTTTTGCAAACTCTCTCTCTCTCTCTCTCTCTCTCTATATATATATATATATATATATATATATATATGTTTTCAGATGCTATTTAATGTTCATTTATGCCATGGTTTCTTTTACATGTTACGCAAATTTCTATCTAAAACATAATTTTCCAATGTATCTTTTATTGGATTTATATATCTTGGAATGTGATGATAAGTAATATAATCAAATTTTTTCTCCAATAATCGAAGATGCAGATACATCCATAAAATTTGAGGGTTTGTTACTAAATAATTCTTGTTTAATTGTAATACAATGAGTTATGAATCGAGTTTGAAAACTAATGCCCTAATGCCAATGGAAACTGCTTTTGATAATAGTTCGATAACTGCACTATATTCAATAATATTATTAGTTGTTCAACTTAGACATATGCCCTGTAAACTCAATAACTAACCATTGGGAGAAAAAATTTCCCAAGCAGTGGAAGACATATTCTCTGTACTATGACAAGTTCCATCAGCGAAACTGACATGAGGAAGAAAGTTTGTCAACATCTGCAAACCAAGTAGAACATGGTAAGCAGGGGAAAACATGTTTTCAAAAAAGGAAAACAAAGCACACCAAAAAAATTCACACTAATGAAACACACACTAATGTTCAAAGTATTCCTACGAAATCAAGAATAATACTTCTTGAGGTAGAGCCCGTCGTGAGGCTTAGCCAGTTGATTCCATTCATAGTCTACTAACTCATAGGCATCCTTCTATAATGCTTGTTTAACAGTATAGTGTATGTGCTACATAGGTTAGAATTTTCCAGCACCCATTTTATCATGAGATTCATCATATAAAAGGACGAAGTCACCTTAAATATATACATGAGGGGTTACAGATTTGTCATATTTCACTTTAACATGTCTTTTATGAGTCTCAATGACCAAAAAAGAAATTTAATGAGTCTCATTGAGACGTTCCAAATAAAGCAACCTTTCCTCCTCATGTGAAGTACCAGGGAGTAATTTCACAGCTAGTTTCAATGAAGGAAATTCACATTCAATCATGAGAGTAGCTTCTAGACCATACACTAATTGAAAAGGTGTGAATATGGTTGATGTCTTAGTAGATTTTCGGTATGCCTATAAAGCCGAAAATAGCATGAGATGCTAGTTCTTTTTCTACATTCCAATCAATTTCTTTCAAGCATAATAACTAAAACCTTGTTAACTGCTTCAACTTGGCCATTGGCTTGTGGATAATAAGGAGTAGAGATATTGTGATGTAGCCCTAGCTTAGCAGTAAGTTCTTTCATCATATAATTTTGGACATGGGAGCCATGGTCGGTAACGATGGCTTGAGGAACACCGAACTGAGCGATAATGTGATTGAATAGGAATTGAGCCAAATTTTCACCATCGGCATTATATGTAGGCATCAGCTCGGCCCTTTTAGTGAAATATTCCACAACAATGATGATGTACCCATCCCCCTTGACCCAGTGAGGGTTAAATTCCATGTAGTCAATGCCCCATTTGGAAAATGGGCTAACGGTGATAATGGGTGCAGGGGAGCGGGTGGGGATTGCATTTTCTGGTTAAAAATCTGCCAAGCATGACATTTTTGGACCGCAAGAATGAAATCCTTAAAATTTAAGGCCAAAAGTAACCATTTTGAAGGATCTTTTGAGTTGTGGCATAACCTGACATATGATCTTTTGTTGTAGGTGAAATTTTGAGAGTTAGGATCTTGGTGTGTCGAAAAAAAATTTCTAAGGAGGAATTTGACAATGTCCAAGCCATTTCACACATGAAAAATTATTCAAGCAACTTAGGGAGTGACTGAATCTACATCAACCATGGATTCACTACATTTTTCTACTACATTTTTGTGTTTCTGCTGAACTAGGAGGTTGTGCAGTGTCACCGTTGTGCTTCCACACAATCATACTTTTGACCTAGATTTTCATGTCAAAACTTCATGTAATTTGTTTTTATAGGCTCATCATAAATTTTATTAGGCATCTAAGGAATTATAAGCTCGATTTATATTTAGTATTTAACGTAAATATTCTTGAAAAAATTTGGCCAAACAATTCGTAATTTTAAGAAAAACAATTCTATATTCACTGCATTAGCTACAAACAGAAATCTTATTAAGGAATTATGTTCCTAGAGATGGGAACTAACTTTTTTAGTCTATTTATGTTGTAATTTTAATGAAGCAGAGGGTTGGTTAGGTTTGAGAAGAAATAACACTGTGTATTTTATTTTTTTGATTTTCCAGTGAATGAAAAGATAGAGGTGTGACTTTATAGGGATTTTCGTGTCAGATCCCAATGGTGATGTGATTTATTATGTTATAAGTTTGTATCTTTTCATTTCCATACTATGAATTTATGTCTTTGTGTTTGTTTAGATCAAAATTTATCTCATAATTCATTATAAAAATTCTCTGATATAGCTTTCCAAATAGTATATTTTTTCTTCTCAAATAACATTTAGAATTCATTCCACGGCTTTATGCCCTTTATGTTATTTCCATCATTATTATACTCACCCTTATAAAAGGAATTAATTTAATAACACCCACAGGACTTCCTACCTCACCCTTGTAGAAGAGCCCTCATATCTTCATCCTATAATTGGAAAAACAATCAACTTGATATGACTCCATTCCCAATGGATCTATCTTTTCCCCTGCCAGCAAACCTTTATAACTTATATCCCATTGAGCACCATATCTAGCCTAGCATCTAAGTGATTGAAAATTTTATACATATAGAGCCATCTCTGAAGCTGGAAGGGCTAGATTCCAACTTCCAAGTGGTTTGTGGCTACCTTTGAGTTTCTCTCTTCAGCCTTGGGAAATTACAGAGTGCCAACACCAACCAGAACCAATTGGTCTATCCTCTCTTCTTTTCATTTTTTCCTTGTTCTTCCTTCATCTCCCTTGCACTGGTTTTCTATGGCTCTTTTTCTTAATCTTCCCACGAATGGTTGAATCCTTCCCTCTCTTCTTTTTTTCTTACTGTTTTACATTTGGCACAGGAATTGACTTCATGTCCTTTTTGTTAGCACAGTTCTCCTTCATTAATTTTGTTTTCCTACCTTGTGGGTGGTTTTCAAGGCAACATGGCTCTATGTACTTATTTGCAGCCCAATTTAATTCCTTGACGGGTTCATTAGAAACTCACCCACAAGTCTTTAATTGCTGCCCCAAAAAAATTCAGATTTCAGCAGAAGACACCATAAACATACCCAATAAAAAACCTCCTCCTTAGCTCTTGAATTTTTGTCCCTTGACTAAGTTCCATTTTTTTTTAAATTTATTTTCTGCAAAAAATTTTACATTTGTATTTACATGGTAGAACCACGGTTAAGGTTTTCATAGACCCCTCCCCCTTGAGGGAACACCATCCTCGAAGTTCTTTCTACCCATATGCAATGCCAAAATTAAAACACAAACACATACTATTTTATGGAGTTTTATACACACAAACCTATACAATATTTGCAATCATATACACATACGCCTTACCCAAAAAAAAGGATAATTGGCTTCATGGAATCAACCATTTCCCAAGTTGCCTCCTCTATCCCAAAGTGATTCCATTGCACCTTGAATTGATCTATGGGTCGATTTCGGAGCTTGAGACTCGTCTGGAATAGAATGAAAAATAGTTCTAGCTAGAGCTCTCCCTCTGGTTCCACCTGTAGCACAAACCAATCAATCACAGGATTTTAATCCTGCACATATATTTTGAGCACATATGTAGGTAAAACTATCTTTCAGTCCATTGGTCCAATCCTCTCAAGGATCTCAAAAGGTACATAATATCATGGTGCCAACTTGGCTTACGACCCAATATTTAAGAAACTCTTCTTGGGTTTTATCCTCAAATAAATGCATTCCCCAACTTGGAACTCTTTATGCACCCTATGCTAATATACATAGATTTTATACCTATCATGTGCCACTTTTAGATTTGGTTTGATGATTTGAATTTGATACTACATTTCCTTGAGCATATCAGGCCCAATGAGAACCCTATTCACTGGATCATTCCAAATGATAGGAGTATTGAAACTCCTCCCATACAATGCCTCAATGGACTCATATTTATGGATTCTTAGTATCCATTGTTGTATGCAAAATCCAAAAGTGGAAGATATTCTTCCCACTTCTTGGGTTGATGCATTACATACATCCTCAACATATCCTCGAGGATCCTATTTGTCCTATCTATTTGTACATATGATTATGGATGATATGCTCTACCAAATTCCAATTATATCCCAAAACCTACAAATAGTTCCTTTCAAAACTTTGAAGTAAACCTAACATCTTTGTCTGACACAATTTTCTTCGAGATAACATGTATCCTCACAATATACTTTATGAATATTTGTGCCACTTCACTAGAAGAGTTAGTGGACTTGACTACCATAGAATGAGCTATCTTTCTCAACTTATCAATCACTACTATGATTGCATCATTTTTATTAGAAGTTCTAGGAAATCCTGTAATGAAATTCATAGAAATTACCTCCCATTTCCATTCCTGAATGGGAATAGGCTGCAACAAACCTGATGGATGCTTGCACTCAACCTTCATTGGTTGTCATTCTATGCATTTTTCCACAAAATAAACCACTTCCTTATTCAAATTTGACTAGTAATAGTACTTTTTAATGGTTGTAATGGTATTTTGATATCATGGACGGTCTAAATAAGGATTAGCATTGAAATCTTTCATTATTGGTCTTTTTATTTCATCATTGTTAGGCACACAAATTATGTTTTCAAACCCAATTAGGTTGTTATCATGGAGGTGATACTCGTCATTCTCACCGTCTTTCATCAATTTTCCTTTCACTTGCTGATATTTCTCATCATGCTACCCTGCACTTTTGACCCATTCTACCAGGTTTTTTTTGTAAGAAATCACAATTGCCAAAGAATTCACTTGAATCCTTCTTCTAAGGGCATCAACATCCCTATTTCCTTTACCTTTTATATAATCTCAAAGTCAAATTCAGTAAGTGTGTATAATCATCTTGCTTGCCTAACATTCAACTTGGGTTTCCCAAACAAATACTTGATCCCACTATGGTCTACCATGAGTGTAAATTTTCTACCAATGATGTAATGCCTCCACATTTTCAAAGCTTGAATGATGGAAACCAACTTTGAATCATGGGTTACATCTTTCACCTCATGTTCATGTAAATTCCTAGACTCATAACATACTACTTGCCCTTCCTACATTAAGACTCCACTAAGCCATTCCTTACAAGAATATGTGCACAACAAAAAATCCTTGCCAGGATCAGAAATTTTGAGCACTAGTGTGCTGGTGAGCAACTTCTTTAACTTCTCAAAGCTTCTAACACATTTAGCATTCAACTCAAATCTCTTTCCTTTCCTATGCAAAATTGTAATGGGATGGCCTATCTTGGAGAAGTTTTTAATAAATCTCCTGTAATATCTTGCCAATCCCATGAATGATATAACCTCGCCCACATTCCTTGTGGTTGTCCACCCCATTATGGCCTTGATCTTTTCAGGATCAACTAATATCCCTTCCTTGGAGACAATATGACCTAAATAATGTATCCGTGATTGTAATAAATCACACTTGATAAGTTTTGCATAAATTTTTTGCTCCCTCAAAAAATGTAGCACTACATATAGATTCTTTCATGCTCTTCCTCTGTCTTTGTGTACACTAGTATGTCATAAAAAAAACAATGAAAAAGTTGTCCAGATAAGGATGCAACACAATGTCCATCAGGTACTTGAACATGGCACAGGAATTCGTAAGCCCAAAGGGTACCACTATAAACTCATATTTCTCATATATTGTCCTAAAATAAGTTTTATGAGTGTCCTCTTCCTTGATTCTCACTTGATGGTAGCCTGACCTCAAGTAAATCTTGAAGAAAATTATTGCTTCCCTCAACTGATCAAGGAGATCATAAGTTCTTGGAAATGGGTAATTTTTCTTTATGGTTACCTTGTTTAATTTCCTATAATCAATTCATAATTTAAGGGTTCCATCCTTCTTGTTTACAAACAACACAGGTGATCCCCATGGGGACACATTCGACCTTATGTAGCCCTTGCCAAAAATTTCTTTTAGCTGCAATTTCAGCTTGAACAAGTCTTGGGTTCTCATCCTATATGGTGCTTTGGATGTTGGTGTTGCTCCAGGTACCAACCCAATAAATAAATCTACCTCTATATGAGGTGGTAATCCAAGAACCTCCATTGAGAAGACATCCGCATACTGTTGCAAAATAGGGTACCTCTTTAGCAGCTCAGCTTCCACATCTTCATTTTCACTACCAACTTTCGCATCCATAGAAACTTGCATTGCAAACAATGCACATCATTTTCTGCTGTTGTGTTTAGCTTGCATAGAAGTCATCAACCTTACTGAGGTAGGTTTCCTTTTTCCTTGTGGAGCCCTTCTTTCTCCTTGCATATCTAAGCAGTCAACTTCATTTTTAAAGAAAGTTACCTTGGTTCTGTGTAGGTACAACTAGTCCATGCCCAAAAGTATGCCATACACACCCAATGGAAATACATTCAAGTTTTCTATTGTGGGCATGCCACTGAGCTCAAATGCACATGACCTTACCTGATTGCTGATCTTACTTTTTGTCCTAGTTGTTAGTTGAACCAACCACGATTCTATTTGCAATTCCTTGACTATATTGCATTTGACAATGAGCCCTGGGATGACATAGCTATAATTAGGACCTGGATGAATTAACTTAGTAATAATCTGATCATGCAACTTAACATTCATATCAATGATGGATGCCTAGTGATACACATGACGGTTGTCCACTGCTGCATAAATTCTAGACATACTCTTAGCTACCTCATCCACTATGTAAGTCTCTTAAGCACTGTAAATATTTGGTCCAACATTTTGTTGATGTGGAAAGTCCCTTTTTCAATGTTTTTCACCACAATTCCAACATTTGAGTGGCTCTCAGACTTCAAACTTGAGTTTTGTTGCTGCTGGTTGTTGCACATTTTTCTTAACAACAGTGTTAGGTTTCTACTGAGGTGAATGTACACGGGTTGGGTGCTTACCTTCCCTCTTTTCTAAGGTCTTCTTAGGCCAATTATTCTTATTCCTAGCACTGCTCTTTTATGATCAGTTACCTTTGATCTCTGGCTTGCATTTTTCTTGCTCATAGTAATGCTTTGGCTTCTTGATGGCATCTTTTAGAGTTTGAGGTTCCAACAATTCAATTTTATCTCTTAACACCACGGGAAATATACTAATGAATCTCTGAATTTTGACTTTTTCATCTTTGAGATATGACACATACCTCAATATTTCTAAGAAATTTGTGACATATTCATCATTAGTGAATTAACCCATCTTGAGTTCATAGAATTATTTTGCCTTGTTATTATAATAGCATTAGTTTGTATTTGATCGGATTTTACGCAGGAACGCAACGAATAAACACATTATAGCCATAAATACAGAGATGCGGCGGAAATAACACTTCATTTCATTAATATCAAAGAACTAAAATTTGCTTACAGACAGAATGGAAATAAAACTAGCTAGGGCGCTGGTAGCTATCTCTGAGAAGAGATGTGGCGGCTACAGGCCTCTGAACTGAGTTACAATGAGGCTCGAGGGCCTATTTATTATTGAGAAACAATGGAGGACTCTAAACATCCAAAAACCTAACCCTAGGAGATGAAGCGCCAAAACTATGGGCCCCGTTTGGGTAAATTGGTGTTTCAACTTCCCAGGGACGTAACTTTGGCATACTATCTCCATTTGACGCACATGATACATCATTAGAAAGCTCTATCCGAGGACTACAACTTTTGTGGCGATTTTGATGATCAAAATCGCAACAAATTTCATACCCAAAAAACGTCGTTTAGGGCCTCAAAACGGCTCCGGAAGTTCAGGACCCGAAAAACTGCTAAAAATAGTAAGTTATGCCAAAACTGAAAAACTGAAAGAGACAATTGTGGGGGCCCAAGTGGAATAGGCAGGTGGCCACCAATATCCCTGGATCGATATTGCTCTTTGAAGAGCTTTTCAAACTCATCTCGGGTCATTTCTTTGTCAACAATTCATCTAATGTTATTCAAATTTTCCTACCATATATTTGATTTTCCCTTCAGGCTATAGGTGGCGATTCTAGCTTTTATATTTTCAGAATAGTCATGTATTTTGAAAAAAATATCCATACCCAACAACCAAGCTTTTTCATCCTTATTTTCTTCATTCCCAATCAAATGTGGGTGGCTTGGATTTCTTAAATTCTTCAGGCATGTATTCTTTTCCCTTACTTCCAGAATGAATATGATAGTGATGGTGGTGATGCCTCTTGGTAGAAGAACTAGATGATCTATCGGAACAATTCACATGGGTACTGGTTCCTACCCTCAAGGTGCTCAAAGATAAATTTCGAGGCACAATATCCTCATTTTTAGCTCTATGCCTTTTTCTGGCCCTGCTACCATATTCCCCATTAGTTCTTGCTTTTGAGCCCTAAGGGTCCCCTCTATCTCTATGACTATCCCTCACCTCGGGTTGTCTATGCATGTACAAATCCAAGAGACTTTGTAGGATGACTACATTTATCTCAACTTGCCTCTCCTGATCTCTTACCAACCTTTTGTTATCGTCATTAAAGCTCCTAACTTCAACCCTTAGGCTTCTTAAGGTATCCAAAAAATCTGGAGAGTGATTCCCTTCCCCTTGGTTAACTGATATTTCTTCTTCATTAGCCCTGACCCTTTCACTTCCATGTTGTTATTGATTAGAACTGTACTCAACCATTCTGATCACCATTCTATTTTTATCTCTACCTTATGTTGCTTGTGTTGTGTTGTCAATCATACACAATGTTAGTTAATTCAAATAATTAAATAAATAAACACAATTATAGCCATGAATATTATACTCATGGAATTGCCACAAAAATCTACCTGCAACAAATAGCCCATGTTAGCACATGATTAATATTCAAAGAACAAGTCACTAGATATAATATACATGCCTTTAAATCTCATAATTTCATCAAAACTATTAATTTATTTATTCATGCCAATTGTTCAACCTTTTTTTGTTGTTGTATATATCACATAATAAACACTGCCAATTAGGTCTTTTATAAAATTATTTATACCAATTTTAACACCTAAACAACTTATTTAGCTAATTTCCAAAAATCATCGCTTGCTCATGATAGAGCCCATTCAATCCAAGTTTTGAACTTGGCTCTGATACCACCTATAAAAACCACCCCACCCACCCCAGTGGGATTGATGCTACTTGCTAATCTAACTCCTATTACACTGTTAGAGGAATAGAAGAATTATTATTAAATTATCAATTCACCTTTGTGGCTTGGTTACATCATATAAGCTTCCTTACTCATCCTCCAAGCCTCATATTCAGAGTCACTTAACCCTATAAGATTTTGTATGTGTGTGTATATATATATATATACACACACACACTCACTCATATTAAAAGGCATGGACCAAGCCGCCTTTTCACTTTTGAGTGCATGCATACATAAATATATTTATATATACATATATTTAACAGGCCCCGTTGAAATCCAACGACCACCGCTCAACCACACCAAACCTACGCCTTTATGCTAGTTCTCCTTATGCCTCCCAGGTGGGTCCTAGACACGTCAATCCGTCAACCCCATCCCAACAATTCCGAAGTGTGATGTTTTGTTACCCATAGGGGCCTCCTTGTCAGGCCTACATAGAGTAGTGGGTTTGTTCGCATCCAATCGCCTAGCTTCCAGGTAGGTGTGTCTTCCAACACATCCCCACTCTAGGCACTGCCACACGTCACTTTATACCATAGGTTTAACTTACATGCTAATCCAATGGCCCATGTTGAGTGGTGTGTCTGATCTATGGTTTGCGATGGGGAAACATGCCTGACAATTAAACACAAGCGGGGGTGGTGCGAGTTTGGTTGATCATTCCGCCCATCGTCATATTAATGACCCAAATTGATTATGCCGCCCCTCCATCATGTTTTCCAAAAACTTCCACAGTGGGTAGTGCAAATCAATTTCCCACCTCTTGATACCATCGACAGTCTTATCGACTAGTGCATAACTTCTACATGGGGCCCATCCCTCTCGCCTCCATGTCATCTTAACACCATATTCCTCACGCCTTGTTTAGTTGCATGTATTATGGAATTATAATTAAGGATCCCTAGGCCTGTGTGGTTTGGTGGACCTCACCTTTTGGCATGTGTTCTGCTCCAATTGGCCCATGCGATACAACATTACATTATCCTGCTTTGTTATGCCTTCGGATGGGGACCACCGAGACATGACATCCCAACACCTTTCAACGCCGATGTTTATTGGCATACTACTTATTTAAAAATTCAGGTGGGTGTATCCAAGACATGTCACCCCACTCCTTTCCTCACGTGCCCATTGGAATGCCCTAGGTTTGACCAACATGATGACCTGTCAGGGGACCTACCTTTGGCCAATAGTATGGATTACGGGCTGGTGTGTAAATCTGTCAAGCCAACTTGTTAAGTAGTCCACCTCTCCATCAATAGTATATCCACCGCGCTGGTGTGTCTGCCACCACATCATGATTGATGTCATCCCACTCATCCCTTTGCGAGCAAAGCTAAACCTTCCAGGATATAGGCTTCGATATGTGTTGTTTTATGGGCACTACCTCCAGCCACTGGTAGGAGCGTCGGGCCTGCATGTCATCCAACTCATCCCGGCTGATCCCACTATGGCACAAAACCCACCTCAGGGGTACTACTTCTGGGCCACGTTGTTTCCCTCTCGTCGAATCGTGTTGATGCGAAATTTTAATTTCTTATCAACAATTTCCATGCCTAAATTTTGGTCAGTACTATTGCATAATATTATATAGACAACCTTATAAAGCTAAGGCTTGTGTGACCTTTCCAAAATAGCTCTATGCAGACCTTTCCATTCTGATATAGGTCGACTTATGACTTGGCCGCGATGGTTCTACAGATGACTAGTTCTATGTCAGCGTTCCGCCTTAACCACCATGTCCTCTTAAGCACCCACTGCTGCTATCCTCCTGAGCTTATGACAAGGCCACTCTAATGAGTACCTAGCCCTTGGATATTCCTCATTTCATAACAGGAAATCCCTCACATGACTGTATTGGTGAACGGTGCACACCCACTGCTAACGACTTGTAGTGAACTCTCGAAAGGCTTCTGTCTCTCTTGGTACATGCCAAGGTGCATCTTAGGGTTCTTGAAGGTCCTATGGCCTTTTTCATCTTTGCCAACATCGTTGGGGTGCTTATCGAAGACCTCCATGTCATTCAAATCCAAGACATGGCATAGGTGATGGGGTCTCATGAAATATAGTTCAACACCGGTGCCGCTAGAACGAGAATGCCCGACTGTTGAAAATGTAAGGCTGGAGAAGCCCTGATGCAAGGTTAAGAGTTCTTAGAATTACAAGACGAAGTTACCCTAGGCATCAACATATACCCCATATACTGTAACACGGGTTGTAGCCCATGTACATTTTAATAGTCGATATTCATTGTAATCCTTACTCATTAATACATAGATTCTTATGATATATACTTTTATGGGTTTGTTTGGGTCCTTGTGGATCCTTTTAATGCATTCAATGTTTACTATGTATACTATTCTTTCTATCATATTCATTAGGCGAATTTTGAGGTCTAAAATGGGCCTCGTAAGAAAAATGTACAACAAAAATAAACTTTATAAGAACCAATAGGATTCAAGATGATGATGTCAACCATGGGGGATGATTCACCAATTTTTTAGTAAAAGCGTAAAAATATTAAAAAATAATAAAATAATAAAACTACTTTTTCAACTCATATTTTCAACTTATCTCCCAAATTTTTTACTCAAATTTTGAGCGGGAGTATTCGTTGGATGCAAAATTTAATTCCTCATCCAAGGAGTACCCATTTTGCATATTGTCGATGGACCTTGCTACACGAAAAATGAGAAATACATAGAAAAACGTTATTACAATCAAATGTTTCATGTATGTCTCATTTTTCGTGTAGAAGGACCCATCGAAAGTATGCAACATGGGTATTTCTTGGATGAGGAATTAAATTTTGCATCCAACAAGTACTCCTGCTCAAAATTTGAGTAAAAACTTTGGGAGATAAGTTGAAAATACGAGTTGAAAAAGTAGTTTTTTCTTTTTTCCCTCTAAAATTTGATGATGTAATCAAATCTTATTTTATTATTTCCACTATTATTTTATAATTTCCTGAGGAGGCCCATTTTGGACCTCAAAATTCCCATAATGGAAGCTATATTCTCATTTTCCATACACAAACCATTTCAATAAGAAATGTAGCATGGGTCAATTAATGTACAAAGACAATGTATGTCATACTATTGAGTTCACAAGGACATAATGTAGTCATAGGTCTTACTCTGCAACACCATTTCGAATTCTAGGCAACACAGAAACTCATTACGCACAGAAGGCATCATTTTAATTTTATAAATGGAAATGTATATTCATTAATATTGAAGGTATATAGAAATACTTATCTTGAAATGTTGGGGTGCTGAGTCTGAGACCAACCTTACAAAACTGCAATCAAGTCTACTTGTATTTGTCACCTCCGAACTAGATTCCAACGACTGAGGGGCTTTCTAAGGAATCAGAACACCGACTGCTAGATGAAATAGAGAATCTAGAGGAGATCCTTCATCCACTGATAAGGTAATCAATAGCCAATAAACCCACAGGGAATCTAGAGGTTAGCTTCCTCCACTCAAAATATGCCAAGGGAATCCAAAGGATAAATCTCCACCCTTAGATAAGAACACAGTAGTGCCACCTACTTAAGGGAATCCAAAACCCATTGGAACCAACGATAAGAAGGTTTTAGAGGTCCTCCCTCTAGAAATCCAAGGACACAATACTCCACCCACACCACTAAGGGAATCTAGATAAAACCATCTCCACCCTCTGGCTTTACAGGGATTCCAGAGGCATTGTTGCTCACTAAGGAGAGACCATATGTCGACCAAGCTTGAAACCAAAACCATATGTCCACCAAGCTTGAAATCCTTAACAAGCGCACAAAATACTTTGGGGAATACTCATGGGACTACGAACGCATAAACTGTTAATCCAATTACCGTTTCACCTAACTCTTTCCACTCATAATCTAACACAACAACAACAATAGATTTTTACTAATAATTATCTAGGAATTGAGTTATACCCTCCATATCATTCCTACATGAAATTTACTGCACCAACAATTATAACTTATGTTTGTGAGCAATTTATGATCTAGTGTAGGGATATGTGGATTACATTGCTTAGGGAAAAGTGCATCCCAATAAATTAATTAAAGAACAAACCTTACCCTGGAACCATTGTTTCTAAGCGACATGGTTTTAATTACTAGCCTCCAAACACATTTTTCTATTTTGCCAATTTTTTTCTACTTGTGAAGTTGTAAAGCATCTACACTAGAGTGTGCACTATAATTAAAAGCAGTGTCTCCCTTCTAGCTCCCGAGTCTCAAGTTGTTAAAGATCACTGATATTCTCCATAAATCAAGAGATAATATCTACATTGTCAAAGCTCGACTACACCTGGAATCAATGTTTCAGAGTGTAATGGTTTTAATTGCGCGTAATGGTTTTAATTGCGCCCGCCTCAAAACACACTTTTTATTTTTCCTTTCATTACAGGCATGTGAGGTTGTAGAGGATCTCTGCACTGGAGTGTACATTGCAATTAAATGAACGGCCTCCCTTTTTTTGAGGATTTTTTGTGACTGCTGGCAGCACGATTAGTCAAATATCACCGACTTTTCTCCATAAATTGAGAGACGATGTTTGAGCGGCATGACCAATTGTGCATGTGAAGTTATAGAGCTGAAGTTGTATAGCGTTTGCACTAGAGTGTACAATGCAATTAGAATAAGGTGTAGTCTATTTGAAGGATGAAGGACAAAACATTTAAACCACCAATGCAAAACTTGCCGCCGAGCCCTCATATGGCGAGTGCCGAGATCATCGTCTAGGAAAAATAAAAACCTAGAGTGGAATTATAGAAATTCCATAATTTAAAAAAAAAATACAAAGCAAGTGATGGATCATAAATGTCATTGCTACAATTTATGAAGTAAGGGTTTCATTTAAAAAAAAAGAGATAGCCATAGATAGCCATCATAATATAGTATAGATTAATTATAATAAGAACAAATAGTAATTTGACTGAGCCTTTAGGCAAATAACAAGATGATAATCCATTGAAGGCTATCACAGCTACTCCGTTGGATCTTTTAAATTTTCTCAAGGAGTGCATGTTGGTAAGGCTTTCTACTTCAACAATGACACAATATTATGTCTTGGAATTTCTTATCCACAAGTCAAGCCTACCTTCACAGGCCACTAAAACCACTTGTAAAAATAAGTTATATCTGTGTCCTCGTGATATTCATAGCAGTCGTATAGTAGTATATTTGATTGCTCTGTTCAATCTGTGTCACGATTGAAAGCAGCAAGACTTTGCCCATAAGCGTACGTAGTTCTGCATGTTTAATCTCTCTTTAACCGCAAAATCATTCAGTGAAGGAGAGATTTGGGATATGAAGATAGTGGGATAAAGTTGATAAAGTTTTGTATTTTTCAAATCGCTAGTAAATAATCTTATAACTAAAGGAAGTAAATGAAATTTTCTTTATGTGGAATTTTATTTTACCTGTTATATACACTCTAATTGAGTGGTTCTCAATATTTATCTTTGGCTTTGAAGAGGTGGGCTTCGATGTGGTGGGGAGTAGACTAGTGAATAGCCACAATCATTCACCCTAGAGCATTGCCTCCATTGTTAGAGGATGATGCCCGAGAATGATGTAGTATTAATATTTGGTGTAGTCTTTAATAATTAAGACAATAATAACAAAAAAGGGCATCACAAATAAATAGAATAAATAATAACAAAAACGGGCATCACAAGTAATTAGAATAAATAATAGCAAAAAGAATACATCTAATTGATTTATAAATAAATTAAAAATTAAAATAATATTGCGTAATTTTAATAAATGGGTATAAAGATTTTGAAATTTAATTTAATTAATAGATTGATGGTAAAGATTTAAATTTATAAATATTTTTAGTAATATTTCTATTGAAATTTATTTCAAAATTATTAATATTTTTTTATTTAAAATTATATATATATGAAATTAGCTATGATTTTTTAAAAATGTAACATTGATAAGTTATAGTATTGGTGCATAATATTGTAACAAAATTTATTTATAATTTAAGAATCTCTATAATAAATAAAAATAGATTTCAATAAATACAAATCATAATAAATAAAAAATAAATTTCAATAAGTAAAAGTTTCAATGTAAATTTTTAAATATATATAATAAAAATTTCAATGTATATTTTAAATATATATATATATATATATATATATATATATATATATAATAATTTAAAAAGTCTAAAATTTCTACAGAATAACTCTGAAATTCTGATAAGATTATGAAAAATTCCGCATCTTTTTTGAAAATCTCGGTTACAGTAGTTAGACTTTAATATTTTGGGTGCTCTAAGAGTTTTTGCTGGTGCTAAATCTATTTCCACCATCAAAAATGCAATTCAAACACTCCAACCCTATTTTTTAAAATTTATTGTTGAAAATTACTTTCAGCCGTCCATAGTACAGGCAGCCACCTTCCATTTCCGGCGATTAGTCAAGATCGGAAAATGAAAAAAACTTGCAGAGAGCCGCTTTCCATTTTGGTTGATCAGTGAACTTCAGCGCTGTATTGTTTACGGAGAAAATTTAATGGAAAACCCAGACCTAAATTTTATTGAGGCAGAATTAATTTAATTTCGAATTACACTCAGCCGTCCGTATGGCTGCCCAAAATCGGACGCGGAAAATTCATAAGCCGGATTTAATAGAAATTCTGCATCACAGTTTTGGTGATGTCAGCTGAATTTTCTGTCACCCGAAATTGATTGCAAGATGGTTTTATTTCGTTTGACGTCTGGTTCAATTCGGTCAAAGTTATTTTAATGTTTTTCAAAAAAAAAAATTGGTACGTACAGTCCACATATATGTATATATATGTTTTACATATATATCATATAAAACGTTTCAAAAAAAAAGTGAGGCAGTGGGCCATAGTGACATTGTTTTTTATTTTAGTTTTCTTTTATTATAGTTTATTTTAAAATGTTTTATTTTATAATAGTTTTTTTTTATAGATATTGTAAAAGTGCTTGCATATTATGTATCAGGTTTTATTTTTTACACACATCGAAAGTGTAAAATTTTTAAAGAGCACGTGAGTGCTTTCATTTTTTTGGTGAGACAGAGTATTTTTCCAACACACAGCAGTGAGTTGAAATTGCAGAGATAGAGTGAAATTTTTAGTGTGTGAGTTTTGTTTTTGAACTGTGTTTTGATGCAGTCAAAGTCTCTTTGTATTCCCTCAGGCAGAGGAGATTTTGTAACCAAGTTTTTTTTTGGAGTTTAATGAAATAGTTTTTACAGCGAAAACTCTGTCTCCAGTGAAGAAATTTTTATATTTCTCCGTGTTGAAGAGGGGGAATTTTATTCTCCATTGTTGTTCCGAATCTCAAATATTCCAACATGGTATCTAGAGTTACTCCGTGCTCTTTGAAGATCAAATAGTTTCAAGGAAATGGAGTTCTTTGTTGCGGGGAAGAAATTTTCTCCAAAGAAGCAGGAAGACTCAGTCAAGAAGAATCCAAAGGTATTTCTCTATACATATTTTGTGTTACTGTTGCAGAACAGTCAGTTATTTGAATACACAGTCAAGTGTTTTTGAATCATAGTTAAGAGTGCAGAATGGCTGGAGCCAACACTGGTATGGGTATGGGAAATATCCATCTCCCAATGTTTAATGGAAAAAATTATGACTACTGGTCAATAACTATGAGAGCTTTATTTGTCTCCCAAGACTTATGGGAATTTGTTGAGGATGGCTTTGAAGAGCCAGCAAATGAAGAAGAGTTTGAAGATTTAACTCAGGCAGAAAGAGAGTTGCTGAAGAGTAATAAGAAGAAAGACTCCAAGGCTCTCTTCTTATTGTATCAAGCAGTGCATGAGAGTGTGTTTCCAAGGATAGCAGCAGCCAAGAGATCCAGAGAAGCATGGGAAACTCTCAAGACAACCTATCAAGGCATGGAAAAAGTGAAGACAACAAAACTTCAGTTGCTGAGGAGAGACTTTGAAACTCTCTGTATGAAAGAGTCAGATACTATTGACTCATTCTTCACTCATGTGATTGGAATGGTCACACAAATAAGATCTCATGGAGAGACTTTTGAAGACAAGAGGATTGTGGAAAAACTCTTGAGGAGTCTACCCTCAAGATTTGATGTGATTTTCACCACCATAGAGGAGACTAAGGATCTCACAAAGTTCACAGTGGATGAGCTACATGCATCATTGATGACTCATGAGCAGAGATTGGGTAGGAGTGAAAAATCATCTCTGGAACATGCCTTTAAGACCCAGATGTCTTTCGGAAGAGGAAGAGGGCAAGGCAGAGGAAACAAAAGAGGAAGAGGCAGAAGCCAAAACAGAGGTGGAAGGAACAGTCCAGCAAATGCTCAAGGAAGGGGCAGCAATCCAAATTAGCATCAAGGCCAAGGCAGCAGCCAGCAGAGTGGTCAGCAGAATGCTCAAGGATAGAGGTATGATAAGTCCAATGTCCAATGTCACTATTGTAAAAAATATGGTCATTATGCTAATGAATGTAGAAAGAAGCAGCATGATATGGGAAATAGAACTAGTGCAAATTTCACTAGAGAAAATCTCAGCCAAGATAATTTGTTTTTGGCTTGTAATATGGCTAAAGAAAAGAATGAGGATTTATGGTTTCTAGACTCCGGTTGCAGTAACCATATGACAGGAAACTTAGCAATGTTTTCTATGCTAGATGAGAGTGTGAAGTCACAAGTCACACTAGGAACTGATAGCAAAGTTTCTATTATGGGAAAAGGAAATGTAAATGTTTTAACAAGGAAAGGTGCAAATAAATCCATAGCAGATGTTTATTATGTTCCAGGAATGAAGTGTAACCTCTTAAGTATTGGACAACTTGTTCAAAAGGGGTACAATGTATTTTTTGAGGATGATGTTTGTACCATCATGGACAAACCACCTAGCAAACAATGTATTGCTGAAGTGAAGATGACAAGGAACAGAATGTTCCCTCTTAGAATGAGAGCAGATTTGAAGAATGAAGAAAAGATAGCAGCAGTGGAAAAAGAGGCTATCCAAAGCGAACCAAAAGATGAAAATTGGTTGTGGCACTTGAGATTTGGACATCTCAACTTTGGAGGTCTTAATTTGTTGAATAGAAAAGGAATGGTAAGAGGTTTACCATTGATAGAGAAGCCGGACAGCCTTTGTGAAGGTTGTATTCTTGGGAAACAACATAGAGAAAGTTTTCCTTCCGGGAAAAGCATAAGGGCAAAGGCACCCTTAGAGATTGTCCACTCAGATTTGTGTGGACCGATGCAAACTCCATCACTTGCTAGCAGCCACTACATGTTAACATTCATAGATGATTTTACAAGAAAAACTTGGGTTCACTTTTTGAAAAATAAAAGTGAAGTGTTTGAAAAATTCTGCAATTTCAAAGCACTTGTGGAAAACCAGAGTGGGCTGCACATCAAAGTTCTAAGGACTGATAGAGGAGGTGAGTATATCTCTAAAGATTTTCTACGTTTTTGTAGAGAAAATGGTATTCAAAAGCAGTTTATAACTAGATATACTCCGCAGCAAAATGGAGTAGCCGAAAGGAAGAATAGAACCATAATGGACATGGTGAGGAGTATGTTAAAGGCAAAGCATTTGCCTAATGATTATTGGGCTGAAGTTGTACATTGTGCAACATACATTTTGAATAGGTGCCCTACAAAAGCAGTGATGAACAAAGTGCCGGAAGAGGCATGGAGTGGCACAAAGCAAAGTGTCACACATATGAAGGTTTTTGGATGTGTGGCTTATGCACACATACCGGATCAGCTAAGGAAGAAGTTGGATAGCAAGGGGGGAAAATGTATTTTCATTGGATACAGTGAGGAATCCAAGGCCTACAGGTTATATAACCCATCCACCAAGAATTTTATTGTGAGCAGAGATGTTCAGTTTATTGAGGAGGAAGCTTGGGATGGAAGCATAGAGAAAACAGTGAATGTTAAACACTGTTTATCTCATGATGAAGATGATGATGAATTGGATGAAATACATCCCCAAACAGCAGTACCAACACAAGAGCAACAAGAGACACCCTTGAGAAGAAATGAGAGTTCTTCTCCAAGCACACCACAAGGAGGAAATTCAAGTGCTTCTTCAAGCATTTGTACATCAAGTGAAAGAGGTAAGAAGTTCAGAAATTTGAATGACATTTATGCACAAGAGGCAGCAAATGAAGGTATCAATTCTTTGTTTTCTTTATATTGTCATGTTGATGATCCTTTTCATTTCGAAGAAGCTATTAAGGATAAGAAATGGATAGAAGCTATGGATGAGAAGATTAATGCCATAGAAAGAAACAAGACTTGGGATTTGGTTGAACTCCCAAAAGGTAAAGATGTCATTGGAGTTAAATGGGTCTACAAGACCAAGAGTAATGCAGAAGGAAAAATAGAGAGACACAAGGCAAGACTTGTCGTCAAAGGGTATAAGCAGAAGCATGGGATAGATTATGAGGAAACTTTCGCACCGGTTGCTAGAATGGAAACCGTGAGAGCAGTGCTGTCCATAGCAGCACAAAACAAGTGGAAAGTTTACCAAATGGATGTGAATTCAGCTTTCCTAAATGGGGTGTTAATGGAAGAGGTTTACATTGAACAACCTCTCGGCTATGAGAAGAAAGGCCAAGAGCACAAAGTGTGCAAGTTGAATAAAGCTCTTTATGGGCTGAAGCAAGCACCAAGAGCGTGGTACAGTAGAATAGACTCCTATCTACTGGAAAATGGATTTGAAAAGTGTGAGGGAGAACTCACCCTCTACATCAAAGAAAAAGATGGTAAAATGTTGATTGTAGTTTTATATGTTGATGATGTTATTTTCACAGGTAATGATAATTACCTTATTGAAAATTTTAAAACAGTCATGAAAGAAGAATTTGAAATGACTGATATGGGTTTGTTGAGATACTTCTTAGGAATAGAAGTAGAAAAAGATGAAAATGGGATTTTTATCTCACAAGAAAAATATGTTAATGAAGTGCTTGAAAGATTTAATATGCAAGAGAGAAAAGCAGCGATCACTCCCATAGTGATGGGATTAAAACTCAGTAGAGAGGACAGCAGCAAGGATTTTGATCCTAGCTTGTATAAGAGCATAGTTGGCAGCCTCATGTATTTGACTGCAACTAGGCCCGACATAATGCATGTTGTTAGCTTAATTTCCAGATTTATGGAGAAGCCAAAGGATGCACATTGGCAGGCAGCGAAGAGAATTCTGAGGTATGTTAAAGGTACAAAAAGGTTTGGTATTTTATATACTGCTTCAGAAAATTTAGATTTAGTTGGATACACTGACAGTGATTGGGCTGGAAGTGTAGATGATCAGAAGAGCACTTCCGGTTATGTTTTTCACATGGGTTCAGGAGCAATTTCATGGGCTTCTAAAAAACAACCCATTGTAGCATTGTCTACAGCAGAGGCAGAATATGTGGCAGCCACAACAGCAGCTTGTCAAGCAATTTGGATGAGGAGGATGTTAAGAAGTTTGTGCCAAGAGCAGGTAAAAGGAACAGTGATTTATTGTGACAATAGGTCAGCTATTGCATTATCCAAGAATTTTGTGTTTCACAAGAGAACGAAACACATTGACACAAAGTTTCATTACATTAGAGAATTGGTAAACAATGGTGAAATTGTTTTGGAACACTGCAGAACTCAGGAGCAGTTTGCAGACATTCTGACCAAGCCATTGGGGCAGAAGAGTTTTGAGTTTTTGAGGAAATCTCTGGGTATGACTGATAACCCAGCAGCTGAAAGTAAGGGGGAGTGTTGAAAATTAGTTTTAGCCGTGCAGATTTCGGCAGCCACCTTCCATTTCTGTTTTGCAGGACACTGTAAGATAGCCGCTTGCCATTTTGGATGATTAGTCAACTTCATCGCCGTATTTTTTTTGAAACTGAGAAATTTCAACAGCAAACCCGGACTTGAAGTTTATTGAAGTAGATTTGTGAAAAAATCCGCATCACAATTTTCTGCCGTACAATTGCCCAAAATCGGACGCGGAAAATTCATAAACTGAATTTGATAGAAATTCCGCGTCACATTTTTGATGACGTCAACAAATTTTTTTGGCACCCGAAATTGTTTGAAGGAGGGTTTAATTTCTGTTTTGAAGTCCGGTTTAATGTGTGGTCAAAGCTCTTTTAATATTTGGTTTTCTAAAAATCGTGCAAACAATGTGCACACATATATATGTTTTACATATATATAGAATGAACGCTTTCAAGAGAAAAGGCGGTGGGCCATAATCAAACTTTTTGATTTTAGTTTTTTATTTTTAGTTTTTAAAATAAGTTTTATTTTAATTTAGTTTTTTTTATATTGTAAAAAGTGTTGAGGCATATATAGAGTTAAAGAAAAGGCCTGTGTGCACTAAGAACATTGTAAGTTTTTATTTTTCACACAGCAGTGAAAAAGACTTGTATAGCACAACAGTGCATTGTTCAGATTTGTAAGTTTGAATTTTACACACAGCAGAAGTGTAACAGAATTTTGAATGGCACAGCAGTGCATTCATTTTTGAAGAGACAGAGTATTTGTCCAGAGTGAAATTTTAGAGAGTGTGAGTTTTGTTTTGAACTATGTTTTGAAGCAGTCAAAGATTTTTGTGTTCCCTCAATCAGAGGTGATTTTGTAACCAAATTTTGAAGTTTAATGAAATAGTTTTACAGTGAAAACTCTGTCTCCAGTGAAGAATTTTTTTAATATTTTCTTTGTGTTGAAGAGGGGGAATTTTATTCTCCATTGTTGTTCTGGAATTTTAAATATTCCAACATGGTATCGGAGCTAGTCCAGGCTCTTTGAAGATCAAAGAAGTTGAAGGAAAGGAGTTCTTTGTTGCAGCAGCTTCTCCAGCAGTGTGAAGACTCAGTCAAGAAGAATCCAAAGGTATTTCTCTATACAGTTTTTGAGTCACTGTTGCAGAACAGTGAGTTGTTTTACATACACAGTCAAGTTTTTTTTTAATCATAGTTAAGAGTGCAAAATGGCTAGAGCCAGCACTAGTATGGGTATGGGAAATATCCATCTCCCAATGTTTAATGGGAAAAATTATGACTACTGGTCAATAACTATGAGAGCATTATTTGTCTCCCAAGACTTATGGGAATTTGTTGAGGATGGCTTTGAAGAGCCAGCAAATGAAGAAGAGTTTGAAAATTTAACTCAGGCAGAAAGAGAGTTGCTGAAGAGCAATAAGAAGAAAGACTCCAAGGCTCTCTTATTATTGTATCAAGCAGTGCATGAGAGTGTGTTTCCAAGGATACCAGCAGCCAAGATATCCATAGAAGCATGGGAAACTCTCAAGACAGCCTATCAATGCATGGAAAAAGTGAAGACAGCAAAAATTCAGTTGCTGAGGAGAGACTTTGAGACTCTCTGTATGAAAGAGTCAGATACTATTGACTCATTCTTCACTCATGTGATTGGAATGGTCACACAAATAAGATCTCATGGAGAGACTCTTGAAGATAAGAGGATTGTGGAAAAACTCTTGAGGAGTCTACCCTCAATATTCGATGTGATTGTCACCACCATAGAGGAGACTAAGGATCTCACAAAGTTCACAGTGGATGAGCTACATGCATCACTGATGACTCATGAGCAGAGATTGGGTAGAAGTGAAAAATCATCTCTGGAACATGCCTTTAAGACCCAGATGTCTTTCGGAAGAGGAAGAGGGCAAGGCAGAGGAAACAAAAGAGGAAGAGGCAGAAGCCAAAACAGAGGTGGAAGGAACAGTCCAGCAAATGCTCAAGGAAGGGGCAGCAATCCAAATCAGCATCAAGGCCAAGGCGGCAACCAGCAGAGTGGTCAGCAGAATGCTCAAGGGCAGAGGTATGATAAGTCCAATGTCCAATGTCACTATTGTAAAAAATATGGTCATTATGCTAATGAATGTAGAAAGAAGCAACATGATATGGGAAGTAGAACTAGTGCAAATTTCACTAGAGAAAATATCAGCCAAGATAATTTGTTTTTGGCTTGTAATATGGCTGAAGAAAAGAATGAAGACTTATGGTTTCTAGACTGCGGTTGCAGTAACCATATGACAGGAAACTTAGCAATGTTTTCTATGCTAGATGAGAGTGTGAAGTCACAAGTCACACTAGGGACTGATAGTAAAGTGTCTGTTATGGGAAAAGGGAATGTAAATGTTCTAACAAGAAAAGGTGCAAAGAAATCCATATCAGATGTCTATTATGTTCCAGGAATGAAGTGTAACCTCTTAAGTATTGGATAGCTTGTTCAAATGGGGTACAATGTATTTTTTGAGGATGATGTTTGTACCATCATGGACAAACCACCCAACAAACAATGTATTGCTGAAGTGAAGATGACAAGGAACAGGATGTTCCCTCTTAGAATGAGAGCAGATTTGAAGAATGAAGAAAAGATAGCAGCAGTGGCAAAAGAGGCTATCCAAAGCGAACCAAAAGATGAAAATTGGTTGTGGCACTTGAGATTTGGACATCTCAACTTTGGAGGTCTTAACTTGTTGAACAGAAAAGGAATAGTAAGAGGTTTACCATTGATAGAGAAACCAGACAACCTTTGTGAAGGTTGTATATTTGAAAACAACGAGGAGAAAGTTTTCCTTCGGGAAAAGCATAAAGACGAGCACATAGAGATTGTCCACTCGGTTGTGTGAACCGATGCAAACTCCATCACTTGCTAGCAGCCCCTATATGTTAACATTCATAGATGATTTTACAAGAAAAACTTGGGTTTACGTTTTGAAAAAAAAAAGTGAAGTGTTTGAAAGATTTTGCAGTTTCAAAGCACTTGTGGAAAACCAAAGTGGGCTGCACATCAAAGTCTTAAGGACTGATAGAGGAAGTGAGTATATCTCTAAATATTTAATACGTTTTTGTAGAGAAAATGGTATTCATAAGCAGTTTACAACTAGATATACTCCGCAGTAAAATGGAGTAGCTGAAAGGAAGAATAGAACCATAATGGACATGGTGAGGAGTATGTTAAAGGAAAATCATTTGCCTAATGATTATTAAGTTAAAGAAAATTTGTACATTGTCGTACTTCATTTCAGACAAATTATATAGACGATGATGAACAAAATGGGAAGAGGCATGGAGTGGCACAAAGCAAGGTGTCACACATATGAAGGTTTTTGGATGTGTGGCTTATGCACACATTCTGGATCAGCTAAGGAAGAAGTTGGACAACAAGGGGGAGAAATGTATTTTCATTGGATACAGTGAGGAATCCAAGGCCTACAGGTTATACAGCCCATCCACCAAGAAGTTTATTGTGAGCAGAGATGTTCAGTTTATTGAGGAGGAAGCTTGGGATGGAAGCATAGAGAAAACAATGAATGTTAAACATTGTTTATCTCATGATGAAGATGATGATTAATTGGCTGAAATACATCCCCAAACAGCAGTACCAACACAAGAGCAGCAAGAGACACCCTTGAGAAGAAATGAGAGTTCTTCTCCAAGCACACCACAAGGAGGAAATTCAAGTGCTTCTTCAAGCATTTGTACATCAAGTGAAAGAGGTAAGAAGTTCAGAAATTTGAATGACATTTATGCACAAGAGGTAGCAAATGAAGGTATCAATTCTTTCTTTGCTTTATATTGTCATGTTGATGACCCTGTTCATTTCGAAGAAGCTATTAAGGATAAGAAATGGATAGAAGCTATGGATGAGGAGATTAATGCCATAGAAAGAAACAAGACTTGGGATTTGGTTGAACTCCCAAAAGGTAAAGATTTCATTGGAGTTAAATGGGTCTACAAGACCAAGAGTAATGCTGAAGGAAAAATAAAGAGACACAAGGCAATACTTGTCGTCAAAGGGTATAAGCAGAAGCATGGGATAGATTATGAGGAAAATTTCGCACCGGTTGCTAGAATGGAAACCGTGAGAGCATGATCTTTGTCCATAGCGACACAAAGTAAATTAGAAGGGTTGCAAATGGATGTGAAATCGACATTCCTAAAGTAGGTGTTAATGGAAGGTTTTACATTCGACAACCTCTCGCTGAGAAAGAAAGGCCAAGAGCACAAAGTGTGCAAGTTGAAGAAAGCTCTTTATGGGCTAAAGCAAGCACCAAGAGCATGGTACAGTAGGATAGATTCCTATCTACTAGAAAATGGATTTGAAATGTGTGAGGGAGAACCCACCCTCTACATCAAATAAAAGGATGGTAAAATGTTGATTGTGGTTTTATATGTTGATGATGTTATTTTCACAGGTAATGATAATTACCTTATTGAAAATTTAAAAACAGTCATGAAAGAAGAATTTGAAATGACTGACATGGGTTTGTTGAGATACTTCTTAGTAATAGAAGTAGAAAAAGATGAAAATGAGATTTTTATCTCACAGGAAAAATATGTTAATCAAGTGCTGGAAAGATTTAATATGTAGGAGAACAAAGAAACAATCACTCCCACAGTGATGGGATTAAAACTCAGCAGAGAGGACAACAACAAGGATTTTGATCCTAGTTTGTACAAGAGCATAGTTGGAAACTATCATCATTTTAAATGCCTTCAAACTGAGCATAATGCATGATGTTAGCTTAATTTCCAGATTTATGGAGAAGCCAAAGGATGCACATTGGCAGGCAGCGAAGAGAATTCTGAGGTATGTTAAAGGTACAAAAAGGTTTGGTATTTTATATACTGCTTCAGAAAATTCAGGTTTAGTTGGATACACTGACAATGATTGGGTTGGAAGTGTAGATGATCGAAAGAGCACTTCCAGTTATGTTTTTCACATGGGTTCAGGAGCCATTTCATGGACTTCTAAAAAACGGCCCATTGTAGCATTGTCTACAGCAGAGGCAGAATATGTGGCAGCTATAGAAGCAGCGTGTCAAGCAATTTGGATGAGGAGGATGTTAAGAAGTTTGTGCCAAGAGCAGGTAAAAGGGACGGTGATTTATTGTGACAATAGCTCAGCTATTGCATTATCCAAGAACTCTGTGTTTCACAAGAGAACGAAACACATTGACACAAAGTTTCATTACATCAGAGAATTGGTAAACAATGGTGAAATTGTTTTGGAACACTGCAGAACTCAGGAGCAGTTTGCAGACATTCTGGCCAAGCCATTGGGGCAGAAGAGTTTTGAGTTTTTGAGGAAATCTCTGGGTATGACTGATAACCCAGCAGCTGAAAGTAAGGGGGAGTGTTGAAAATTACCTTCAGCCGTGCAGATTTCGGTAGCCACCTTCCATTTCTGTTTTGCAGGACATTGTAAGATAACCACTTGCCATTTTGGATGATTAGTCAACTTCATCGCCGTATTTTTTTTTAAACTGAGAAATTTCAACAGCAAACCCGGACTTGAATTTTATTGAAGCAGATTTGTGAAAAAATCCTCATCACAATTTTCTGCCGTACAATTGCCCAAAATCGGACGCGGAAAATTCATAAACTGAATTTGATAGAAATTCTGCGTCACATTTTTGATGATGTCAACAAATTTTTTTGGCACCCGAAATTGTTTGAAGGAGGGTTTAATTTATGTTTTGAAGTCCGGTTTAATGTGTGGTTAAAGCTCTTTTAATATTTGGTTTTTTAAAAATCGTGCAAACAATGTGCACACATATATATGTTTTACATATATATAGAATGAACGCTTTCAAGAGAAAAGGCCGTGGGCCATAATCAAACTTTTTGGTTTTATTTTTTTATTTTAAGTTTTTAAAATAAGCTTTTATTTTAATATAGTTTTTATATTGTAAAAGTCTTTAGAGGCATATATAGAGGTTAAAGAAAAGACACATGTGCACTAGAACATTGTAAGTTTTTATTTTCACCGTGGGTGAAAAAAGCGTGTATGCTTCTTGATTGCATTGTTGATTGTAAGAAGTAGTTTTACATACAGTGTAAAATTTTGAATAGCAGGCGGGTACATTATTTTTGAAGACGAGTATTTGTCGGTGAAATTTTTTAGAAAGTGTGATTTTTGTTTTTAAGCTTGTGTTTGAAACGTTTTAAGCTTTTTGTGTTCCTCGGTCGGTGATTTTGTAACCAAGTTTGATTTATTAAGAAATAGTTTCTGGGTGAAAACTACGCTCGATGAAGAAAATTTTAATATTTCTCTTGTGTTGAAGAATTTTATTCTCCATTGTTGGTCTGGAATGTTAAATATTCCAACATGGTATCAGAGCTAGTCCAGGCTCTTTGAAGATCAAAGAAGCTGAAGGAAAGGAGTTCTTAGTTGCAGCAGCTTCTCCAGCAGTGTGAAGACTCAGCCAAAGAATCCAAAGGTATTTCTCTATACAGTTTTTGAGTCACTGTTGCAGAACAGTGAGCTGTTTTACATACACAGTCAAGTTTTTTTTAATCATAGTTAAGAGTGCAGAATGGCTGGATCCAGCACTGGTATGGGTATGGGAAATGTCCATCTCCCAATGTTTAATGGGAAAAATTATGACTACTGGTCAATAACTATGAGAGCTCTATTTGTCTCCCAAGACTTATGGGAATTTGTTGAGGATGGCTTTGAAGAGCCAGCAGATGAAGAAGAGTTTAATGATTTAACTCAGGCAGAGAGAGAGTTGCTGAAGAGCAATAGGAAGAAAGACTCCAAAGCTCTCTTCTTATTGTATCAAGCAGTGCATGAGAGTGTGTTTCCAAGGATAGCAGCAGCCAAGAGATCCAGAGAAGCATGGGAAACTCTCAAGACAGCCTATCAAGGCATGGAAAAAGTGAAGACAGCAAAACTTCAGTTGCTGAGGAGAGACTTTGAGACTCTCTGTATGAAAGAGTTAGATAATATTGACTCATTCTTCACTCATGTGATTGGAATGGTCACACAAATAAGATCTCATGGAGAGACTCTTGAAGAGAAGAGGATTGTGGAAAAACTCTTGAGGAGTCTACCCTCAATATTCGATGTGATTGTCACCACCATAGAGGAGATTAAGGATCTCACAAATTTCACAGTGGATGAGCTACATGCATCACTGATGACTCATGAGCAGAGATTGGGTAGGAGTGAAAACTCATCTCTGGAACATGCCTTTAAGACCGAGATGTCTTTCGGAAGAGGAAGAGGGCAAGGCAGAGGAAACAAAAGAGGAAGAGGCAGAAGCCAAAACAGAGGTGGAAGGAACAGTCCAGCAAATGCTCAAGGAAGGGGCAGCAACTCAAATCAGCATCAAGGCCAAGGCAGCAGCCAGCAGAGTGGTCAACAGAATGCTCAAGGACAGAGGTATGATAAGTCCAATGTCCAATGTCACTATTGTAAAAAATATGGTCATTATGCTAATGAATGTAGAAAGAAGCAACATGATATGGGAAATAGAACTAGTGCAAATTTCACTAGAGAAAATCTCAGCCAAGATAATTTGTTTTTGGCTTGTAATATGGCTGAAGAAAAGAATGAGGATTTATGGTTTCTAGACTCCGGTTGCAGTAACCATATGACAGGAAACTTAGCAATGTTTTCTATGCTAGATGAAAGTGTGAAGTCACAAGTACTAGGAAATGATAGCAAAGTTTCTGTTATGGGAAAAGGAAATGTAAATGTTTTAACAAAGAAAGGTGCAAAGAAATCCATAGCAGATGTGTATTACGTTCCAAGAATGAAGTGTAACCTCTTAAGTATTGGACAGCTTGTTCAAAAGGGGTACAATGTCTTTTTTGAGGATGATGTTTGTACCATCATGGACAAACCACCCAACAAACAATGTATTGTTGAAGTAAAGATGACAAGGAACAGGATGTTCCCTCTCAGAATGAGAGCAAATTTGAAGAATGGTGAAGAGAAAGCAACAGTGGCACAAGAGGCTATCCAAAGCGAACCAAAAGATGAAAATTGGTTGTGGCACTTGAGATTTGGACATCTCAACTTTGGAGGTCTTAACTTGTTGAACAGAAAAGGAATGGTAAGAGTTTTACCATTGATAGAGAAACCAGATAGCCTTTGTGAAGGTTATATCTTGGGGAAACAACACAGAGAAAGTTTTCCTTCTGGGAAAAGCATAAGGGCAAAGGCACCCTTAGAGATCGTCCACTCATATTTGTGTGGACCGATGCAAAATCCATCTCTTGCTAGTAGCCACTACATGTTAACATTCATAAATGATTTTACAAGAAAAACTTGGGTTTATTTTTTGAAAAACAAAAGTGAAGTGTTTGAAAGGTTCTACAATTTCAAAGCACTTGTTGAGAACCAAAGTGGGCTGCACATCAAATTCCTAAGGACTGATCGAGGAGGTGAGTTTATCTCTAAATATTTTCTACATTTTTGTATAGAAAATGGAATCCATAAGCAGTTTACAACTAGATATACTCCGCAGCAAAATGGAGTAGCCGAAAGGAAGAATAGAACCATAATGGACATGGCAAGGAGTATGTTAAAGGCAAAGCATTTGCCGAATGATTATTGGGCTGAAGCTGTACATTGTGCAACGTACATTTTGAATAGGTGCCCTACAAAATCAGTTATGAACAAAGTTCCGGAAGAGGCATGGAGTGGCACAAAGAAAGGTGTCACACACATGAAGGTATTAGGATGTGTGGCTTATGCACACATTCCGGATCAGCTATGGAAGAAGTTGGACAGTAAGGGGGAGAAATGTATTTTCATTGGATACAGTGAGGAATCCAAGGCTTATAGGTTGTATAACCCATCCACCAAGAATTTTATTGTGAGCAGAGATGTTCAGTTTATTGAAGAGGAAGCTTGGGATGGAAGCATAGAGAAAACAGTGAATGTTAAACACTGTTTATCTCATGATGAAAATAATGATGAGTTGGCTGAAATACATCCCCAAACAGCAGCACCAACACAAGAGCAGCAAAGCACAACCTTGAGGAGAAATGAAGGTGCTTCTCCAAGCACACCACAAGGAGGAAATACAAGTGCTTCTTTAGGCATTTGTACACCTAATGAAAGAGGTAAGAAGTTCAGAAATTTGAATGACATTTATGCACAAAAGGCAGAAAATGAAGGCATCAATTCTTTTTTTGCTTTATATTGTCATGTTGAAGACCCTATCCACTTTGAAGAAGCCATTAAGGATAAGAAATGGACAGAAGCTACGGATGAAGAGATTAATTCCATAGAAAGAAACAAGACATGGGATTTGGTTGAACTCCCAAAAGGTAAAGATGCCATTGGAGTTAAATGGGTCTACAAGACCAAGAGTAATGCTGAAGGAAAAATAGAGAGACACAAGGCAAGGCTTGATGTCAAAGGTTATAAACAGAAGCATGGGATATATTATGAGGAAACTTTCGCACCGGTTGCTATAATGGAAACCGTGAGAGCAGTGTTGTCCATAGCAGCACAAAACAAGTGGAAAGTTTACCAAATGGACGTGAAGTCAGCATTCCTAAATGGAGTGTTAATGGAAGAGGTTTACATTAAACAACCTCTCGGCTATGAAAATAAAGGCCAAGAGCACAAAGTGTGCAAGTTGAAGAAAGCTCTTTATGGGCTGAAGAAAGTGCCAAGAGCGTGGTATAGTAGAATAGACTCCTATCTACTGGAAAATGGATTTGAAAAGTGTGAGGGAGAACCCACCCCCTACATCAAAGAAAATCATGGTAAAATGTTTATTGTAGTTTTATATGTTGATGATGTTATTTTCACAGGTAATGATGATTACCTTATTGAAAATTTTAAAACAGTCATGAAAGAAGAATTTGAAATGACTGACATGGGTTTGTTGAGATACTTCTTAGGAATAGAAGCAGAACAAGATGAAAATGGGATTTTTATCTCATAGGAAAAATATGTTAATGAAGTTCTTGAAATATTTAATATGCAGGAGAGCAAAGCAGCGATCACTTCCACAGTGATGGGATTAAAACTCAGCAGAGAGGACAGCAACAAGGATTTTGATCCTAGCTTGTACAAGAGCATAGTTGGCAGCCTCATGTATTTGACTGCAACTAGGCCTGACATAATGCATGATGTTAGTTTGATTTCCATATTCATGGAGAAACCAAAGGATGCACATTGGCGGGAAGCAAAGAGAGAATTCTGAGGTATGTTAAAGGTACTAAAAGGTTTGGTATTTTATATACTGCTTCAGAATGTTCAGATTCAGTTGGATACACTGATAGTGATTGGGCTGGAAGTGTAGATGATTGGAAGAGCACTTCCAGTTATGTTTTTCACATGGGTTCAGGAGCCATTTCATGGTCTTCTAAAAAACATCCTATTGTAGCATTGTCTACAGCGGAGGCAGAATCTGTGACAGCTATAGCAACAACGTGTCAAGCAATTTGGATGAGAAGGATGTTAAGGAGTTTGTGCCAAGAGTATACAAAAGGAACAATGATTTTTTGTGACAATAGCTCAGCTATTGCTTTATCTAAGAATTATGTGTTTCACAAGAGGACGAAACACATTGACACAAAATTTCATTACATCAGATAATTGGTAAACAATGGTGAAATTATTTTGGAACACTGCAGAACTCAGGAGCAGTTTGCAGATATTCTAACCAAGCCATTGGGACAGAAGAGTTTCGAATTTTTGAGAAAATGCCTCAGTATGACTGATAACCCAGCAGTTGAAAGCAAGGGGGAGTGTTGAAATGTTACTTTCAACAGTGGCTGTGCAGAGCCGCTTTCCATTTTAAATTTCCAGTTTTATGTCCTCCAGCCGCTTTCTAAATACAGTGAACAGTCAGTCTCAATTTTTGTTTTAACCGACGCAGTATTTTTATTTGAAAAACAGTCTTTTTATGTTTTCAGGGACAGTCTCTGTTTTTGGCAAAACAGAGTACTTTGTTTTTAAACGCAGTGAAGATATTTGTGTACGTAGGTGTTTTAGTTTTAAACCCCGTGGTCCCCACAGGAGGAACAGTGTCTTGTTGATGTGGCGAGTTCCGCAAGCGAAATGAAATCACATAATAGACAGAACCCTTTTGTTTTATTTTAAGGCCTGATGCGATGCACACATCACAATCAAACTTCATGTTATAATCGCCCTCCACCGAAGCCGAGATCCGCGGGTCCGCAAGACCACGCGACAGTCTATTAAACAATCACAAGTTGAGTCAATCGGGTGCACATTGTATTATGGCCTGATTGCATTTTGAAATGGCGGACCCGATCCTTTTATTGCAGTAGAGTTAATTGGAGCAATCACGTCCATTTTATAATCGCAATCGGAAGTTCGGTTGGTCGTTGTGTTTTGTTTTACAACCGAACCTGATGCCATTTTATATGGCGTAGTTTATGTGTTAAATCGCGTCCGACTTGCAATCGGCGATCGAAACTTTTTTTATTTGAATCTTTTGTTTTATTGTAAGTCATGGACCCGATGTTGTTATAGACTGAAGTTAAATTTTGTGATCGCGCGATTCATAACGTATTTGTAACGTGGGTCCCCGACAACATTAGTTTGAATAGATTTCATTTAAAGTTTTAATATAGTCTGTAATGTTTTTAATGTGCGCGGCATATAAAAGAAAAGGCCTGAGAGCCTGTGTCGTATCATGTTTTTGTAATTTGCACAGCAATGCTGGAAAAGAAAACACAACAATGTTATTTCGAGAGACAAAGTGTGTTTGTTTTGCACAGACAGTGAGTTGGTTTTATGCACTGCGTTTTGTAGTAGTCATATTTTTGTAAGCCCTCTGTTGAGGAAGAATTTGTAATAGTTTTTTTTAAGGAATAGAAGTTTTTACAGTGTTAAAAACTCTATCTCCTGTAAGTGAAATTTTAATATTTCTCTGTGTTAAAAAGGAAAGTATTACTCTCTCCATTGTTGTTCTGGAATTTTCAATATTCCAACAGTGACAATTGGCAAACTTGTATGAAATTAATCTGTTTTCGTAAAAGAAAATAAAAATAAACTAAAAAACAGCAACATTCACATTGTAAACAAAGTTGAAAATATTGAAACAAATAAACTCGTCATAGACGAGATGAAAGTCCCCAAAGATATAACCGTGTTGGCATAGCCAACAAAATGAACAAAACCCAAGCTCTTCTAAAAAAACATAAATTCTTATTAAATATAATGCAAATGCACACTTTTAAAATCAGAACAGTGGCAAAAAGGAGCCTCAATGCATTTATATTTGTGTTACCCATTTTCGAGTGGCTACTCTGTTCGGCTTGAACTTATAATATGGAAAAGCCTTTTTCGGAACCGCATCCTACCCATGTTTTCATGTTATAGAAATGAAGCAATATTTTCGAGATATTAATTGACTTAAACCATTTGCATTTGTTGTAATCAAATATTTTTTCAAAGGAAAAATGATAGATTGTTAAAATTTGGAGTATAAAAACTATTAGTAATTTGATTTAGCTAGAATGCTTGTTAAACAAAATAAGACATTACGATATTTCTTTCTTTCATACTGAGCTGAAGAATTTCTATCAATACAATCTATTTACTTATTACTCTTCTTTTCATCATCTAAAACTAAATTTAAATCTCATACCTAAAAGTAGAAATAAAAAAACATAAACCTAAATCTAAATATTTTAAAAGAGGTAAAAATATTACTTTTTTTTCATCATCTACCTAAAAGTAGAAATAAAAAACATAAACCTAAATCTAAATATTATAATAGAGTTAAGCGATAAATTTTACCTCTTGAAACATATTTGCGACACAAACCTTTAAACATCACAAACCTAAATGTAAATGTTTTAGTAGAGTTAAGGGAGAAATTTTACGTTCCCAAACGTATTTACGTTACAAACCTTCGAACAACCCTAAAATTAAGTTAGTACTAATAAGAAGTAAAAATTGTGCATTAAAATTCTATTAAGATTGTATCCAGCCTGATGAAAAATCTCATACAGGATGACGTACTCTATAACTTTATTCTGCCCATAAATAAAGTAACAGTACATGGTAATTCCGCCAAAATACAGATTCAAAGTCTTTATTATGGGAATTTGTATGAATTCAAATACCTTACAAGATATCAGTCAATAATAACCATGCAGAAACAATACATAGTAATGCATGTATAAATTGTAAAAGTACTATGCAATCTGATTATTTCATTCTGGTGCTCACTCTGTAGAAAGGCCCACAAATGCCCAACATTATTTATAGGAACAAGCACCTTTTGTAAAATTAATCCATTGAGAATTCACATATTTATTTCAAGAGTTCTAGCATTTGCAGTTGTGAGTTAAGTGCAGATGCAATTATGAATAGTGAGTCTGGATTAACTTGCTAACAATGTCATTTGTGTTTTTCATTACCAGCATCTGAGTTTGGATTTCAAGTTCTCCTTGCCCAGTTTTTTCAGAGCTACTTTGAACATAGCAATGAGAACGACCGCATCAAGAGCTGCGTAGCGCATCTGACTGCGGCTCAAGGGACGTTGCCCCCAGTCACTCATCTGATATGATTTGTCTAAACGCCCATTCAAAAGTTCTTCGGCAACGCCAGAAAGGCCCCCTCGAAGGTCAGCGTAAATCCTTTGAAAGTCTAAAGTGGCTTTACATAAGCTAAAACACTCCAGATATTCATAGGAACCGTAAAGATGATTCAGATCGTTGTTGAGAGCATAACCCACCTTCCAAACCCTAGCACAATGGAACATAGGTTTAAGGCAGTCATTCAACGCATCTGGTTCGGTCCGTGATAGCTTTAGCATGTCAAATATGAACACCTTTTCCTCCGTGGCAATCTGTAAAATTGAAACCTTGTATTGCCGCGACTGAGAATTAGTTTCTGTCCACTCGCTATCTATTCCAACTACCTCTACCTCACTAAAATGCATCTTAGCTTCTGTGAGTACATCTTTTGTGTCAACCCATATTACTTTTTCTTCTGAAACAAATTCTTCCAATTCTAGATTACGAATCTCAGGAACACAGACAGGCATTTTTGGTATTGAATGAGGACCAAAAGTTGTTGAACGGGCACGCATTTTCGGGACTGTAAGATTACAAAAAGTTGTTGAACATGCAGGCATTTCCCGGACTGTAGTAGAAGAAAAAGTTGTTCTGCAACAGCGTGTGCATATCTCTGCTGCATTTTCCGCATTGCCCATTTCAAGTGCTAGATTAACCAGGAAATCAACAAGCTCAGGAAGTTTCTCAGCCATATTCACTGCAATAGTCCAACATCCTTTCCCTGCAAATATCCTCACTTTTTTTTCCATATCACCATCTCCAGCTTGGGACGATGGCAGAGATCGTGAAACTTTTTCACGAATGGCCTCAGAGATCTTAGGATGCAATCTCAAAGTACGTGTCACTTCCTCTAACTCGTTGTTTTCAATTTTGAAAAAGTTAGCCAGTTTGACAAATATGCTCTCATTGATACGAAGGACCCCACTGGTACAGACTGAGACTGATCCTAGTGCGCCACGGATCAATTTAGCTGCTAATTTCCTTGATTCCGAGTGGTCAACCAACGTGCTGCTTAACTCATCCAATGACCATAGAAGTGATGCCAAGAAGTGCCATAGGACTCCACAACAACGTTCTTCATATAAAAAGTACAAGACATTAAGAGAATGCAGAAGAAAAGTAAATGGGCCAGGTGGTGCAACACCTGGTAGAGCTTCTATTATTACCTGACGAAGTGCCCCGACGTTCCTGAATTCTTCGCTGTTTGTTAAATAGTGTTTCAGAGTACAGACGAAATATAGCGGCCTTGCCCGTGACAGATCAGAGAAAGGGTGCAATACCATGCATTTCTCGGTAGCCATAATGTTTTTCTAATTCACGTGAAAACTTTTCTATCACTGCTCCTGTCTTATGGCGTCTTCAGCTCCCCCAATGTATCTTCGAGATGCCCTTGATATGGATTATGCCCAAACGAGAGAGACCAGTCACTCAGCAACACACAGGAAAGAGATCCCAATTATTATTGAAGAGAAAGTCACACCCACAAAGGAAACAATGGAAAGATAAACGGGAGGAGGAAAGAGATGGACATACAATCTCACTCTATTCCTATTTATAAAACCCCTGGTTCGTATTTCTATAAATATATTTATTAAATATTATTAGTTATATGATTGGTATTTTAATAGATTTGATTTTTATTTAATTAGTGTTTTGGTAGATTGGCCAGATACTCTAAGTTTCATATGAATATCATGGTTTCATACAATGAGTTTCTTTATTTTTTATTTTATTTTAAAAACAACAAAATGAAATATTGACTCATAGTATTTTTGTGGAATATAGTCTATTTAAATAAAGAAATTAAATCAACTTAGATCCAAAATAACTCCACAACTATCAAGCTCATTCAAATTCATATATTTTTTTAACATCTAATTTAATGGAATACCATTTTAAGAATAAGATGTAAAGGACCCAAATTTTTTGTAAATAACCCATATATAAGAATATCATTCTTAAAACAAGGAAAAGTGTTGTTAAGGACCAATTTATTATAGGTACCCAATTTATTAGGAATATCATCTTTAAAATGTATTATCATTATTATTATTATCCAATTTTAAGGTCACGACCAAGCCATGCACCAAATTAGTGTATGAGACCTCCTTGTTTATAGGACAAAGGACCCACCTACCCAATGATTTGGATTTGAGTGATTTGGAAAGGACAATGTTTTATCATTATTATTATTATCCAATTTTAAGGTCACTACCAAAATTGGTGTATGAGACCTCGTTGTTGGTGGGACAATTATTATCCAATTTCAAGATTATTATTATAACCCAATTTTAAGGTCAAGGCCAAAATTGGTTTATGATAACTCCTTGTTTGTGGGACAAAGGACCCACCTGCCCAACTATTTGGATTTGAGTGATTTGGAAAGGACAAATTCACCTACCTAAATATTTGAATTTGAGTGATTGATTTAGATTTGAATTTGAGTGATTGATTTGGATTTGAATTTGAGTGATTTGGAAAAGACCCACCTCACCTGCCTAACTATTTGAATTTGAGTGACTGACTTAGATTTGAATTTGAGTGATTGGTTTGGATTTCGATTTGAGTGATTTGGAAAAGACCAACCTGCCCAACGATTTGGATTTGAGTGATTTGGAAAGGACAGACTCACCTACCCAACTATTTGAATTTGAGTGATTTATTTACATTTGAATTTGAGTTATTAATTTGGATTTGAATTTGAGTGATTTGGAAAGGACCCACCTGCCCAACGATTTGGATTTGAGTGATTTGGAAGGGACCCACCTGCCCAACGATTTGGATTTGAGTGATTTAGAAATTTGAGTGATTTGGAAAGGACCTACCTGCCCAACGATTTGGATTTGAGTGAATTGGAAAGTTGAGTGATTTGGAAAGGACCCACTTGCCCAACGATTGGATTTGAGTGATTTGGAAAGGACCCCCCTGCCCAATGATTTGGTTTTGAGTGTTTTGGAAAGGACCCACCTGCCCAATGATTTGGATTTGAGTGATTTGGAAAGGACCCACCTGCCCAACGATTTGGATTTGAGTGATTTGGAAAGGACCCACCTGGCCAAGGATTTGGATTTTGAGTGATTTGGAAACCCAACAATTTGGATTTGAGTGATTTGGAAAGGACCCACCTACCCAACAATTTGGATTTGAGTGCTAAGTCTACGAAGACATATATATACTCTACTACGAAGACATGTGACCTCTTAGGAGAAAAACCATGCTATTAACCATTAGGCCCACTCAACAACATCTCTACTATATTAAGTTAGAAAGCACCTCAAATTTTCCCCAAATATATTAATTAAATATTATTAATCACATAGTTTATATTATATAATGGTTATGAATATATGTTTTGAAGTTAAATTTAAGTTTAAGAAGTTACTTGAAAAAAATTATATCCAAAGGTTTTAGGTTTATGGATGGCATGAATAATATTAAAATATAATAAATTAATTTACCACAAATATTATTTTTTTTAAAAAATTGTCCACAAATATAAATTAATTTACCACAAATATAGGAATATTATCCTTGAAACAAGAAAAATTGTTGTAATGGGACAATTTATTGTAGACATCCAATTTATTTGGAATACCATCTTTAAAATGTATTGTAAAATTATTTTTAAAATGGAAAAAAATATATTCTAATTTTCTCTAAATTGTAATTAATAAATATTAAAACTTATAATATTTTTTTAATAAACCATATTGGCTTGTTCCAAAGACAAAATTTTCCTACATGTGATTTTCACTGAAAATGTTTATACACATTTTATAGATCATAGAAACCAAATTCCTAAAATAATATTTTTTTTTAAGTTTAATTTGCAATTTTCTACCAACTTAATTTAAAAAGAAAAAGAAAAACTTACGTGTATTTCTATGTAAAGAAAAACTAATGTGTATTTCTATGTAAAGAATGGGAGTAAAATGTAAATTTTTCATTAAAAATAAATTATAATAATTTTTTAAAACCATTTCTATAATACAATAATAAACGCCTTCACAAAACTCTAATGATGTGATTTTTACCAAAAGTTTTGGCATTTTAATGATATGGATCTCATAAGCCTAAATTCAATGGCCTACTTACAATAATAAATTATTATGTTGTAAAGCGTATTTATTTGAAAACAACTTTCCTAAATGAATACGTGTATCATTGTGTACCTTTGATTTGAATGTTAGACGATTCAAATGATCTCTACCTTAGGATTAAATTATGTTATTTTAATTAGTTATACAACATAACTAATATCATATCAGATGTCCGTGAGACAACTCAGTGAGGGTTTCTTCTTTCATACATCGACCTCATTTTCTTCTTCTGGGCATTTTTGCATCGTGTGTGAATGGGTTTTTGACTGTCACTGTGCCCATGTGATGATAATATCCAGACATAAATATTTGCGGTATTGATTTTTTTGTGCTCTGCTATTTTCAGTGGATTTTATTCTGCAAGTTTTTACCTGACCCTACATCTTAGTAGGTTTGCAAAACCGAAGAATTGTTCTCAGGTGGGTTCGTTTTCAAATTCGGGTTGTTTGCGCGAAACCCCCTTTGTGGCGAGTAGGAAAGAGCCTTTTCCCTCCCAGAACGCCCAAGGTTTGGGATAATAAAAGAGGGAACAAAGACTTCTCTCTCTAGCTCTGCTTCCTTATTGCAGGGCTGTCTGTTATTAACAGGTCGGGAGGGATTAATTCCATCCATGGAGTGGGCAGATGCTAAAATTACACTGGGAAGTGAAAGAAAAGGGCAGAAGCGGAAACTGGCAGAAACTTCCCTGGAGACACTTGCGCCCGGTGACAATAGTAGTCCTCTACCTCAGGACGTTGAAATTCAGGTTAACAAGCTCAATTCTAGCTTCTCATGGTGGGAGGTCGATCGCCTTGTCGCTAGGCGAGCGGCTCACACCCTTGCAGATGTTGAAGGCTTTTTTAGAATTGGGTTCTGTCAATTGATGATTTTAGGGTGTAAGGAGTGGAAAAATTTATTCATCTTTTGATGTATTGAGTTGCAGGATTTAAGTGTGACAGGGCACAGTTAAAAGTAGGAAGAAGAAAGTGTTTTGTGCTTGTGATATAAACTGTATTTTGGGTTGTGATATATACGGATTCCTGTTTTGGTTGGTTGGAGAAAGAACTTATTTGGAGGTTGCTTGCCTTGTTAAGTTGGTGATCAGTCTAGAATAATACAGTAATGGGTCAATTGAAGGATTTTCTCTTGACAGATGAGGCTTTGGGCACATTCATGCCTATTGTTGTATATTGGGTTTATTCTGGTATCTATTACTTGTTACAGCCTCTTGATGGCTACAGAATGCATACTCTTAAGGAAGAGAAATTGAAGAATTTGGTGTCTAGGAGTACTGTTGTGAAGGGTGTGTTGATTTAGCAGTTTGTTCAGGATGTGGTTGCCTTATCGTTATTTGCGGTATGTTTTTCTCCCTTTTGGAAATTGATCAATTAAAGATAGGTTAGTCTTAATTCGCCTGCAATCTATTATTTTTTGACATGGTAGTATCATGTATGAAGAGTTGAATATTTTCTTCCTTTTCCTGCGCTTATTATTATTTTGTATTGTTTCACCCCTCAATTTGTTATAATCTTATTAATTGCATATTTTGGTTCTGTGTTCTTTCCTTCCTTCAGCCATATCCTCCTTTTCTTGCACTGATTATTTTTATTGTTTCAATCGTCATTCTGCTATTTAAAAATACAACTCGTGGAATCTAATTAATTACATATTTTGGTTCTGCATCCCTTTTTTATTCAATCATTCAGAGGTACTTATGGGCATTACCTTATCGTAAAGTCATGACTACAATGGCCTTGATCCCATCATGATCCATCCTAATGTTCATTATATTACTCCAATCTTAAAAGGACCGATTTCACTATGTCAATTAAATTGTAAAAGAACAAAAACCAAAGAAACTTGTGTTTTCATGTATTTATTTTTTGTTGAGCTATTCAGTGCTCAAACATCTTATTTTCTTTCTTTATTTCAGAATTTGGGATCCTAAATAGAGGAGGTTGTTGAAATTTATGTTTCTGTCTTTCGCTTTTGTAATCTTGGTTAGTGGAACTATATTAGTGAGGCATAAAAATGATCTTGATGCATACATGGGTGTATATACAGTGGAAATTAACACATGTCTTGGACTTCTGATGTTTTTCATGCAAACGTTTTCATCTAGGAACAGAGCAAGCTATAGAGAATTAATGAAATCCTTCTCTCCTTCTCTGTCCATTTTCCTTAGTCCTAAAAGTTAAAAATATGTCAGGAAAATCTTAAACAGTGTTTTTGCAGCCTGTTTTGACTTGGAAAACCTTGTTCTTGTAAGTTGTTATCAACAACAGCCACCCCAACTTGCCTAATAATTGCATGTTCTTACCACTGTGATTCTTTGTGAGATCATATTTATTTGAATTTTATATAGATTGTTGTTCTGGGTCAATTTTTGCATGTTTTACCTCTCTGATTCTTTGTGAGATTCATATTTATTTGAGTTTTATATAGATTTTTATTCTCAGTCAATTTAATTGCAACTAGATATGGGCATCTCATTATACCATGTTTCTATAGAAACTATTTTCGATATATCAAGGAAAATAGCTTGTCTGGATTTTGTTCTTCACTACAGCTTGATGTTGCTACTAAGCAATGGTTGATGATGCAATTTTCTTAAAAGAAAATTTTGTTGTGATGCAAATTTCAAATCTTTCTCAATGTGAAATTTATAGTATAAGAGGGACAAAGTGCATGTGTCCATTTTGTTGGCAGCTGCATTCTTAAGCCTACCTGGGATTCTTAATGTGTTACTTGGTATTGGTAGGTATTTGACTTTATATTTGTTTGCCTGAAGGGAAGAAAATGTTTATTATGGCCCTTACAAAGCCCTTTCCAATTTAGTTCTAGTGCTCTGTAGGAATCATGCATTGCATATTTCTATTTGTTTCTGATGAAGATGCTTCCAGTGAGCACGTGATTTCGAAGCGTAAGATTGATTTGTATGCTGATTTTTTTTTGTGTCCTTATGCAATTATTAGCGGGTATAAGAGTTTGCCTTTGACAAGAAACTTAGCGGCGTACTTAAGTGAATTACTTTGTGTTATTATTTCAATCATTTGCACTTGTTATTTCGCTCATGGTTTTGTGAATTTGAGAAGAAAATTAGCATTACATTTGATGCTTGAGTGTAAGACAGGTTACCAGCCATACTCTTGGAGCTGGAAAAATTTCACAACCTTCACTTATGGTATAGGGAAGACAATTTTTAATAGCAATGTTTGTCATGGACACTTGGCAATACTTTCTCCACCGTTATATGCACCATAACAAGTTCTTGTATCATTACATTCATTCACAAAATCATAAGCTTATAGTGCCATATGCTTTTGGAGCACTGTATAATCATCCACTGGAAGGTTTGCTTCTGGACACCATCGGTGGTGCTCTGTCATTTATTTTCTCGGGGATGACTCCTCGAACATCAATATTCTTTTTCTCCTTTTCAATAATTAAAACAATTGATGATCACTGTGGCCTTTGGCTCCCTGCGAATCCATTCCATATCATCTTTCAGAATAATACAACATATCATGACATTCATCATAAGTTCTATGGCGCCAAGTACAACTTTGAACAGCCTTTCTTTGTAATGTGGGATAAAATTCTAGGGACTTACATGCCTTATACAATTCAAACATGACCAGACGGGGGATTTGAAGCTCGACCAAACAAAAGTTAATATTTTTGGAAGTTGGAACACTATATAGTATAAATACCTCATATAATGTACATTGGTCTGCACTCTTGATTGCTGACGGTGGCAAAATATCTGATATTTTCACTTGACAGGCTAAACAACAATCTCTACTTTTATATTGTAAAATATTTCAAATCCATACATAACTCGAAGCTCTTATGTTTGCTTTTAAGGACCATGGCAAGGGCATGTTTCGATAATGCGACAACTTGAATGTGAGTGCAGAGCATAATGCCATTTGGTAAATGCATGATGCTTTTATTTTAATTTCTGGTTATTATTACCAGGTGCCAAGGTGCTTATCCCCTGCTGTTGATTTGCCGACAAAATGTTTAGTTAATAGTATGTTTAGTCAATAGTTTTATGCCCCGGATGCAGTTTTGAAGAAAGACTATTAAAGAGGTACTCGACTGTAAAAAAGGATCAAACAGATGATTTGCCTTTGAATATCTATAGGACTTGGAAAGGTCTATAAATATTTATTGGTATAATAGGCCATATCTTGTTTATTTCTATGGCTATTGCATTTACATGGATCTAGTATGATATAAAGAAATATAGATAACTCCATTTCAATGGGTAAAGATCTTTGCTAATTTCTTATTTCATTTATTCCTGGTAACTTGGCTCTTGACTATGAAATGAGATATAATGGATGTTTAAGAGATTGAGTAATTATATAGGTGTTGATAGAGAAAGATGTGTAACAGGAAATTAGTTTTCCTCTTTGATAATATGTGCACATGATGATGCAGCATACAAAAAGCACATAGTTGTTTCATTTGGTAAAGCTAGCTACAAGATTTTAGCTATATGTCCTGTACTACGTTGTAAATTTCCACAAAGAGTTTTTCAGCAAATCTGCTGATGGTTCAAACATGGGGATCTAGTTTGGCACCAAAATGCCGGACATGGAAAAGATGAAGTATATTGTTATCCATACAGTACTACCTGCATTGACTATTTTCTTATGTAGTTGAAATATATGCACTGGCTGTTCATGTTCGAGTCGTCAGTACGGCCAACACAACCACAAGTCCCTTGAATGGAGCTCTGTAATTAGACACTGAGGTCTCAGGCATATTCGTACATCTTATATTTTCTTTCTCCTCTCCATTAAAGGATAAAATGAATAGGTGTTATTAAAATTTGCCTCATACCATTTTTCTTTCTCCTCTCCATTAAAGGATAAAATGAATAGGTGTTATTAAAACTACCTCCTTTCCTTTATTTGCACGAAGAAACAGTTCTTATGCTGTTTCTACATTTCATTCTAATCTTATCTAAAATTTTGGTATAGATAATAGAAGAGATTTTGATGATCTAAAATTATTTAAATGTAGATGCCTACTGATTTGTCCATAGAGGAACTTTTGGCATTTGGCTTTGGGATCGGTATATTACTATTATTTTACACAAGTTGTTCTTACTCAATTTTGTCATTTTGGCTCTGAGCTCAATATGTTAAGAGAATTTTATACCAGTCTCTCTCTCTCTCTCTCTCTTATATATATATATATATATATATATATATATATATATATATGAAATAGAAACACTCTAAACAATCTACTGCTTTAGAGAAAACATCTTATACCACCACTGCTTTGGAGAAAGCATCTTATACCAGATAAAAAGATAGATATGAGAGGTTCAGAAAGAGCTTTTGCTCCTTGAAATCATGCACAGCAAATAATCTCTTCCAACGAAGAGATTAAGAGAATCTATGATTGTGTTGAATTCCTTGAAAATGTGAGTGAACGTGATTAATTAGATTAACCTTTTATCTCCATAACTCTTCATGATAGGCTAGAAAATGACATAAAGGTAAGAAATCAACCTTTTATCTCCATAACTCTTCATGATAGGTAGAGAGTGACAAAAAGGTAAGAAGATGCCTTTTATCTCATGATATGTCAAAGAGTGACAAGAAGGTAAGAAGATGCTGCTAATGAGTAAAATGTACAAAAAATTTACAAAAATCAAAGATTTTATAATGTAAACAATTTTATAATGTTTAATTTTTTTTTTTTTTTTTAAATTGACATTCATTGTCATATTTTTAAGGTAGCATTGCTTCCTATAGGGTTTTGTTGATTCTCAACATTTTAGGAGGGAGTGATAGAGATTGATTTTTCTACTTGTGTGTGACATGTTTAAGTCTCTTAAAATATATTTTACTTGAATGCAAGGAATTCAAGGGAGTGATCTCTAAGTCCTTGTGTGAAGACGTTGAAGCGTGGAATCCAAAGGAAAGGTTCCCAAAGAAAAATGACAAATGCAGTTATTAATGTCACCTAATATAATTGGAAATCTAATTGTTAAAGATCGAGTAAGGATGATACATTGGAAGAGAGCATACATTTTAGCTTGGTTATTAGAGCTTATGCTTAGGCTCCATGGGTATTCTAGTTCTATTTGTCTTTCAAAACCAAATAGAACCTCCTCAGACTTTTCACCATTAAATTTTTCTTGGACGCCTCATTGCAAAATAATATGTGAGAGCATATCTAGATTAGAGGTAGTTATTTTGTGAGAGAGAGCTACCATAATTGTTTTTAAGTGCTAGAGGAGAATTTAAAATTTGTGGACTCAACTAAGAACTCCATCTATATTCATAGCTATCCAATGATTTAGGATTTGACAGCTTTATATTTTTACTTTTCATATGCTTTACTATAGAGGAGTTTAACTTTTTCAACAAGCATTTAAGGTAAAGACAAGTGTTTTGCAAAATTTTTGTGTTTCTAACTAGCTATATTTTTCCAGCAGAAAAAATTTGGGAGAGATGTCCAAATTTCTTTGAAAACATGTTTCCTTCTGAAAGTGGCTCTATAGAGCTTTTTTGGTGATTCAAGTAATTAAAGAATTGTTTTTTGCCACTTTAATCGATGGAGTAACCTTTGTGGAACCTACTTCCAACCCTATTTAGTAAAATTAAATTCTTGAAATAAATGCTTTATGGTTTCAATTTCATTGTGGCAAAGAGGGCATATTTATGGACCCTAAATCCCTCTCTTGCTAATAGTTTACACAATAAGGATTTTTTTATGAGATAAAGTCTAGCATAAGATATTGATGTTATGAAGGTTGTCAAGATTCCAAATATTTTTCCATAAATTGGAAGTGGGATGTGGAGTAGGCACTTGGGATTCATTTATTTTCTTTACTGTCTAGAATGACTTTACCTATTCCCTCTTATCTAATTCAAAATTTGAAAGAGGTACACAACGGTCCAATTCCATCTTGACCTCATGGGATAAATACATTAGATGTAGAGGTATCAGAAAAAAAATTCACCCACACCATTGACCCCTGTGATTCCATATTGAGATATCAAAAAAGGAAGGTCGAATTGCTTGGTATAGCCATGGTTTGAGAGGGAGGAGAGATGACTTTGATTTCAAGGGAGGGTTTTCTAGAATTTTGTCCCTCTAAATGTTGGTTTTCTTTCCATTACCTATTTTTCATGTGAGCTTATTTTGGAGGACATGAAGAGCATTTTCCATTAGTTTCTAGACCTCTGACACTCCATTTTAGTTGACGGGATGATCCAAGCCTCTGCTTCTATCTCCACTTAAGTATATATAAAATATATTTTTGAAAAGATATATGGTATTATTGTTCTAAAACACTTTGGGAAGTAATTTATGATTTCAAGATTTTTTCCTCTATACTACTATTTCCTATGTTACTTCTTTACATCGTTTCCTTTGCAACATATGGTGTAATTGCTAGTTTATGTGAGTAATTAGAATCCATTTATGAGTACCTTTATTTGTCCTAATATGTGAGAGCTAAAATGATCTAGATTTGTAAAAGAATTGCTATGAAGAGGAATCCCTAAATCTTACAACATAGAGAGAAAAAATTTACAAATTTACAAATTTTGGAAAAAATCTATCAATAAAAAAGCAAGACTTGTTAGTGCATTTAGCAATGGAAAGTATTTGGCTAGAAAGTGCATTGAATAGTGGAAATATTCACACAAAAAATCCCAAAAATTGTGAGGGATGACATAGACCTCATTTTTTTAGGTTCTTCTCGAGATTTGTGTCCATTGTTATTCCGAGCTTCATGAGATAAAAACATATGACAAAGAGAAAAAATATTAAATTGAGCTAAACCTATTAAAAATGGAAATAAACTAAATGAAGAAAGGGAGAGAGAGCTCAAAACGCACAATCCATGATCTGAAATGTTTAGATCACTAGTGGAATCACCATTTTGTTATCGTCATTCTGTGTGACACAAGAACATTTGTTTGTTTGTTTTTTACTGTGTGGGACTCGATAATTCGATTTGGTTAAGACTAAGTGTACTAATTATCATTTTATTTTTGTTTGGTTTAAAAGAAAATTTATGCTTGGTTAGAGAAATGTAGGAAATACTTCAAAAGAGGAAAATCTTGGGTTTCCAGGTAGTTAGATAGTTACTTCCTTCCCTCGAGAGAATTAAAAGAAAATCTCTCAATGGGAGAGGCCATGTGTGTCTGAGTGAGGAAGTCAAAGGAAAATAAAAGTGAACATGTGATATGATGCGGTCAAGAAAAGCAGTTGCACTACTCGAGGGTCTTCTTGAGCTAGACATAGCGAGTGGAAGCCCTTGAGAAGAATAATATGGACTGGACTGGAGGTTTTGAGGTCCCAGAATGCTTATTGTCTAGAACTGCTCTAGAAAACAAGAAGTTAGGGGGAGACCTGAACATAATTTTCAGTATCAAAGGATGGGAGTATAAAGAAAATATATTCTTGGTTCTAGTTCTCTGGCAAAGCTAAACTGGATAGGTAAGTGACTAAACCTTTTTTAAAGAAATTAGTGTGATTTCTATATGTTTTGTTTACAAAATAATATAGATCGTTGTAATGAATCTGGGATAAATAATTTTGAATCATTACATGTTACAGAGAAATCTTATGTTTCTAGTTTTCTGGTAAATAATCTGGAAAAAATAGGCTGAAGGAAAAGCCAAATGTTGTTACAGTACAATATCTATACTTGAAAGTTTTTTTCTTATGATAAGTGATATCTAGTTTCTACAAATGTTTATGATAACGAAATGATAGAACTAATTTTCTTATGATAACTGATATCTAGTTTCTATAGATGTGTGTGATAGAGAAATGTTGGAATATTTCTTAAAGAAATATACGATGGGAACAATTTAGGTCTGCTAAAATAATTAAAGAGAAAAACAACAAAAACACCTGAGTCATATGAATCACAACAACAAGAATGTTTTAGTACAAGGAAATATTTTAATTTGTCATAATTAAGTTAACTAAATACACACACACACACACACACACACACACACACACATCCTTAGATGTTGGGATCACTTTAGGTTCCCACTACGAGTTAGAGGCTCCGAGGAACCAAGCCTCTTTTGATGTAGAAGTCTTGGTGCCTAGTTAGAGGGGAACTAGTCTTTGTTCCCCTGTGGCATGGTTTGACATTATTAAAGAAATATTAACCAGTAAAAGTACTCAACATAAACAAAGAAAAATAATGTACTCAACATGAATAAGAAACAATGCGCACAAATTTCTTACAAAAATCAAATACCCAAAGATTGGGATGAAACTATAAAAACTATATGATACCAAAACACACACTGGAAGGGGTCGAAGACCCAAAAAATGGTACAAAATAATCTTAAGAAACATTCCAGCATAACCCAATAATCCATAACTTTCAGTGGAAATCAAACAAAGAGATTAATCGAACAAATAAATTTGTTTTAATATTAAAAATCTTGTTTTAAAGATGAACCACACTAGTTGGTTCCAATAGCGTCCACAATACATGATCATGGTTGGTTTGAATAACGTCAACAATACATGATCATATGGTTGGTTCGAATAGCGTGGAAAATACATGATCATATGTAAGACAATACATGATCATATGTGATTATCACCGAAAGCATTTTTTAAAAATGATCCACATATTAATTCCCACAAAAAAAAAAAGAAGGTAACGGTTGTAATGGACAATTTATTATATACACACAATTTGTTGTAATGGACCAATTTATTTTATACACCCAATTTGTTGTAATGGACCAATTTATTTTATACACCCAATTTATTAGAAATACGATCTTTAAAATGTATTATAAATAATTAATTTATTGTAAATATTATTTTAAAAGGGAAAAAAATAAAATTAAAAAATTCTATAAATTATAATTAATAAATATTAAAAAATTATAACAAAAATTTAATAAAAATATAAAATAATATTTTTTTAGTTTAGTTTGCAATTTTCACTTTTTTATTATAATTATTATTATTGCCTGATTTTAAGGTCACAGGCAAGCCAAACACCAAATTGGTGTATGAGACTCCCTTGTTTGTGGGACAAGGGACTCACTTATGCGCAACAATGTTAAGTCTACGAAGACATACATACTTTACCCACTCTAGTTTTGAGCGTATAACCTCTTAGGAGAAAACACATGCTCTTAACCATTAATGTAGTTTGAAATTTATGTGAATTTATATGTAAAGAATGAAGTAGTCTAACAATTTGATGGAATGGCCATTGATGTTTGTGACCTCAGTCGTTGGTGAGGCCCTTCCTGCGAGCGCGTGGGACCCCTCCCTAAACCTCTGTCTTCGTGAGTGTAAACGATAAATGATAACCAGGGTGAAAACGGTAAATGGTAAATGGTAATAGAACTGTTCTTGAGCAAACATCAACGCGACTGGTGAAAAGACCATCTCGCATGAGCAATGACCATCATCGTTGTAGAGGAGGTAACAAGAATTCAAATTTCCTACAGAATGTAAGTAGGGGGTGGATGGGGAGTAAATGTCCCTTCCCATCCAGGCCTCCGTAAAATCCTTTACTGCCTAAACTAGTTTGAAATCCATTTCAAATATTCGGCGCGACTCCTTACTTCCTCATTCGACTCTGCAAATCATCGAGAACCTTCTGTCGAGCTCAAATCTCCTTTCGTCAAGTTCCGTTGAACGTGTTCATCGTTTTCCGTGTTAGCGTTTTTGCACAAAGGCAGGGGTGAGACGTAGATGCACAGAGGCAAAGGGGTGCAGCATAGAGCCGTAGAGGCAAAGGTACTCCATTCCAAAAATATGTTTGTTGTTCACTGCATTAAATTGTTGCTGTGACGGTGGCCAGGGAGTTGCCGCAGTGAGTCACTAGTCATCGTTGCGGAAACTCACTGGTTACCATTGCTGCAACTCGAAAATTGGAATAGTAGTCGTTCCACTCTTCGTTTGCTCTGTTTATGATTTCATACTCTCTTTACCGTGCGTCTTTTGCAATCGAATAATTATCGTTTAATATTATTTTACCGCAAACTTGTAAAGTTTCAACAAAACGGTATCAACATCTAACCCCAACGCTGTAAAGTTTAAAAAAAAATTGAAAATTTTACAATGCTTGTTTGTTTGAACAAATTCCTCCAAGAAAATGCTAGAAAAAAATTAAATTATTTGATTGTCAAATACATGTAAACCATTGCCATTGACCAAGTCCGCAACCCGTCCTACATCTTCCGTTAACTCTACGCCTTCAGCTTTGATAACCATTTCCTCTACCTTGATAAGTGTTTTCACCTCGAGGGAGTTGCCGCAACAGTGACAAGCACAACGGTGAAATTTTTCATCTGCGTTTTGTCATTTGATACCATCTAACAACCAAAATTTGTGATGAAACTGGTTTAAAAAATGATCTAGAATATTTCTTAGCTTCAAGTCCCTAAGGTATTGATCCCTGGGTGGATAATGTGTATGATGTTGCCCTCCATCTGCACCCTTGGTTTTATTGCTATTACATATGACTCAAAGTGACTGTGTCCTCCTTGGTTGTGCCCTCAAAAGGCTGGGGATTTTTTTAATATAGTTTTAGTATTTTTAATTTTATTTATTTATTTTATGTTTACTAAAAAAATGGTTTGTTTTTTTTTGGGTCAAGAATGAATATTGTTAATTATAGTAATTTTGTTTTTTGTTTTTTAATTAATAATAATGGTATTTTAGATAATTTTTTAAGATTAATCACATTATTCTGAATTCAAGAATGAATATTGTTAATTATAGTAATTTTGTTTATTTTTTTTTAATTAATAATAATGGTATTTTAGATAATTCTTTAAGATTAATCACATTATTCTGAATTGGTGTACATTTGGAACCATCTAATGTGATTCATCCCGAGGACAAGGTGAAAATAGTAAAGATGCATAACAATAATTTAATAAATATCCATATTTTAATTATTTTAAATAGAAAGAGGTTTGAAAATATTTTAAAAATATAAGAACATAGAATTATAAATAAATAATATAACATAATGTAATATAAATAAAGGGTAAAGCCAAGACCAAGAAATTAAGAACTAAGAACAAGAAAATAAAAACAAAGACATGGGAGATAAGAGAAAGGACGAAGGAAAAATATCAAAGGAGAACAGGGAAAAAAGGGAGAAAAATAAAACAAAGAAAATGTAAAGCACAAAACAGGGAAAAAAATCATTGCTGCTCAATTTCTAGCCATCATCCCTGTTGAGATTTTTTATTCTTATATTTTTAAAATATTTTCAAACCCCTTTCTATTTAAAATAATTAAAATATGGATATTTATCATAATTTTGTTAATAATTAAAATATTTATTAATCACCCTTAATTTTTTTATTAATTATTACTATAATAACTAATTAACTAACTTATTAATGAACTAAATAAATAACAACTAGTTCTTAATGGTTAACTTTTAAAAACTATATCGATGCATCCTTATTATTTATTCCGAGTTTCAATTAAGATTTTTTCACTTTTCCATGAACCACATTAGAAGGTTAGAAAGATCAACCAATTCAGAATAATGTGATTAATCCAAAAGGAATTTATCTAAGTTATGGATCACAAAAGTCTTAGATCTAATAATAGTATTTAATGATGGTAAAGGAATTTATCTAAGTTATGCATCACAAAAGTATTAGATCTAATAATGGTATTGATAATGGTAATTTTATTTTCAAAAGAATGATTATTAATGGTGGTGATATTTGATTTCATTATATAAATCTTGATTTCCATTGATATTAAGTGTAAGATCATATATTAATATATTTTTATATTGATATTAAGTATAAAATCATATATGAAAGATGTTTTTCTATTAAATGTTTTTAATATTATATTTTAATAATAGTAAAAAAATTATAGAAAAAATATATCTTTTTATATTCTAATAAATTCTCTGTAATAAATTAATATGCATTACTTTTTTTTACCCTTTTTTAAGTATAATTTATCACCATCATACTTTTTTTATTAATTTTAAAAATATATTGTCAAAACATGAGAGTATGTTAAATCCAAGTTTTCTTATTTATTGGCTAATTTTTTATTACTTTTATAAAAAACAAAGTTGTCAAATTATATATATATATATATATATATATATATATATATATATATATATAACCAAATTTGTATTATCATGGCATCATGTTTTTTATTGATTTGGTAAAATGTTATTATAAAATCACCAAATTGTGAACTCTTTAGATTTTCTTCCTCATCACCATCACCCAATGGTCAAAGCTTCTTAGGTCTTCACATACTTCTACCTTGCATATCATAATTTATTAATTTTATAAAATAATATTATAAAATTACCAAATTATCAAATCAGCAAGTTTTCTTTCTCATCACCATTCACGAATGATCGAACCCACCTAGGCCTCCCAATGCATACCTTTAATATTGTGTTGTATGGTATATGTTTTCCACTTAAAAATGATCATGTATGGTATATGATTTCCACTTAAAAATGATATATGTTCTTTTCATATTGATCAATATTAAGCTTCCAAGCATTCCCTCTTGTTGATATTTTAATCCTGGATAAATGGACATGAGAATGTATGGATTGGTTGTAGAAGTAGTCATGTTCAAGTCTTCTATGGTTTTGAAAAATTTTAGTCAATCTCTGATTAATAGAGTGAACCATATAGATAGGGTCCTTCCTTTCCATACAACTCTAAGTCATATATGATTATATAATACTGACATATCAAAGTTGAAATGTTCCATTATTAGTTAAAATGTGTGAAAACCTTTAGTCCATTTGAATATAATAAGATGAGCGAACTAAGCTCAATATAGAACTATAAAAAATATGCTCTCTACGCAAAATAAGGAAACTTTGCTAAGAACTAAGAGCCCAATAATACAACTGACACTCAACTCACTAACACCAAACTAACTAAGAAACTAACAACACTAAAAATGCTAATGGTGAATGTTACCCAGTTCATGGCTATCACTCATGGCTAAAGGAAATGAACGATATGGTACACTTTTACTACAAAGACATTAATAGGGTGAACCATCTACATGTAGTCTATACATTCTCTCATCCATTTTATGAATTGTAAGGCAAGTCAATACTTCTAAGTACCTTGTAAAATAATCCACAACAAACCTTGTGAAAATAATTAACTATATCAATTTTAATAACTATTTCCCATTCTTATCAGCTATACTCGAGTGGACTAAAAAAAAAATTATCAAATATTTTTACTTATGAATAAAAACCCCTTTATTCTTTGAAGAATGAGAGTTTAAATTTGTTATGTAAGTACGAAGGAAAGAAAATAAACAATTTCATGATTGAAATTATGTTTATGTAAATATCATTGTTGTGTCATTTTTGATATATTTAAGCCATTCTTATCAAATCTCCATTATATCCAATGAATTAACAATTCACATGATATCATGATATACTCTTAACCAAGACCTTTTTCTCCATTTGATGTGTTAGAATTACATTTTATCAAAGCAATAATGAACACATATGCAGATAATCTATATGATGTCAATATTCACACAACAAATGCAAGAAGTTTAATACCGGTAGTTCATCCAATGTGGACTACGTCTTCAGCTCTCCGTGTCTCGATGGTTTTGGCTACTTCATTTGGTGCCGGTAAAGGGTTATGGCCTACATGGACGTTGTTGACTTGTCATACAAGGAATGCACTAATATGAGTGTGCAGCAAAGTCTCTCCACGAGACGTTTGTTAAAAGCAATCTCATCAATACAAACCTCCTATCAACATGACAACTTCACACATGGTGAAAAAGAGTATCTCACCATCAAGAAACAATACATCTACAACACAAATTATCACCCATGATAATTACATACCACATCAAATACACACATAAATATACCGCTACGTACATCTACAGAATTGAGATGTGACATAAACCATCCTACATCAATAATCAAGGAAGTACATGGTTACAATACTTCATATACCACAACTTTGATGATGGTCAAGAAATAGGTTGCCTAATCACAGATCCACAGACCATTAAAAATGGTGTCAAATGGCATGAAATCGACTATCCACATGCTCTAAATGTGACACCATCATCCCATTCTGAAATAGGCGGAAAAAATGAGACCTTTGTTGCATAAACTGATATCGCCATCAAGCCTAGGTTGCCAAGAGGTGTAAAATCCATATAAAATTTGCATGGTTGTCCAATTTGGACACTGGGAAAATTTCATTCTCCGAAATGAGGCTCAATCATGGTTCCAATTACCTTTGCACACTCGGCTCATGTTCCATGCTCAACCGTGTGCCACTCCTCTAACCTCGCCTAGGCACAATGGTGAATGACTCGTTTTTTATATAAATGATGGGAGGACTTCACAATAGGAGTCAAGCGAAAAGTAGAAGATCACACAAAAAAAAAAAATGGCTAAGGGAGGTCGGGACTGACCCCCATTTTTTATAAGAAATGAGATGGCGGTGGCGGGGGTCATGGCTCACACCTGTACTAAAAAAAAATTCGCTTTTTATAACAATAAACCCCTTTTAAAAATTCTAGAAACTGATCAAGGGAGACAAATAAAATGTTTCACACCTCTTTTTTCCTAAATCCAATAAGTTGGATGAAATCCTAAAACACTTAAAAATTCCAAATTGTTGCCTCCTTAACCTCGCCACATCATCAAGTCAATCCAAAAAATTTGACCAATTAAATTTACATACAAACTTAGTTTGACGAAATGTTCACACCTTCATGAATTAGGACAACGAGATCTACGCTTCCGGTCTTAATTAGTAATCATTCTGACCCCTTTGATTTTCAAGCTTCATAAGCCCTTTTTGCTCGTGTGTGTGTCTCTAGATACTGATCATTCCTCCCCAATCGGTATTTTTCCTCCAAAAGCATCACCAATAGGTCACAACTATTGTGTATTATGTCCGCATCACAAGTGCAATGTGAAAGGTCACCCTTCCTTCCTCCTTCAAATTTTTCCTTTGAGCCATGTTTATGAACCGACACCGCATCCCTTGCAAACCTATAGTAGAACTTGTAAATTACATGCTCAAATATGACGAACTATGACCAAAAATTTTCCATACTCGCCATGATTTGATAACACATACTTGGTACAAGCTTACAACAAAATGGAATCAATAATACACCAAATACCTATCAATACAAGTCCAAAATATCATTGTTGCTTAACAAGTGATGGAAAAACACATCATCGCTTTTACCTAAATAAATGCACACATGATTTACAAATAAGGCCATGACACACTACCACATTTTAGAACAATCTCTCACTATCAAAGTGAATGGGGCATCTCCTCGTGGTGCACTTTTTGCTTATCGAACAATCAAGCTCAAACTAGTTCATCCACCGATGCTTCATCCTTAAGGTGTTGCTCGATGGAGCCTAGAACATTTGGCTTGATGACCACTTTGGTTGAAATGGGTGCAAAGGGTCTTTCCCTCCATAACCGCTTAACCAATTTATTTCCTTGTCAGGGGAAATACTTTTCACGCCTCATCCTCCTTTGTGTTGCCATTATTTTCCAACACTCAACAATGACATGGTTATGTAAACCGCAAAACTTCCATTTTTATTGTGCCATGATTTATGTTCATGATTGGCAACATGCTTATAAGAAAAATGAACTTGCGAATTATTGAGGACTTGTTATACCTTCCTAGTGGTCTCTAGCGCAATCATGTAGGATGAGAGCATGTCTCGTATCTTCTACTCGTTACATGCACTTCCATGAGGTGATGGTGAAGTGTTCATCAATCCTTTCTCTCATGAGTTCAATAATGTATGTTTGCCTCCGATGTCATTATGGCACAGAGGTTTCCTTTTGCTCTCTCTCTCGCAATATTTTTTGTCATAAGATGATGGGGAAGTGTTCCCATCATTCTTTCCTCTCGATGGTTTCATTAACGCCATGAGAGCTTCAGACCTTTTAAATTCTCTCAATCCAAACCATGCTACGAGGTCGCAAAGCACAACCTCCAATGGCCGAGTTATGCCTGGCCATGAATGCTAAGTCCCCTCTCCTCTTTTGTACCCCTTCCTGTGTAAGGAGTCTCCATGTCGGTTCCTCGTAATGGGACTTACATTTCCAATAGAAATAATAGTATGTAAGACAGATGAAACTAAAGAATATCATGTGCCAATCATACCTCAGAGATATGATTTAAACAGTGAAGAGGGCTTGTCTCCCATGGAATGCCTTTTCTCGCTCTAGTTGGTGCATAACCACCTCATTTTGATAAGTAAGTATGAAGTATGATTTGCACCACTGAGGTAAGCTTTCTTTGCACTATGTATGCCATTTTATCAATGCTTCGTAAAGATAATAGGGTATGTGCAGGATCCTTACTCTAGTAAATGCATAAGCAAATTTGCATGTCGTATGAGAAGACAGAGAACCTTCCCTCACATGTGAAATACTTCATGATAATTTATCATAGGTTCATATCTATCAAGTGATGAGTGGAAAAGGAAAAGATGGGATTTTCTCAGGGTCTTTATACCTGGGCTTAAGGTATGGCTCAAAAGTAACTATGTCATGGTTAGCTTGCTTGAACCATTTCTCCTCACATTAGTATGCATGTAGTGGCATTGGCAATGGCATCTATAGACAATTGAAAGGTGGCTCCCGCAAGATTAATCTTGTCGTTCAAGGCAAAGCAATGATAAATAGTCTAGTTAGTCGTCAGGTGGTTTTAAATTGCTGACTTTTCACAAAATTCATAGCAACCTTACATAAGCCAGAAACAGTTATAAGGGGATGCCATGAGCCTTTGTACCGAGGGTTCAAATGAGTCATCTGCCTCGATCATGCCTCCTTGGCATTTGGGCCTCACCACCACCGTCTTCACCCTCGGCTGTGAAATCTTCATTTAAAAAAACCCCCCTGAGTGTAAATGGAAAATGAGATGAAGGATGGTAATGAAAAGGTAGCTTTGTAAGGAATGGGATGAGCGAGTGAGGGTATAGGTGTATGAGAAAAAGAGAGGCTAAAACAACTCAATGACAACCCTCCACCATGAAATTACCCTTTCTATCACCGACACTCCGTTTCCAGGAAGATGAAAATGAGGTTTAAACGTGATCTCCAACTTGAAACTTAGGTTTTAATTAGGGTTTCATTCATCTTATAAAGTGTTACACAAGCACTTGTCACCGGTCCCTACCATTCCCCGTCCCGCACAAATGAGACCCATTTTGTGACTTGTGAACATTGTCATGCCTTGAAAACATCATCAATGTATCTCTAAGCATGAGCTTCATTTTCCCTTGAGACATCTCCCTTGCAAAAATCATGAAACATCCTTGCATCGCGCGGCAAACTTAGCTCAAGACTACAAGCCAATGGGGAAAATCCTCGCAAAGAGGTCGCGCCTAACCGGCGCTCCGTCATAGATCAAGAGTCGCGCCACCCAATTCTAGGGGACTGCTTTTAAATAAGGATGGCGGAATTTGAGTTCCAACAAACTCGAACCACATTGCCTATCTAGAGTTGGGAGGTTTGGTCATGGGAGTTCCCATATGGAAGGGAAGTGGTTTTGCCACCTCCTATGGAACCTTCTCAAGGATAGGCCAATCCCATAATAATAGGGATCCCAACTCCCTCCTTCCCCATCTATAAAGCCCTGCCAAATCCATGGCAAGCTAGTCTTGAAGTGCCTAAGCTTTGAATCTCCATATTCTCAAGAGCCTTTGTGCTACAAAAATCCTCTTTCCCTTAAGGCCCACTCAAGTAAGGGAGACCATTGTCGAGAGAGACTCCGAGAGGTTTTTCCTTTCCTCGCGGTAGCTACGAGACGTGGACGACCGGGAGACTCATCCGAAGAGACCGCGACGCTTTAACTTGGTTGTAATCTCTCTCTGCTTATTATTTAATAGATGATTATGATTATGGTCCACTGTTTTCCATCATGTTAATGTGAGTAACATCCTTTCGACTCGACATTTAGTTACGTATGTCGGTTTCTATGCTTGTATCCGTTCGTTTTTCCATGTGGCAGTGTTCATCTCATGAGATCGGAGGGATTGTGATCTCGCTCGAGGCCGAGGAACGGGGTCGTTTTCTTCTGGGATTGTTAAAGGCAGAATCCGTTGTGTAGGCTTCTACTCTAGTCTTTTCATTCGTAACTAGGAACTTGCGCTATAACATTGTTTGATTGTTGCTAGACCCCCGCCGGGGCTAGTAGGATCATCTCTGCCTCAGAGGGGAGCCGCACTCTCCCTAACAATTTGGCGACTACTGGGATTCGTCCGGTTTTCATTGTCTGCTTCGTTGATCATCTCTCTTCGATTGTTTTATGATTTTCCTTGCTTGATTGGTTTTTTGGGTTGGCTCTTCTTGTGTTTTGCTGTCTGCACTCCTTAGAGGATCGATTCCGACTGCTTCAAAATTTTCACCTTTTCATAGTTGGCTTGATTGGCACGAGTTTATTCCCGGGCTGCCCGCCAATCGGCGCTCGTTGCCGCCATCACTGCCGTCATCCTGTCTAGCTGACATAAATGTATTGGCTTGTTTATTTCCGTAGGTAGGGTTACCCTTGTTCCCAAGTTTCTTTGGCCGCACTTTGCCTCGGGTTTGTTTTAGATTCGGCTTGAAGTGGGAAGTCTCGGGTCTTGGTTGGGACAAATTCTTTGTTTTTTCATTTTCGTGCATCTGGAGCTTGTTGTCGCTAGCAACCCGCGCCAATCGGGCCATCGGAGCTTAGTTGTCAATGTGGCTGTTTGGCTAATTTGTGGATGTGTGAAATTTGAGATTTTTTCCTTAAATCCTTCACTAGTGTGTCTTTCCCCCCTTCCGGCCTTTCCCTTCCGTATGAGCATACAGATTACATTGCTCATTGTTTGGAATGTCTTCTTTCCATGATTACTTGATGTAAAATGGAATGAATGCCTTGCTCTTGATTTCATGCTTTGGAAGTCCTCTTTGTGTTTTGTCACCTTTGAGGAGCTTTGTTACAGCATTTTGAACAACAATTGCATTCTTAGTGCTTGTTTGCATCCCTTTGCTTTTTCATCCTTCTTTAAGGAGATTTGCGTTCTTTTAGCTTCGTTCATAGTTTGCTTTTCACAATGTATTAGATCACATTGCATCGAAAAGTGTTTTGAGATCTACTGCCAATTTAGATCACATTGTTTAGTGATTGAAAACTAAAAATCGCTTTGAGTGCATTCTCTTTGTTAAAAGCATGCATTAAGTAGATTCTCATTTCATCGAAAAACGCATTTAGTGTATCTTTATTATTTGAAAAGAAAAGGAAATTGTGCATAGATTACACCGTATGTTTTGAAAAAGAATTTTGCATAGATTACATTGCATAATTCGCTCGTTGAATGTTTTAGAATACTTTTAGATAGTGAAAGTCATCTAGTTTGGAAAGTTCCGCTTTCGCTTTGCTGTTCGTTGCATCATTGTTTGAAGCCTTCCTTAACTAGATAGCATTCATCGAATTGAAAATTTTCTTTCATGTAATGTGATACAGAGATTGTCATATGACATACCTGTAGGCCTTGAAACTGAAACTTAATTGAAGATAAACTTTTAAAATCTATTCAATTAACCTAAGGCAACATTGAAACTTAATCTAAAACACATTGAGGTCTAGGCTAGAGACGTGTTCCGGCTGCCTTTAAACCTATAGTAGATGTCGTCGCTTGCTTTAGATAGCTAGTACGGACTTGTGCTCCCACTACTCCATATAAAGGAGACTCTTAGGTTTTCAATCCTTTATCCACAGAAGCTGACTGCCGCTCTATACCCGTGATACACCGAACACAAACATTTGGGGAGACTACCCCGCACGTACGGAAAGTCCTTGGTCGACTGCTTCATTATTGGAAACCAAGGTGTATATTGCGCTCACGGATATTTGGTACACCTTTTGTGCCTAGTTTTTCCTGGAGTACTATTTGGCTTTTTCTCACTTCTAAACTTGAAAAGACTGGCTAAGCGCTTGTCCTTTCACGCCGGCCAGGTTTCAACCTCAAAGAGATAGAGTCATATTTTATCGTTTCGACTCTTAAAATATGAAACAGTTAAAATTTCTTACTTTCCAATGTGGTAAAATTAATCGCCCACGATTACACACCCGTTTAGACATTGTCATTAACTGCCTTTGATCGTGTCTTTAACTCTTCGGCCCGTGTGTGGTTTTGAGTTTTGATGGCAACTTTTTTTCAGAGTTTACCAACCAAGGAATCCCCCGAAGGGGAATCCTCGGTCATTTTCCTCCTTTGGAAATGTTGTGTTCCTTACATGGCGACGTTGTCCTTCCCTGCTAATCAAGGTCTGCTTGTTGTTCTCAACCTCTCGTTGTCCCAGTCAGCCTCCCATACTATTCAATCGCTTACTCCACCCAACAACATCATGTTGATTCCAAGGTGGACCTCCCTCTTCTCAAGTTTGCTGGCCCCTCCTCTTCTACTCGGGTGAAAGTCTCGGGATTCAAGTAACCAGGGCTAAGAAGAAGAAGAAGAAGACTAAGAAGAAGAAGGTCCGATAAGCGAGAGGCTAAAAGGCACGAACGCTTCAAACATCTCCTCTGAAAACCTTCCAACCCTCCACTTAAAGTCAAGTTCCTCATCATGTGCACGGAGACCATCTTCTTCGAGACCGGCCTGCATCCCCAAGGTGCTTGAAGCATGGTCCGATGGCCATCCACCGTTGCCTTTGACTTATAGGAGCCAAGTTGGGGGGGCACGTCGCCTGCCGTTGATAAGAATTCTAAGAAGTGTGGTCGATCACCAATCCCTCGTAAGTTGCGGGAAGGGCACCATGCCATTCACCTTTTTGTCCTTATATGGATGAATCCAAGCAAGCCAATATCCCGACCGGTTCTACGCCACGCCTTCCACCCGTTATAATCGCTTTCTTGAGTCCTCCGCCACCCGATCCTACGATTGGTCAAGAGTCATCCTTTGGTCGATCTCACTTTGTAAATTCAAATTGCTTAATCTGCCCTCGACCACCATTGGTCGTAGGATCGGTTGAACTCGGACCCATCCACGGCACCAGGTCTTTTCGTCGAGAGTGGACCTCACACCCCCCATGTCCTTCGATTTCTTCAGATTCTTCGTACTTGGAGAAAGATTCTTGCTATCTCCTGATTTCAATAGGCCGCTCCCTCCACCTCCCACGATGGAGGCCCGGAGGATATCCTTCCCGCCTTCGAGATGGTGTTGCGGAGGATGCCGTCTCTTCCGTAACATCAGGGAAGATCTTCGCATTTCATGGTTGCCCCTCCGAGTAGTTTCCACGTTCCTTTGACCTGAATCGATTTGAGTGTGATTCCCGCCTTCCGTCTTATGTGCCTTTCGAGATCACAAGATGTGCCTCCTTGGTCTCGGTTGTACCCAAGACCATTATGGGATAAAAGGTTCCTCCGTTAGCATCTGCCTTCAACCACCAAGCTTTCGGCTCCGCCGTCGCTGCGCTCACATGCTAACTGCTGACATTCAATAGAAGAACGAGCTAACCGTTGGGGATCCTTCCAAGGTTGCCCGTTACTTTTGGGGAGGTAAACCATCCATATGGACGGATGGTCGCGTTCCAGCCCTTGGATTTCAATCTCGCTTTGGGCGCGACACACCTATGCCATGGTAGCACTTGTCCTCCTCTTCGCGTGATGTGCTTTCCACATGAAGACCGGATCGTGACCATTGATCGCCTTTCGTTCTTTTGGTCCTAATGTGGCAACTAGTCCACCATCACCCCCTCCGGGTTTTTATCCACCCGTTGTATCCGCTTCCATCGCAGTCAACTATGTGTCTACCTACCCCATGCTCGTGTCGTGATGATGCCGGTCATGCATCGTGTGCCGGGGGCATTGGGTCCGACTTCCAGGATGTTTTCCTTCCATCGAGTGGAACCCTGGGAAAGCACCCGCCTCTTTGTTCATTTTGATGAAAGTCGGTTGGAGCATGGTTCTTTTCTTGTGGCTAAGCTCCTTAAAAATGAAACCAGTGGTCTGGCTTGAGCACGCTCGTTTTCTTGTGTCAAGCTCCTTAAAAATGAAACCAGTTGTTCTGAGCATTGTCTGCTTCTGTGTCAAGCTCCAAAAATGAAACAAGCTGGTCGGAGCATAGTTCCTGTCTTGTGTCAAGCTCCTTAAAAAATGAAACAAGGTTGTCGAGCAGAAGTTCTTTGTCTGTCAAGCTCCTTTAAACCATGAAACAAGGTGTCCCGAGGATAGTTCTTTTAATGTGTCAACTCGTTAAAATAATGAAACACGTTCTTGTTCAATTCGAGTTTTTGATAAGTTCTCGTAAAATCCAAATGAGCCCTGCCTCTTGGTCTCGTAATGAACCTTCACTCCATCTTCCTTCCATATGGACCGAAGCTCGGGGGGCATGTACTTCGAATTGAGTCACCATGTCAGCATGCTTACTTTTCAAGCATAGTTTGTTTCCATTTCAAGCTTGTGTAAAATGGAAACCGGTTTCAAGCATAGTTTATCTTTGTTTCAAGCTTGTGTAAAAATGAAACCAACTGCCGCAGTTTCCTCGATTTCAAGCTCGTGTAAAAATGAACCATTCCTGCATTTTACCTCTTGTGATTGTCATTTTATCACTGTTTTTGCCAGATGAGCCTTTGGTTTTCACTCCATCGTCACTATCTCGCTTGGCTGATCATATGCCTTCACTTGGTTGTTTTACCCATTCCTAAGGAACCGCTATGAGTGGTCTTGTTAGCCGCCTCTTGACCTTAGTTGTTTTGAGCAAGCCTCCACCATTACTCGAACCCGGCCATACCCTTATACCACTGCTCTCCAGAGGAGTCACCTTTCACTTTCTTTTCTCACTCTCTAAACATGAAAAGATTGCCGAGGTTCCCTGGCTGCTTCGACCTCAGCAAATTGGACACGAATCGACATCTTTACCCAAGATACGTTAACCCTTTTTCTGGCCGGATGGATTGATTACGAAAAGGAATTACCTTAGCCTATCTTACTAGAGGTTTTCTGATATTGCTTTACCTTTTGGGTCCGAGAACTATTTATAAAAGGGACCGCCGGAGTTTACTCCGTTGTCTTTCAAACTCTAAATATGAAAAGACACCCGATTTCTCCATTTTCGACTGCTAAAACCCGATGACATCGGATCCGCCGAAATGACGTTCTCCGAGCCCCTTCCTAGGGCTCGTTAAATGTAATTAGATGATTCTTGTCCGAAGGATCTGGATTTATATGAAAAGCATATGGTATCCCTCTCTCAAGCTTGTGTAAAAATAAAGAGGTACTCACCAAGCATGGTGGGGGAAAATGGAACCAATATCGTTATCGTTTCAGCATGTCGCTCTTGAACATGGCACTTGTCCGCACTGTGGCCGGGTTGGGGACATCTCATCTCGTTTTTCACTTGCTTCCAAGCCTAATCCTTTTGACCTCTCCTTCGCCATCGTCTCGTCACCATGACCTCTCGATCCGTTGATGTCAAATATGCCGCCAAAACCACTATTTGTGCCGTTAAGGTGCTCAAGAGAAGTCGTCTCCTCGAAGGACAACCTTCCTCCGTTTCTCATACGATCTTGATTCATAACAAAAACATCATGTTCCTTCCGTCTCATGTCGATGATGTGGGAAACATTATGGCCCACCTTCGATCAAGGTCACTTCCCGTCGACTTCAACTCATTATCCGTGAAGTTGGTCTACGAAGACTCCTTATGGTACCTTGGAGCCTCGCATGCCTCAATGGCAGGTTCGTCGCATTCGACGTGAGGTTTTACATCATTGACCTCTCGATTGAGTGATTCCCTGTGGGTGTTCGACGTCAACTCATTTATTCGCACGCCATAGATTGTACCTTAGTACCTTAAGACCACCGTCATTATTGGTGGTTTCTCTCAAGGTCATATAATAGCTTTCACTGCTGGGCTAGTAATCGGGATGATGTTCTTGCATGTTCGACTTCGCCACATATTCACATGCTTGAACTTGTACTTTGATTGGCCGAGATGGAGCGCAATACCCCGATTGTGCCTCATAATCCGGTTACGATTGTGGATTATTATCATTATGTACATGACTCACCGATTGGAGCCACACGACCATACCCGAGTCTATTTGTTTGGATCTAGTTGATGGTCAGCACATACTCCTGGATCCGGATTATAAGATACTGCTTTCCGATGGTCGTTGGGCCCATACTACACATATACATCATGTACTTGAGATATCAATTGTATCTTTCACACAAAGTTTCCACCTGGGTGGGCCTTCGCTTGAACATGTTCTCGTAGCATTTCACCTTCTCTCTGGCCTCATACTTTAGGGGGCATCTCTGCTACACGCAATTTGTCACCGTCCCTACTATCTTCCCTGCCCCACACACAATGGAGGACCCATTTTGTGACTCAGGAACATTGTCATGCCTTGAAACATCATCAATGCATTCCTCTAAGCATGAGCCTTCATTTTCCCTTGAGACTTCTGCAAAAATCATGAAAAACATCCTTTGCATTGGCGCTGTGTTTCCGGCCCAAGACTGCGCCAATGGGAAATCTCGCAAAGAGGTCGCGCCAACGGCGTCCGTCATAGTGCAGAGTTCACGCCTTACCCAATTTAGGGACCGTTTTTTAAATAAGGATGGTGGAAGCTTGAGTTCCAGTCAAAACTCGTGCATAAAACCATTTCCTATCTTGAGCTGGGAGGTTTGGTCGCTGGAGTTATATGGAAGGGAAGTGGTTTTTCCACCCTCCTATGGAACCTTCCTTGTTGATAGGCCAATCCCATAATAATAGGGATCCCAACCCTCCTTCCCCATCTAAAAGCCTCGCCAAATCCATGGCAAGCTAGTCTTGAAGTGCCTAAAGCTTTGAATCTCCATATTCTCAAGAGCCTTTGTGCTACAAAGAATCCTCCTTTCCCTAATACCCAAGTAAGGACATTGTCGAGAGACTCCTGAGAGGTTTTCCCTTTCCTCATGAAGCTTTGCGAGACGTGGATGATCAAGACCCATCCGAAGGAGACCGCGACGTCGTAACTTGGTTGTGAATCTCTCTCGTTTATTATTTAATAGATGATTATGATTATGGTTCCACTCGTTTTCCATCATGTTAATGTGAGTAACATCCTTTCTCGACCGATGTTTAGTTACGTATGCCGGTTTCTATGCTTGTATCTCTGCTCGTTTATTCCATGTGCAAACGTTCATCCGTTGAGATCGTGAGGGACTGTGATCTCGCCGAGGGCCGAGGAACGGGGACGCTCTTCTTCAGATCATAGCGTTGGAATCCGTGTAGGCTTCTATCCCTAGTCTTTTCATTCAGAATCTTAGAAACTTCTGCGTCATGAATTATTGTTTCTGATTGTTGCTGTGACTCTCTCTCCCTCGTCAATAGTAGGATCGCCTCTCGTCCGCAGAGGGGATTTACCTCTCCAACATAAAAGAATCACAAATATCTTGAAGATGAGGTATATCGTGCACTTTACCTTCCTAGTGCTTTAGAAGACTTTGGAGGAAAATTTGAAAGGGACAGAAGTTGTTTGAATGGTTGGAGGGCTTAGAAACCCTTCTTTGGCCAAGGGCGCGATCACCAAAGCCGAGGGCAGAACAAGGTCGTGAGCTGCAACGCCGCTCCCGAGAGTGCAACGCCTGGTAGGCTTTTTCACAGTTTGCCTGGGCATGAGCGTAGTGCCTTCCCTCTAACGTGCGCTCACCTTTGAAGCACGCAAACATCTTCTGTGACTTTAATGTAGGGAGAAAAAGCCAAGTGCGCAAAGCCATTAACTTCCAAGGGCACAAGCAGTTAGTCTAAGCACGCAGTGTAAACACTTTGCCCAAATTCACTTAGAAATTCACATATTTTTCTCTTGAGTGCTCTTGATCTTTTTGAAAGGTGATACGAATCTCTTGAAGTGTTAGATGGGATTTATAGGAAAATGGAAGCTTGATTTATCTTTATAAACCCACTTTCTAATGTTTTAAATTCATTTTTCCTTTCTTCACCGATATCTTTACACTTTTGTCACAAAGTTTGTTTTTGGAGTCATTAAATTGAATCTTCTTGCTCCTTTTGACTTGACATGTTCATTTCGACACTTTGGGATTCAATCATTAATAAAGAGACATTCAAAATCCTCTTTTGATTCCACCATGGAGAGTTCAACTTATCATTTTGCCTTCTTCATTACTTTCCCAAACCCAGGTGTTTATGCTTTATAACGATCACTTCATGTTGTCTTCTAAGTTCTATAGCCCTTTCAAGTCCATCGATGAGTGTCCAATTCACCTACCTTTTCCTTCTTTATTTCATCAATATTGATAGAATTTCATCATGTTTGGCTTCAGGTGTTCTCCAAAGTCATTTCAAGTGGTCACTTCTTTGGCAATCAACTATTCATCAAGTGTGAGGAACCCTGTAATTCCTTACAGACCAAGTTATTTCCCTTCGATGTGTTGCTTCATTCACATAGACAATCCACCTCATCAATACTGCGGACAAAGCCTTCAACACCTTGGCCAAGTGCTAAACCTCCTGCTTATTTTTCATTTGTAGACTTTGAACTCTGAATGAGGTAATATTATTTGAAAATATTTTAGGTCCTTTCTTGAATAACCATTTCTTGGGACATTCTATTACATCTCGAGCCATATTCAGAAAAGGAAAAGCAGTGCCTCAAACATCTAAGGACAACTTAACAATGTAAACTCATTGACTCTAGTGGGAGGGTCCTTTGACTCCACTTAATCGGGATTTGACTTGGATGATTTTAAGTGAAAATGAGTATTGTCAAAAGTGTTCTATTGACTATCCAAAATCCAATGTACATTATTTAAAGAGCCTATAGAGATAGTTTTGAGGATCAATACTGCTGAGGAACTGGAGGACAAAAAGGACCGAATTTATTATTGGAAAACCCATATGGAGGACAAGTTCATTGATAGGGAAATTTCAACTCACAATATTCAAGGAATGTTGTTTTCGTAAATATATAAACACCCTTACTAACTAAGATTAGGGAAAATATTGATGACTAACAAGGTTCCATTTGGGAGGGTTCTTTTCAGAGTTTGGTTTAGAACCTTAGAGTCAAATCTCTGTTTTGTAGATAAGAAGCCTCACATGCTTGTTGATTTATCTTATTCTTTCATTTTTCAAGGCTGATATTTGTCGATGTTCTTTGCATTTTAACCTACAATATACAAAACATGATTTATTCAATATCAACACTACCTACCCATCATACATTTCTTAACATTTTTTCTTCACTGGGTGCATTTTGATTGGCAAACCCTTGAGATATTTTTTTTTCTTTTGAAAGCATAAAAACTATCTACTTCTACCCTCATCGTTTCCCAAGAGCTCGCGACAGACTAATGATTTTTTTTCTCTCTACCTAATCTATCATTTATCTATTACAGCATTTTGACAAACATTTTCATTCTCAAGCTATCAACATAAAATTCAAAAACATGACCAAATCAAGGTTAGCAGCTTAATTTTTCATGAGTCAGGTATCTTGACAAGTGGCTAGTATTTTATTTTTTATAAGTAAACTAGAAACTGATACTTAAGGTACTGATTTAGTTACCTATCCCTCTCATTTCTCTTTGCCTCGCATTTAAGCTTTGGGAATCAACATCTTTTCCTAACCTAGTCTACTTGATAAGCCAAGTTTAGATGGTTTGGAAAATCTGCTTATCTAACTTATCAGCAGAAATTTAAAACATGTTCAATCATGGTTAGGGTTACAAGGACCTAAAACACTTTTCTTTCTCAAAGTAGGTATTTAGGGACTTTGTACACTTTCAAACATTTTTTTTTGGTATGGGGCTTTACCTCTTCTTTTCATCTACCCTCTTTATTCTTTTTCTTTGTTTTTGTGTTTTTATTTTTTCTGATCTTTTACTCAAGCAATGTTATGTACAATTAATAAATCTTTAAACCAATAATTTCAACAAAATAAGGCTTGAGAATCCTACATTAATAAGACCTCCTTAAACAACTGTTCATCCATTTTGCAGTTAGGTTTCACACACTTCTGGTTTAATGGACGAGGTAAGGGACTTCATAGATTTTCAAATTTTCCATGTTTTCCCTTTGTCTCTTCTTCTGAATCCCACTTCATCACTTTGTCTCCAACTGGAAATCATTTGCCTTGGTCCCTCTATCAAAAATTTTCTGATACCCTCTTTGCACCCACAGTTCTATTCAAGCACTTCTTCCTTAATTGGCTCAAATGAATGGTTTGGTCTAACCTCCTTACATATCATTCCTTCTTCCATTCTACCTCTGAGGATCTTCATCATTGGGATTCCCAAGGATGTTGGAAAACCCGATACATTACATACTAATGTAGGGATACATGTTGAATTGATTTCTTGTTGTTAATTGTTTGCCCAGTGCATTCAACTAATTTGTTGTGCCATGAATTCTTGTTCTCTTCCAACAATTTCTTGATGATGTTTACCAAACTTTTGTTAGAGGATTCAGCCAGCCCATTACCTTGAGGGTAATAAGATATAGAATTCCCTAGTGTAATGTGATACTTGTGGCAAATGTCCACCATTCTCTTAGATTTAAATGCAACATCATTGTCGGTAATAATATTTCTAGGACAACCAAATCTAGACAGAATATAATTTTCAAGGAATTTGATAATTACTGAGTCAGTGGCAGTCCTTGAAGGAATGGCTTCTATCCATTTGGTGAAATATTCAGTTGTAGTGAGGATCCATTTATGTTGGGTAGAAGAGGCAGGGTGAATTTATCCAATGAAATCTAAACCCCATTGTTGAAAAGGGGCTTCAACACTGATAGGTTGTAAAGGCAAAGGCAGTAGTTTTCTCTTTCCCTCAAAGATTTGGCATTTATGGAAAGTCATTACTCGCTTGTGGATATCAAGGAAAATAGTGGGCCAATAGAAACCAACTCTAAGGATTTTGTTGGCAGTGGTTTTCCAATAGAGATGACCTCCAAATTATCCTTCATGAATCTCATGCATGATTCTATCTGCATCTTCTTCAAGTAAACATTTAAGCAGGATACCAACAAAAATTTTCCAATATAAAGCTTTATCTAGAATGCAAAAATTTACATCCTTTAGTTTCAAGAATCCGGCCTTTGTTTTGGATGAACTAAGAGGATCACTTAGATTAAAAAGCACATGTAATATATTAGCATACCAGAGTGAGTTCAAAAATGATTATTCAATAGGTGGAGTCGCCAGTTCCTCTTGTTTATCCAAGGAATGTATCATGTTTATATCCAATGCTTGAAAGTTTGCTTTAGCCATCAGTTTGGCCAGTCCTTGCCCTTTGATCGGCTTAGTGGCCTTGATTTATAGATCATACTCTAATATGACAGCAATCCACTTACCTATTTTACCATCAGGTTCCTGAGTTAGTATGTCCTTAACAACTGCATGAGGAACAAAAGCAATGACATGTGAATGCAAGATCTAAACTCTGAAATATTTTAAGGTTTTGATCAAGGAAAAAGCATGTTTTTTCATGATGTTATATTTCGAAGGTGCATCTCTTAGTGCCTTGAAAAATAAAGCTATGGGTTGTTCTTATCTCATTATGTTCTTTTCTAGCAATACTGCAACAATTGTGTGTTCTGATGCAAATGAGAAGATGAATAAGTTCTTGGTAAAGTCAGGGATGATTAGAACTGGTGTTTGGGTAAGTGCTTGTTTTACTAGTTCAAAGGATTGTTTTTCTTCTACGGTCCATTTGACTCCTATATCTCTTTTCAGCATGTTTGTAATGTTTCTTAGGAGTTCTACAAGGTTTGGTATGAACCTTCTTAAGAAGTTGATCTTTCAAATGAAATATTGCAGCTCTTTGATGTTTCTAGGGTGACTGATCTATAATATTCCCTCAATCCTCTTTGGGTCTATCTTAATCCCTTCTTCAGATATGATATGGCCTAAAATTTTCCCTTCTTGAAGGCCAAACAAAGTTTTCTTGGGATTCAAAGATAAACCATACTTTCTACACTTTTCAAAGACTTTTCTAAAGTGATCTAAGTGTTTTTCATCGGTTTTTTATTAAACAGTGATGTCATCAAGGTATATCACAATGAAGTAACCTATCTCTTCAGAAAAATCAATGTCCATGGCTCTTTGAAAAGTGGCCCCAACATTCATTAACCCAAAAGGCATTTTGACATATATGAAGGTGCCCCAAGATGTAGTGAAGGTGGTTTTGTGTTGATCATCTGGACGTACTAACACCTTATTATACCCTGAAAAACCATCAATCAAAGATATTCTTTTGGAGTCTACCACCCTTTTCAGTATATGATCCAGCTTGGGTAAAGGGTAGTTGTCTTTCACGGAGGCTTTGTTTAAATTTCTGAAGTCTATGCATAGCCTAATTTCCCCTGTTTTCTTCCTCACTGATACAAGGTTTAAGACCCATTCCGAGTACCTAAGTGGGACTATTATTCCAGCATCATACATCTTTTTTATTTCTTTCTCAACTAGAGGCATTAGGACAGGGTATATCCTACACAATTTCTGATTGAATGGTTTCTCGTTTTCCTTGAGAGGAATCTTATGCTGAATGATGCTTGTGTCATAGGACTTCAAGTCCTCATAGCCCTATGTAAACACATCCTTAAATTCCTTGAAAAGCTCAATGTATTTCTATTTTATAAGAGCTGTTAGTGTTTTGGACAGCTTTATCATTTTAGGTTCTTCATCACTACCTATGTTACATTCTTATACATTTGTTTTGGTGGATTCCATTTTAGGCTTCCTAACAACTTCATTGAAATCAAAGAGTTCTTCTAAGGGAGCAATTCCTCTTGGAAATAGGTTTTCTTTGCATTGAAATACCTCAAGGTCTCTTTTGTCTAAAACTTCACACAATTCTGCCTCATGAGGGTGTTCTAATAGATTTACATTAGTAGCATAAGGTGGATCTGTTTTTTGTGTTTGTTCTTCAGCAGAGCATTCCTCTTGATGATCTAAGTCTAATTTTGGCATTTCAAATTCATTTTTGGATTGTAGGAAGTCTTCAATGTGTTTGTCACCTTCAAAAACTTGGCAATAATCTATGTTATTAGGGACTGTTGGTCTACTTTTAACCTTTACCATGTATTGTTCATTAGCATGAGGCAGTTGGCAAGTGCTGGCAGCAAAATCTAGTTCATTTGCAAGGCTGTTTTGAGTTCTTGGGATAGAGGTAAGTTCATATTTTTCCAATGTTTTTAGAAGGTCTAAGGCAACATTTCTATATTATCTTAGCCTAGGATTTTTGGTTGAATATTCTCCTTTGATTTGCCTAATGATTAGCTTAGAATCTCCTTGAACATAAATAATCTTAGCTCCTATACTTTTTAGCATTTGTAACCCTAAGAGAGGAGCTTCATACTCTGCAATATTGTTTGTACATTGAAAATCTAGTTTGTAAGAGTGAACTTCATTAGTGTTGTGTATCCAAACACTTACTCCTGAACCACCTTTTCCACAAGATCCATCAAAGCTCATGTTCTAAAGTGTTTCAAGTTCAGATTCACCATTATGTTGTAGTTCATGGCTTCTAGGGTTTTGGTTGTTATGTTATTCATTTAGTATTTGGTTTGACTGTTCTGACCGGTCTTGCTCTTCCTCTTTTTCAGCTACTTGTTCATTAATGTCATCTTCATTGTACAAAATGAATGAATCAAGGTCAGAATGGATGGAATAGAGAGGGGTGTTGTTTGACTTATCTTGGCTGCTTACCATGTATTTCATGTGAGATTATCTGTACAGTCTTATTGTTTGGTTAAAGATTGGAATGGTAGCATATGTCATGTCCATTTGGAGGGTTCCTTGGAGTTTGGCTCTCCATGATCTAGATAAAAGCATGCCATGTTTTTGGGGAATGTCAGCCACTACAATATCCATGACTAGGCTCTTGGCTAGTATTTGTGTCATATTGACACATAGATCTTTGATTAGGCCCAAACATTTAACTCTACTTGAATCAAAAGAGCACAAATATTTGTATGGTCTAGTTATTTCGAGGCCTAATCTTTCCATCACTACCTTTGGCATGAGGTTATGTGAAGCACCAAAGTCTACCATGGCATTGTGTAGGATTTTCTCATGAATGTTCAAACTGAAATAGAATGGAGGCACAACTCCCTCTTGAAATTTCCCCTCTACCTCTGGTCCAAACAAAAATTATAGCTTTTTATCAGTCAGGTTTAGAGTATCGGTGTCATTTCCTATGTTTGAAACCTTCAAAACTTGAGATCTATATTCATCTTGAGTCACTAATTCAATAAGGGTTATAGCTATTTTTATCTTGGTAATTTCACCCTCTCCTAAATGGTGTTTGTGTTCTTGGTAGAGTTAGATCAGTTTTATCATACATGGTCTTCTCAGCAACTTTAGCTTGCTGAGTTTTATTTGGGATCTCAGTTGAAGCATTTTTTTCAGGGTCACTAGTTGATGTATTAGGGCATCTTTGGTCACCATCATATTAGATGATTTTTTTTTTCTTTGATCAGGATTCTTAGCCATGGTGTTGGTATTTTCTGCTATCTTTTTAGGAGTATTTTCAAGGGTCTTCCTAGCAGCAATTTCTAGTTTTTTCCTCTGGGGGATATCTTGGGTTTTCCTACTTCTGAGGTCATACTGCTTATGAACCTCCATGATAGAATTTTTAAACCCTAGTTTGTATTCTTCAGAGTCCTCATATGTTCTTTTAGTTTGGTTTGAGGAAAACATACCTTGTTCTTCTTCTGTGAGAAAAACTATGTCCTCACTATCATATCCTATTAGATTTAAATGGTCTTCTTCCAACTCCTCAGTCTCTCTTTCCTCTTCATCTACATAGCTTTGCTGGAAAGGAGGTCTGGTTTGATGGTCATTTTCTCTTTGTCTAATTTGAGGAGGATCTCTCCTGAAGTTTTGGTTTATGTTTTTGTTTTGAGGGTTTGTTTAGTTTTCCCTAGGGGGTGCTCTTTCACTTAAGTTGATTCTCTCCATCATCCTTCCATTGTCCTCACTAGGCTATCAATTTTAGCATCAGATGTGGAGGCCATATGTTCCTCTTTGTATGTAACCCTCTTCTATATTCTCATTCTAGCCCTTTTATCATTTAGGTTGGCTTCTACAGTTACTTCTCCCCTTTGCATGTCTTCTAGGGTGAGGGGATCTCTTTCTCTCAATTGGTAAGCCATTTCTGGATCAAATATATCTAGAAATTTTACTAGGGCTAGGCCTTGTGGGGGTTTCATGTGGGGAGGGAGTGCATTATATACAATATTCAACCTAGTGCAGTAGTCTTGAACACTTTCCCCAACATTTCTCTTATGGTTATCATACTATGATAGGATTTGAAGAGGACTTTTCTTAGTCTCCCACTTGTTTATGAATGTTTTATAAAGGGAAGGGAGATCATGAATGCTATTAGGGGTTAAGTTCTTGAACCATTTCTTTGCTTCTCCCTTAAAATGTGGGCAAACATTCTCATTTTTATAGTCTCCTCTTCTATTTCTTGGTATTCAAAAGCATCATTCATCTTGTCTACATGTTGTTAGGAAGTTGTAGGATCAGTCCCATTAAAGTGAGGGATTTTAGATTGATGGTCTTGTGGAATAGGCATTAAAGGTTGTGGTAGTACCAGAGGGGCATACCATGATGCCATGATAGGAGATAATGGAACCCAAGGAGGATTTACAAGAGGAGGGTTTATGAGTGGGGGTGGAGGATGAAATGGAGTGGTTTTCAAAGTGGATGTATAAGTGTGAGTAGTAGATGTACTTGGACCAAATAGCTGATATTGAGCATATTTGGAACGAAATGAGTCAAAGTGTTGGAGAAACTGAAAATCAGGAGCAGTGGAAGGAGAGGCTTCTCTACTAGGACTCTGCTGTAAGCTTGTAGGCTCAAGGTATGTCTGGTCTATCCAATTTTAAGACTTAGTTCTAAATAGGTTTCTTCTATGGTGTAAGTCAAATTGGGTATCTTGCAAGGATGTAAGGTTTTTAGGAAAATAACTTGCTTTGTAAATTGGTCTAACAATAGTTGAGTCTTCAATATCAGAAGTTTTTCTTAAGATTATTTCTGGGTCATCAACTATAGTAGGAGGGTTTGGGTCAGGGTGAGATCTGGTGCTAATTCTTTGTGAAGCCAGATTTCAGACCCACAACACAGAGAGGCTGAAAGTTTGCAAGGGTTTTGAAAAACAGACCTATCTGAAATATTACTGAATTCACACAGTATGTGGTTGGGTTTTATACTATTAGGATTGATTAATACATTCCCAGGAGAGTCTGTGAGGACCAGTGGATTAAGCAGGCCTACTGAAGACTAGTGGAGTCACCAGGTGGATGATGTTAACTATCTGAGGATTTTTTTGTTGTCCACCATCAACAATTGGATACCAATTTTGAGATATTTTTCGGTTTTCTAAGTTCTTTTCATAACACTATGATTTTTAATGAGTGTTTCCCCAACGGAGTCGCCTTTATGTTAGGTCCCTGTAATTTGTCAGATTGGCAAGACCAAATAGACAAGGGTAACATAAAACCAACTTTGGAGTCCTAGGAACTAGCCTTCTTAGACTCAGAGAGGGCTCTCTCTATATTTGTATAAAAGATATAACTTGTTTGATTTAGGATGTTGATTTTAGGCTAGTTAAAATGATAGGGTTTGTTTTTTTTTTTTTTGGTTGGGTTGCTTGTCAAGAAGAACAGATAGAGTAAGAGAAACTAAAACCAGTAGGCTATGGGGTCTGTGAAAGGCTTGAAAATTACAACAATGAATCAAGGGTGTTTCATAGGGAAAGTTAAAAAATACAAATGGATCTTAATAGCTTATGTGGGTGTGAAATGAACATTAAGTTGTGAATTTAGTAGGTTTAAAGGGAAATTAAGAATCCTTTAACATATATATTATAACAAGAAGGGTCTTTGAGATAACTATGCTTAAGAAAGAATCAAAGGACAGGGCGCACCATAAAATTCTTTGACCAGACTTTACCAAATAAACTTTAAAACAACAATCTAAAAAACCCTAGAGAGAAGGGAACTCCTAAATTTTCTAGGTATTCACCTTCAAAGAAAGAAAACATTTAAGATAACAAATAAGTGATGATTAAAGAGAAATGAACTCCTAAATTCTTCAATCAGAATCTAAAAGACCTTCAAAGTGACTATTCAAGATGGACCAAAGGACAGAGCAAACCATAAACTTCTTTAGCCAAACCCTAATCAGTAAAATTCAAAGAAAAGGCCTTAAAAAAAATGTTTCAAGCTACACCAAAGGATAGGGCATACCATAAACTAAGAATTCTCTAATCAGACCTAGCAGAGGAAAACATCTAAAGAACAGAAAGTAGACAAAATTAAGGGTGCACCATAAAATTCTTTGACCATAATTTACCAAATAAAATTTAAAACAACAATACAAAAAACCCTAGAGAGAAGGGAACTCCTAAATTCTCTAGTTATTCACCTTCAGAGAAAGAAATCATTTAAGATAAAAAATAAGTGATGATTAAGGAGTAGTGAAATCCTAAATTCTTCAATCAGACTCTAAAAGACCTTCAAAGTGACTATTCAAGATGGACCAAAGGACAGAGCAAACCATAAACTTATTTAGCCAAACCCTAATCAGTAAACTTCAAAGAAAAGGCCTTAAAAACAATGTTTCAAGCTACACCAAAGGACAAGGCATACCATAAACTAAGAATTCTCTAATCAGACCTAGCAAAGGAAAACATCTAAACAACAGAAAGTAGACAGAATTAAGGTGCCTCTCAACAACATATCTTAATCTAAATTTTCTACTCTTTCACAAGGGAAAAGATGAACAATATGGAAAACATAAGAAGACAAGTGTAAAATCAGAAAAACATCACCATTTAAACAAGTTCATGAATCTTATGAATATTCTTGCTCCATTGATTTTCAGTCCAAAACAGTCACAAAACTCCAAAGCCAACTTCTTCACAACTCAAAATCAGTATCATATTGAGCTCAACAATCAACTAACAACCCACTAAAGCATACATGCAGTATTTAACTGCAAAATGAGGAAGTAAACCCTATCTAGGGTTTTAGAAGTCATTTATTACATAGTAAATGTATTTTGACCTTTGAGACCATGCAAGGCCCAAGGAAAAAATATCTAAACTCATTTATGGAAAAAATAACTTCTAACATAACTATTTGAGCTAATTTTGGAAAAAAGTTGACTTTAAGGCTTCAAAATATCTTTTGCAATAAATCCTAGCAAGGGTACAACTCCAAGGTACAGGGGCGCAGTGCCAGTGCAAACGCGTAGCACCAAGACTGGAAAAAATTCCTGTATTGCAACTGACTTTTGGAGGCCTTCCCAGTGTTCAAATGAGCTCCATGATAGCTCATTGGAAAGCATGTCCTGTCTAGTTTCCAGAGATGCCTTCAGTTTTCAAAATGGTGCCCATTTTCCCTGTCAAAAACCACTTCTCCCAAGACTGCTAAACATGCAGTGCCAGTGCTGAAAAGAGGGCAGAAAGGTGATTTTTTGGTGGTTTTTGGCCTTTTTGAGGGACAAGTTTTGCTCCAAATGGTCTGAAATTTTCTGAGGATGATGTCCTTAGCATCAGAAACATGAATATGTTGACCTTTTACCATTTTAGTGCCCTAAAAAATAACACAGTGCCAGTGGTGTTGCGCGTTTGGCCCAATTTTCTGCAAGCCAAAAATGTCAAAAAAAAAAAATGTGCACAAAATGCCAAAATTTGGAATTTTCTTTGCTGATCATGGTTGGGAGGCTTGGTGGGACACATTAGCAAGGATATTGAACTTTTCCTTCTCCTTTGCATCATTTAGAGCCTGAATCTTTGCAATGGCTTGTTTGAGCTTGGCCCTTGCAATCCTGTTTCTCATGGCATAATGTCTTGCCATCTTCCTCCGCATGTCAGTGTCTCTCTTGGCCTTCTCTAGCTGACCCTATAGGTGCAAGTTTTCCCTCTCTATCCAATATTCTCTATCTTTGCTAATTTATGTTGCAGGCATCTCTGCCAATTCTACCTCCTTCTCTCTTTCCGGGCTAAAGCCTTCTTCAACCCAATTCTCCTTGGCCTCTTCCTAGGAATTTGTTCTTCCTCATCCTCACTGTCATCAAAAGTTCCCAAGGTCTCATCTAGCAAAGCCTTGGCTCGTCCAGCCTCTTTCTGAGCTCTGATTTCTCTGACCTCACGGATGGCCTTCTTTGTCTCCAACTATTTATTTTCTAACTCAAAATAGTTAATTACATTCTTTTCCCTACCAAGATTAGCTTGAAGCTCACTAATCTTAGCGTCCTTGCTTTTGAGAAATATTTTTGTGATCCTCTCTTCATCCTCATATTCAAGGTCAATTAGTTGAACCTCTTGCTCAGTTTCATGTGTATCCTCATCTTCAACAATGACCTACTCTACAACCTTTTCCTTTCCCTTATCAAGTTGTTTTGTTGATGAATAAGGCATGGCCCCTTGCATCTCAAGTGCAGCAAACACATTCCTGTAGCCCCTCCGGTATGTCAAAGGAAATGGCTCAATGTCACTCATTTTAGTGCCATTTGTCTCAAGGTTCTCATCACTACTTGATGCTTTGTCATCATGATATGAGGGTGAAGGGTTGTGGAAAGGTGATGTGGAAGGATCATCATTGGGTGAAGGAATGTGAGTGGGTGGAGATGTATGAACAGTAGGAAGGGATGGAGAAGTGGATATGGGAGGATGAGAAGATGAATGAATATCTTATTGATGATGGCCATGTGGAGTAGTGAAAACCTCATTGGTAATGAAGGTCTCCCATGGAATGTTCTTCTACTAGAGCTGGCGCATAACCACCATCTTGATAAGTGAATGATGAAAAAGGCTTTGCATTTTTTGATTATAGTCTCTCTTTTTCATAATGTAGGCCATTTTTTTAATGCTTCTGAAGAGATAATATGGTATATGCAACATCCTAACCCTAGTGAAATGCATAAGAAGCCAGATGTGGTATGAGTAGAGGCGGGAATACCTTCCCTCACATGTGAAACACTTCATTCTTATCCTCATCATGGGTGCATATCTATCAAGGAGATGAGAAAAAGGGAAGATGGACTTCTAATGATATTTATACCTAGGTTTAAGGTATGGTTCAAAATAAATCACGTTTAGGTTTGCTTTCTTGAACCACTTTTCTCCCACACTTAGTATCCCTGTAGCATCTGCAATGGCATCAGTTGACATCTCAAAGGTGACCCCAACAAGATTGAATTGTTTGTCTTGAAAATTTATAATGAATAGTCTTGTTAGCTCTGAGTGGTTTTGGACTTGCTGTACTCTTTCAAAAAATTGAAAGCAGCCTACATGTTTGAAGTAGGAAATAGTAAGAGGAGATGCCATGAGTTCCTTTGTATCAAGGGGTTCAAATCTGTTTATCTTCCCTCCCTTGTGATCATGCCTCCTTGGAATCTGGGCCTCAACACCACTGTCTTCACCCTTAGACATTTTTAAACTCTGTTTTGGAAACCCTAGGGATGATGTGAAATGAATGAGGGGAAGTAATGAAATGACAGATTTTCAAATGAAGGGAATGAGTGAATGGGTTTAGGTGTAGAAAAAGAGTGAGGGGAAAACTAACTCAGTGAAAACCCTCAATAAATGCAATGACCCCTGCTTATGACTGATTTTCTTTTAAGGAGGATTAAGTAGGGATGAAACAGTGATTTCAAGATTAAAACTTAGGGTTTATTCTAGGGTTTCATTTCCATTGATTAAGAAATCACCAAAATAGCTTGAAAATGGGTTATGGTATGCACTTACCTCTTATCAGTGCCTTAGAATACTTGAGAACAGATTTGAAGGAGTTTTGATGTGATTTGAGTGGTTGGAGAACTTAGAAACCCTCTCTATCTAAGCGCGGAGCACCAGTAGCTAAGGGCACAACGCCAAGTTAAGAGTGCAACACCAATTCTGAGCACGCAACGCCAAATATTTCTTCATTGGGTCCTGTCGGGCAAGAGCGCAACTCCACTCCAAGCATGCAGTGCCACCTCCTAGGTGTGCAACGCCTTCAGAAAATGTATGGAGGAAAATTGTCAAGCACGCAGCACCAAGAAAATTTGCCCAAATTCGCTCAGAAAAATCACAAATTCTTCTCTCTTGAACGCTCTTGATATTTTTAAATGCAACAATTATTCTCTTGAAGTGATAAATGGGCTTTTATAGGCTTGTAGATTTAATTTCACTTGAAAAACCCACTTTCTAATGTTTTAAGTCCTTTTTACTTTGTCACTAACACTCTTTGACACTTTTTCCTGGCAGGTTGCTGAATTCACTGAGTTGGCTTTTCTTTTGAGCATTGAGGCATGACTTGTTTTACTTTGACAACCTTAGGATGATTACACATAGTAGCATCTTCAAAATCTGTTGTAGTTACCACCATAAGGTTCAACTTAACTCTTCCACCTTCTCTGGCCACTTTTCCAAAACCCTAGGTGTCTGCAGTTCTTTTACAACAATCATCTGTGTTGTATTCTAAGTTCTCTATAGCCCTTTCAAGTTCATTCATTTATGTCCAGTTCACCTTAACTTTTTCCATATTCCATCACTATTTTCTGATAGAATTTCTTCATGTTTGGCCTTGTGTGCTTTCTCCATGTCATTTTCTACAAGTGATCACTTCTTTGGCATTCAAATGGACTAACCAGTTCATAACCCTAGTCATCTATAAGACAAAGTTTTTCTTCTTTCCCTTGCTGTAATTTTTTTTCATTCAGGAGTGGAAAATATACACCATCAAAAACTTCTGCTGATAAATCTTTCAACACTCATGCAGAAGTGTTGAAATTTTCCATTTTTCTCATTTGCAGGTTCTGAACTGAGAAGATAATCCTATTTGGTGATTTTAGGCCTTTCATGAATAACCATTTCTTGACATTTTATTACATCTGAGCTAGATTCTAGCAAAGGAAAAGCAGTGCCTGAAACATCCAAGGATAACCTTAAAAAATGTAAAACCCTAATGACCTAATGGGGGTGTCTTTTGACATGATTTTCATTGGAATTTGACTTGGATATTTTCATGTGAAAATAGAGTATTGTTATAGGTTATTGTTCCCAAAGGAACATGGGAATGATTTGGCAACAGGAAACCCTAGAGGGAAGGTGGAGTTCAGTGACAAGGGAAAATAGGGCAATGATGTTATGGGCATGAAAGGAGGATGAGAATGAGAGGCATAAGGCGATAAGGAGTCTTTTAAGAGAAATAGGGTGACTTTGAGAAGAGCAACTGAGGAATAGTGAAAATAGGTTTATAAGGATCATGAAGGCAGTGAGATTTCCGAAACTTAAGATATTCAAGGAATATTGTTTTCAGAAAACTATAACCATCCTATAATCATATAAAGATAGTGAAAAATATTGATGGCTAACACATGACAAGGAATGAAAAATCATATTGAAACCTGAAGCAGTCACGAAAATAAGAACTCGACAACTACAAAATTGATCAATTTCAAAGTATCACATCAAGTGGAAGAACTTACCAGTTGAAGATTCCTCATGGGAGGATGATAATTTTTTTACAAAAGCATCCATAACTACTCAAGCATTGAGTAAAACATTTTTTTGAAGGAGAGTGGCATGTTATGTCCCTATAATAATAATGTAGCCCCTTATTGTTATTATTTTGCCTATGTGGTCCCCATATTGTTTCATTGTAACCCCTTAGACTCATATATATATAAGGTAGTTTTTGTCATTTGTATCATCCAAGAATTGTCCATTTATGTAATGTAAAGGAGGTTTCCCCCTCGAAGAGGCTGATTTCTAAGTTGTTGATCTATATTTCCATCTATTTTGTGAGTAGGTTTCATAACACTATGTCATATAATTTCAACATAACACAAATGCATACTATTACCTCTATCAAAAATGCTACATAGGACATGCTAAATAATTGGGAAACGAATAAACCAAAGCTAATCATAATCCATTGATTTAATATCGGCTTTATACGTGTCATTAAAAACAAAAATTTACCACACAAAACAAGCTTGAACTAACTGTAATCGTGATAATAAGTTAAGAAACTGCCAAATACGAATAGGAATCTGGAAAAGTTAAATCAGTTTATAGGCCTACAATATTGTATAACAAACCAAAGCTAAGCACAATTCACTGATTTAACAAAAAAATTATATGTACCATAAGGAATAAAATTTACCATACAAAACAAGTTTGAACTAACTGTAATCATGATAATCAGCTAAGAAATAACCAAATGCAAATAGGAAACCAACAAAGGTGAATCGGTTTAGAAGCTTGTAGTATTGTACAAATTTTGTATTCCTGCACTATTGTTATTGTCCATGATTTAACAGAAATGGAATTGAGACACCATTGAAGATGGAAGCTTGACTTTGAAGATAACATCTTATGTAAGGAAATAGAATCTCAGACAATACTCCAAGTGCTTAAACACAATTTGCAAAGAGAAAACACTACACAACCCATTTATTTTTCTATCACTGCAAATAGTGTTTTTTCCCCTCACTGTAAGTTTAGCTATTTCAAATGTTTTCACTCTCATTTCCCTAGAAATCACCACCTTCCACTATTTTTCTTATGAAACACGCTAAAAAGATATATTCGCCATCCAAATTTTTTGTTGTCTTGATGTTTGTCCTATGATTAGTAGAAAAAAGAGTTGCAGGTTAATACAAGTCATCTCAACCTTCAATTCACTAACTACATAGCTCCTCACGCTTTCAAAAAACCACATAAGCACCAAAACATCAATCTAGAAGCATGATTTTCATATACTTTCAACATAACACAAATACACATGTGCGAAACTACAGAGAAAATCCATTTTTGTGCAAAAATATCTCACACACAACCACCTCCGCAAAACTACTTCTGGAATCAAGAACGCTCTTCCGTCAGTCATTGGCATTTGAAATTGATATTAATAAATGTGGGTCCCAGAGATCATGGGAACGAAGAATCTGTTGTGAAATAAATTCCCAAAATAAGAAAAAAAAAATAAGAGATTAGTCTATCTATTATTTTAATAAACGTTGCACAAAGCATTTTTTCTCTACCTACACTACCTCTGAACATCTATTATCCCTCAAGATGTCCCTCTTTCCACACAAATTCTGCACATGCATTTGTTCTCCGCATAAACTCCACACAAGCACAACTTTGTCCGCACAACTACTGCACTCAATAATGCCATTCTTCATTGAAATTTAACTGATATTAATTAATGATCATAATTTTTGAAATACGTCGCTAAATAAACTTCGCATAACATCTACACATGCACAACCAACTCTGCAGAATTTAGTCCACATAACTACTTTCGCACTATAGCCATCTCCGCACAACCACCTTCGCACAACTTCTTCTGCACAACTACTTCTGTATTTGTGTAAAACATTCCTACATAATAATTAAAAAAGAGACTTGTATATTTATTATTTTAATAAGCCCTGCACAAATCTTTCCACACATTCGTTTTACTGCACAACACATATTCTTCACACTAATTGAAAATACAATTTAATTAGCACCCCCATCTATGCGAATGAGCCCTAGTTCTCCCACACTTACTCCTTAATAATATCAATTTGATATTTTTTTAGCTTCCCTCCACCCCCTTTGGGACCTATGTAAAAAATCCTGCAACCGTATCAATTCTCACATGATTGACCAAAGCACTAACATAACACTGCCTTGCAACCACATGTCACACATATTCAAAACATGATTTATTTAATATTGCATAATAAGAGTAGCTTGTATAGTCTAAAAATTATGGTAATTGGTAAAAAATTGATACTAGCTCCCTCTGCACCCTCGTCTATGCAAAAGACCCCAGTCTCCCACAGATAATCCATCCTCCGCACAGTAAAAGCTTTGCATAATGAAACTATACCAATTACTTGCATAGACCCCAGTCTCCCACAGATAATCCATCATTCGCACAGTACAAGATTTTCATAATGAAACTATACCAATTATGTTGTGTAACCAGCTCCAAAAATAGAAGAAAAGAGATATCAACGCCTTAGAAATAAGCCACTTCGAGGGGGCAACCTCCAATACATTACATAAATGAACAATTCTTGGATGCCTACAATTTACAAAACCTCCTTTCTATATATAGGAGTCCATGGGGCCATAATGTAATCCTAGTGGGCCACAATGTAATCCTAGCCGACCTAACAATAATAATTTAAGGGCACAATAATAACAAAATGGGGGTTACAAGGGTACAATAATAACAATAAGGGGGTTACACTAACAATAATAAGGGATTATACTAGTGATATAGGGGCCTAACATGCCCCTCTCCTTCAAAAAAGTGTTGTCCTCAACGCTTGAGTAGCTCCGGGTGCTTTTGTATAAAATTCTCATCCTCCCATGTAGAATCTTCAGTGGGTAAGTTCTTCCACTTGATGAGATACTCTGAAATTGATCAATTCCGTAGCTATCGAGTTCTTGTTTCCGTGACCGCTTCAGGTTCCAATATGATTTTTCCTTCCTCATCAAGTTCTGGCAATATTGCTTGAACTGGAAGATTTTCACCTATAACCTTCTTTAAGCATGAAACATGGAAAACTGGATGCACTCGCGAAGAAGCAGGAAGCTCCAATTTGTATGCCAGAGTACCAATCTTTTGCAACACCTTGTAAGGACCATAGTACTTTGGTGATAATTTATTATCCTTCTTAGCTTGCTTGAGGGACATTTGTTTGTATGGTTGTAGCCGTAAAAATACCCAATCACCTACATCAAAACTTCTCTCGCTACGATGTTGATCTGCCTGTTGTTTCATTCGATTTTGTGCCAAATTCAGGTTATCCTTTAAGAGTTGGAGAACTTCTTGCTGATGCTCGATGTGATCTTCCACCGCTTGAACCTTCGAATTTTCCCTTAAAGATGATGTGATGGATGGTGGATGATATCCATAAAGTGCCATAAATGGGGTCATTTTTGCTGCAGGATGGAAGGAAGTGTTATACCACCATTCAGCAAGAGGTAACCACTTGACCCATTGTGTTTGTTTATCAGATACAAAACAACGAAGATATCCTTCCAAGCATTTATTTACGATCTCAGTTTGACCATCAGATTGAGGATGATAAGATGAGCTATGAGCTAATTGAGTACCCAAACAAGAAAATAACTCCGTCCAAAAATTTCCAGTAAAAATGGGATCTCTGTCGGTCACAATAACCCTTGGGTTTCCATGTAGCTTTTGAATTGTGTCCATAAATGTAGTAGCAATTGTACTTGCTTTAAATGGATGAGATAATGCACAAAAGTGTGCATACTTGGTAAGCCTATCAACTACCACCATGATGACACTCTTCCCTTCGGACTTAGGTAAACCTGTGATAAAATCCATTGAAATCTCCTCCCAACGTTAACTTGGAATGAATAAAGGTTGTAAAAGACCCGGGGTCTTAATTGTCTCAACTTTATTCTACTGGAAAACCAAACATTCCGCCACAAACTTTTGAATATCAGATTTAAGGCCATCCCAAAAATTCTTTCTTCACCCTGTGGTAAGTTTTTAAAAATCCTGAGTGTCCTCCTAAAGAAGTGTGCAATTCCAAAAGAATATTTTGTTTTAGTTGGGAATTCTTACAAAGATATAAGCGATCTTTGTACCATAAGGAATCATTTTTCCAACTAAATGTATCGGATGTACTAGGATCTTGCTGCAACTTTTGAATGAGTGTCCATACATCTTTGTCCTTCTTCCATTCATCTCTTGCTTCGGTTATCCAATCTGGTTGGATAATAGAAATGGCACAAAGCAATGCTTCCACCTCTTCATTATTTCTCGAGAGTGCATCTGCAACAACATTAAGCTTTCCTTTTTTGTAGATTATTTCAAAGTCATAACCCAACATCTTTGTGACCCATTTTTGCTGCTCTTCTGACGATAGTCTTTGTTCCAAAAAGTGTTTAAGACTATCATGATCAGTTTTTACCTTCAAGTGTCTTCCCATTAGGTAAGTTCGCCATTTCTTTAGTGCATGTAGTATTGCTAACATTTCCTTCTCATAAATAGGTTTCTGTAAATACTTTCCTTTGATTGGACGACTTTCAAAAGCCATGGGTCTTCCTTCCTGCATTAAAACTGCACCAATTCCATTTCCTGAGGCATCACATTCCACAATAAAGGTTTTTGTGAAGTCTGGTGTAGCTAAGACCGGTGCTAGGCACATTGCCTCTTAAGACGTTCAAAGGCCTTAGTTGCTTCAGGAGTCCATGAAAATGCATCTTTCTTCAATAATGTTGTTAGAGGTGCTGCTATTCTCCCATAATTCTTAACAAACTTGCGATAATACCCCGTTAACCCGAGAAATCCTCGTAACTTCTTTATGGTTGTGGGGACTTTCCATTCCTTAATGGCTTTAATTTTTTTAGGGTCTACTTTAACACCCTCGTGAGATACAATATGACCCAGATATTCCACCTCTTGTACTCCAAAGAAACATTTGGATTTTTTGCATATAATTGTTTCTCCTGCAATAGTTTGAGCACCCTATCAACATGTTCAACATGATCCTTCCAAGACCTGCTGTAGATTAGTATATCATCAAAAATACTAGCACAAATTTTCTAAGGAAGGGTTTGAAAATGGAATTCATCAACCCTTGAAATGTAGAAGGTGCATTGGTAAGGCCAAAAGGCATGACCAAAAATTCACAATGACCCTCATGAGTTCGAAATGCTGTTTTTGGAATATCTTCAGTCTTCATTCTAATTTGATGATATCCTGAACGAAGATCCAACTTGGTAAAATAAATTTCTCCATGTAATTCATCCAATAATTCATTAATCACAGGAATGGGAAATTTGTCTTTAATGGTGAGTTTATTGAGCTCCCTATAATCCGAACACATTCGCCATGATCCATCCTTCTTGTGTACCAATACTACAGGAGCAGAGAAAGAACTTTGACTAGGTTGAATTATACCCGCCTCTAACATTTCTGCAATCATACATTCAATTTCACTCTTTTGGAAGTAAGGATATCTATAAGGCCTGATGTTTGGAGGAACACTTCCTGGAATCAAATGAATAGCATGATCATGATCACGAATAGGTGGGAGTCCTTTGGGAGTTTCAAACACCTTGGAATGATTGTCCAAGACTTGTTGGAGATCCGCAGAAATAGATGATTTTGATGTCGGAACTTCTAGTGAGCATAATTGTGCAATTACGCCTCGTTGTTCTTTCTTTAGAAGCTTTGTCATGACATTAAAGCTTATTATCCTTCCTGGCTTCCCTTCAATACCTCGTAATTCGAATTCCTTTCCTTCTGAAAAAAATTTCAAGAAAAGTTCTTGAAAATTAAAAGCTACCGTCCCCAAAGATTGTAACCATTGTACTCCTAGTACAACATCAGCACCTCCCATAGGAATGGAAAGCATTCGACTAGTCAATACATATTCCCCCATGGTTAGCTTGATATTATGGCATTTTCCAGAGCAATTTATAGTTCCTCCATTTGCAACCATCACTTGACATTCTGGTGCTGGGTATAGGAAACAATTTAATTCCTTGGCTACCTTACAATGAATAAAATTATGGGTGCTACCTGAATCAATCAACACTATTACCTTTTTTCTTCTTGATCTGTCCTGCTATCTTGAGAGTTTGAGGAGTGGTAATTCCTACCAGTGCATTACATGATATGGTCGGATTCATTTCTTCCTCTTCTATGGTCAAGTTCCCTCGTGTATAGAAAAGCCCTTTTGTTCTTTTTTCTTCCAATTGTTGTGGTGTCAACCATGTAGGTTGTGGAAATCTAGGTGTAGCAACACTTCCTTCTTATAGAATTGAGTGGTAGGCTTCCTTGTCACCATAATTTTACATTCAACTTTTCTTTCCAACCTCAATGCCTTCTCCAATGAATCAGGTTCCAAAACACGAACTTCATGTTGGATGTTATCCTTTAGAGTGCCTATGAAGAGATCAATCCTGTGTTCCTCCGGAATATCAGTTACCCTTATATTCAATTTTTGGAATTCCTCAATGTGCTGCCCCACTAAACCCTTTTGTTTGAGATTTATCAATTGGCTAAAGAAGGTGTTGCTCTTTGTATCCTCATAATGTGCTATCATTTCCTCCGTTAAAATTGACCAAGTGACAATTTTTTTACGGGAGCAAAGCCATTGATACCATACAAATGTATTTTGTTCTAAATGTAAAGTTGCAATGCGTACCTTTTGTGTGTTTTGCACGTTATGGAGATCAAAATATTGCTCCATCTGTAGTATCCATGTTACAGGATCCTTTCCATCAAACTTCCTCATATCCATTTCTGGAATATGGTGGTTCTTCCCGCCAACATTAGAGTTTATGAAATCACGATTAACATTTATTTTGTTCTCATCATGAGGTTCTTCTACTATATTTTCACCATTAGGAAACGTTTCTTGTATCAACTTTGTCAAACCTTCCATGTCTGCTTTTAGAAAATTCTTCATGTTTTCCATTTTCTCATCAATCTTAGCTTCCATGTCATCCATCTTAGATTCCATGCCAGATTCCATTCCATCCATCTTAGCTTTCACACCATCCATCTTAACTTCCACGCCATCCATCTTAGCTTCCACGCCTTTCTTCAAACCTTCCATCTTCACTTCCACGCCATCCATCTTAGCTTCCATGCCTTTCTTCAAACCGTCCATCTTCACTTCCACGCCTTTCTTCAAAACTTCCATTTCATTTTTTGTTGCTCTTTGCGAGAGTGAAATTTGTTGCACTTGGTCTTGTAATTTTGATAGATCATGTTGCAATTCTTCATCTTCATGAGTCATGGTAGAGCCTTTTGAAGGCTTAATGGGTGTTGAATTCTTTTTAGGTGCCATTTTAGAATCCAATATTGATACCTATTCTTTTACTTGCTTTGAGGAGCTTGATATTGAAATTGAATTATCTCTGTAATTGAAAATATTCAATATCTGAAATTCAGCCCTGTAGTAGCCCTCTGAAGCTTCTTTCAAATGCCACAGGTCTGATCTAAGTTGGATTCCCCAAGACAAAGTTGTGTCCAATCTCCCACAATGACCTAATTTTGGACTGGTTCAGTAGAGCAAACTTGTAGGACTTGCCACGTGTCACTGTTTCGTCCTTTGTCTCTGAAATTGATAGCCAAGAAACTACGCCTGTGTACTTGCCACTACTCTTTACTACATCAAATCCATCGCTTCGTAGAGAGAGTTATTGAAATTTTCCCACGATCACCTCTTTGAGATGAAATTCAGGAGCCTGAAAAAGCACTACCTTCCACAGATCATATCTCCAAAAATATTGCGAACCAAGCTCTGAAATTTTTTGACGAATTTCCTCCGGATTTCAGCTTCGCACCATACGAATTTCAGATTCTGAACCTTCGTAGAAAACAATTTATAGCGAAAATTCCACGATGACCTGTTTAGGATCTTGAAAAAAGACCTAACTTCCACAAATGATATCTCCAAAAATATTGCGACCCAAGCTCTGAAATTTTTAGACACTCTTCCTCAGGCTTTCAGCTTCGCACCCTAAAAATTTTAGCTTCTGAAGCTTCGCAGAAAAAAAGTTATAGCGAAAATGCCACGATGACCTGTTTGGAGCAGCGAAACCCTAGAATCCAAAGCTCTGATACCAAATGTTGTGTAACCAGCTCCAAAAATAGAAGAAAAGATATATCAACGCCTTAGAAATAAGCCACTTCGAGGGGGCAACCTCCAATACATTACATAAATGAACAATTCTTGGATGCCTACAATTTACAAAACCTCCTTTCTATATATAGGAGTCCATGGGGCCATAATGTAATCCTAGTGGGCCACAATGTAATCCTAGCCGACCTAACAATAATAATTTAAGGGCACAATAATAACAAAATGGGGGTTACAAGGGTACAATAATAACAATAAGGGGGTTACACTAACAAAAATAAGGGACTATACTAGTGATATAGGGACCTAACAAATTACTCCATCTCCGCACAAGAAAACATAACAATATTAATTCGACATGCCTATGCAAACAACATGCAACTGCATCAATTGAGCATAGTGCTAACATAACAGTGACAGTGTTAGAGCACTCACCAACAAAATGGCCACTCACAAAATCACTTTTATTTTAATTTTAAAATGAACTGTTAGGCATTGAAAAAAAAAACAAAAAAAAAACACCCTCCACCAGAGGAATTATGTCCCATCAAAGCTTCCTCAACCAATCAGAAAATAGAAATAATATTTACTGAAAATTTGAAAATTATTTTTGAATTTATGCAAAAATAGAAATATTAGGTGTTTTCCTAAAACTTTGGTTAAAATTACAAAAATATAGCCAAATAATACACAATCAAAGCAACTTAACAGCAAGGCAAATGTTATATTCTGAAAAAGTCTATTAAAGCCTATCTAGTAATGTGAAAGCATATTCTAACGAAGCTTACTAGATCATTCCTTCTTTAGAATGTTCTTTAAGAGGTAGATAATATTATAAAAAGAAGTATAAACAATCTAATATGCATAGTGGAATATTAATGTAATTGAAACTTATCTCAATAGGCTACATCACCTTTAAGGAAGTAAGTGAATAGAAATATATTCATTCTATAAAAAAAAATATGAATTGTAATATGTTTCCCTATCTTAAAAATTGTGTTTATGATATTTCATAAGATTTTATATTTTTCATTTACGATATATAAAAATTTGGAATTTAAAAAAGTAAGATACATCTAATCAAAATTTAATATTAAATAGTTTTAAAATATATATATATATATAATTTAAAGGGTTATTTTTAAAGAAAAAACATAAAAAATGGTATATTTTTGAAGAAAAAAATATTAAAATTACATATGTATATTTAAAATGACTTTATAGAAAGAAAATAATAAAATGTTGTAAAATTTATAAAAAAGTTAATAATAAAAAAATTGTAAGTTTTGTAAGATTATATCTTTATCATGTTTAATATATCAATTTGATTTGGGTGGAGAATTTAACGGATAACTTCACATCAAGGAATGCAGAGCTATCCAAGACCCCGTGGACTATAAAAATGATAATTTAATGCATATAATTATTCACATTTTTTCTCCAAAACCATAAATTAAAAAATATTTAAAATAATTTTTTTAATTAATGATAAATTTTAAAATAAAATAAAAATAATATATATTTTATAACTTGAAAATCTCATATATATTTTATAAGATATATTGTATTTTTATTTAAATTATTTGATAAGATATTGTATTTTTATTTTACGTATGAGTAAATTAATAAATTAAAATTAACTAAATATTTTAAGTAAATTAAATAATTTCAATAGGAATGGGAACTACCATTTATTTTATAATTCCAACTTACCTTATTTCAAAGTAATAAATATATTTATACAAAAATATAAATTATTTTATAATTCCAAGGTAATAAATATATTTATACAAAAATATAAATTAAAAAATGGCTTGACATACATCAATGTCATGAGATCTGGTGTAGTTATTTTACTTATTAGTCAACTTGTTCAGAGATCAATTAAAAAACACTTCATATACGTCAATTTTATAAGATATTATTTTTTATCTTATTAATCAATATATTATATTATTTTTTAAGTTATAATGTGATAATGATGTTTACTGCCTTTTAAAACTAAATATTGATTTACTTTTCAAACGATCGTGGGTTTTTTTAAAGAAGGGTTGTAAGTACGCCATAAATTTAATAATGAAAAAACATGTGTTTTTTTTCTTGAAAATCAGAAGTCCAATTTATTATTAAATGTGCATTCCTTTTAATAAAATAATTTGATCAGTATATATAATTATAATCACGCATTTTATCATGAAATTGGTAGTTACAATAATCTAAAAATAAATTTTCATAAACTTTATTCTATTCTACCGGTTTAGTAAATCACAATTTTATTTCATCGCAGAAGTCCCGGTTTTTCTTCTCTTTGGAAATGTATTAACATGTGTCTAGTGGAGGTTTGTTAGTTTTTTCCTCCTTCCCGACGAAAGTGGTTTGAGAGCCTAGTACCACATAGGCTGACCATTTTTTTTCTCAAATTCAACGGATTTGATATTTTTAATGATCAGAAATTTGACGAAGTTTTGTAGAATTAGTCTAAGTTGTGTAGTTTAGGTAATTAGAGTGTAAAAGAAGTTTGGTAGTTTAGATAATTAGAGTGTAAAAGTGAATTGAGAGTAGAGAAATAATTGATTTTTTTTAAAATGTAATATATTTAGTTTTTTAATAATTTTAAATTTTATAAAAAATTATGAATTTATGAAATATATAAATATAAATGGTATAATTTATATAATTAAATATTTATAAATTTTAGATATTTTTAAAAAATAATAAATAAACAATATTAAATTTATTTATATATTCAAAAATATAACCGTACCCATAATAATTTGATTAAATTCAAACTAAATCCAAACTAATCGCAATCAAATTCCAACGAAATCCGATCTAGAAAAATCAATAACACAACTCCTAAATAAATACACCATCCATTTTTTACCTCGCAACTAATATAGACCTAGGCCCCCAATAAAAAATTCACCATCCACCTGCTCATTTTTGGCTTTTTCCAAGAACCGAGGGGTAGAGAGTTCCGCAGTCTGGCGATGGTGAAACTTCGATACGGGTGGATATTTTGGCGGATGTAAAAACCACAATGGTAACCAGAAAGGGCGGTTTCCAAAGCTGTGTGATTGAACAGGAGTTTTGTGTGAGAACACCGGAAAGCTATAAATACAGGGAAACGCAATGGATAGTGAGACGATAGAAAACAAAACATTGCCATGGCTGCTGCCTCTGCAATGAGTAGCTACGTAATTCTGCTGGCGGCGTTTCTACTGTGTGGCTTGACGTACTCGCTTCCCCTTCAAGTTCGTTCACGATGGATCGTGGATGAAACAAGCGGTATGCGAGTGAAGTTTGCGTGTGTGAACTGGGCGGGTCACATGGAGGCTGTGCTGCCTGAGGGCCTCAGCACGCAACCTCTGCAATATATCGCCAACACCATCAGCTCCCTCGGCTTCAACTGCGTGCGCCTCACATGGGCCATTTTCATGGTCACCGATCCGTCCCTTTCTAATCTCACCGTTGCTCAGACATTCGCCTCGCTTAACCTGAGTACCGCAGCAGCCGGAGTAGCCACGCACAACCCAGAGCTCCTGGGGCTCTCTCATATCGAAGCCTACCAGCATGTCGTCACAGCTCTCCAGAACGCCGGCGTCATGGTGATACTGGATAATCACGTAAGCAAACCGCAGTGGTGTTGTGGTCTCACTGACGGCAACGGTTTCTTCGGAGACCAGTACTTCGATCCGGAGACATGGATTCAAGGGCTTAAAACCATGGCCTCCAGTTTTAAGGACCGCCCCAATGTCGTAGCTATGTCGCTGCGCAACGAGCTCCGAGGTCCGAGGTCCAACGTCCCGGACTGGTACAAATACATGCAGCAAGGAGCCTCGGCTGTCCATGCGGCCAATCCCAACGTCCTCGTTATTCTCTCCGGATTGAGCTACGACACCGATCTGAGTTTCTTGAGGTCGAATCCGGTGTCATTGCCCTTCAAGAACAAGATAGTCTACGAGCTCCACTGGTATGCTTTCGGAGTCAATTGGAAAGGGGGCCTGCCCAACAAGCTTTGCGGCAGCATCACGTCTTCGGTGAAAAATCGCGGCGGTTTCTTGGTGGATTCAGTTAATGGGACTTCGGCGGCGCCTCTGTTTATCAGCGAGTTCGGGATCAATCAGAGAGGAATAAATGAAAATGATAACAGATATATTAATTGTTTACTCGCCTTTGTTGCCGAGGGAGACTTCGATTGGGCCCTCTGGTCTCTTCAAGGGAACTATTATTTGCGGCAGGGGCAACCTGGAAAAGTTGAAACTTACAGTGTGTTGAACGAGAACTGGAATGGGCTAAGGAACCCGGGCTTTATCGCACGGCTTAAGACGATACAACAACCAATTCAAGGTAATATAAGCACATCAATTGGCTTTCCTGCTTTTTTTTCATAAGACGGAATGTGCTTCCAATTGTTAATTTATTTGTTCCTGGTAATAGCATTTGCATTGCAAAGATGAAACTGTGAAAATCCAGATTTATTTTGTATATTGCAGATCCTTACTTCTCATCGGACCCCTTGTATCAAATAATCTACCATCCTGCAAGCGGGCTCTGCCTTGAATCTACAGCGGAGAACAATATTACTCTGGGTTCCTGCAGGGCCAATGGTAGTAGATGGAGCTACAACGGGACCAAGGGTCCTATTGGTCTTCCTGGATCTTCTCTCTGTTTAGGATTTAAAGGCAACGGCCTCGCTGCAACTTTAAGCGATCGTTGCTTTTCACCAAACAATACCTCGTGGAGTGTCGTTGCCAGTTCAAAACTGCAAATTGCGACTAGTCTGGACTCAGGAGATGGTAGCGGTAAATTGTTGTGCTTAGATGGGAGCTCCAGTCCTGCGGTTTTGACAAAGAATTGCATCTGTGTGGGTGATGGTGGTTGCTCCATGGATGATAATCCAGAGGGGCAGTGGTTCAAGGTGATATCCACCAATAGAAAAGTTATGTGAGATTCTTACTAGTATGCAGCAGTGAGGGTTATGTCAGAGCGTCCGTGGTTCAAGGTGATATTGATGGGTGGAAACGTTTTGTCAGGATGCAATGAGGGGTTCGGTTTCCTGGGTTGGTTGGATATTCCGTTGCCAGTGTTCGGCAATGAGGGGTTCGGTTTCCTGGATTGGTTGGATATTCCTTTTCCACTGACGAAATGCTGTAATGTTTGGAATTTGGTTATTCCTTTATAATAAAAATAAGAGGGTCTAAAGTTGTGATTCAGTTAAAGCGTTCCTTGCTGGCATAATGTTGTCGGATTGTCGGGATTTGCATACTTGTTTATTATGGGATTTTATTATGAGAAAGGATATGAATTAACTAAAAGAATTCCAAAATATTATTCTACAAATTAAATAATACAAATGAGATTAGTCTATATTTATTAAAGCACACTTCAATCTATTAATCTATTAAATAGAAAAACAAAAGAAAGTTGCAATTTAATATACAAGATTTGTCCAAATTCATTAAATGACAATGTACATATTTAGATAATTGAAACATTTTGACATAAATAAATGGAAATAAAGTTATAATAAGCTAATCACATTTGCACACTTTTATTGCATGAGTCCATTGAATTCATAATTTAAAACAACTTTTATGTAGAATGTAGAATCAAAGAGCTATGTTAATCAACTAGAAAAAGAAAAAGATTTATTCTATATTTTGTAAAAAAAGGTTAGTATTTCAATAACAGTCCAAGGAATATGGAAATCTGGTAACACCTTCAATTTTCTAAGTCATTATAAATAGGTGGAGTTATAATTTTTTAAACTAGCAGTATTGTAAACCCCAGAGAGCAAGCTATAATGCAAACTTTGCTTTGGAAATTTTTTATCTAATAGACTGACATTATCCTCAACATCCATACTCTGAATTTAAGAACATATTAACAACAACAAATAATTCTCTCAACATACATCGTTCTTTGGTAGCAACAAGTAATTCACTCTGACATCAACTACACATACTTTGTTTTTAGCATCAATAATGTTTATTCATACAAAAACAACATATACAAGCTTCTTTAGGCTTCAATTAGTATAATGTAAGCATTCAAATATTCCATATGCACTATACACTCGACCTGTCCCATAAATAGAAGTGATTTTTAACATTCCTAAAAGCTTAATAGATAATCTTTGTATGAATCAAGAATGCTTCTGTATGTATGGTAATAACAACATAGGTGCTTGAATTCCATATATGAGGAGAAAAATATTAAAAACCAGTTAAAAATATTCATGAATGATGTGATGTCATGAGCTACATGAAAATTCTTGGTAAATAATACTTGTAATGAGATTTTCATCGAAATATATGATATCTTCATGTATTTTAGAGAACTTTTTAGGTCTAAAATGGGCCTCCTAAGAAAAATGTACAACCAAAATAAACTTTAAAAGAATCAATAGGATTGAAGATGATGATGTCAACTATGGGGGATGATTCACCATTTTTGGGGTAAAAAAATAAAAATGTTAAAAATAATAAATTAATAAAACTACTTTTTCAACTTGTACTTTCAACTTATCTCCCTAAGGTTTTACTCAAATTTCGAAATAGAGTACTCGTTGGATGCAAAATTTAATTGTGCATCCAAGGAGTACTCAGGTTGCATACTTTTGATGGAACCTGCTATACGAAAAATGATAAATACATGAACAAACATGATTGCAATCACGTTTTTCATGTATTTCACATTTTTCGTGCATCAGGGTCCATAAAAAGTATGCAATATGGGTTATCCTTGGATGAGGAATGAAATTATACATCCAATGAGTTTCCCTCTCAAATTTTGAGTAAACCTATAGGGAGATAAGTTGAAAATATGAGTTGAAAAAATATTTTTTTCCTTTTTCCCTCTAAAATTTGATGATGTCATCTAACATTAATTTATTATTTCCACTATTATTTTATAATTTCTTTAGGAGGCCCATTTTAGACCTCAAAATTCCCCTAATGATGGTCTGAATTTTGGAAGGATTTCCCATGGAAAATAATCAACTGATACGAAAAAAATGCAACATGCTTACAAAGATCTGGAGTTTCTGCAACTTTCTCCCATGATTTTAGAATATGAAGATTTGTACTTGGTATTGGTACAAGTCTTCAAACAATTCCAAATCTTGAATGTCAATTTACCTTGCAACTAATATGATCGTTTTTGTCAATAGGACCATAGGGTCTTCAAACTATGTAACCTATTAGAAAATAGATTTTGTGATCCAGGTAGATATTGGTGGCCACCCTCCTATTCCACTTGGACCCCCACCATTGTTTCTTTCAAATTTTTAGTTTCCTTAATTGTAACACAGTTTACTATCTTTGGCAGTTTTTCAGGGCCAGAAGTTCCAAAGCGTTTTTGAGGCCCTAAATGATGTTTTTTTGGGGGAAAAATAGGACCGATGTTGGCCACTTGAAATTTTTATTCGTTAGATAGATCTTTCTAAAGAGGTATTATGCACGTCAAACAAAGATCGCATGCCAAAGTGACATCCCCAGGAAGTTGATGTACCAATTTACCCAAACGAGGCCCATAATTTTGGTGCTTCATCTCCTATAGTTAGGTTTTTGGATGTTTATGGTTTTCCATTGTTTATCAATAATAAATAGGCCTTCAAGCCTCATTGTAAAACAATTCAAAGGCATGTAGCCGCCACATCTCTTCTCAGAAATAAGCTACCATCACCTGAGCTAGTTTATTTACATTCTGTTTATAAGCATATTTCAGTCTGTGATATTAATGAAATGAAGTTATATTTCTACTGCATCTATGCGTCCATGTTTATATTTTTATTATGTTGAGTTCTTGTATAAATTCGGATCACTGGTATCAGATTGGTTTTCTCTTTCTCTTTTTTTCTTTGCATGTCCCCAACAAGGTAAGGGTATAAGGAGTTAGGGCTCAATCTGGTTGAACCCTTGAAAGATCAGCCTCTGAAACCCCGATGACCTTCCATGGCAGACGAAAAGAAAGATGAGGGAGTAGGAGATCTTATCAAAATATTGCTCGAGGAGGATCTCGAGAAATGGAGGAACGCGATGATGGATAAATTTTCCCAGATCCTTCGACGGATGCCCAAAAGCAACACATATTCATCTGGTAGTCACTCTGGAGGCACCCTTCCCTTTAAGGTACAATTCAACTTCGACATTCCCACATTTGAAGGCCAGATAGATGCAGATGTCGTAGATAAATGGTTAAATCTGTTAGAAGGATATTTTTCTATTCATGATTTTTCCAATAGGGAAAATATTACTTTTGCACTCTTGAACGTCACCCCCCACGTCAAGGATTGGTGGGAAACCTACTGTGAGAAGAAGTATGAGGGGGAACCCTCACTATTCTCGATCACACCCACTTGGAATTCTTTCCCAGATGCCATCAAGGAACAATACTACCCTGTCAGGAGCTATGAATACAAGTACATACAATGGACTAAGTTGCGGCAACAAAGGGATCAAGATGTTTATGAGTTGAAAAATATTTTCCATACCCTACGCACATATTTGGGTTTCAAATATTCTGAGAAACATTTGGTTCTCAATTTCCACAGTTTTTTGCACAAATACATTCAAGAGGAATTCCTAGACATCTCCTCGCTTGGTGAAACATACTGATATGCTTCCAAAATTGAGCATAAATTCAAGCAGAAGAAGAGAGACTTTGGATTTGCGAACCCAAAGCAGAGAAAAGGTGCTCCGAAGCTATAGAGCAAAGGAAAAAGCCTGAATAGAACCCACCAGAGAATCTCCTCGAAGCCTCAAGCCAAGGGTGACGAGAAGGCAAAGAAGGACACCGAAAAGTGGTGTGAGTTCCATAAAATCCCCACTCACAACACGCATGAATGTCGCGCAAAGCAAGCACTGGTGTCCAAGTTGAGAGACTCAAAGACGGATGCATGTTCTGATTTTGAACTAGAACTCGACAAGGGAACTGAAAAGGGTAAGTAGGTCATTAACGCATAACCCATTGCGACGGTAGCCACCACCAAGCTCCAAAAGGTGGAACCCAAAGATCCAGAGGAGGGGGAGAACCTCTTTCACTCACAAATGTTGGTCAAGGGCTCGTCGCTATAATTAATTGTCGACAGCGGGAGCCAAAAGAACCTCATTTCAGAAGAGTTCATGAAGCAGTTGGGCCTACTGACCACACCACACCCACAGTCGTACACCATCAGGTGGCTTCACCAAGGATGAGATCTGTACGTTAGCTAGCAGTGTCACCCTTCCCTATAACATCAAGCCCTTCACGGATAAGGTATTGTGAGATATAGCTCCTCTTGAGGTTTTTGATGTATTACTAGGCCAACCATACTTGTGGAAGCGTCATGTAGTGTATGAGTCTAGGCCTCGCACTATTATTATTTATTTGGGTAATAAGTTATACAGGATATCCAGAGGTAGCCCCACCTACTAGCATCTCTTTGATATCTGCTAAGTAATGTAGTAAGATAATCTCCTAGACCAGGAAATTTGTTTTCTTTCTGATTCGCTCTCAAAGTAAGGGGAAAAATTTAGCCACATCAATGGCCACCAGGAAGGGTTCCTCCATGCTACAGAAGTAGATGGATACAATCTTGGAAGGATATAGGGACATCTTCTCCTCACTTGCAGGGGTACCCTTGCACTGTTAGGTCAAGCATTCAATCAATTTGACTCTCGCACCTCTACCCAATAGGCTGATATATCGCCACTCCATTATGGAAAATGAAGAGATCCAGGATTTTCTGTAAAAAGGGCACATCCAACCAAGTTCCTCGCCTTGTGCAAGCTCGATTATACTTGTATAGAAGAAGGATGCGATTTGGAGTCTCTGCATTTATTATCAGACACTAAACAAAATCATTGTTAGGAACATGTATCCAATCCCATGGATTGATGACCTTTTGGACCAACTCAAGGGGGCCAAGTATTCCAGCATGATCGATCTAAATTTTGGCTATCACCGAGTTCCAATAGAGCCCACAGATGTATGGAAGACTGCCTTCAAATCCAAGGAAGGCCTTTTTGAATGGTTGGTTATGCCCTTTGAGTTGAAAAATTCCCCTCCTAATTTTATGAGTCTAATGGATGACATCTTATGGCCCTTCACAAACTCATTCATGGTTGTTTATCTGGACGACATTCTCATCTTTAGCAAGATTTGGGAAGAACACTTGCAACACATTCGACATGTCCTTCAAACCCTTTGGAAACACAAACTATGTGCCAAATTGGAGAAATCAAAGTTTGGAATGAGCCAAGTCCAATATCTGGGTTACATCATCGATGAATGTGGCGTGCATATGGATCTAACCAAGATCCAAGTCATTCAGGATTGGCTAGCCCCGACCACTCTAATATAGCTTCACAGCTTTTTGGGCCTTGCAAATTTTTATCGAAGGTTCATGTTGGGATTCTCCCATATCTCTTGGCCTTTAAGTCAGATTACTAAGATTAAGGTGAAAGAACATTTTCCTGGTCTGAATCCCAACAGAAGGTGTTCATTGAGTTGAAGCGCTGCCTCTACTCTGCATCAATACTCACACTACCAGACCTGCAACAACCATTTGAAATTGAGACAAACGCGTCCAACTATGCTATTGGTGCAGTCCGCACCTAACACGAGCATCTAGTGGCCTATCATAGTGAGACAATTTCTGATACAATTCATAAGTACCCCACCTATGATAAAGATATGTATTCCATCATGTAGGCTTGACGAAAATGGAAGCATTACATTCTGGGGAAGGAGACGATCATCCAAACTGATCACCAACCTCTTCAATTATACATACATAAGGGAAGTTTCATATCGATCACCATCGGAAGTGGTCTACATATCTGCAACAATTCCACCTGAAAATTAAATACAAAAAGGGTAGCACCAACCATGTTGCAGACTGCCTCAGTCGGCCCCCAGTTGCAGCACTAACTACTGTTCTCAACTCTTGTCACCGCAAGTCCTTTGGATGGCCGCAACTGTTACACCATTTTTTGGTCATCTAACCTATTATCATTAGATGGACCCAAGTACACCATGTAAGACCAATTTTACCTACATTAATTGCTTTCTCTGTAAACAGCAATAGCTTGTTGTGAGTTTGTTTGGTAAAGCCAAGCAGAAACCCCAAAAGGAAATATTAAACAAACCTATATTTGTTTGATTTTCCTCGAGGAATAATTAATTAAACAATAATTTAATTATTATTCCTGGTCATGTTTAACCCAAAACAAAGAAATTAATTAGATAAATCTTTATTTATCTTATTATTTTCTAGGAATAATTATTTAAATCTTATTTAAATAATATTTCTTGTTAAATATGACTAAATCACCCATAAATAATTAAATAAATAATTATTTATTTGATTATCTTTCAACCACTTCCTTAAAATGATAAATAAACCATTTATTTATTTATTATTCACAAATAAAGGGATTTGACCCAAGTCAAATACTTTTTCCCTCCAACAAATATAATAAAATATTCCATAAAAGGTGGATCTAGATTTGGTTAATGTTATTTTAATCATGCACCAAGATCTAGAATGACCCAATATTTTGTTATAAATAGGAGGGTTTCTCCTACCATTCTTCACCTTTTGTTGCCTATTAGATCACTCTGGATCTATACTCTTGGTCCGACTTTGAGCCATTATCATTGTCATATTTTCCATTATTTGCTGTGTGAGCTCCCTTTGAGTTCTATCTTTGTCTGGGTTTTCTACACCAACAGGAGAGAGAAATGTTAGATCTGAAGTGCTGAGGACTTCCAAGAACCCATCCCATTAAGGAGAATTGGAAACATCTTCTTGTTTTCCTCCCAGGTGCCCTTAATACAAAAAATTCTTTCAAAAATTGTTCTTGTCTTGTCTATTGGATATATGGAGCAAACCCTTCTTTTTACTGCTTAATGTCTTTCTATGCATAGATCTGGTTTTTTGCAGCTCTTGTCTTGATCAAATAACTGCAGATTTGAAGATATTGGCAGCCACATTTGATGTTAGGGCTATTAGTTATGTGTAGCTAAAGTGGTATTTTTTCGTACACTTCGACAAAGGATTCATACTAACAGCAACTATACAAAAATGATCCATAGTTCGCCTCCACATATCAGATGCTAGTAGATGGAAAGAAAGTTCTTGATTTCCACCTCCAGGATGCATTATTATGCTACCTAGGACACCTTTGTGTTCCTTTGAGCGAGCATGCCAAGATGATTTGGGAGGTGCACTACAGTCGGGTTGCAAGACACTTTGGTGTGGATAAAATTGTGGCTATACTACAAAATTACTTTTATTGTCCAAAACTTTGACTGTATGTTGGAAAATATATCATATCCCGCACTTCCTGCACCATCGCCAATCCAACCATCAAGAAGCAAGGCATGTACACTCCTCTTCCTACTCCTAGCCAACCATGGGAATCCATCTCCATGGACTATATGTCTGGCCTCCCTTCTACCAAGCATGGTAATGACTGTGCATTTGTGGTCGTGGACAAATTTTCTAAGATGGCTATATTGGCGGCCTGTAAGAAGAGTATCACAACAGAGGACACTGCCAATATCTTCTTTGAACAAGTTTGGGCACATTTTGGGATCCTGCAGACCATTATATTAGATCAGGATAACAAGTTCATGAGCACATTCTGGTCAAGCCTTTGAACACTCTTGGACACAAGCTCACTAAGTCAACTTCATTCCATCCCTAGAGTGATGGCCAGAAAGAGGTTGTCAACATGATGATATTGCGCATACTCTGCATGTAAAACTCCAAGAATCGACTAACTTGGGATGAGAGGCTCCCCTATGTGCAACAAAATTATAACAGAGCTCTACATAACTTGATTGGTCATAGTCCCTTTCAAGTGGGTCTAGGATTTCAGCCATTGTGCCCGATTGATGTTGCCATACCTCATGCGACTACACAAACAAAATCCACACATGTACTGCTTGAGGCTGATAAAGCTACCATATTTATTGAACGTATCAAACACATCTTTGATCAGGTTCAATACATCCTAGAGAAGTCCAATGCCAAGTACAAGCATCGACATGATCAACATTCGGTGCCGTGACAAGTTTCAGGTGGGTGAAAAAGTTTGGTTGCATTTTTAGAAAGAACGCATAATCTAAGCTCATCAGAAACTCAGACCACTCCAATATGGGCCTTACACCATTATAAATGTTGTGGGAGATAATTATTTTGAGCTCAACATTACCCCATTTCTTGGACTACACCTAGTGTTTAATGTGGACCACCTTCGACCATACTTTCCACCATTACTAAACACATAAGACACTGCAGAACAAATCACACTAACAAATCTAAATCCCGACTGCATAGAACACACCACAAATGATTGGATCATGGACACACATATCAAGAACACTCACAAATAGAAGATCCAACTGTATCGGATTATAAAATCTGGCCAACTCCTGCACCAAGGCAAGTGGCTCACTAGGGACCAAGTTCACTAGAAGTTTCCTCATCTCATCGAGGAACTCAACACAATTAGGACCATTTCTTCCTAAGGGGGGAGGACTAATCTAGGTTGATATTGGTGGCCACCCACCTATTCCACTTGGACCTCCACCATTGTTTCTTTTAGTTTTTCAGTTTCCTTTATTGTAGCATAATTTACTATCTTTTGTAGATTTTTGGGTGCTAAACTTCTGGAGCCATTTTGAGGCCCTAAGCGACGTTTTTTGGTAAAAAAAGGGCCAACATGGATATTTCACCAATTTTGGTCACTTGAAATTTGTATTCCTCAGATAGATATTTCTAACAAGGTATTGTGCACATCCAACAAAGGTTGTATGCCAAAGTTACATCCCTGGGAAGTTGATGTACCAATTTTAATTTTGGTGCTTCATCTCCTAGGGTTAGGTTTTTAGATGTTTATGATTTTCCATTATTTCTCAATAATAAATAGGTCTTTGAGCCTCTTTGTAACACAGTTCAGAGGAATGTAGCCGCCACATCTATTCTCATATATAAGCTACCATCACCCGAGCTAGATTATTTCCATTCTGTATGTAAGCATATTTCATTCTTTGATATTAATGAAATGAAGTTATATTTCTGTTTCATCTCTGTGTCCATGTTTATATTTGTGTTCTGTTGTGTTCTTGAATAAATTTGGGTCATTTTGTGTGTATAATTCCATAGAGGATAGAAAAAAACAAACCAAAAACCCTTCTATTATGTGTTATTATTAGGCCTTAGAGAATCACATAAGATGCATCAAGTTAAGTGCATGAGTGATGGATCAAATGGAGTTTTAGTAAAATCATCCCATGGACCTGCTACAGTTCATCTGCAAGGAATCTCCAATGTATGGTGCCAAAGAATATTAAGAAAAATGTCCATAAAAGATCTAAATTCAGTGACACTTGAACAAACTTTAGATGTGTGTAATACACCCTCGAATAATTCACAACAGACCTTAGGAATAATTCATATTTTCCTTAGAGAATGGTATGAATTTATCATACCCTAGTCACAAAGAAAATCCCGGAACATAGCTTCATTAAACCTTGAACAATTTGCAAAAGGTACCAGAATTGAGTTTGGATTAAATTCAAAACTTTAACTAAAGATTCACCATAAACATGAATAAAAATTAGGCTCAGGTCAAAAAATGTTTTTAGAAACTTCCTTGCCACATAGGGCTAAATGACCTCATAGGGTTCGAGTTAATCCATAGGGTTGCTTAGCAAGAGAAAAAACAAATAACTTCAAAAATACTCGGGCTATTCCTTTGATAGTGTATGACAACTTAGAGGCCTCATATAATAAAGATAATCCACTTGAATTATTTTTCTTGGAGGGTAGTTGAACCCTTAATTAAAAATGGACAAGGAGACTTATAAAGGAGCAAGCTAACCTATGCACGAGAGGGGGCCAACCTTAATTTGAATTTTAAAATTTAATTTTGCTGCCAAAAATAAATTCTTTTTGGAGGCGACTTGATCTCCAAATTTTATTATTCCTCTTTTGCAAGTAATTATTACAAGGATACCCATGATAAATTAATTTTATTTTCTTGAATTAAAATGCCACCAATCTATAGGCTTCTTGTATAATCTTCTTTGGGGCTTCTGACCCTAAATGGGGCTCCAAAATTTAAAAAGGCATATCTCCTCATTCGTGAGGATTTATGAGGCATGCTTCCTATCATTGGAATAATCATGACAAGGATAATCAAATGAAGATATTTTTTCTTGTAATTTCACTAATTTTATGTTGTCACTGCTACAAAACCCTCCAAAATTTTTCCATATTTGAATTTTGGAGTAGACTATCAATAGCGAATCTAGAGTTTCTTTGATCACCAATTGTCATTTCATGTTATTTTATGTATGTCAAGCATCTTTTAATGGCATCAAGTGTCGTCGCATTGATCAAAACATATTTTAGTGCATTTTGTGGTCATAACATCTTTGTTGTCTCAAAATGACACTTTTGGTTCGCAGACACACACAGTACACTCGTTGTACTTGGGTAATGTGTATAAAGTGGAATTTTGATATATATTTATCATTTTTCAAGTTTTTGTAAGTTTTTTTGATGAGTTGGTATGTGTTTTCATAGTTCTATGTCTAAACTCATCATGTTCACCCCTCGCCTCATACTCCAGACTTAGACAAATATTTGGTTTCAAAGCGAACTCATTAAGGCCAAGAGCACATGAGCACACTACAAAGCCTTGATGGGGAATATTTCTTTGTTCACAAGTGTGTCATGCACCATCAAAGGGCACAAGGCGAAGTCCTTAACCCTCATGCCCCTTAATCCGAACTGCGCCCTCCTATACACTAAGTCTTCCTTGAGTGCACTCCTCTGACTTGAATAAGTGCACCCTCATTGAGCGCATAGCCTGCACACCCGGAAGGCATTAATATTCTCCATTAAGCCCTCCCCAATTCGCCATGTTCCCTCCATAATGATTGAGCATATGAGCAGATTCCGAAGGCATGCAGAATTATCCTTTAGACTTATGGAGTTCACCCTGCACGCTCCATCTCTCGCTTGAGTGGACATCACACTTGGGAAACCTGAAGCTTTCCCCTTCATCATTTGTACTTGTGCCATGAACCCTACCTTGATTATACTATTCTTTTGAGCACATGAGCACATGGAGAAGCCCAAAATCTTTCCCTCTTCAACCCTTCAACCTTTCAAAGTGTTCCCATGCACCTTGAAGCCCCTTTTATCCCTCTTGAGCACACCGGAAAGGAGTGAACATAAAATATGCATGAAACATGGTAGAATATGATATTTTTAAGCTAATGGTTTCTCTTCATGAGTGATTTGTAGATACAATTATTCCAAAAACTTCGTATCAAGAACACATGAGGAAAATCAGGAAAGGAGAAAAAATAAAGGAGGCTCAAAAAGAACGAAGAACACGTTGAAATATTGATGATCAAAGCATCCCGGAGACTCTGTTTGATTAGAGACCCTCGGAAGGGTAGAGGAAATAAATGATTGAAGCTACATGAAGAATGAATATACAGTTGGCAACCATATCACCATTAGAAAAATTCCATGTCATCAATCACAATTATTCGCAGTCATCAAAGATAGTGACATGTCAAGTCTCATCATATGATGATGTGGAAGTCATGATGTATCATTGTAATAATTGTAAGGAAAAATAAGTGGAATTACAAGAGTTATGCATGAACTAAATATCCATGGAAGTCCTAAAGACATTTAATACCAAAAGTCATATGTAATTACAAAAGTCATTTGGAATTCCAAAGGTTGTAGAAGTCCAAAGGTCACTAGAAGTTATAAAGTCAAGAGTCATGAGGATGAGAATGATCATTCCTCAAGTTATAAATATATCCTCATTCCTAATGTAAAGGAATTTAAACTTTGGCTTCTCCGAAAAGGAATTAGAGAGACACAGTTAGTACTTTTGGGGAGTAATTAGTGGCTCTAACACTCCCCTATTCGAGCTAGTGGTATTCATAGTATTTATATATCTTGGGACTTCTGCTTAATATAGAAGCATTCTATGCAAGCAAATTTTCACACATGTATTGTGAATGTTTCTAAGACTATTATTTGAGTGTTATGGCTAATGTTTTCATTCATTAGTACTGGATTAATTGAACTATTTCGGTGACTTTGGGGCTTTTTGTTGGAAATTTGTTGTTATGTTTACAATGATCTTCACATCGTTGTGAACTATTTCGCTTGATGTTAGAAGAAACTTTCTCTTTTACTTGTGTCTCCATTAGGGTAGTACTATTAATTTTCTCCTAGAGGCCCACTTCATTTTTCCCTCCGCAATAAGAGAACCTTCATACATCTGCAATCAAACATTCACAAAGCACACTAGCTTGCTCATTCAAAAGTACATAAGCACTTTTCTATTGTGTTGATAGCTAAAGTCAAAGAATATCTTTAAGAAAAAAAAAAAAGTTGTATTCCAGATCAGAATCCTACACCAAATAGTGTGAGGTCTAATTGGGACCTTATATCGGGGAGATCCCATGTATGTTGGTGGTTTCCAGCACCATCAAAATTCTCGCACTAGAAGGAGGGCATCGAGTTTTTTATGGATGATAATTTCGCACACCCAAATCATTCTTCTTCTATACAAGGTAGAAAAATTACTGGCACCACTCCAACTACGATTCCTAAAGCAAAAGGATATTATTAGCCTAGCCTAGAACCAACTTGTGAGGTTACCTACGAACATATCCGGTAAATTCGACCTATAACTCGTCGGTTCGCGAATGCTATCGGATTAATTCCTGGAGCAAAAAATATTTTGCATTTTTTGGAGAAGAAAGAGACAAATAGTACCGGTATCTTGGTTTCTAAAGTGGAAGATTTGGTATTTTCCAGCCTTGAGGTGTTGGAAGAATCCGTAGATTATATAGAACATCAAGATCATCTTGCACCTCTTAACAAAGGATACGAAGATGATACAATTGTTCTTTCTGACAAAATTTTCAACGGATTAGACAATGAATATTCCTCAGATTCTGATAAGGAGGAAGAACACAATGACGATAAAATGGTTGACCAAGATTTGGATTGGATGGTCCAAGGGCCTCTTTCTCTTATGGAAAATTAACATACGATGCCAAGACATTCGGAAAAGATTCTTTCAAAGTGTGATCCAAATAATAAGATGAGGCAGGAGATCTCCTCAATGTTTTTTACATGCACCTACGAATGTTGGAGGTGAGGTATGATTATGTTTCCTACAAACTTTTCCCTTATACATTAAAATGAAGAGCAACAACATGATACCACAATCTACTCATCAATTCAATCCAAACTTGGAGGGAGTTTAAAAAGTTATTTCTTGATATTCTTGTTGATGATAATACTCCCTTGTTGTAGTATTGTTTCCGGATCCATCACAATCATAAAAGTTTATAATTGACATTTCAAACCTTCTACTAAGGTTCATCATTAGGATGAAAAATGACGTGAAAGGTTGGTCTCATGGGAATATCAAATAAATAGGTAAGGGATGGAGTAGAAAAGCAAGAGCTGACAGGGAAACCCTAAATTAATGAAAGGTGAGGTTAAATTACATTAAATTTAATTAAAATTTATGATTAATATAAGATCTAATGTAAGGTATTAATGTACCTATAATTAGAATATGTTAATATTAATAATTTGATTATATTAATCATGTTATTTTAATATGATATTGATGTTATTATTAGTGATAAAATTAATTTCATATTAATTATATTATTTTAATATGGAATATTTTTATTAAAGAGAGATAAAATTAATTCCATATTAATTATATTATTTTAATGAGATATATTATTATTAATGAGGATAAATAATGTCGTATTATATATGTTTAGGTTATATTTAATTATTAATTAATTAGAGAAATCAATTTTCTGTTAGATATAAGTTAGAAGTTTCAAGGGGGGGGGGGGGTTGTGTTATTTTAGAGGTTAATGTGGGAATCCAATTCTCACTTATGTTCCATCCATCATCACTGTTGAGGTTATTAATATGTTTGTTGATTTATAGAGCCTCCGTAAATTTTCTATGAACATAGTGGTCAATTTTAGATATGATGCGAGAATTATCGATGCAAATTTGGTGTTTAGTATTATTGGAATGCTTGTCTAGAGAAGATTTTTTGAAGCATTTGTGCTTTATGTCAGCAGAGTGCTCTTGGATCCTAGCTATGATGGAACGACCATTTTCCCTAATGTAATACTCCCTTTATGTTACTCAAAGAGCTCATAAGCATCAAGATGGGGGAAAAAGAGAAAGTGAAAGATTTTAATAAGAAATTCAATCACATATTGAATAACTTCCCCCCAAGCATGCAATTGCACAATTCAATCACTATTGATTATTACACAACTTCCTTACCCACCAACATTTCCCAATTTTTGAAAAGAGTCACAAATGAAACATTGGCATTAAATTTTGCAAAAGCAATTGTTTTCGAGAAGGACTTGTGTGTGATTGGAGTTATCGTGGATGATGATGAATTAAAGGAATCCAAAGAAACTAGTTAGAAGTCACAACCTTCTTCTAGTAAGGCTAATGAAAAGGAATCATCAGAAATCGAAAGCCTGACCAGGATGGTGAAGACACTCACCAATGAAATCTTAGAGCTAAATAAGAGGTTATGTGAAACTTACACGAGCATCAAGCCTCCCAATTCCTTCCCTTTTCGAAGGAGGAATAGTAACAACAATAATCATCCAGCCAAGTCTGCACAGAGCTCGGATGTTGTGATGAATATATAAAGTATTGGAATGGATAATTATTTTTCTTTCCATCAGGAATAGCATTTAGAAAATGAATTCCCTCAGTGGAATCACAACATGAATGCTATGGCTGTGCACATTTTGGATAGTCTATTAGCAGATGAGAAGAAAGAACAAATAGAAGAAACAAAGGAATTTGTAGCAGCTAAAGAAAGTAAAAGTGTCGGACATGCGCTGAATGCATATCATTATATCTACAACGTTGAAAAGAATAATGTTGAAGAACCACCGTAAAATGAGACCCCCCATTGATAGGAAAATAGTTGATATATTTGAAGGAGTAAAGGGCCCATATCTGAATAATAATTTCCAAGACATAAATTGAAAGAGAAGTTTCTAAGAATAATATCACCACCTGTTAATCATGCTTAGAATGCACAGAGTAATTTTGTAGATGCAACTAAATCCAAGAACAATTCCTCCAATAGTAAGGGAAAGACTAGCACTTTGTAAGTGTCGGATAAATCCAGTCCTCCAGACACTTTAACATTACCTTCTATAGGTGAAACGATTGATTATAACATAGTCGAAGATATGAAGAAAACACAATCCAAAATTTCTATCTATGAGCTTGCAAAGATTGCAGGCCAACGTGAACTTTTGTCCATACCTTTCACAACCTTTGACAGGTGATAAATATTCCTCTTCTCAAAATGTGTCGGGTAACTCTTCTGGTCCCATTGAATCTATAGTGAATGCTTTAACATTAGAAGCTAACGCTCTCTGCTCTTCATTTTTATTAACATTTGAAATTTTCAATTGTAATGTCCATAATTGTTTAGTTGAATTTGGTACATCTATAAATGTAATGCTATTATATGTAGCAAAGAAAATAAATGCAAAATGGGAGAAAATAGATGCAAAAATTATTCTTCTAGACATGTCCCTTATCTAGGCTATTGGTGAGCTTAAGAATGTGCTTATTAGATTATCGAAAGTATATCGAGTTCACCAATGTATAAATATTGTAATTGTGGACATACCAAAATCCTATGGTGTTCTTCTTAACAGATTATGGTCTAGAAAATTGCAAGGGTATTTTCCAATGGACTGGTCACAGTTGTGGATTCCATATAAGGGCAGGAATAATTAGATTCGAGTGAACAATGAGTCATATATGCAACACACTGTTACACCACTTGAGGGCCATAACGAGCCTCTTTCTTTTGTTGATTTGCTTTTTTGGAATTGTTTCCTTGAGACCAACCTCAAGTCTTATCAGGCACAACGATCACCTGTTCCACCAAATACACATATGGAGCTCCTTGTTCTCCAGCTAGTGAAAATGAAACATGTAATATAGATATATATAATAGTAGAGATACCACTGATAGTAGTATAGGAAATAGCTAGTAGCTCACAATATTTGGACTTTATATTTTGATGGTTCAAAGAAACATGATGGTTCAAGATTTGGTTGTGTTCTTATAGACCCATGTAATAAGAAGCATATCCTTTCATGTCATATGGAGTTTGAGTGCACCAATAATATTTCTGAATATGAAGCACTCATACTTGGATTAAATAAATCTATTGACTTGAAGTTATAAATCTTGAAGGTAATTTGTGACTCAGTTTTGGTCACTCGTTAGGTACGAGATACTATACACTGTGTTTCATCGCATCTTAAAAAATACCAGCACAAGATATGGCATTTGATCAATAATTTCAAAGATTTCAATATTGTTTCTATTCCTAGAGTTAGAAATCATGTAGCAGATGCATTAGCAAATGCAATTGCTACGATGTTGCCATTTAAAAATGGTTTTCTATTGAAATTTTATATAAACCATATGTTCCAGACAATGTCACTTACTGACATGTTTTTAATGACGACCAACATATACTACAATTTATGGCTAATGCTGACATATTAAAATATGCTACCATAGAGGAGGATGAATACGATTGAGATCTATAAGGGGAATCTAATGAAACAAAAGAAAACACTATTCCAAAAGTTGTGGTATACCTAGAGAAATTATATGACCTACATAATTGATTCAGAGGACCAATCAAAAAAAAGACTCAGAGTTTGAAGTTGACATCTAAACAAGTCAATTTGGGAACTCTTGAAGATCCAAAGTATGTGAACCTCAGTACTTGTTTTTCTCCACAAGAATGACAGGTGTTTATCCACTTATTCAAAAGGTACCATGATGTGATGGCATTGAAATATGATGATTTAAAGACTTATTACACTCGTATTATCCAACACATCATCCCTATAAAATAAGGGGTGAAACCGTTCCAGCAGAAACTACAGAAAGTTCATCCAACACTGAAATCACTTATACAAAAGGAATTGAAAACTATATTGGATGTCTGAATCATATTTAAATTCAAACATTCCATGTGGGTTTCCAATCTGGTCCCAGTTAGAAAGAAGTCCAGAGAGATAATATTATGTGTATATTGTCGCAACCTTCATAGGGTTTCTGATAAAAATAATTATCCTATTAAATCCATGGAGAAGATACTCTAGAAAGTATTTGGGTCTGAAATGTTTTCGCTACTAGATGGTTTCTTTAGTTATAATAAAGTGCTAGTAGTCGAACTAGATAGACTGAAAACTGCCTTATGGACCAAATGGGGGACATTCACTTTGAAGAGGATGCCATTGAGAATTTCCAAAGATAGATTGACATACCCTTGCACGACCGTATAGGTCAGAGAATTTTTGTTTATTTGGATGATGTTACTGCTTTCTTCAATAAAACATCGAGAAAAGAGCGGTGTCGAAAGTATGGATTTCTCTTAATCCGAAGAAGAGTGTCTTCGATGCATCCGAAGGGATTCTACAGGGGCACACCATTACAAAGAGTAGAATTAATATTGATCCTGATAGGGTCAAAGCCATCACATAGATCCGATTCCCGATGAATAAGAAAGCCATGCAATATTTCTTAGGAAAATTATTTTCCTAGGAAAATTCATCTTTGATTATGCTCAAATAGTCAAGCCCATACAAGATATGATCAAGAAAGAAGAAATATAAAAATGTGATAAACCATAAAATGATTCTTTCACTTAGATTAAGAAGGCTATCACCGGTGCAACTGTACTTTTCAGCCCAGATTATTGCATAGATTTCCTACTATATATGTTTTCATCGTATTCGTCGATTGTGGTCATGTTGAATTAGAAAGATATTGAAGGAAATGAGCAACCTATTTCTTTTATGAGTTCTAGTATACAAGGGAAAATATTAAATTATCCTTCGATCGATAAAAAAACATATGATGTAAACAAGCCAATTACGTACTTCAGGCCCTAAATATTGAAAAATAACGCAATAATATTTGCACCTCATCCAAAAATAAGAAAAATATTCATGCAACAAGAGCTAGGTGAGAAAGGGCTAACAAGATGACTTGTCTTCAATAATATGACCTGCATAAGTTCAAACCAGTTCATACCATAAAGGGCCATGGCCTATGTAAGCTAGCCGCTGAAGTAAGATATGCTCCTAAATAATATATTTTAGGATGGAGTAGGAGATCAAAACGTATAATATTGAACATGTTCCTCAGTCCACATCTACAATGCCATGGTATGCAGATCTACAACATTTTTTGGAGAATGGAAACTTATCGTTGCACTTATCAAATAAACAAAAGAGGGCCATTTGTTTAAAATCTCTATCTTACCAACTAGTTCATGGAGTGATTTTTTGGAAGCACCAGAATGGTGTCCTTCTAAGGTGCCTTGAGTCATAGGATATAGAGAAGGTCTTAAAATATTTACATGATGGAATGGCAAGTGGCCACTATGCGGGTGACACGAAAATGCATAAGACTATGAGGGATGGCTATTATTGGCCCACTTGATTTAAGGATGCTCACACTTATGTCCGCAAATGCCAAGTATGGAAAATATTTTTCGGTTGTGATCATAGGTCAACCACCCCACTGATACCAGTAGCAGTTGAAGAACCATTCCAACAGTGGGGCTTGATGTTATTGGAGAAAGTTTTCCTCATTCATCAAAGAAACACTGATATATCCTAAAAAAGACATCTTACTTCACTTGGTGGTCAAAATAAGCTCCTCTCAGACAAGTAAATGACCAAGAAGTAATCCACTTCATGAAACATAATAGTATAACTAGGTTTGGTGTTCCTACGTCACTTGTATTTGATAATGTGTCATATTTTTCATCATTGAAACTTTATGAAATCTAATGAAAAAATGGAATTTTATTGAAACATGCATATAATTATTATCCGCATGGAAATGGTTTGTATGAATCCACGAATAAGAATCTTATCTGCATAATCAAGAAAACCATCTTCTCTGAACAAAGGAACTGGCATAAATATTTGACCAATGCTCTTTGGGATGACTGTGTAACTCCAAATCCTTCCTTTAGAACCTCACCATAATTTCAAGTTTATGGTAAATATGTTATCTTATCTCCAAACTTGTATCTTTCGGTGTTGCAATTCTCTCAAGAGCCACAAGGTAAACCTTGTGTCCTAGTTCATAGCAGGATAAATACACTACTTAAACTTGAGGAAGAAAGGCACAAGGCCAAAGATGGATTTTTTGTACATTATAACCTTATAAAGAGTTGGTTTGATAAGAATTCCATAGGGGAAAAGAGCTTTGATGTGGGTGACCTAGTATTGAAGTGGGATAAACCCCATGAATAAAATGGGAAACACACAAAGTTCCAACCTTTGTGGATTGAACCATTTGTTGTTGATGAAAATATCAACCACAATTATTTCAAGTTGAAATCATTAGACTGGAGGATTAACCCCCTTTCGGTAAATGGTCAAGATCTAAAACATTACTTTAGATAGCGGCTACATGCTGCATTCCATGTACAATTATTTTGTTTCTCTTTGTTTTGTTTGTGTCCGTTGTTTGTATATTATGTAAGTTGTGTCTTGTCGTTTCTTGTTATCGGTCAATGTACATAAATAATATCCTTGTGTACAGTGCATGGCTCAAAATTATTTGTAGTGTAATAAAAGAGAAGTGTGACAACCACACCACTTAGATTTTTGTTATTCTCCTTCTTTGTTTGGGAAAATTCCATAGGTTGATATAAGGCCAAATGGAAAATATGATTTGTCCAATAGGAGAACCTTGAGGGAATCAATTAGATATGTGCCTATTCTAGTGTCTAAACTAATAAAATTACTGTAAATATACTTATGTTTTAACACTTGTCCAATCTAGTAGAGAAGGGATTAGGGGAAAATATAAAGTGAGGAACCCAATATCAAAGGTATTAAAATACTTCTTTGAAGGGGAAACCTCCTCTTCTCTCAATAATTTATGATCCCTCTTCTACCCATTGAAAATAATAAGTTCCAATGCACACTTCTATTAAAATAAATAAATAAAGGGTGAAATAAGAGAAAGGCTTCCTGCGTAGGGAGGTGAAGCAAGCAAATTCACCGAGGCACTGTGCAGGCTCACTGGAAGTGAAGTAACACTTGTGCTCCTAAAGTGACTCCGCTGGGGTAATTTCTAGGCTTGTTTCCAGTGGAGAAACACCAAGGATAAAAAATTACACTTTGAATATCATAAACTCACCCTACACATTACCCTTTCCTGTGACATGGTCTATCTTCTTTTGTGTTGTGGTCTATATTTTGTGTGCGTTTCAACCAAGTTGAGAAAAGTGAGATGTTGTGTGTAAAACTAGGTCGAAAAGGGGAAATAGAGGAAATAAATACTTCCTTAAGGTATGACCCTTAATCAAAAGCTATTCCTAGATAGAGAAGCTGAAGTATGCCCAGTGTGTCACCAAGTGTTGTCGTTGCTACAACACCCTCCAAAATTTTTCTACCTTTGATTTTTGGAGCCTACTATCATTGTCGAATATAGAGTTTCTTTAATAAAAAATTGTCATTTTATGTTAGTCTATGTGTTTCAAGCTTATTTGAATGGTATTAAGTATCGTTGCATTGATAGAACATATTTTAGTGCATTTCGTTGTCATAACATCTTTGTTGTCGCAAAATGAAACTTTTGGGTTATGGTCGCACACACTGCACTTGTTGCACTTGAGGAATATGTATAAAGTGGTATTTTGACATATGTTAATCATTGTTCAAGTTTTTCTAAGTTTTCTTGATGATTTGGTATGTGTATTGTGTGGTTATATGTATAAACTCATCCTATACTCACCCCTCACCTCATACTACATACTTCAACAAATATTTTATTTCAAAGCGAACTCATTAAGGCCAAGAGTGCATGAATGCACTACAAAGCCTTGATGGGGAATCCTTGATTGTTCGAAAGTTCACCATGCAGCCTCCAAGGGCACAAGGCATGCTCCTTAACCCTCATCCCCTTCCTTACTTCGAATTGTGCCCTCCTAAAGACTAAGTCTTCCTTGGGTGCACTCCTTCGACTCGAAGAAGTGGGCCCTCATTGATCACATAGGTGCACCCTGAAGGCCTTAATATCATCCCTTCAGACTTCTCCAGTGCGCCATGCACTCTCCATACCTTTTGAGCACATTATCACACTCCAAAGGAATGAAGCATCAACCTTCAACATTTAGGAGTGCACCCTGTGCCCTCCTAGACCTCTTGAGTGCATGAGCACACCCCGAAGGCCTGAAGCCTTCATCATTTAGCCTTAAGGAGTGTGACATGCACCATCCATCTCTCCCTTGAGCACACAATTCCCTTGGGAAGCCCAAAGCCTTCCCCTTCATCCTTTTAACTTGCCCGATGTGCCATTCCTTGAATATCCTCTTATTTTAAGCGCATGAGCACATGCCAAAGCCCAGAAGCCTTCCCTCTTTAGCCCTTCATCCTTTCAAAGTAGGCCCATGCATCCTGAAGACTCTTTTGTCCCTTTTGACTGCACTAGAAAGGCCTGAATAAAAATTATGCATGAAAAAAACATGGTAGAATAGGATTTTTTAATGCTTATGGTTTCTAATCATGAGTGATTTTTAGATACAGGTATTCCAGAAACATTGTGTCAAGCACACATGAGGAAGATCAGGCATGGAGAACAAAAAAAGGAAGCTCGGAAAGAATGAAGAAAATGTTGGAATTGTGATGATCAAAGAACCCCTAAGGATCCATTTCATTAGAGAGCCTTTGGATTGTAGATAACATCAACGATTGATGCTGCATGAAGAATGAAGATCTAGTTTGTAGCCATGTCACCACTAGATAAATTCCATGTCAACAACCACTATTAGTCCTAGTCATCAAAGATAGTGACATGTCAAGTCTCATCATATGATGATGTGGAAGTCATGATGTATTGTTGTAATCATTGTAAGGAAAAATAAGTGGAAGTCCAAGAGTCATGTATAGAATAAAGAGTCATGGAAGTCCAAAAGACATGTAATACTAAAAGTCATATATAATTCCAAAATTCAAGAGTCATGAGAATGGGAAAGGTCATTCCTCAAGCTATAAATAGATCCTCATTCCTCATGTAAAGGAACATTAACCTTGGCTTCTCCCATAAGGCATAGAGAGAAATAGTTAATACTTTTGGGGAGTAAGCAGTGGCTCTAATGCTCCACTATTGGAGCTAGTAGTGTTCATTTTATTTATGTATCTTAGGACTTTTTCTTAGTATTGAAGCCTTCCAGGCCAACTCATTTTCACACATTGATTGTGAATATTTATAATACTATTCTTTGAATGTTTATGGTTTATGTTTGATTTCATTAGTACTAGAGTAATTGAACTATTTTGGTGGCTTCAGTGCTTATTGTTGGAAACATGTTGTTATGTTTATAATGATAGTCACATCCTTGTGAACTATTTCCCTTGGTGTTATAAGAAACTTTCTCTTTTACATGTGTCTCCATTAGGGTAGTACTATTATTTCTCTCTTAGGGGCCCACTTCATTTTCCCCTCTATAGTAAGAGAACCTTGATACACTTGCAATTGAACATTCACAAGGCGCACTAACTTTCTCATTCAAAAGGACATCGACACTTCTCTCTCATGTTGACAGCTAAAGCCAAGGCATATCTTCAAGAAAATGACAACCGAATCAAAGGGAAAATTTTAGGGGGCTAATATTCCCATGTGGGATAATTTTCCATGATTTTTCCAAAAAAACGATTTCCCAATTTCCAATTTTTCTAAAATTTATTCGCCCAAATTTTATAATATAAAATTATTTTTCCTAATAAATCACCAAAATTGTATATATAATATTATAAAATTATTATAGATATAAGTATTTTTACAAATAATATGCCAAAAAATTTTGCAATTTGCATATTAGGGACTAGTAAGGTTCACCAATTCTTCTAAACTTTAAGATAAATTTCCATCCTTAAATTTTTCGATACAATTGGGTCGTATTTCGGATGGGACTCCTACACCAAATGGTGTAAGGTCTAATGGGGAACTTATATTGGGAGATATCCTGTATGTTTTCGGTTTTGAGTGCCATCAACATCTTCTTGTCCAAAATATTCATCAAAAGCGGGTTATCATTACCATGCCATGAGAGCTTCTCATTCTTCCAAGTCTTCTTGCTCATTGGAGCTTCCAATCAATGCTTCCTTAGTCAAATATTAATAGGTTTCAAAACTTGATGTTGGCATCGATGAAAAAACTGTTGTGGTGTGTTTGGTGCATGTATGTACGGAATCACACCAGTTTAAGGGGTGTGGTTTACCCCTTTAAACTATTGGTAACATGCATAAAGAAGTGGAGTCAATGAGCATGCTAGATAGAGGAAAAAACATGCAAATGTAGAATAAAAACTAAAATAAAACTAAACATAAATAAACAGAAGCTTTGAATGAGTCAAACCACAACAATAATGCAAATGGTGGCTCTAGTCCCCTCTTATTGAGCGTTGGTGGTATGAAGAGTGATACTTTACCCTCTTGCCAACGGGCCCCTACACAATGGTTCTAGGTCCCGATGCAAGGATGTTTTTATCCCAAGCTTGCCTCGGTGCAGTTTCCCTCTCTCTCTACTGTGTGGAATGAGCTTGTTGGGTGGCCAACAAGTGAGTCCCCTCTATCTTCAGCTCCGGGTCAGACACTGTTGGTATTTCTTGGGCAATTCTGGCCAACATAATAATGTGATCACCCATTCTTCATCTCATGGTGGCTTTATATAGGAGATTTCAAATCCTCCTTCCCTCTCTTGGTACATGGAGGATGGTGACCCAAGAGAGGGGTATGATTCTCTTGTGTGCTCCAAATATTCCATTGTGTGCTCACATAGTGTCTAAGGAGGCGTTGGTGGCTGTCCTTAGGTGGATTCAAGTAAGGAGTGACTTGTCCTTTTCTTTGTGTGGCCCCGGATAGTGACATTTTGCCACTCTCAGGAATGTGCACATATTGGATAAAAGGGCACGTAGAAGGCGCTCTTCTCGAAGGATAATGGGCGCAAATAACATTTAAGACTAGTTCAAATTTGATTTTCCTCAAACCTTTGAGATTTTTAAATACTTTTCAGATTCTGTAATGTCTTCCAGCCCTGTAAATCCTTTGGCCTGACATTAATTAATGCCATCTTCTGTTGTACGATTTTCCAGTGTTAACAGTTTCCACCTAATGTGTGAGGTCTAGGAAGAATTGTATAGCCGAAATACATTATAGTTTCTTTTCTGTATCGTGCATAGGGAGGGAGAGAGACCTGCATGAAGCCTTTGAATTGAAAACACCTTGCACTGTTTCCAAGAATGACCATGGCCTAAGGGATCCCTATAAGAAAATAAAATTTACAATACATATACAAATTTTCAATGAGGTGGGTATGTCCCATGCTCATGATATTGTGGCTAGTTAAACAAAATTGACAGATATATGTTCTGTCTGTATCACTGATATGGTAGTGACATTGGCGGTTGTTGACGATGATTGTTGATGCCCTCAGGGGAATTTTTTCTTTGAAAATAGGTGGAATGTGGTACCCATATGCGTAAAATTGGTATGGAATATAGATGCACATGGTACACATATGTATTGGCTGGGACCTTCTCGTGTAATAATTGTTGACAGAGATGCTTATGGAGGCATGGGTCTTCAAAGGTTTTGATCAAAGTGCAATGGTTGTGAGGTTCGATACCATCTTGACATGAAAAATTTTGTCGTATTCGAATGTCAGGAGGATCGATGACATCTATGGACAATGATGTCTCCCATAGTGCCACCCGAGGATGCCCCTTTTTATGGAGAGGAGTGATCCAAGGTACCACTTCCTTTCTGGAATATAGGTGTTGAAGTCAACAAAAAGGAAGCCTCAACTGAACGAGGGGTTGTGGATATGAGGGATCGTGGACCTAGATGTGGTGGGTTTAACATAGGCATGTTGGCGAGGGGTGAGTGAAAACTGATGATGGGGATTCAGTGGCCTGAGGTCAAAGTATACTTAAGCAGCGTGGTGACAGTCATAGTTATTTCTGAAGGGGAAATCCCTGGAGTCGGTAGGACTTCCAAGGTGGGTGTAAACCGGCTATGAATGTCATGATGGTTTGTGTGTGGGGGTGAAATACTCCGACCAAGGGTGTTCATGGACTGCTGCCATGGGAGAAAAGATGAAATGAGAGGGTGAAGGGCCGAAGTGCACCGTTTGCGGTCTTTGTACACTTACCAAAAGAATAAAATAATGGGGTTTAGTTTGCACAAAACACAGATATGGGTACCCCAAAACATGAAAGTGTTTGCTCAATGATGGTGTGAGAAAGGTGTTTTGCTAAGGGTGGGGGTCCCATTGGTTGGTATCATGTGCAGGGTTGATGAAGCGGATGTAAGAGTATCGCAGATGGGATTATGCTAGTGGAGGTATGGTGGGCCAAATGCAAGGCACAATGGTGCATTCTTTATCTGCTTGTACAACCTGGTTGTCCGGGAAGGGGGTTTCAGCTTATATGGTAAACTTTACCTTATGCATGGTGAATGTATGGGCATGAGGTGCTTCCCAGACTAATTGGTATGGCCATGGCATCACTTTTTCTATGATATATGGTCTACTGTGGGTGACGAGCGCCATGGAGGGGAGGCTCTACCAACCAACGAGGATGTTTATCATGTGCAGAGTGAGGTGATGATAAAAAAGGTCAAATATGAGGATCCTATGGTTGATTTCTGATGGAGGAATGATGTCAGGATATGCAGAGCTTTCTAGGACTCTATCATGCTGGGGGTATAATGATACTTTCTCTGGAACTTTCACGAGATAACGTTGTGGATGGTTTGCGAGATTTTCCTGCAAAAACGACTACCTCAAGTGAAATAATATTCTTTATCAAATCTTATTGAAATTCATGAGCTTTAAAAAAGAAGATGAGAGAGGGCATACCTGCCAGTGCTGAAAAATTAATTTTTTCAGGAGTGCGAATGTGTGGCATCGCCTCTGTTTGTTATGGAGTGTTGATCACAGTGTTTCTTTCAGTCTGGTGATCAGATACTCTAAGCTTAAGTTTTCTCTTGGGAGTTGTTACTTGGCTCCTAGCTTTGATTTCAGTTGGGGTTGCCCCTAGACTGAGATCAGGGTTGGTGTTGCCGGTTACTTCCCCCTGTCCAGGATCTCCCTTTTGGTTTGTTCCTTGGCTTCTTTTTGCAGCATTTGGAGGATTGTCATATTTCTCTTAGTTGTATGGTTGCTGATGAGCCTAGGAAGGGTTGCACTAGATTTACCGGTGCATTACGTTATGCCATTGGTCCATTCTGTGCGGGGAATGGGGGATATCGGTTCCCTTGTCCCTAGTTGGTATATGAGTGCTTGGGTGACTTTCATGATAGCTAGGTTGTGATACGTTCTAAGTAGAATTGTATGAGTATCCAGGGTATTGATTATTTATGCCTAGGTTTCCTTGGGCCAAAGACCCAATCGAATTGTCTGCAGAATCAACGTGCATGGTGCTACTGCTGCCTAGGTGATCTTGGGAAAAATACCCGATCAAGCCATCTGCGGAATCAATGCGCATTGTACTACTGCTGCCTAGGTGATCATGGGTCAAAGACCCAATCAAGCCATATACAAAATCTACCTACCTAGTAACTCCCCGAGTACCATGGGTGCTACTGCTGCCTAGGTGATCTTGGGTCAAAGACTCATATCAAACCATCTGCAGTAAACGATGCGCCTAGTAACTCCCCGAATACATATTACTACTGCTTAGGTGACCTTGGGTCAAAGACTCGATGAAACTGTCTGTAGTAATTGACGTGCATGATAACTCAAGAGGATGAGGCAACCAGGTTCCCCTGTCCTTGGTTTGTGTATGGTGGCTTGGGGGGAGGAGGGACAAATGGCTCTCTTTCTAGTGACCTTCATTCCTCCTGTAGGTACATGATGGTACGAGGTTCATTTCTGGATGCCTGGGTGGAGGGATCCTCTTGATAGGATCGCTCGATGGCATGTAAGGCATCCTATATTGCGGTATCTCAGTGAAATGGTGGGTATAATGCCCATAGTTGCTACAGAGAGCGCATGCGTGATTGGTATGTAGAACTTTGCATTTACCTTTGGTGGTAGGTTCCTTTTTATGAGAACGCAACGTGACGATGTATGTCTTGGAGGCAAGGAGTGGTTTTAATTCATCCAGCTCCGGATAGATATGGGTAGGATGACCGAGTACGTCGCATATGACACATACCAATGATTCCCGTTGTATGGTAGGTTCACCATCTTCTTTCCTCTCTTCTTGATTTTCTAGCTGTGATCACCAATTTTGCAATGGGAATTTCCTTTGCAGGGGTGGTCTCAACTGTTTCTTGGATGGGTGGGGGCTCCTTGGGACTGAGGGGCTTCAAACTTGTGGCAGTAATTTGGGTGGCTCCTGTTCCTGAAGGGGGAACAAAGTACCAAACTGGGAATGCCAATGATATGTTGGGTAACACTAGTGTTGCCAAAACCTATTGGGAGATGAAGCCAGCTGAGGGGTAGAGGAAAGGGGTTTGGGAGGCGGCGTAGGCTAGAGAGGTTTCCGTGGCCAATGCCTCAGTGTCGTTACTGCTTGTGTCCATGTCCTGACTAGCTTCGGTGCTTGATGTGGACATCATGCACATCGGAGCCCTTATGACATCGGGCTGTGACTCAGGGATTATGGGAGGATCTCCTAGGAATGACCCTAGAATGGACGACGGTTTGAATTGGCCAGGGCCATATTCTTGGTATCGTGAGAGAGCATCCGAGACTATATCTACATAGGGTATAATTGCATACGTGTTTGCTAGGTGTCGCCTCTCTCTGTGCGTCAGTTGTTCTACAGTAATGATGCGGTCCTCGTGGGGGAACATCATGATGTAGAAGACAGAGGAGGCTATGGAAGACATGGCGTACATATAACTCCACGCAAGGAGTATATTGTAGTTCAAGTGAGCATCCAAAACTTCAATGTCTATGTGGACCATCTTTTCAGCTAAGCAAACCAGGACGTTTTGGTAGAGGCTAACGGGGTTCGAGGGATGACCGTCGTATGCTCGAAGCGCGATGACAAAGGGTTTTAGTTTAGGAGAACCTGACTTCTGCCAAACATTTTTGGACATGATGCATGTAGATGCACCCTCGTCTATGACACATCAGTGGATAGTGATATTCTGCACTGACACTGGTATCTGGAAGGCCACCATGGAAGTAATTTGAGGGGTGGTTTTGTCTATGTCAAAAGCCATTAGTCACGTATCGGCAGGGTCGACAGCTCCTAATGTAGAAAGGAGGGCTTTCTGCTATTTTGGGCACGACTGCAATACTTCCAAAGAGGACATAGTAGTGGGAGATTGTGCTAAATCGTCCATGATTCTATAATTATGGGCCTCTTTGGAGTAGTTTCCTGCTCACCTATTAGGTCCCTTTGCCATTTTTGGCAATGGTTTTATAGGCATATTTGAAATGGTAAAAGGTGTAATCGGTGCATTGGTACTTGTCCCTAACGTATTGGTGTCTGGTGGGGTGTTGTAGTTGTGATTCCTTGTTTGGAAAAACATATCTTCTCCAGTCATGTAGATTTCATGGCTTCTTTTACCAGAATCATCTAGGTTTTGCTAGTGAGTGCTTACCGTCCCGTGATTGGGGAAAGGTTCTTGCATCACGGCTGGTTGCTGGGAAGATCCTCCTTGTCCTCAGTTACTCTGTAGCTTCTTCAGCTCAGGGAGATCACGACAGTGGTGAGTATAGTGACCATACTCACCACATATCGAACAGGAATGGTTAGTTCAAATAGGTGGCCTTTTACTCTGCCATTGGGCATTGCTCGGCTCCTGGTTCTGATTCCAGTTGGAGTTGCCTCCAGCCTGGGATTGTAGTGGGCGATGCTGGTTGTTGCCCCCCTGTCCAGGGTTCCATTTTGGCTTGTTTTTGGATTTTTTATTTACCATGTTAGGAGGGTAGTTCTCTGGATTATATTGGTGTGTTTGATTTTGGGACGGCTGCACAAAGTTCACCTGTGCATTGTTTTGCATAGGTGGGTCGTGTGCTGGGGATTGAGCATAATGTGGTCTCGGGTTTGAACCTGATTGTTGGAGGGGATTTCTTTTGTCAGTTTTTCTTTCTGCGTACTGATTCCCATGAGCCAGAGGGTAAGGTCCTCCCTGGTGATACACTAGTGCCCTATTGGTCAAATTTTGATGAGGCATATGATGACTTTGAAAACCAGGTTGAGGCACGTTCTTGGTAGAGATGTATGTGTAACCAGGGTTTTGACTGCTGCTTCCTAGGTAACCTTGGGTCAATGACCCAATTAGCCCATCTACAGAGTTCGATGCGCTTGGAAATTCTTGATAAGTTTGCAGTCGCAGGGCGTTAGGAAGGATGTTGTAAATGTATCCTGACTGCGTATAAATTAGCTCAAGCTTCTGGGCTTTGCTGATTGCGTCCTCTTTAGATGTGGGATTCTACTTCACCACATCCTTTGAAATCTCTACCATAAGAGTTTTCAAGAAAAAATATAAGAGCACCCGGTCGTTGAGTTTAGATTTACATAAATTTCAACGCCGCCTCCATTCATGGAAATGGTTCGAGATATGGATGGTGAGGGTTTTTCTAAAATGAGTCAGTAATTCCATTCCAGAATCATGGTGAATGGGTAACTAAAAATATGTTAGGAACGTGGTAGCGAGGGCGCTAAAGGTTCCATGTGAAGTTTAGGGTTGTTCCACGTACCAATTCGCGGCTAATCCTATAAGAGTGCGTTGAAATAGTCTCAATCGAATAGTGTCGTCAATGATACTGTTCGATGAGCACCACAGGTGAAAGGTCATGACATGATTACCTGGGTATTCTGCTTTCTTGCCTTCAAAATTTGGTATATTTGAAGGGAGCTTCATGGGCATGAGAGGCCATGTCGGATCATGTGTAATGGGGTCATTCGTTAGATTGGTTAAATCGGGCAGATTCAACGAAGCTAAGAAATGTGACTGAGAGGTTGATGCCATTGCAATGTGTGAAAACACAATTTCTAGTTAGAACAATGGTTTGTCTGCGATGTACCCTGTTGTGTATTTAGCTGGCTTCCCATATGGGATGCACTCTTCTGCCCCCTAGGGGTTGTGGGAGGAGTGGTATGTGGTTAGGTGTTGGGATATCGACTAGGGTTACCAACTACAACTGCCTTGATAAAGGATGAACCGATAATGGTGGCAATGTTCCGTCTTTGATGCCTGAATGGCGAAAGACCTGGAACCCCTCCCGGTAATGGGGGGAGGTCCAAAAGATGCCTGGATCAACGACATTTCGTTGGGACCAGTCAGGTGTCGCCCTGGTTTGGTTTTGGAAAACTTTGAGAGGATATAGTATATGATCAAATAAAACTTCTTGTGACATACATAAAACAAAGAAAAAAATAAAATAAATTTCTCTTTAAATCAATATATGTGATTAAGCAATCGAAAAAGTGGTTTTTGTTCATTTGCGTATGATACTCAAAATTCTAGAATACCTATGTGTCCTCACACACTCAAAAGTAACTAGGCCTTGAAAATATTTCTTGGGAGTGCTGGCACAACGTCCCATAAGTGATGGCGACGCCCCCAGTTAGCTGAAGAGAATCCACAAAGGTAAGGGTAGAGGGTTTGGAACTTGCTTGCACCGTCACCTATAGGGTAAAGGTTGCCCTAGTTTTTGGCCACTAAGAACCACCATCCCACGTGAAATTTTGAGTCTTGGGCTTCTTGGTAGTTAGCTAACAGTACGAAGTATTAGCCGGGTCAAGTAGCCCCAAATGATACTGCACGCATTGTGCCTAAGCCTAACCCCCTCTGAAATGGGTCTCTACCACGCTTGGGTTTTCTTTGCCATGGGTTGATAAGTGGATTTGAAGCTCCACTAAATAAAAAATTTCTATGTTTCAATATGAAGTATGATCAAGGCGGCTTATTGGATGCCTACCCCTTTGATTCTAACTTAAGCTATAAATTCTTTTGTGGCTCCTGTGGGGAGAATTTAGTGAGTTTGGTTAAGTTAGTTTTAGGTGTCTTTGCTTCGCTTAGTGGGTGAGTGTGTGTGAGCACAAAGTGGACAAGAACATAGTTTGAATGTGTGGATATCGATGATCCTTTACAAAATCCCCTATTTAAATTATGTTGTATTGTTCCTGGATCAAATGGAAAACATGTGCGGATAATGGGTCGCTTTCAATTTTTCCTAGTTAATCTATGTGACTAATTATAGGGAGATGGTGAATTGTGAACATGGAGCGTTCATATGATTACCTAGGATCACAGGAGGGTGCAAAGGTAGCAGATATTACTTGCTCTTTTATACACAATTCAATCCTAGTCCCCAAAAATCCTAGTGCAAAAATTGAACTAAAATAAAAACTTTTACACTAGAAAAAGAAAACTAGCTATGCATGCATGGTCTTGGGCCACTTACTTGGGATAGTTATCTAGGTGTGTAAGTACCAAAATATGTAAAACATAAATTTTTTCAGAATGCAAGTTACTTTCCCCCCCTACTTAAACTATGTGTGAACTTTGCAAAAATCAACTTGAAGTAAAATTGACACTAAACCTACGAAAAGAAGCTAAAAGTGAGCTTTAACAAGCTACGGGGTACCACAACCAGTGCTGGAAGGTGTATTAGGGGCTGCCAAGCACCTTAAAAGTAGGAAAAAATAGAAACTAGGGATAAATTTCTCATTCTGTAATTTGCGAGAAAAAGGTTGAAACAGGTGCGCTCTCTGCGTGCGGGTCAACTCTGAATGCGTGCCCTACACATTTGTGAGGAAAAAATGCATGCAAAATCCTGCAAGTAAATTTTTTTTAGGAGCTTCTCTTCTTCAATCTGTCACTTGGGATGAACTAGAGACTGCAAGAGAAATCAGGGGACATTCATCTCCACTCCACAGCATAGACAGAGGTGTCTTGCAAAAGAAGGCACAGAGTCACCAATCCTGTTGTGGTGTGTTTGGTGCGCGTATGTATGAAATCATACCAGTTTAAGGGGTGTGGTTTAACCCTTTAAACTATTGGTAACAGGCAGAAAGAAGTGGAGTCAATGAGCATACTAGATAGAGTAAAAATCATGCAAATTTAAACTAAAAACTAAACTAAAACTAAACATAAATAAACAGAAGCTCTGAACGAGTCAAATGACAAAAATAATGCAAACAGTGGCTCTAGGCCCCTCTTATTGAGCACTAGTAGTAAAAATAGTGTTGCTTTACTCTCTTACCAAAGGGCCCTAGACAATGGTTCTAGGTCCCAATGCAAGGATGTTTTTATCCCAAGCTTGCCTTGGTGTAGTCTCCCTCTCTCTCTACTGTGTGAACTAAGCTTGTTGGGTGGCCAACAAGTAAGTCCCCTCTATCTTCAGCTCCAGGTCACACACTGCTGGTATTTCTTGGGAAATTATGGCCAACATAAAAATGTGATCACCCATTCTTCATCTCATGGTCGCTTTATATATGAGATTTCAAATCCTCCTTCCCTCTCTTGGTACATGGAGGATGGTGACCCAAGAGAGGGGTATGATTTCGTGTGCTCCAAATATTCCATTGTGTGCTCACATAGTGTCTAAGGAGGCATTTATGGCTGTCCTTAGGAATCTTCAAGTAAGGAGTGACCTGTCCTTTGCTTTGTGTGGTCTCGGATAGTGACATTTCACCACTCTCAGGAATGCGCACATATCAGGCAAAAGGGCGCGCATAAGGCGCTCTTCTCGAAGGATAATGTGCGCAAACAACATTTAAGACTAGTTCAAATTTGATTTTCCTCAAACCTTTGAGATTTTTAAATACTTTCCAGATTCTATAATGTCTTCCAGCCCTATAAATCCTTTGGCCTGACATTAATTAATGCCATCTTCTGTTGTACGATTTTCTAGTGTTAACAAACAACATTCAACAATATCCCCATTTTCATTGATGGAAACACACATACTCTCCTTGTCACCATGTTTCTGATCTTCTTTTCCTTATTTATCTCCCGCTTTGACATAAATGGAAAAAGGTTACTCCCCCTTATGAAAAAACCTCTTCTAGATTCCTGCAATATGCCTTTCTTCCTTTGACTACTTCTCTCCCCCTAACATGTTGTGCCTTCCATTATCTAATTCGACTTTTCAATAAGAATTATTGCCAATTTTTACCTTTAATAGAAATACATCGAGTTCTTCTTGAAAACTATCCATGAATTTCTTTCCAAAGTTGTTACTCAATTGAACACAAAGCTGACTAATATTCCTACAATGTTGATTATTGATTTGAAAAATTCCTCAAAATTATCGAAGGATATATCTTCAAATTTTGATCCACTTCTACTTAGACTCACTCTCTTCAACATTAAAAAAATAGGGTGTCATCAAGCTAGCTTCTTAAGGATAATGTATCAACCAACTCTGCACCCAGATCATCCTAAAATTTGACATCTTCCATTGTAGATTCATCATGACCATCTGAATTTACAGTACCTGAGGGCATAACCTCTAGGAATGTAACGCACCACTCCCCTCAAGCCTACCCAAGTAACCGACCAACCGGGGTAAACATGAGATGAGAGGTTGTTAAGACAAATTCAATCTCCTTGGTGATCTTAAGAAAGAAGAATGGAAGCAGAAACCATAACACATACTTTTAACACCTCCTAAAAGACCCCAAGAAGCTGTCCCAGTCATCGGCCCGACCTGTCCCTGGGTCCCACTGATATTTCATAGAGAAAAACCCCTACACGCATGCATAGGCTTGCATCCATGCATCTGGGAGGCTCCAAACGCACACATGAGCCTACAAGCCAGTGTCTAGGGACTAAATTTCCCAGAACTGTGCCTGTGTACACAAGATTTAAGGAAATTTTTAAGCTCAGGATCTCAGACATTGCCCAAAACTCCCTTTTGACTTCCAGGAATATTTAAATACACAGTGAAAATACTATTAAACCAAAACTTGACCCCAGGACTAAGGTTGACCATACCCAACCGAGACTGACATCCTATCAAACACTTGGCATGAATGTAATCTACATGTATAGGATACAAGACAAAGCATAAATGACTGAAATAAATTATGAAACATCAGATTAAGGATCACCACCTTCTTCCTTAACTAGATATAACATCAATTAGGTCTTGCATCCATCATTTTAATAATTATAAGTTAATACATGAATTAATCATGACATGAAACAGTCATTTAAACATGCTTATAAAAAACATAAAACCATGGAAATAATAGTGAGAATACCATCATTAAATCCACATAATAATAGGTACAAAAGTAATAGAACTTAGCTTCCATTAAACATAGGAAAATACAGACCAGGTTTGGGACTTCCATGTGCCACCCAACCATAAACATGGCTGAGCCAAATATCTCTTCAGCCACTCACCCCCACACCATATTCCAAGAATGAATGTGGTATCTCATGGATAAACTCATCCAAAATCATAACCAAGGGAATCTAGAGGTTAAACCACTTCCACCCTCACCATACCGTAATCACACCAAACAGGTGCTCCGATCACAAAACCAATCAAAAAATGGAAATTAAATCCAGAATAAATCACTATCCTTGAGGATTTTTTTGTCTCCCCATCTCTCATGTTTTACTGCAATCCAATCTCGGATCACTAGGCTCTAAACTGAGACACCTCCCTTAGGCTTTACCATGTATCCCGCCAAAACTGGTCAAGGGATTCCTAGGCCTTTGGTAATGAACTTTGAGACCACCTCCGCCCTGGATTCCAAAATCAATCTGGAAAATCCAAAGCTCAAAACCAAGATCAAAATCCCAACACACCATGGCATCCGGAAAAAGGAAAGGCAAGGCTAAAAATCAGTATCAAACCTGAGAAAACCATGCCACTGACAACAAGATAACCAACTACCAACATGCATAAGACATGAATGTACAAACCAACTAGGAAATCACACATGCAATATGTTACCTACAAGTATTCATGCTTAAGCTGCTACATCCTACTTTTCCTTGCTTGACATTTTCTTTCCTTTCCCTTCTTGTCCTTCCTTTTCTTGCTTCCTCCTCCTTAACACAATGCTGAATTTCTCCAAGAAAACTATAAGTGTCCAACGTTGAGAATTTGATAGGGCATAGTTTAATTCAACTATATACTTGATAATTATTTATGAAATTATTTCTCTTAGATATTTTCTTCATTAACTTATTAAGTCTTTCATCAAGTCAATTATCAAAACACAAAGGACACAATATTTTTTCCCTTCAATCCAAGGCCAAAAACTCTCCCTCTTGGAGAGGAAAATGTAATATCCTAAAATAGGGAAAAACTACAACAATAAGAACATCTTAAGATGTTCCAAAGTTGGAGATGCAGCAATGTAAAAACACATATTGGAGTAGCAGTGTTATTTCAATACATACATCATGAGAAGATCCAAATAGCCATAAAATTGATCTTATAGCAGCAAAATAGTACAGATTCTTGAGGTAATGATCACTCAAGCTAGGCAATGCAAGCCTCAATAGAACATGTACAAGAAAATGCAGAACACTGCTACATATAAAAAGCCCCAGGCTATGACTGCGCAGTTTATAGGAGGCACTGCTATAGAAATAATGTAAATACATGGATATGGAAATGTATAGCTCAAATAAGTGGGGGAGCAAGGCTATAAACCCCTGAAAAGCAATATCAAGACAATCCTAGAAGGATTTCCTGAAATATACAAAATGGAAAAAATGCCAGAGTAGCAGGGCTGAGTAGCAGCTGCAACTCAAGAATTGGATGGAGATGGTTGTAGATGATGCACAAGCTGAATATACCTCCTCCAATGGATCTTCCAAGTGAAAGGCTGATCCTAAAACTGAAGATCTGACCCTCCAAACAATACTGCAAACCCTCACTGAAGATACACACTGAAAATAACACAGTCTAAGAGAGGGACTATTCTGTAGATCATGGAAATGGTTGGCCTGGTGCCAAATATGGTGAAATATGCTCAGAGATCTTCCTAACTGATCATCCAAAGGAAGGAAGGCTTCCTCCTCTGAAAAATAAGCACAGGAAGTGGTGTTCAGTAACCTCCACTGCAACACCCTGCAACACAATGTTTCCTGCTACAGGAATAACACTGTAGCTGAAGGAGGATGCTTGGCCTCAAGCCTGAATGTGGAGAAATGAAGATAAAGATCCTTCAATAGGCCCCTCTTGGAAGGAGAAGGAATTCCTTGTGCTAAGAAGCACTGCAACTCTACTAAATAGCAGGAGAATGCACAAATTCTAAACATACCAAGAAATCAATAATCATCAACATGAATAACAATGGTTGCCTTGCCATCCTTTTAAACAAATGGAAGCCCTTTCACCATGGGTCCCAATCATTAGGGTTTCCTTCACCAAAGAAACATCCTCTCATTCATACTGTGCTGTTTCTCTAAGTGTTCTCCACCTCCTATCCCAGTGCTGTTGACTTGGTCAAACTTGACCTTATCCATATGCAAATGACCCTGTTCACCCATGAGGGTGTGAAATCCAGCTCCAATGATGATCCCTTTCACACTATGAGGGATTTTATTCCTACTCATGGGCCTCCTTACCCATTTATTCCTCTCCTAAGTGGAAGCAACAAAATTTAATGTTCCAAATAGTCGCATGCTAATTTGGGAACATTACAGTCCTCCCCTCCCAAATGTTTCTTGTCCTCAAGAAATTGCAAGGATAGAACTAAGAAGTTTCCTCCCAAGGCATGGAGACTAAAATTTATTTGGAAAAAATCTTTCCCAAGTGGATCCTCCATCCCTAAGCAATCATCCATACAAAATGAGTCACCTCCCAACATGGCAACTCCATAAAATGCTCCTCCACCTTGAACTCATGCAATGTAGGTGGGCTGAAAATATGAACATGGTAGACATAGGAGCCTACCCCACGCTGTCTTCCTCTCCACTTATGATAAGTGTAGAGTAGATGTTGATCCTGGGTTGCAAAATAATTGCCCTCAAGTGGAAAGATGAAGACTAGATCTCCAAAGATCTCTCCTCCAACGCTGTGAATCAAGCTGGCCCAAATCAACCCATATGTGATGGACAGGAGATCATCACCATATGGCATACCATCAATCACATGGCCCACCTCAACAAAAGGAAACAAGTGTTTGGTTGTGGTGGCCATCTCTCCTCCCATGCTCCCATTAGAACATGCAATGCAGAAAATGTGGCAATCTCCTTCCCCAAAGGACACATCCAACTCCTGTGTCTCTCTCCCAATCATGCTTCCAATAAAAATCAGATCCATATCAGCAAATGAAATCATTATCAGCAACAAAATGAGGAAAATTTTGAAGTTTTCATGTGGTTCAAGAATGTACCAACAACTTTCCCAATAGTGACAATGCAGTTTTTCAAACTGCTTCTTTAGAAAATTACATGGCAAGTTGTTTTTTGTTACATGGATAATTATGTATGTCATGACATATAATAATAAATAGCAAATGGATGGGTACATCAACTGAACATACATGAAATAAAACACTTGCCCAAGGCCATATAAGAGATGGCTATCTCCATCATACAATTTGGCCCAATGTTGACCATGGAGCTCAATAAGAAGCTTGCCCTCTTGTGGAGCAATGCACTGAATAAGAATGGTAAGAATAAGTAAATAATGTGTTAGAAAATCATTGGATGCACAAACAATATCCTTACCATGTGTTGAGAGTAAGATGATGCATATTTATATGAATAATTCCTCCATAGTGGTATGACACACTCCCATGAAGAGGAATGAACCAAATGCTGCATGAAGATCACCCTTCTTATACTTGGAAATCCAAGTCAAGAAGATCATATTAAAGAAGATCATACCAATGTAATAGATGTTTCCATCCACTACTCCATCATTCTCACCTCCTCCTTGTACACCCAGTGCATCAAATGTGAAGTGATCCTGGGGATACTCCATCAATAAACCCATGCTCTCAAGTGATAGCATTGTTGGCCCATGCAAGTAAGCTCCTGCCAACTCATAGCTCCATTCTTTGACATGCTCTTTGTCAAAGACATCTTCCATAATGCTGCTACACATAAGAAGTTCCTCCTAAAGTGGAAGTACTTCTTGATCATCTAAGGCCAAGGAGTAGCCCCTTTGCACCATGATAGTGCCATCTCCTACTCTTGCAACATCATGCAATGTGTGAGAGAAAATCTACCCTTGCTCTCCCAAGAACAAGCAAAGCAACAAAAGATTTTGCGGCCTCCTCATACTTTCATCATACAAATCATGTGATGAAAACATAATGAATGATATGAATATCACATCAACACCATGCATCCATACTCTTTGCTCCTCAAAGATGCAAGTATCCTACCACATACCCTTAGAAAGAGAATGATGACCAAACTCTTTCAAGAGTAACCAGTGCAACGAAGCCTCCTGCTGCTCGGTATCATAAATTTGCAAGTAACTCACCGGCTTCTTGCTCTCCATCAACATCCACTCAATCAATTGTGGATGTCTCCTTCCATCCCCCATCTTGGTACTCCTCCCATGAGAGCTACCATCCTCCCAAATCAGATTTCTATCTTTGCATTTCAAGGGATTTTGAAATTCAATCTTCTCAAGGATCAATTTGACCCCATAAGGACCCAAATAGGTGGTAGGAAAAAACCTCCCATCATGATGTGCATGGCTCAAGAAATGTTCAACATAAGCATGAGAGATGTTATCCATCCTAAGATGTCCTCCATCATCTATCTGCTCCTCCTTGAATCCATAAATATCCAAGTGTGAGAAGGGAAGAAAAACCTTGCAATCCATGACGTGTTGAAGTGCACCTCTAATGAAGTCTCTCCATGAGATCTCGCTCTCATCAATAGTCCTCCAAAACCAATGAGGTCTTGGATCTGCTGAAAGTAGAAGTTTCTCTTTGAGCTGAGAGGTGTTCATTGAGAAAGGGTCAGCTAGAAAGGAGAAAGGGTTTCTAATTTCAAGATGTCTACTATCTTTCATCCTTCCCTTCAAGTCTTCAAACCCCAACCTCAAGTGTGATATGCAATCCATCAATGGATCATGAGGATGATGGTTTATTTATTCCTTGAATGTTTCCATGTTGCACAACACAGTGCAATCTTGATGCTCTAGGTTAGCAATGTATGTTGATTCTTGGTAATTTAAATATGAGTTTCCACAATCCTTAAAAATATTTGTTGAAATAGAAAGTGGAACTTCATTCATACCTTGATGAAACTTGGGATCTCCTTGTATGGCTGCAATAGTTCTTTCTTCCAATGAAATGGTTGCCCCATTTACAGATGTAGAAGGCTGCTCTTGCAAGGTTGTGACAGTGCTGGTACAAGTCTCCTCCCATGGTGGTGTGGGATTTTTCTCCTGTGATATTTCTCTATCAAAGGTTCTAATCAACCTTTGAGTCAACTCTTCAAAAGTATTCACCCTTGCATGGCTCAAGTGGCTGAACCACCAAACATTGGCTTCACCCTCCAAGTGCAGCGCTGCAATTTTTACTGCCTCCGTCTCTACCACTGGATGTGGTAGGAATAATGCCTCAAGCTTCTTTGCCCAAGCTCTTGCTATATAAGATCCATCATATGTAGGCAATAGAAACCTATTACCTCCGATTCCTCTCTTGTTGCAAGACCTCCTCTCTTGCTTCAACTGAATGAACTACGGAAGAGCTAGAGTCTCCTTGAAGGCTCTAGGTTGAGATTTTTACTCAACAAGGTACTTACTTAGAATCAGATGATCTAAGTATCTCCCATGCTCATTGTCTTCTTCTTGATGAGAATAGGAAGTGCATGGTCCTTCCTTCTCTATTTGCTCATCCTCCTCGGGGAGGTTCCTCATAGATCCAAAGAATGATGAGAAAAAACCCATCCTCTCCAATATTCTGATCTTCTTCTATCTTCTTTGGCTAAAACTCACAGGCTAAGCCAAGATCATGCTTTGATACCACTGTAATATCCCAAAATAGGGAAAATCTACAACAATAAGAACATCTTAATATGTTCCAAAGTTGGAGATGCAATAATGTAAAAACACATATTGGAGTAGCAGCGTTATTTCAATACATACATCATGAGAAGATCCAAATAGCCATAAAATTGATCTTATAGAAGAAAAATAATACAGATTCTTGAGGTAATGATCACTCAAGCTAGGCAATGCAAGCCTCAATAGAACATGTACAAGAAAATGCAGAACACTGCTACATATAAAAATCCCCAGACTATGACTGCGCAGTTTATAGGAGGCACTGTTACAGAAATAATTTCAATACATGGATATGGAAATGTATAGCTCAAATAAGTGGGGGAGAAAGTCTCTAAACCCCTGAAAAGAAATATCAAGACAATCCTAGAAGGATTTCCTGAAATATACAAAATGGAAAAAATGCCGGAGTAGCAGGGCTGAGTAGCAGCTGCAACTCAAGAACTAGATGGAGATGGATGTAGATGATGCACAAGCTGAATAGACCTCCTCGAATGGATCTTCCAAGTGAAAGGCTGATCCTAACACTGAAGATCTAACCCTCCAAACAATACTGCAAACCCTCACTGCAGATACACACTGAAAATAAAGCAGTCTAAGAGAGGGACTGCATTGTAGATCATGGAAATGGTTGGCCTGGTGCCAAAGATGGTGAAATATGCTTAGAGATCTTCCTAAATGATCATCCAAAGGAAGGAAGGATTCCTCATCTGAAAAATAAGCACAGGAAGTGGTGTTCAGTAACCTCCACCAAAACACCCTACAACGCAACGTTTCTTGCTACAGGAATAACACTGTAGCTAAAGGAGGATGCTTTCCCTAAAGCCTGAATGTGGAGAAATGAAGAGAAAGCTCCTTCAAGAGGCCCCTCTTGGAAGGAGAAAGAATTTCTAAACAGGAATGCCTTGTGCTAAGCGGCACTGCAACTCTGCTAAACAACAGGAGAATGCACAAAGTCTAAACAGACCAAGAAATCAATAATCATCAACATGAATAACAATGGCTGCCTTGCCCTCATTTTAAACAAATGGAAGCCCTCTCACCATGGGACCCACTCATTAGGGTTTCCTTCACCAAAGAAACCTCCTCCCATTCATACTGTGCTGTTTCTCTAAGTTTTCTCTCCCACCTATCCCAGCGCTGTTGACTTGATCAAACTTGACCTTGTCCATATGCAAATGACCCTGTTCACACATGAGGGTGTGAAATCCAGCTCCAATGATGATCCCTTTCACACTATGAGGGATTTTATTCCTACTCATGGGCCTCCTTACTCATTTAATCCTCTCCTAAGTGGAAACAAAAAAATTCAATGTTCCAACTAGCTGCATGCAAATTTGGGAACATTATAGAAAACCTGCAAGTAATTATTCTTATAGACTTTCATTTGACTAATACCTTGACCATGACACATACCCTTCATATTAGTATGCCTCTAAGACCTTGTCACTGCTCTCTTAGGATCCTTATTTTTATCTCCTTTTTCGGCACTGTACTGCACCAATACTAGGGAGACTCGCTGTTACACGACATTTTGTCACCATCCCTACAATCCCCATCCCGAAAATTGGAGGACCATTTTTGTGACTTCTGTGTATTTTCATGCCTTGCAAAAAGTGTCATTGCATCCATTTCCATGAGAAGAATATTTCCTATGTTGACTATTCCTAGAGCAGGTTCTCAAAAACATATGATTTTGGGTCAGCACTGGCAGGAAGTTATGGCCTCGCGCCCATAGAGAAATTAGCACTGGGACTCACGCCCATTGGCACTTTGTCTCAGTGGAATGCCTACGCCGAGATGTTTTTGGAAAGTTTTTTAAAATATAAGTGAAGTTTTCATTCCCAACCACTTCGTGAGTGGAGTCAGCATGGTTTGTTCGACTGAATAACGTCGAACATCTTCCTTTGGCTTCTTGTTTCCTATATTTGAGCAACCTCCCAAAGGATAAGGCCTCCCTTCCACCATATGAGGGATCCCAACCTCCTCCTCCTCTCCTATAAATACATATCTCTCACATTGTTGCAGCTAGATGAAATGGTTGAATAGTTGAACAATCTGATATAGCTGGTGTGAGATAGAGTAGAGAGAGACCTATTGTCGAGAGAGAGTCTAGGCTTATTGCCTCACCAAGTTCAATTCCCCGCGGGCTTGAGACAAATTTTGAATGGACCCACTGAAGGAGGCTGCAACGTCAAGGATATTTTGGTTGTAAACTATTTCTCTCTTCTTATTAATACATGACTGATGTTTTGGTTCCCGTTTTGTGTTTGATATGATTAATCTTGTGCAATACATTTAGTTCTCCTTGACCAATTAAATATTTATGAATGCAAGTATGTTTTCATATGCTAATATCGCTCTCTGATCCTTGTGCAAGCACCTGAGTACCACCACTGAAGGACCGTAACGTGTAACGACGAAGATCTGGAGACTGCTGCCACATCTACGACAACTGCGTTGGAACAAAGGTAGGACATCTATCCTGACTTAGTTTCATTCATAAACTAGGAATCGATGCATTAGTATGTCCTCTTGCTGCTAGACCGACCCTAGGGCTAAAGGGATCGCCTTTTTCCATAGAGGGATTTACCTACACAAAAATTTGGCGACTCCACTGGGGAGACATTACGTGTTTGTCGTCTCTCATTGCTCGTCTAGAGTTTTTTTTGTCGAGTCGACTTTGGTCGTTTCATCGTTTTTCTGCTTTGTTTGACCTGTCAGACTATTTTTAACCATCTTGTTCAGTACCAGGGTGTCACGTCTGACCTCTGCTCGGTGGTTTTATTTTTCCCATGGTTTTCTAGCTCGGTGCTGATTTTCTTTGAACAGTCGCGCCGATTAGCACTTGTTTCTTTTGTCACAGGTGCGCCAACCCCTGTTTAGCGCGGATTACAGCTAAACAGTCTGAATCCTGTAGGATTGAATTTTGGTCCTTTTTCTAAGTTTTGTCAGTATTTATTGTCTTTGGATTGGTTTTTTACCTTGCAATTAGTCTACTGATATTGTTTTGACTCTACAGTCTCGGTCTTCTCAGCTGTTTGTCCATCATCTTATCAGTGGAGTTTGTTGCCCTAGGGTTTCTAGGTGCTTTGTGCAGTCTGTTCGACTCTCTCCTCACTGAGCCTTTTGAGTTGAGTTCGAGTCACATTGATCTTTGTCGTTTCAATTTGTCGACTGATTGTTTTAGTCTTTCTTTCGATTCTTCGTGTCTTTGGTTTGTTGAATGATCACCTTTGTTTTCCTTTATCTCTCCATTCATCACTTTGAGCATAGATTACATGCTTGTTGGATTGCTTTCGAAAGCCATTTTTTTTTTTGAAAGAGTGCATCCCTGTTTTAAGTGCGTTTCATGTTTGTATTGGATTGATCTCTTTGCTTTAGATCACTACATTCGAAGTGCTCAAAACTAGTGTTCATTTTTATTTTTAGTGTAACAGTGCATTGTGTTTCTCATTAATCTAAAAAGACAAAATTTGCATTCTTTCGCTTAAATTGAAAATGAAAATGTTCTTTTGCATTAGTAGTTGTTAGCGAACTAGGAAAGAGTTTTTTATTTTTTGATTTGGTTGTGTTAGATGCATTAGTGAAATTATTCTTGTGATTCAATTGATTGCTGCTTTGTTATAGATTCCTATCCTTCTCTTAGCTAATGTTCATTGAATGGAAATGATTTTCTCTTGCATGTAGTTTGCATTAAGAATTCAATATCACATTCCGTAAGGACTTGAGATCACAACATTAATTCAAGATCAACCTTAAAATGAATTCAATCAACCTAAGGAAGCATTGAAACCTAACACACATATTTTAGAGGTCTAGGCTAATGATGTGTTCTGACATCGTTAGACCTAGTAGCTGTCATTCTTCATCTGGAATTAGACAACAGTAGCACAAACTTATGATCCCCATACCATTGCGTATATAAAGGGAGACGCTCATAGGTTGCAATCCTTTATCCATAGGAAGATGAGTCTGTCGCCCTACAACCATGATACATCGAACATACCATTTGGGGAGACTTCCTACACATGCGTCAAGTCCTTGGTCATTTCTCTTTCATTTGATCACTAAGGTGTATATTGCAATTCATGGAAACTTGGTACACCCTCTTGCTTAGATTACCTGAGTAGTCATTTTGGTCTTTTCGTGACTCTCTAAAATTAAAAATATCATCGAGCACTTGTCCTTTCACTCTCGTTTAATCTGAAAGTGACTACAATCATATTTTTCTTGTTTCTCGACTCTTAAAACATGAAAGAACAAAGTTTCGTTTCAATGTCATAAAATCAATTGCCTACGATTACATGCACGTTAAATATATTTTCTTGGCTTGTTTTAAGTAGTTCCTTAGTGTTTGATCTTGAAGCCTCGAATAGGTTTTCTCATTTCCTTTCTGTTTTGAAACATAGTCATGGTGGTGGAACCACCAGTTTCATCGTCCTCTTCATTACCCCCTAGTGGTGATCCTTCTCCTGAAGTTTCGTCAGAAGCATATCAACCCAATATGTCTGTCGATTTCTGGCAGTCTATCCTTCCAAATATCTTACCTCTCACTACCCGATCTCCTCTTGAAGAGCCATTTGATATCAATTGGCAAATCAGGATGTTTGGTATTGTTTTGGGAACGAGGAAGAATTCCATCCTCTTACTTTGGAACCATATTTATTAGCTACTGCTTTACTTTCTATCGCTTGTCGCCTTTTTGATGATCAAGTGGCTTCATCCGACATGGATTCTTCGAGTCGAGTTAGTGGAGAAGCGCTTTATGTTTCTACAGAAGATCATCAGCTCCCTTCGAAGAACTTTCCTTTTGTGTCAAGTCAACCTTCCTCACAATCGGTGTCTCTCCCACGCGGTTATCGTACTTTGGGTCAGATTATTTCTAGCGTTGCATCGTTGTATCAAAATCCAATATGGCCTGATATGTAAACTCCCTCTGTGAGCTTAGTTTTCTTAGTATCGAGGGCATCACCCTCAACTCCTATGACTTTGATGATTCTAACCTCTGTTTCTGTCCGACCGACTGTCTGTGTGGTTTCATCTGCATCAGTTGTTAGCATAACTCCATCATCATCGGGGTTCTGCTGTTCATAGGTCTATCTTTATCAATCCCATGATACCTGTTAGGTCCGCTATGAGTGGATCACAGCCTTGCGTTGTGGAAATCCCACCTACTTGTAGTGCACCTATGGTTTGTACTTCCATTCCTAGCAGTTATACATTCGATGAGTATCTGTTGGCCATTCAAAAACATTATTCTACCTCTAAGGGTCCTCAGCAGCAGAATTCTACCCCTTATGGTTCTCAGCAGTTAGAAAATTCTATCAATCCTTTGCATCATTACGACACGTATGGTAATCCCGTCTATTTGCCTCAGATTGATACTAGTCAGTTCACATACCAACAGGGACAACCCTCTGGTTCACAAGGACAACCCTTATAGGGACAACCTTCGATCCAGCAGGGACAACCCTCTGGTTCACAGGGAAAACCTTATGGTCCGCAAGGACAACCCTTCCAAGGACAACCTTCAGCCCAACCCTTTCGGTTCTACTGGTCAATCTCATGTTCAATAGGGTGGATCTTATGTTCCTGGGGGGAAAATCTATCCGCAATAGGGACAACCTTTTGTGCAAGAGCATCTACCTTACTTTTAGCAAGGAAAAACTTTTGTACAACAAGGAAAACCCTATGGTCCTGTGCTGGGTCAACCTGGTCTCCAGGGGCAACCTGGCCCATTCCAACCATCAGGCTAACCTTTTCCACAAGGACAACCTGGTGGCCCTCAGTATCCAGGCCAACCTGCTTCGCAGGGACCGCCTGTCCAACCTTCATATCTGGGTCAACCTGCACCCCAGGGGCAATCCGTTCAGCCCCAAGGCACCACTTATATTCCTCAAGGTCAATCTCAGGTCGTATATAGTGCGCCCCAAGGTGTTACTTATATCCCTCAAGGTCAATCCTAGATGGTATACAATGCTCCTCAAGGCACTGAGTATCTTCCACCAGTTCAAACACAGGTGTTGTATAATGCACCTCAAGGCACTGCTTTCATTCCACAAAAAAATCCATATGTTTCTCAGAAACGACCACAGTAGTATGCTCAGAATCAATATCTTAGTCCTCAATCCACGTATGGGCAGAAATTTCAGGCTTATAACCCCTATGGATAGAATCCTCCAGAACAAAACATACGGGGGAAAATTTTCTCTCAACCTGGGTGGAATCCGAATGTTGGTCTTTATCAACGACCTAAAATGCCTTTCAATACTCAATTACGTTTCCTTGCTACGTTGGAACTGCCCAATGTGTCAAAGTTGACGAACGATCCTATACTTCATAATATGTATTGGCCTCCAGTTCCAACCAAAATTCCTGGCGATTGTCCCAAATTTGAGGGCAAGTGCGGAGAAGGCCCCCAAGCGCATGTTATGACATATCGCCTTTAGTGTTCCTATAAATATTGGGTTGAAGATTCCATTTGAATCCGTATTTTCCAACGGACTCTCACTGGTGTCGTTGCCAAGTGGTACATCAAAATTTCCCACGACATCTTCCAAGATTTCAACTCTTTAGCCATGGCATTTATCATGCACTTTCAATTACCGATTCGGTATGAAACCGGGATGTACCTCCTCACATCATTGAAGCAAGATCGAGCTACTCATATCTCTGATCATATTCATGAATGGAGGTGTGTTCATCGCTTGATCAAGTTTGAGATTCCTGATCAGCTTCTAACTGATTGGTTCACTACCTCCTTCGTTTCTCTGATTGCCAAGGACATTGCTACGGGGGCATGCGTTACTGAGGAACAAGCCATTGCTCATGCCCAGTACATTGATCTTATGTATTCTTAGTCCGGAATGTTGTACGAACTCTTGCTTGATGTGCCTCCACCTGGAACTTCCAAAGCACTAGCGACGCCATCCGTCGACGGTATCATTGGTTCCATGTCTTAGACTTCTCGGAAGTCTTCTCCTCTGAATCTTAGGAAGGAAAAAGCTACCCTTTCCAATGATACTGCTTCTCAGCCAGTCTCGAAATCTGGTAAAATCACGGAAGTGAATGTCATCTAGGCCAATCTGACAGATAAAAATTCCAAGGGTAAGAAGAAGGGTAAAGGTAAGGCCAAAGCCGATACCCTGAAATAGGATTCTCTGAAATATCGTGCTGATGATGGTTCGCAACATAAATCGAAGTACCCTTGTTTGATTTGTGATGAAGAGCACTACACCAAGGACTGTCCTCAATGGGCTGAAGTGAGTCGATTTCTAAAAGGCACCCAAGGCACTTCGGTTTTTCTCAAAGAACCATTTCCTTCACAACGAACCCAATTGGTAGAGCAACCTCAGTCCTTTGCCCCATTTGGCTCTCAGGTTTTCATGATGAACGGTCCTGCATCCGTCTCTATTACTACTCGATCGAAAGCTTATACCGAACCACGTTAGGCAGCTGGGAAGGATATCGCTGATGGTCCTCCTCGTCTGCCTACTTCTGGCCCTCTTCATATTGAAAGGCCCAGTACTGAGCCCGTTGTCCGGCCACCTTCCAAAGGTTTAATCTGTAAGTCTTCTTACAATCCTAATGCCCATGCTGCTCAGCATTACAGTACTGTTGAGGATTTGGCTCAGGCACCATCTGCTATGTCTGCATTAGAAGTACTTCAGAGTTTTCCATCTCAAAGGAAGGCTTTGCTATCTGCCATCAGTGGGTTTGATCCCACTGATTCGAGCCTTATCACTTTCGACTTAGAGAATTTCGTTCCATGTCTCCCTCACCAGCTTGCACCGATCATCCAAGTTGGGATTAATGGATTGAATATCCATCGAGCGGTCGTGGATGAGGGTGTGTCTACGTGTGTCATGTCATCTGCCTGCTAGAAAGCCATTGGTTCTCCAGCTCTTAATTCATCTCCAAATTCTCTAGAAGCGTTTGATAGAAGGGAATCTAAACCTCTCGGTGTTCTCGCTAGTTTACCGATTACTTTAGAAGGGAAAAAAGTTAACGTCAAGGTTGAATTAGTTTACATCAAGCTCAATTACAATCTTCTCCTCGATCGCAGTTGGACTCATGCCATACTATGCATTCTATCCACTCTCTTTTGTGTTCTTCAATTTCCACACGAAGGAAAGATCATCACTATCAATCAATTGTCTTTCTTCACTTCTTCATCTTTCGAGAGAAACGTTCCATACGTAGATCAAATTCCTACGCCTTATGAGAGCGTAGGGCCAGGTCTTTTCAAAGATCCCACCCTCATGGGTATTTTTCCTCTTCCTCCACCCAACACTATTCATGTTAACATGATCTCCAGGTCTTCTGATCTGTGGATCATCCCTTCACCCAAGAAGGTCGATTCATTTGGAGATTTGATGCCATTAAGTCCGATCGAGATTGATTATTGTGAAATTATTTTGGCTTCGGATCCTCCGCCCTCTGATCATGCTCCTTTGGGCATGTCTCTTGACACTTATTCTCAATCCCCTTGGCTTAGCAATTCGGATTCGCCCGATCCTTTAAGTGAGGTATTTCCCTGCGATGAGGCCATCATGGAAACTATGTCTCTTGAGGATACTCCTTGGGATGATGGTCATCATCGTTCTCATTCATGCCTAGCCTTAGGGCCATGTCTACTTGTATCGAGAGGTTTGGTTCTCAAGTATCTTCTCTTCCACTTCAAAAACCCATCCTGACACACAAAGTATTTGTAGAAGGTAACTTGGGAAACATTACACAAAATATGCCTATCGACATCTCCGTCAAACCGGGGGTTTTCAAGAACATCCATATTGGGGTGACCTGGTCTCCCGATGAGATCTAGGTCTATACTAGTCTCTTTCGTGAGTTTGGTGACATTTTTCACATTGTCTTACGTAGAAATGCCCAGCATCAATACAAGCATAGTGGTGCATGAGATTCCTACCTATCCTGGTGCAAATCCTGTTCGCCAACGTCTTCGTCCTGTGCACCCTAGAAAGGCGGCCGCTATCAAAGGTCGAGTTGAAAAACTTCTTTGAGCTCGTTTTATCTATCTGATTCCCTTAACATAATGGGTTTCTGATATTGTTCCTGCAGATAAGAAATAGGGTACCATTCATGTCTGTGTTGATTACCATGATATTAACTGTGCTTTCCCTAAGGATAATTATCCCACTCCTTTTATTGATCAAATCATTGATGACTGTGATGGGAGTGATATTTTTTCCCTTATGGACGGGTTTTATGGGTATAACCAAATTAATATTCTTCTGTCTTATCAACACAAGACCACCTTTCTCTGTCCTTGGGGTACTATCACCTATAAAAAGCTCCCTTTTAGTTTTAAAAATGTTGGGGCTACATTTCAGCGAGCAATGTCATATTATTTCCATGATATCAAGCTCATTGTTCAGCCTTATCCGGATGACCTTTCATCTCATTTGGATAAGCATAAAGACCATCCTAATCATCTTCGTCAGATTTTTCTTCACTATCGATGCTATAACATCCGGCTCAATCCCCATAAGTGCGTCTTCTGTGTTGACTCCAGTAGACTCTTAGGGTTTATCGTCTCCAAATATGGGATTCTTCTCGATCCACTCAATGTTGAAGCTATTGTTAATCTACCCTCTCCTTCCTCCTTACATCAGCTATAGAGTCTGCAAGGAAAAGCTAACTTCTTGTGTTGTTTTATACCTAACTATGCCGAAGTGGCCAAGGATTTACGCGATTACTTAATCAAGGCGTCCCATTCCTCTGGGATGAGATCTCCCAAAAATCCTTCGATGCACTAAAGACGTTACTGGTCAATGCTCCTCTGTTGCATCCTCCAAATTATCATCATGATTACTCCCTCTATTTGGCTGTCGCGTTTAGTATGATTTCCATTGTTTTGGTACAAGACGATGATGATGGCAACAAGCATGCCATTTACTATCTAAGTCTAAATCTTCTCGATACTGAGACGCTTTATGCACATGTCGAGAAGTTGGCATTGGCTGTCGTTCAAGCTATGCAACGTGTTCGTCACTATATTCTATTGCACAAATTTACCGTGATTTCTGATTGCAACCCTATGACTTACATATTGACTCGTCCATTGTTGGGGGGCAAGTACTCGAAGTGGATTTTCATCCTCCAAGAGTTCGATTTGGAGTTCACTACCGCCAAGTGAAAGAATTCATTGGAATTCACTGATTTGATATGCTCTCTCCCTTCCGATTCTACTATGTTTGGTTCCAAGGAATGCATTCCAGGCAACACACTTTTTCTTATTATCACCCTCAATCCTTGGTATGGTGATATCATCGTATATTTTTAGACTTCCACCTTCCAATCTGGGTTGACGAAGGATGATCACTGACACACCCGCCATCAATCGCAACCCTATCATATAGCTGGAGATACTCTCTACCGCATCGGAGTTGATTCGATTCTCCGTTGGTGTTTAACTCTCGAGGAGGCTAAAAAGGTCCTGAATGATTGCGACCATAGTGGTGCCTGTGGCATTCACATGTCTAGATATGCTACTGCACAGAAGATTCTTCATGTTGTATATTTCTGGCCCACCATATTTAAAGACTGCATTGTTGCTGTCCGTAAGTGCCATGATTTCCAAATCTATCAGCACAAGATGCACGCACTGCCTTCCCATCTTCACCCTTTCATTACCATTGGTCCCTTTGCGAAGTGGGGCATCGACTTTATGACGTGTAACCCTAACTTGGCTAGAGGGCATGCTTATATTATCGTAGTCGTGGACTACTTCACAAAATGGGCCTAAGAAATGCCTACACTTATGGCTGATGATAAGACAACATCACAATTTCTATTCAATCATGTCATTACTAGGTTTGGTGTCCCTCAAGCCATTGTTACCAATCATGGTTCTCATTTTCGGCATTACATGGTGGCTGAGTTGACTTCTAAGTTGGGTATGTGTCACGAAAGCTCAACGTCATACTACTGCCAGGAAAAAGGCCAGGTTAAAGCCGTGAACAAATTTCTCATCACTATGATTCAACATACGATTGGGATGCACAAATCAAACTAGCATCTCATGTTGTTTTCAACTCTATGGGCTTACCGAATCTCAGTGAAGGATGCAACCAGATTCACTCCATTCCATATTTTCTATGGTCTGTAAGATACCCTTTCGATTGAATGTGAAATTCCTTCTCTCAAAATAGTTGTTGAATTGCTGATGAACACTTCGCCAAAAGATGAGAGTATTTTATATTTAAAAAGGCTTGATGAAACTCACCGCATTGCTGCTCTTGTCATAGAAGCATAGAAAAAGCAGGTCAAAGCTCATTTTGACTAATCAGTTTCCCCTCACTCCTTTATAGAAGGAGACCTCGTCCTCCTGTACGACCAAGCTCAGGATAAGCTAGGGGCAAGAAAATTTCAACCCATGTGGCATGGGCCCTACATTGTTAAGCATGTTTTGCAGAACAGAGCTTATCAGCTAATTGATTATGAAGGTAATGCTCTAGATCAACCCAGAAATGGGATGTATCTTAAAGATTACTATGCATGAGTCATTCATGCATGTTTCTTTGTACATAGCTATTTTATTCATTTTTGTACATGTTTGGCTTGGTGGACTTTGCGAGCATTTTCCTGCTTATTGGATCGTTGCTTATTGTGAAGATGCCTATTACCCCTTATGTGGGTTTTGCAGACGGTGCTTCCTGTAGTACCCAGAACCTATCTTCAGCAGCCTGGGTGATTAATAATCCTGTTGGTGAGTGGATAGACCTTCAAGGATTCTACCTAGGCCGAACCACAAACAATGTCGCTGAATATAGTGTTGTTATTGAAATATTAACCGAGGTTATTTCTCTCAACATTCATGCATTGATTTTAAAAACATTCCCCCCAATTAGCATGCCCCCATTTGATTTTTAAGCCAGTTGGCGCGAGTCCATGCCCGATACCCACACCAACTGCCACACCCTAATTTTTACAAAACTCCCCCCATGAATCTACAAAATGGGTTGTAGGTAATGAAAATGATATTAAAATTTAGTGAAGGATATGAGTTCTTACCTGGAACAGATGGATTCACGATTGACCTTCTGGATTGCCCGCTATCAACTTCGCAAAATCACAGTGAAAAGGGGCAACAGATTTCTCCCAAGAGGTAAAAGTGAAAAGTAGTTTATTTTTTACCAGTTTTGGCATTTTATAAACTTTTCAGAGCCATAATTAGGTTTTGATGCATATTTTTGGATTATTCTGCTAGGTTATTTCGGAAAATGGGTTTTACATGTGTCTCTTGTGCAGCGACAGGTCCTCAATGTGATGATGATGAAGTGACGAGTTGTATTTTATAATTTTTCGGACTCGGTAAAAACATGAAAAATTCACCCCTGGAGTCATCTTTCAGCTCTTTTCTGACTCTCGAAAATTGAAAATATTGTCGATATTCTTGTCGTTTTGAACTCGTTAAAAGGTTGCGAAATGATATCTACCCAGTATACGTTTACCCCTTTTTTGGGATGGGATAGATTATTTACGAAAAGGAATACCTTAGCCTATCGTGACTAAGAGGTTCTCTCAGACATAGTTTTCTAACTTTTCGGATTTGTGAGACTACCTACAAAAATGGACCTGTTGGAGTTTTATTTTCCGCTTCTTTTCAAACTCTCTAAACATGAAAGGATGCCAATTTCTTCCTTTTTCAGACTCATTAAAACTTAAATGACATCGGAAACCGTCACCGTGACGTAATCGAGTTCCTCCTACCTAGGGCTCGTAAAATGTACTAGGATGGATTTCTCCGATAGACAAAATTACAGGACAAGCATATGTTATCCCCTTCAAGCTTGTTTCCAAAAATAATTGGGGTACTCACCAGCAATGGTGGGGGAAAATGGAACTAGTTTTCAGTTGTGTCGATAGTATGTCGCTCTTGAACATGACACTCATCTGGATTCATGTCAGGTTGGGGACATCTAATTTCATCATTTTTGCCTCCATGGGTTTGGGTAATCTGTTTTGAACTCTCATCCACTCTTTTTCATGTCGCCATGACCTCAGATCCCTTGATGTAAAATACTACCAAATCCAGATTTGTGTCGTTGATATGTTCAAGAGAAGCTTCCGTTTGTAGTTTTTAACCTCTGTTTTATCCTCATTTCAGTCCTAATCCACTATCATCTTATTCCTTTGTCTCGTGTTGATGATGTGGGAAACGTTATGCCCTCCTTCAACCAGGTCACTTCCTGTCTACTTCAGCTCATTATCTAGGAAGTTGATCTAGACACTCCCTTTTGGTACCTTAGAGCTTGCATGCGTTAATGGAAATTTCTTCGCATTGGGCGACATGTCTTCATCATTGGCCTTCAATCAAGTGAATTTGCGGGTGTTCGACACTAGATCACTGTTCACATTCCATACCTTGAGATCCATTGTATTATTGATGGTTTATTTCGTGCCTGTTAACAGCTTTCATCATTGGCTGGTAATCAAGTGACTTTATTGCATGTTCAACTTCAGCTCACATATTCACATGCTTGAATTTTTACTTGTTCAGGTCGATATGGAGTGCAAGACCCTGGGTTTTGTCTGATAGAATCCAGGCTGTAGAATATTTTGGTTTATCATGACTATATGCATGACTCTTTTTATTGGATGGCTGCGACCATACCAAATTCTATTTATTGATCCTTATTTCTAGATGGTTGCATCCATACCTCGGATCTCATTTATATATGTACTCTATTATGGATGGTTGCGCCCATGCCACATGTTCATGTATCAAAGTTATCAATTGTATTTTTACTTGCAATTATTCTGATGACGGTGTTTGGTTTGAACGTGTTCTCGTAAATCATTTCACTCATCCCTCTCTCTCGGACCTCATGCTTTAGGGGGCATCTGTTACACAAAATTTTGTCACCATCCCTGAAATCCCATCCCACACATTGGAGGACCATTTATGTGACTTCTATGTCATGTCATGCCTTGCAAAAAGTGTTATTGCATCCCTTGCCATGAGAAGAATATTTCCTCTATTGACTATTCCTGGAGCGCACTCTCAAAAAATTATGATTTTAGGTGGGTGCTAGCAAGAATTTATGGCCTCGTGCCCATAGATAAATTAGCACTGGGCCTCATGCCTATTGAAGCTTTGTCTTGCCCATGCCGAGATGTTTTTGGAATTTTTTTTAAAATATAAGCGAAGTTTCCATTCCCATCCACTTCGTGAGTGGAGCCAGCATGGGTTGTTCGACTGAATAACGTCGAACATATTCGTTTGGATTCTTGTTTCCTACATTTGATTAACCTCCCTTCCACCATATGAGGGATGCCAATCTCCTCCTCCTCTCCTATAAATACATCTCTCTCACATAGATGCAACTAGCTAGATATTTTGTACAATATTTGGAATGGTTGAACAACTGGACAGTCTGATATAGCTGGTGTGAGATAGGGCAGAGAGAGACCTATTGTTGAGAGAGAGTCTAGGCTTATTTCATCGCCAAGTCCAAATTCCCCGACGAATGCTTGAGATACGTTTTGATTGGACCCGCTGAAGGAGGTTGCAGCGTCAAGGCTCTTTTAGTTGTAAACTCTTTCTCTCTTCTTAATTAATACATGATTGATGTTTTGGTTCCTGATTTTCATTTGATATGATTAATATTGTGCAATAGTTTTAGTTCTCCTTTACCAATTAAATAGTTATCATTCTCCAATCCTTGTGTAGGCACCTGAGTACCACCGCTGAAGGACCACAATGTGTCAGGATGAAGATCAGGAGACTACTGCCATAGCTATGAAAACTACGTTGGAACAAAGATAGGAAATCTATCCCGACTAATTTTCATTCATTAACTAAGAATCAACGCAATAGCATGTCCTCTTACTACTAGACCCTCCCTAGGGCTATAGGGATCACCTCTTTCCACAGAGGGGATTTTGGAATGAATTGGACCAGTAGTTTACCAAATAGTTGTACCTAACCATATAAGGGTGTATAATGTGTTCCATGTATCATTGTTAAAACGATACATACATGACCCCAACCATGTGATACATTGGAAAAATATACATGTAAGTCCTGATTACACGATGAGTTGCTAAAAATGAAAGGTTTTCGCTGGAACTAAATGAAATTATTTTGTGCTAATGTAGGTAGAATTAGACATTGAGTTCCTCGTAGAGCTTCATCGTATTTTTTATCAAAGATAAATAACTCTCTAGAGGCAAGTCATCCCTGAGTTAAGGTGAAGTGGAGGCAATTTATCTAAGAGGAGGCTACCTGGGAGGATGAACATTTCATGTGAGAGGCATACCCTGAGATGTAACTTTCTGATAGATTAAGAAAACACCAGGGACAATGTCTACCTTAGAGGGGGAATATGTAACAACTCGTTTATGATTAACTATGAGAAATAGACTTTATGATACATTGATTTTTTCTTTAATATAACTAACTAAAAAATGTGGCATTAATTAGTAGAAAATGAATTTATTTATAATAAAAGGAAAATGGATAATTATCTTAAGTGAAAATAAATTAACTAAATGGTGAATGTTTCCAAGGTTCCAGAGTAAAAGTAAATAGAGACAGTTTTGAAAACTACTTCCCAGAAAAGGATAAAGGAAAAACCTTGAAGTGGGGAAGGGATTCTATTCCGAGAGAGATGAAGGGTAAAAATTGCAATGATTTGCAGGTTGGTGGAGAGTTATCCAGATCTAGTAAGAGGCTAGTGGATCTCTAGACCTAGAGAAGTATAGAATGGATTATAAAATTGTGAGGCCTATCTTCCCTATAAAACAACTGTCTACAATTTAAGGCTCTGGAGAGGAGAATGGGGGAAGTAGAGGATGTAATCTCCTCACTTATGGTTGGGTGGTCCATTTTTTAAGAGGAAGAAAATTTGAGATAAGTATAAATGAATATCAGGAATTATGTTTTACTATGTAGGACAAAATGGAAAGGAAATATATCTAGAAATTTAGATTCTCTATTTGATATATATATATCTATATATATAATTACCTAGCTCTATTTTATTGTGTAATGCAAACTGATAAAGAGGCATGATTAGAAACTTGATTTTCTGTTTGTTAAAATATACTGATAATGCTTTAAAATTACCTTTTTATGAGAAGGATAGTATAAAGTGTTCTATTATTTTTTCGAGAGTAAATTTATTATGGAAACTATTATGTTTTGCATAAAAGAAAGAACGTAAACTGAGAAGAATACTTTTTTAGTGTACTCAATCATGTGCGAGTATTACCTATACATATATTGACACCAAGGTTTAGAGTCGAGCCCTAAAGGGATAGGGCAAGGGTCACAGTCCTTGGACCAAAATAATTCCCTAAAATACATTATAAAAATTAATTTACAGAAGTAAAAGACAGTACTAGAGGTCACTTATAGAATTATTAAATAAATATTCATTATAGTCTGTAGAGAATTAACAATCGTAAAACACTGTGAAACTCCTTATTGAAGGAAACAGTAAATTCTGTAGAAACTTAACTAAAGTAGCCATATAAAAATGTATCAAATTTCCATTGGAAGGAATGGTGCATATAATAGTAAAATATATGTGAACTTAGAACTAATACTTGTACCGAATCATTTTTGTTAAAATGAAAAATACCCATGAAGGGATTTTACCTGATAAATACTGTGAATCATCAAATGTACAGTAGGAAACAGTCTAAAAAATAGAGAAATTACAATCCCAAATAAATATAATCCTATTTAAGAAACTTTGATTCCTAATATTGGTAAACCTTCCAACTTAAGACACGAAAACTAAGCCTTCGCATGAAGGAAGGAGAAATAACATTCAAAAGTGAAAATAATGCAACAGAAGGGCCCGAGACATTATTTTACTTTCATGCAGACTCTTCCGGAATAGTAGGCTCCCTGTACACACAGGGGATTCACCATCAGACTTCAGACAATTTGATCAATGCACAAAAAACATCATTGGGTAGGAAGTTTTGAACTTACCAGTGATTCGCGGGAGGCTTTGGAAGCAATCTGAGTAATCCTTCATTCGAAGGTAAACCGACACCTGTAATATAAATGAAAACGACCAAGAAATTCAATGTCATAACCCTAAATGGCATGTTGTATAAATGACGAAGAAATGTAATAAAATAAATAATTAAATGTGTAGAGAAACCCTCAGTATGATATTTACCTAAGAATCAAGCAAGCGGGGATTTTGTTCCATCCTTAAGTTGTGAAGTGAATAAATCAAAAAACCCTCCCAACATCGTAGAACACATCTGCATCTTCGAAAAGATTGGGTCCGAGAATACTAACATAGGGGAATTAACCCTTACACATTAAATTACATAAGAAAGTATTCAAGAAATCTCTGGCTTCATATGAAATTAGATGGTAAACTAAACTGTGAAAAATCATACCCCGTTGAACATTCGTTGAACAAGTTAAGTGCATACCCAGAGGAAAATAACAGTAAAAGAGAAGCAAGAGTTACTTGTATAGTGTGACCATGAGCACCACATGGAAAAGGAGGGCTTTGCCAGACTTCATCAACAGGAATAATATGAAAACCCTGGGAGGAATACAAAGTTAGAACCAAGGATTTTGCAGAGCCATCAAAAGCAGTAAGAGGCGGTAGAATGAGGCGAGTGGCCGAGAATGGGTGGGGTGGTTACAATAACCACCCTGGACTATCGTAGCACCATCATATCTAGGGTTGATCGATCACCGGTCTCGATCAAGCCACACCAAATAGCTGTAATGCCTTTGTAATTAATGAGCTAGGTGTTTAATGTTTGATAACAGACCCAAGTCAAATCCAGAATTTAAAACAATAATTTGAATTAAAATCTCATAAAATTATTATTGCACATAAATCCATTACCATTAAGGTGTGCCAGAGTATTCACTTCTAGCCGATGGTATTGTGACACGATGGAGACATTGTGGTACAACCCAAATCTTGGTGATTAAAAAGATTTAAAATCGATTGCAGCCGAAACCATAAATACTATAATGACAAGTACTCAATAATGCATGTCGATATTATGCCTTTGGGATTTGTAATTACATAATATTCTTTTTGGTTAAGTCTAAGTCAGATGGTGAAGACCATGGAAGTTCGAAATATTAGAAAATGTGAAATGAATTATAAACTAATACCTTGATAACATATGTTAACTTTATAATCATTTGATATTACAAGATTATATTATCAAAGTGGTGTGTTAAGTTAATGTAAGTAAAATTTCTTTTATGGTGGAATTTGTGTTTATGTCATTGGTTATGACAATTTTACATTACATCTACACATCTCATTAATGTAAGTAAATTTTTTTTTTTTTCTATGGTGGAATTTGTGTTTATCTCATTGGTTGTGACAATTTTACATTACATCTAGACATCTCATGTCCTCATACTAGGCTGTGGAGCTCCTCTCGGCAATAGAAATATATTCCAAATCAATCCAAATCAATTCGTTGACATGAAATTCTTTCCCACAAATATTATTTTCCACTTTCGAACAACTCCTATTGTGTTAAATTTATATATGTAGGGAGATAAGTGATTTCTCATTAGGGTCGACATTAGTTTAATGAGACTAAATTTTAAATGTTAAATATTAAACATTATTTTTACATTTACATTTACATGTTTACATTACGTGAGATAGAAAATGAATATAGTGCACTCAAATACCAAGCTAAGTGATCCAAATTTATTAAATATAATAATATTAATATTACAAGATATTAATGTGAATATTAGAATTAATAATAATATTAATATTAATATTAGGGTTAATAATGCTTTTTGCATGGTATTAATAATAATTTGGCCCCTGGTATTTAGCTCAAGATTCACCTAAATAAAATGACTTTTTGAGTGTTCCTAAATATAAATAGGATTATGGAGGGATCGCCTCTCTCCACAGAGAGGATTTTGGAACAAATTGGACCATAAGCTTACCAACTAGATTTACCTAACCATATAAGGGTGCATAATGTGTTCCATGTATCACTATTAAAACAATACATACATGACCCCAAACATGTGATACATTGGAAAAACATACATGTAAGTCCTGATTACATTATGAGTTGCTAAAAATGAAAGTTTTTCACTGGAAATAAATGAAATTATTTTGTGCTAATGCAGGTAGAACCAGACGGCAAGTTCCTGGTAGAGCCTCGGCGTATTCTCAATCAGAGATAAATAATGCTTCGGAGGCAAGTCATCCCCCGGGTTAAGGTGAAGTGGAGGCACTTTAGCCCAGAGGAGGCTACCTAGGAGGATGAAAATTTCATGCGAGAGGCATACCCTAAGCTGTTTCTGATATATTAAGAAAACACCAGGGACAACTTTTACCTTAGAGGGGGAAGATGTAATAACCCATTTATGATTACCTATGATAAATAGACTTATGATACATTAATTTTTTTCTTTAATATAACTGACTAACGAATGTGGTATTCGTTAGTAGAAAATTAATTTATTTATAATAAAAGGAAAATGGATAATTATCTTAAGTGAAAAGAAATTAACTGAATGGTGAATGTTTCCAAGATTCTAGAGTAGAAGTAAATAGAGATATTTCTGAAAATTACTTCCAAGAAAAGGATAAAGGAAAAATATTGAAGTGGGGAAGGGGTTCTATTAAGAGAGAGATGAAGGGTAACAACTGCAATGATTTTCAGGCTAATGGAGAGTTGTCCAGATCTGGTAAGAGGCCAGTGGAGCTCTAGACCTGGAGACGTATAGACTGGATTAGAAAATCCTGAGGCCTATCTTCCCTATAAAACAAATGTCTATTGTTTAAGGTTGTGGAGAGGAGGACGGGAGAAGACGAGGATGTAATCGCCTCACTTACTGTTGGGTGGTCCATCAGTTAAGAGGAAGAAAATTTGAGATAAATATAAATGAATATCATGAATTATGTTCTACTATGTAGGACAAACTAGAAAGGAAATATATTTAGAAATTTAGATTCTCTGTTTCATACATACATACATACATACATACATACATACATATCTATATATATATATATATATATATATATAATTATCTAGTTTCGTTTTATTGTGCAACGCAAACTGATAAAGAGGCATGATTACAAACTAGATTTTCTGCTTGCTAAATGACACTGATAATGCTTGAAAATTACCTTTTTATGAGAAGGATAGTATAAAGTGTTCTATTAGTTTTGTGAGAGTAAATTTATCATGGAAACTATTCTATTTTGCATGAAATAAATAACGTAAACTCAGAAGAAAACTTTTGCAGTGTACTCAATCATGTGCGAGTATTATCTATACATATATTGACACCAGGGTTTAGAGCTAAGCCCTGAAGGGATAGGGCAAGGGTCACGGTCCCTAGACCAGAATAATTCCCTAAAATACCTTATAACAATGAATTTGCAAAAGTAAAATACAGTACCGGAGGTCACTTGTAGAATTATTAAATAAAGATTCATTATAGTCTGCAGAGAATTAACAATCGTAAAACACTGTGAAACTCCTTCTCGAAGGAAACAATAAATTTTGTAGAAACTTAAATAAAGCAGCCATATAAAAATGTATCAAATTTCCATTGGAAGGAACGGTGCATATAATAGTAAAATCTGTGTGAACTCAGAACTAGGACTTGTGCCGAATCATTTGTGTTAAAATGCTAAATACCCATGAAGGGGTTTTACGTGATAAATACTATGAATCATCAAATGTACAGTAGGACACAGTCCGAAAAAAAAATAAATTACAATCCCAAATAAATATAATCCGATTTAAGAAACTTTGAGTCTTAACATTGGTAAACCTTCCAACTTAAAACTCAAAAACTAAGCCTTCCCATGAAGGAAGGAGAAATAACATTCAAAAGCGAAAAACATGCAACTAAAGGGCCCGAGACATTATTTAACTTGCATGAAGGCTCTGCCGGAATAGTAGGCTCCCTGTACACACAGGGGTTTCACCCTCAGACTTTAGACAATTTGATCAGTGCACAGCAAACGTCACTAGGTAGGCAGTTTTGAACTTACCAGTGATTCACAGCAGGATTTGAAAGAAAACTGAGTAATCCTTCGTTTGAAGGTAAACCGACACCTATATTATAAACGAAAACGACCAAGAAATTCAATTTCACAACCACAAATGGCAGGTTGTATAAACAACGAGGAACTGTAATAAAATAAATAATTAAATGCATAGAGAAACCTTCAGTATGATATTTACCTGAGAATCGAGAAAGCGGGGATTCTGTGCGATCCTTAAGTTGTGATGTGAACAAATAAAAAAACCCTCCCAACACCGCATAACGCATTTGCATCTTCAGAAAGATTAGGTCCAAAAATACTGACAGAGGGGAATTAACCTCACACATTAAAATTACATAGGAAAGTATTCGATAAATCTCTCGCTTCATATGAAATTAGATGATGAATTAAACTATGAGAAATCATACCCTGCTGAATGTTCATTCAACAAGTTAAGCGCAGACCTGGAGGCAAGTAATGGTAAAAGAGAAGCATGAGTTACCTGTACAGTGTGACTGTGAGTTCCACATGGAAAAGGAGGGTTCTGTCACAATTCATCAACAAAAATGGCCTGAAAACCCGCAGAGGTATACATAGTTTGAACCAAGAAGGTTGCAGAGCCACCAAAAGTAGTAAATGGTGGTAGAATGAGGATAATGGATGAGCAAGGGTGGGGTGGTTACCCTAACCACCCCAGACTGTCGTAGCATCGTCGGATCTAGGGTTGATCGATCGACGGTCTCGATCAAGCCACACCAAACAGTTGTAATGCCTCGACAATTAATGAGACAGGTGTTTAATGTTTGATAACATACCCGAGTCAAATCTAGAATAAAAAACAATAATTTTAATTAAAATCTAATCAAATTATGTTGCATATAAATCCATTACTATTAAGGTGTGTCAGAGTATTCACTTCTAGCCGGTGGTATCGTAACACAATGGAGACATCGTGGTACAACCCAAATCTTGGTGATTAAAAAGATTGAAAATCGATTGCAGCCGAAACTGTAAATACTATAATGATAAGTACTCAATGATGCATGTCGATACTATGCCTTTGGTCATTTGTAATTACATAATATGCTTTTTGGTTAAGTCTAAGTCAGATGGTCAAGACCTTTGAAGTTCGAAAGATTAGAAAACGTGAAATGAATTATAAACTAATATATGGATAACATATGTTAACTTTATAATCATTTGATATTATAAGATTATATTATCGAAGTGGTGTGTTAAGTTAATGTAAGTAATTTTTTTTCTTTTTTTTATGGTGGAATTTGTGTTTATGCCATTGGTTGTGACAATTTTACATTACATTACACATCTCATCTCCTTATACTGGGTTGTAGAGCCCCTCTCGGTAATAGAAATCAATTCCAAATCAATCCAAATCAGTTCTTTGAGACTGAAATTCTTTCCCACAAATATTATTTTCCACTTTTGAACAACTCCTGTTTTTGTTAAATTTATATATGTAGGGCTAGAGGGATCGCATCTGTCCGCAAAGGGGATCTTGGAACGGATTGGATCAGTAGCTTACCAACTAGCTTTACCTAACCATATAAGGGTGCATAATCTGTTCCATGTATCACTTTTAAAATGATACATACATGACCCAAGCATGTGATACATTGGCAAAACATACATGTAAGTCCTCATTACATTATGAGTTGCTAAAAATGAAAGGTTTTCGCTGGAACTAAATGAAACTATTTTGTGCTAATGTAGGTAGAACCAGACGGCGAGTTCCTAGTAGAGCCTCAACATATTCTTGATCAGAGATAAATAACGCTCTAGAGGAAAGTCATCCCTCGGGTTAAGGTGAAGTGGAGGCACTTTAGCCAAGAGGAGGCTACCGGGGATGATGAAAATTTCATGCGAGAGGCATACCCTGAGCTATTTCTGATAGATTAAGAAAACAACAGGGACAATGTTTACCTTAGATGGGGTAGATGTAACAACGCGTTTACGATTAACTATGATAAATAGACTTTATGATACATTAATTTTTTTCTTTAATATAACTAACTAACGAATGTGGTATTCGTTAGTAGAAAATGAATTTATTTATAATAAAAGGAAAATGAATTTAAATGGTGAATGTTTCCAAGATTCCAGAGTAAAAGTAAATAGAGACAGTTCTGACAGTTACTTCCCAGAAAAGGATAAAGGAAAAATCTTGAAGTGGGGAAGGGGTTTTGTTCAGAGAGAGATGAAGGGTAGCAACTGCAATGATTTGCAGGCTGATGCAGAGTTGTCCAGATCTAGTAAGAGGCCAATCAAGATCTAGACCTGGAGAAGTATAGACTGGATTAGAAAATCCTGAGGCCTATCTTCCCTATAAAACAAATGTCTATTGTTTAAGGCTCTGGAGAGGAGCACGGGGGAAGTCGAGGACATAATCGCCTCACTTATGGTTGGGTAGTCCAACAGTTAAGAGGAAGAAAATTTGAGATAGACAATGCATATAGTGTACTCAAATACCAACCTAAGTGATCCAAATTTATTAAATGTAATAATATTAATATTATAATATATTAATGTGAATATTAGAATTAATAGTAATATTAATATTAATATTAGGGTTAATAATGTTTTTTGGCATGGTATTAATAATAATTTGGCGCATGGTATTTAGCTAGATTCACCTAAATAAAATGACTTTTTGAGTGTTCCTAAATATAAATAGGATTATAGAGTAAATATAAAAAGACATTTTATTTATTTACCATACCTATGGTTTATTTATATTTTATTTATTTACCATACCTCTTTTATAAATATGGTATTTGGCCCACGGTATTTAGCCATGGTATTAAAGCGGTATTTTCCCCATAGGCTTCACCTAGATAAAACTTTTATTTATTTATTTACCATAGCCCCATGGTATTTTGCCCACAATATTTTTCCCATAGTATTAAAATGTTATTTTTCCCATAAACTTCACCTAAATAAAACATTTTTTTTAAGTTTTCTTTAAATATAAAAATGTTTATGAAATAAATAAATACGCCCTGTAAATAAATAAAAATATACCCCTTGTTCATTTCAAATGTTTACTTACATTACGTTTATTTACTTACCATACCCTATAAATAAACAAAAATATATTTGATTATTCTCGTAAATAAATAAAAATATATTTCATTATCTCTTTATGAAATATATATTTCATTTAAATTATATATAATATTTTTTGGATTTTTAATTTTTTTATAAATATATAGGATTAATTTGTGATTTAAAAAATCATAATTAAAAATGTATAAGTCATAAAATTCATTTAAAAAATTTACATTTATGCCATACCAATTTTATTATGATTGGATTTATTTCTGTGAAATTTAGAATTTTTGACATTTTTAACCATAAAATATTTTTAAAAAACACTTATTAACTAATTATCTAAATTATCTATAATTTTTAAAATTTAATTATTAAAATTTAAAAATAAATTAATGAATAAATAAACTTAATTTTTAAATGAACTTATCTATAAATAAAACGAGGTGATGTGATGTCTATCCATTCCGTTAGAAGGTGAGAGTGGGAGTTTTTTTGGAATCCAAGAGATTTATGATTTGGATAATGCATGATGTGAGCTATTAGATGAGTTCGTTAATAAATCTCCACTCCAAGGCACCATGACTTTGCTTCATGGCATCCGTAAGTCTTTGAATTTATGGTTTTGCCATTCATATGGATTATGTTTTATAAGAGTGGTGATTATCTTTTAGAACGAGTTTTACGAGGGAATTGTGGTGTTTGATTTTACTATATTTTTTATGATAAGGGAATTGTCTAATTTGGGAAGCTTCAGTGTTAATTGGATGAATAGTTTGGGTTTTAGCAATATGTTGGGATTGACATGAATTTTCTCTTTGTATAACTATGCTTTCGTTTCCTTTAAGGTCGGTCTCTCCAGGATGAATTTTTTATTTCGATGCTTTTTCGATGATGATTTTGGATTTTGCAATGCTAGGCTGTGATCTGGAAATTTGGATTTTCTTATGGTTTTTTTATTTTTTATTTTATTTTTTCTTCTCACTCATGTTTGAGTGGGAGTGTGATTATGAGTTTGGAGTGTTGTTTTTCTAACGTTGAGAGTATTATAGTTTTTAGGGGGAAACGAGTTTTCTTTAGTTTCAGTGTGGTGAGACATTTTTTTTTTGCTTGGAAGGTTCAGTCTCTTTTATGAAGTGGTGTTGGTTATCCTCTTGCAAGGTGTTGTCATTGGATGCATGTCAAAACTAGTTCATGGGAATCTTGAGCCGAGGACATAGCATCACTGTAGCAAGCTTTACTACATCTCCAACTTTAGCAAAGTCAAAATGTGTCAACTTTGACTATTTCCATGGAATTATTGGTGCAACACAAAGTGACTTTGACATCAATTGTTAAGATTTCAAGTGTTTGTAGGCCAACACACTCAAGGTGGGGTTCACTCATCCTCTATGGCCATTACATGTCTTTCAAATTTGAATGCCCCCCTTGTTGATGAGTCTTACTAGGCACTAATGCTTATCCCCCTTCTCCTATTTAGTTTTCCTATATTTTAAATATACTAAGATATTAGAATTTTTTTTGAAAAGTTCATCTATCAAAGCTAATCAGTTTTTGTATGAGATGCAGCTAGAGAATTCTTTATATCCATCTTAGAAAGGCCTATCTATAATAAAAACTCCATTTTTGTACTTTTAATGTAAGGTCATGCCTCTAAGTATGGATTTTAATATTGATATCAATATTCCCAATTCGTGTCTAGTTAGGTGCACATACTCTACCATCCTTTAGATTATGAAACACATACTCTTAACTATTAAACTCACTCAAATTATACTCTAAGTAAATATTTTATCTTACTGATTTAAATGCAATTTCATGAACCTTTCATAAATCTCAACACAAATTTATTTACTATTCTAGATTCATCTTAACTCATGATCTATAATTGCTTAGAGGCGAATCTGTGTAAATCTCTATTTCGTTTAATTATTAATTATAATTATTTATTTTATTTTATTTTGTTTTGTTTTATTTTTACTTTTATGCAATTTGATCTTGTCAAAATGTTTTAATTAATAATCAAGGTGCAAACCTCTTTTTTGAGTGCAAAACTTGAAGAAATGTTAACACCTTAAAATATTTGATTCTCTAGGGGCTTGAGAGATCTATCTTAGATAGATCTAAGATGTTAGAACAAAAACTTTTGTGATCCATAAAGCAGATAAATGTTTTTCGAATTAATCACTTGATTAATCCTAAAAACATTTATCTAGATCTAAAATGATTTAATTATTAAAAATTATAATTAATAATTCTATTTTTTTATTTAACGTATTTTTATTTTAATGTAATTTGATGGAATCAAAATATTTAAATAATATAACATAACTATATATTACAACATTTTTTATAATGAACTAAAAATATAAATATGTTTTTTCAAAAGTTATTAATATCTTATAAATTTATAATTTAATTAATTTTACTACTAAATATTTTATAAATAAATAAATAAATACAAAATAATTAAAACATTTATAAATAAATAAATAAATACAAAATAATTAAAACATTTTTTTTTCTCTTATTTTTCAGATTCAAATTTCAAGAAACCGAAAACGAAAACTCAGATTCAAAGTTCAAGAACCCTAAAACCAAAACGAATGACTTCGCAATGCTACGAACCAAGTAGTTTCGTCATGCTCACTCTGACGCCTCTTGTACATATTTGGGCACGTTTACTGAACAAACCCAGTTCTTGAAGTCTCCCGTATGTACACCTAATAGCCTCGCCCGTATGTGCACCTTACATGGTCAGATTTATTTAAAAAAAAAAACAAGACAATGGCAGCCTTCAATGCGTCTGGCTTCCAAGTTCCTACCGCTTATCCAAAGAACTGTTGAATTTGGTTTGTTCAATAAAAGTGACAATGCAGGAAAATGTACAACAGGCGTGACAATGAGTAAGAAACTACAATAGGTTGGAGAACGATGATATATATTTTTCAGGTTATAGTTTTATTAATGTTTTGGATAGAATATATTTACAGTTAGATTTAAATTTTGTTTAAATTTAAAGGTAAGTATATACTGCTTAATCTAATTAATAAAGTTATAACTTAGGAAAATAATGGTAGCCTTAAAAACTGCAATACATATTTCCCAAACTATAACTTCATTAATAAGATTGAGCAATATATAAATCTATTTAAATCTAGTCCATTGAATTTGGTTTGTTCAATAAGACTGACAGAGAGTACCACACGTTGCAAAACAGGTCCGTAGCACTGTTTAGGAGTCTTTTTGTTTTGGGCTTCGGCTGAACCCCACACGAGCAACCTTTTCCGGAGTCCTTGAGTTGCGAAAGTACTTATTATAATGTCCTGGAGATTTAAATTTTAATTGGTATGATTCACATTTGGTACTTTAATTATATTTTAATGGGATTTTCATGGTTTCTTACATCATTTATGAATGAACTATCACCGTCTTCAAAGTTATGTAAATTTCAACAGATTCATTCAAATTTCAAATCTATAGCTATAGACACTACGTTGTCATTTTGCATTCATGACTACAAACTATCATTGTCTACAAAATTATGTAAATTTCAACAGATTCATTTAAATTTCAAATGCACAGCCATATAGATGACACAGACACTACATTGTCACTTTGCATTGATGACTAAAAACTCACTTTATAATGTTTTCTCAACTACCTCTGACTTGTTGATTAATTGTCATAAATAACCTTTAACCTTGCCTTGGTGTATTGTTGATAGTTTTTGGTAATCAAATGTAGTTTTGTGAAAAAAATGTAGTTGATAACACTTCTTATATGTATTACATTTTATTCTCATTCAAGGCTACTATTAAGATTGAACTATGAACATTGAAAGGGTTGTCTATTTTCACATATTTAAGTGGAATTAACTATTCACCAAAGGTAAGTTGCCATTCAAGTTGACCATTAACATAAGTTATTTAACTCTCTCATGAGAATGCAACAACAATGAAGGAGAGAGAGTTGGATGCCTTTCTATACCTTGTTATAGCCTACCTCTTGTTAATGTCAATCATATCTTTGGGGTTAGCCTTTTGGCATACCTAGATCCCTTTCTATTTCAAACATAAGACCATATACGTTCATCATTATTTGTTGTTTGAGAAGTATTAAGAATTGAAAGCCTTTGTGTGCATGAAGCAACTAGAGGGTCTACTTGAATTATCATATTGCAATTAAGGTGACATAAGCCCAAATTGACATGTTTTTAGCATCAATTCATCATCCTTTGAATACCTTTTTCCTATCACTATACCATCTTATAAGTCACTATACCATCTTGTAACTCATTTGCTCACAACAATGCATTTTTTAGCAAGGTACATCATTTCTAGCATTATGTCACTTTTAATGTTCATTCTTACATATTAAGGAAATAATCTACTTTTTATGCGCACTAATGAGAATTTATGAGAAATACTTAGATAGACTCATACTAGTACCCTTGGAGACAACAATAAACGATTTGGAGAACACCTTTGTGTTATTGAAACACTTTTATCTTGCAACAACACCATCAAATCACATTGTTGCAACACCCTAGCTAGGGGGAATGAATAAATAAATGGAGAGAAAATTGTTATAATTGTGTAATAAATTAAAAAGATTGCTAGTACTTGTTCCATTTCCATTTTGTGTGTGTGAGGCAATGGTGACACTTGTATCATTGCCTCATCTAAGGAGGTAGACCCCCCCCTTGTCAGTCAAGTGCTAACTATGTTTTACCTAGGGTATAGTATATTTTCATTCACAATGTTGTTAATTTGGTCATTTACATTGTTTCTTAATTATTTATGTTGTTGGGCACTAGCAAGAAAATGATGGTGTGAAAAGTGGTAATGGGGCTAGACTAAAGCATATGTGTAGGAATGCACAATGTATGCCTTGGAATCTAGTGTTGACAAGGCTTGAGCTAATAACCAGGTTGACTTGGCATGGCTAAGGAACATGCATGCATTCTTATAGGAACATGCACACATTCTTACTAATACAAAGATGTTCTTAGAAATGTTCATGCATCCCTAGTGAGATTTGTTTTACTCATGCAGGTCCGCAACACCATTTTTTACCATACTAGGACCACACGACAAAATTTTACACATTTTTTTATTATTACAGTACTTTAAACATCAAATCAACACCATACTTGGTTTTTGGAGTTTTTTTTGGGTTTAAAAGTCTAGTTAAAAAATGGAAAAGCACCCCAAAATATACCCTAAACACAATTGGTATATTAAATTACACATAAATTAATTAATATGAAACCTAATCAAAACCCAAACACCATCATCATTGTATGTTACAATTACTATAAAATAATTATAATCTAATATATTGGACTTCTATATGTTAATATATTAATGAGTACCAATTATGAATGATATAGTTAGTGGACAACAATAACATAGGGTACCAAATTCTTATCATTAACAATGTATTGAATTATTAGAATATCATGTTTGTTTTGTAATTTTATATTATATCGAGAGCAGAGGGTGCAATACATAGAAGAATAAATGAATTAACTAGAAGTTACTTAAAAAAATAATACAAGTGGGCTCTTTTTTAAAATAATTAATATATATACACACACACGCTTTTAATACAAAGTAATTAATACATGTTATATAGTTAAATTATAAAAATATTTACAAATTACGAAATAAAATCAAGTTTAAAATAAATCAACATTGGTTAAAATAATTAAATTCAATATTTGTATTATAATAATATTTTGAATAAATATAATTATTAAAATATAATATATATTTTTTAATATAATAATTAAAAAAAAGAAAATTCAATATTTGTTTTATAATAATATCTTAAATAAATATGTGTGTGGGGTGTAGTTCAATTGAAGATCACTTGTTATGAAGTCATATGTAAAGCCAGAAATTCAAAAAAAAAATAAAAAATTATAACATATAAATATTTGTAATAATTAAATTAAAATATTCATATTTAAATTTAAATTTAATAATATTAATAAATAATATTTATATTAATTTAAAAAAATAAATTTATAATAAAAAATTATTTGATTTTAAAACTCCAACAAATATCATAATTTTTTCATTTTTATTCATCTCAAAATATTTCGTTTAAATATAAATATCTAAAAAATATTAATAAATAATTAAATTAATATTTGAATTAATGATCTTTCTACTACACATTCTTTAAAAGCACACCCTCTCACCTATAAATCTACACTTGCACATTTTTTAAAAACAAACTTCTTATAAATTAAAAAAATTATAATTAAATTATTTGAGTTTGAGGCATTATTGTGCAAAGAGGTGCTCTCTAGTTCATTATTGCGCAAAGAGTTTCTCTTTAGTTCAGTATGGTAAGGGAGGGACGCAAGTTGTTGGGCGCTCTCCTTGCCACGTACGATATAGACCATGTTAGCTTTGATTCCATGTATGACACGTTGCCAATCAGGAGACCCACCTGTCACAATAGCTCAGGAATTAACTCATGTCTCATTTCACGTGTTTTTTGTTGTGATTTATGGTTTAGGGTATAGTCTCTCATTAGCTTAGATTTATTTTTCTTGGGGCCGAAGTGTGGGTGTTATTCTGCATTGAATTTTGCGCGGTCGACTCCCTGATGTTGGACACCCAACGCTTGTTCATCGCACTCAACTGGTTTCTTTGCTGAGAGGATCCGTTTGTGTGGTAAGTGAAGTGGTTTTTGGGGGGTATAGGGGTTATTTATTTGTGGTTCAGGACTACGTCTGTTCCTCTCTATTGCTCCATTGCCATGCTACATCAGTGCTTGGTTGGGTTGTGTGCGTTCGATCGAGGCCCAGATTTCAGTTGGTTGAAAAGTGGAGATATAGGTTTCACGCTCCAATGGATTTTTTCAAGGGTAAATGATCAATTCGATGATTTTTTCATGCAAATTTTCTTGGGTGGATGGTTTTCTCACTATTTTTGTTTGACAATTTTGTGATTTGTGTTGCAGGTAAGCTCGATTGGGTTTGTAGGTGATGTATGTTGAGGGGTCAACATCTTCAACAATGATGTAGCGAGGTTTGTGTAGCTTGGTGGCTTCGTCAATGCCTATCTGATAAGATTTCATTCCTACTAGCTGTTAACTCTTTGTTTTTTAACACATTCAAACCACACGAATTTTGTGTTGTTCTAAATCTTTATGCTTAGGGTTCATTGTGTTTTAATTCTTAGGGAAGTTTGTGTTCTTCTATGTTTTTATGCTTAATGTATATGGTAGTTTATGGAGGTCAATGCCTATGTGCTTCTATGTTTTTATGCTTAGGGTTCATTGTTAGGGAAGTATGTGTTCTTTTGTTTTTTTATGATTAGTGTGTATGGTAATTTATGGAGTTGAATGCTCAATTCCCTTTTGGGTTTTTATGCTTAGGGTTCATTGTGTTTTTATGCTTGGGGAATTTTGTGCTCTTCTGTGTTTTTATGCTTAGTGTTTATGGTAATTTATCAAGATGAATGCCAAATTGTATCTATTCTAAAGTAAGGAGACCATGTTTTAATATTTTTTGCATTGTCTGGCTTCGCAAGCATTGGTAGAGAGGATGGATAAAAAACCCTCACAGAATTGCAAGCTCTAGCAGAGAGGATGGATAGAAAGCCCTGGCAACTTTGCAAGCTTTGGTAGAGATAATGGATAAAAAAACTTTAACCATTGTAACTAGGTTGGCTTTAGAACTAGGATCTAAAATTGGGATTTAAATTGTCTCTTGGTCTCAGGATGGTCTCATACCTTTGCCTATGGTGATAAAAATTATGGATGCCTTTGCCTATGGTGCTAAACCTTCTTCTTCCTTTTCCTATGGTGCTAAACCTTCTGCTAAGAGGTAAACTGGTTCTGGATCGATTTGATAAAATGTAACTGGTTATACGGGTTTCCTTATTCTGTCAAATTCAATGCTTATGTAACTTCTTATGAGCAAGGTACTAGCTATATTATTATAGGGAATGTTTCATACTCTCTAATTGGATCTACTCTGTGTTGAACCTTTAATTAAACTGAGAGGGGGGGAGTGAATCAATTTAATGCATTCCTGATCTTTTAAAACTTTTCATTAAGCTATTTACACCTTCATTTCATATCCAATTTAATGTGCAAGTAATCTTACAATGCAAGCAGCAAGTATTAGTTTAATATAGCAGTAGACTTAATATGAGAGTTGCAGGTGTTAAGCAGATGATACATATCAGATTCAATACATAACTATCATGCACAGAGACACCAGATATAAGTGGAAACCCATAACGGGAGAAAACCACATCTTATTATTGTTGTGATGCAATGACTCCTACTCCCTCTCACCACTTGTTTTATGCGGGCACCAACCTACAGGAGGCTCCAACCTCAATTTTTCAAGCTATAACTTGCAAGGAAAGCACCAACTCCTTCCAATTTTAAGCGAGGCACCAACCTACGGGAGCGTCAACCTTTATCGGCCTCTGTGACGGCTATTAAGGCAGACACTTGCTGATTTACTCGAATATCAGCTCTTATCAGCTATATTCTGTAGCCATCTTCTCTTCTTCTCTTAATCTTCTGCAGCTTTATTCTTCTATATTATGCATTCTCTATATACGCTCTCTCTCTCTCTCTCTCTCTCTCTCTCTTCTAACACACACTTTACATATCAAAATGATATTACTTATAGAATTTCTTGATGACTGTTTGTTTTCTTCTAGGAATTCGAAATGAATGGTCATACCCCTTGGTCTTCTGCCTCCTCATTTCTTTATCCAACTCATTTTAAAAATCATAATAATATGTACACAATTTCATGCTACAGTGGGATTTTGTCTTTTCTTTAGGATACTTGCCTTTGCATCACAAAAAATGAAAAATAATTACATCATTTACATTCACATTCTAAATTACATATTTCAATATCACTCAGCTCCTCTTCTGAACTTTGGCTTACTGGATTTTGTCTTTTTCTACTGCTGTTAAGAAACTGTTCTGCATCATCTTTGTTTACTGTCATCTGCATATTCCTTGTTTTACGTGCTTATTCACAGTAGACTCATTCGAGTACATATACCTGTCAAACCTGTAATCTCATTTTTTCTCTGCATGCTCTCCTTTTCCTTTTCCATAACTGCATTCAAGTTTCATGCCCAAGCATTTCCATATCCGGCAATCTCACACTTGTCCTATTCCACGCTGGCAATTTCAAACAAATAAGGCTGGGCTATTTTAATATCTTAATTCAGAGAATTTAGATATTAATTTCATACTCCTCTATAGTTACAAATCCGAAAATCTCTTATATGGACGTATGCGCTAACTTCGCATTACAACCCTCATATGCAACATAATAGTTGATTATTGAACCATAATAAAACCAAACCTTATGACATTAGCATAGTGAATAAGAGTGTATCGTCCTTTGGCTCCAGGTCCACGAAGCATTGCACCCTGCCTTTTTATATATATTGCGCATCGTATATATATATATATATATATGGTTTGGGCTTTTGTATATAAGGCGCATAATCCATTGGCTATTAAAACCATGTTAATTGACCTTCGGCATAATTAATCACATATACATATTCTATTATATGTAATATATCCATATACATATTTCAGCGCCCTTCAATAATTAATGGAGTCCCACAGTACATCTCATACCTTTATGAACTTGTGAACCATGATAAAAAGCTTTTAATATACTCCGTCAAACCTTATATATTAAGATTATAATATTCGAAAAACATTAATAAACGTTATTTCTATGACTCCTTTGGGCCCACGATACAACCAATCAAACACGCGCGTCATACCTTTTTTTTTCGGGCTCTTCCATTAAACTTCGTGTGGTCTGAACAATCGCATCGGATGTCGGCCCACCCCGGATCGGCGGCTTATATCCCATTTCGCTCGGCGTCTTTGGTCGGTGTATAGCAGCATTACAGTTAAACGGTGGCTTCCATCCAGCCTATGCCACGTGTCACGAAGTCTATGGAATCATTTGCGATTTACGCAAAACCACCTTACGGTCGAAATGTGGTGATGGAAAAACCTACATAGCCTTCTTGATTCCCCAAACCATGTTCTTGTTGTGAGTCTTGGTTCCACTTCCTTCAAGTTTCGTCTTCGTCCTTTTACTCCGGTTTCCACCCGTTATATATGAAAGAGTTCTTTTCATTTATTTAATATGACCCAGGGTTCCATCCTACGCTCCAAGTTCCGGTCCGCATTTGTTATTTATCAAAACGTTCATTGTTCAATGTATTTTTATTATTCGACTCCGCTCCATTCAATTATATATATATATATGGTCAACTATGGTTCCGCTCCTATTCATGCTGGTTCTTCGGTGTATGCATATATATAGACCATATACTACCATATATATAATGCACAGTTCTACCATATCAATTGAATACAAGTTCTCCATTAAAACTTATGTTATGTGTAACGCCTGGCTGTATGAAAGAATCTCGGAATTTATCTATATATGTACATATTTTTGAAATAACAATGGTTTCTCTGTAATGACATCTGTGGCTCTGCCTCTGTCGCTTCTGTCACTCTGCCTCTGCCTCTACTACTGTGATAACAGCTCTGTCTCCGTATTTGCTTCCTCTGTCTCTGCCTTTCTCTTCATTTCCTCTTTGCTCCATTGTCTGTCTTAGTCTCCTTGTAACTGTTCCTGTTTCTGCATCTGCTACCTCCTTTGCCATCAATGACAACATTTCCAACAGTCTCCCCCTTTGGCATTGATGGCAATACTTTTCTCTGTTTGCCTGCTCTTTCTGTTGTTGTTTGCTCATCCTCCCCCTTTGAAATCAATGGCAAAGGGATACTTTTTTCATTTCCTATCTCTAAGTTATGTTTAGGCCCTCTTCTGCATGCTTCTCCATAGTGATGTAAAAGATTTGTTGAGAGAACACTTTTGAATTTGAGTATACACTGTAAATTGATACAGTTCTAGAATAATAGCTTGGTGTTCTTTTGCTTTAATCCTTTGATCCTAAGGACTTGATTCATGCTTTCCTTGCTGGCTGTTCTCCCCCTGGAATGATATTTTCGTTTTGTTCTCCCCCTGAAATTGTGCTTTCTCTTTATATCAGAGAGTAGCATCTGCAGATACTACCCCTAGTTTATCTCTCAAGTATTCGAATGGTTCTCTTGCAAGTGGTTTAGTAAATATATCTGGTCTCTGTTCTTTTGTTGGTACATAGTCCAGTTTTACTATCTTCTGAGCCACTAGTTCTCGGAGGAAATGATACTTGATTGGTATATGTTTAGTTTTTGAGTGAAGTATAGGATTTTTAGATATACTTATAGCACTTATATTATCACATTTGATTGAAATAGGCTCATCAATTCTTACCTTCATGTATTGAAGAGTTTGCTTCATCCACATGACTTGTGTACAACATGCTGCTGCTGCTATATATTCTGCTTCAGCTGTAGACAGAGAGATGGATGTTTGTTTCTTGCTTAACTATGCAACTAGGCTTTCTCCTAGATAGAATGCACCTCCACTTGTATTTTTTCTGTCATCCACACAGCTGGCCCAATCTGCATCTGTGTATGCTGTTAAAGTGAATTTTTTGGTTTTAGGATACCAAAGTCCGTATTGTGCTGTTCCTTGTAGATATCTGAGTATTCTTTTTATTGCCAAAAGATGGTTTTGTTTAGGTGTTGCTTGATATCTTGCCACTAGTCCTACGCTAGCAATATGCAGTCTTGAAGAGTTTGTCAATCACAGTAGGCTTCCTATCATGGATCTGTAGAGTTTTTGGTCTACATGCGGACCCATCATCGGTGTTACCTAGCTTGCATCCGTGATCATGGGGGTAGTCACAGGTTTGCAGTCCTCCATTTTGAATATTTTCAGCATTTCTTTTAAGTATTTTTCCTGAGAGATGAATGTGCCTGTGTTCTTTTGCTGAATTTGCAGTCCCAAGTAGAAACTGAGCTCTCCAATCATAGACATTTCAAACTCTGTTTTCATCTCATCGGAAAACCCTTTTTCTAGTTCATCTCTGTTGTTTCCAAACATAATGTCATCAACATATACTACAACAATCAGGAGTTCATCTTCATGGGATTTTATGTATAGGTTGTTGTCTACTCCACCTCTCTTAAAACCACTGTTTTTGCAAATATTTATCCGATCTTGAGTACCAAGCACGGAGAGTCTGTTTCATTCGAGTCCATATAGGGCCTTCTTCGGTCTGCACACATAGTCTTCTTTTTCTGTTAAGGAGAAGCCTTCTGGTTGTTCCATGTAGACTTCTTCTTCTAAGTCTCCATTCAGAAATGCAGATTTTACATCCATTTGATATAATTTGAAGTTTTGGTAGCATGCAAATGCCAAAAACATTCTGATAGCTTCCATTCTAGCTATAGGAGCAAATGTTTCATCGTAATCCAATCCTTCAATTTGTGAATATCCTTTGCAGACAAGTCTGGATATATTCCTGATTACCTGTCCTTCCTCATTCATTTTATTTTTGAATACTCATTTTGAGCCTATGGCATTTTTCTCAGCAGGTCTAGGAACTAGTTCCCAGGTATTTTTCTTTTCAATTTTTTCTAATTCTTCATTCATTGCTTTTACCCAAGACTTGTCCTTGCTGGCTTCTTCAAATTTCTTTGGCTCTATTTGTGACAGCATGGCTATGTATACCTCCTCGGTTTGTTCTGTTAGCTGCCTTCTTTTCTGGACCCCTGCTTCCTTGTCTCCTATGATCTGATCTTCAGGATGATTCTTCTGAGTGTATCTTGAGGGGGTTTTCGAGCTCAGCTCTGCATCTTCTGTTGTCTTACTTGTTTTATCATCATTCTGGTCTTCCTCTTCATGGTTGTCTGATGGACTGCACCAGTCTGTATTTCTTGTATTGTTTGGAAGTTCTTCATCAAATCTCACATCAATACATTCAATTATTTTTCGAAGTGTCTTGTTGTAGCACCTGTACCCTTTTCTTTTGGAATCATATCCTAGAAATATCCCTTCATCTGCTCTTGCATCAAATTTTCCAAGATTTTCATCATTATTCTTTATGTAACACTTGCTACCAAAGATCCTGAAGTGTTTGATTGAGGCTGGATTTCCATGCCACAGTTCGTAGGGTGTCTTGTCACTGCTTGGCCTTAAGTGAGCTTTGTTAAGGATATGTACTACTGTGTGCACTTCTTCTACCCAGAAGGTTTGAGCAATATTATTCTCTTGCATCATGGCTATGGCAATTTGTTGAACAAATCTGTTTTGTCTTTCTTCTACTCCATTCTGCTGAGGTGTTCCTGCAATAGTGAATTGTTGTTTTATGCCATGTTCATTACATAGGTCAGCAAAGTCATAATCTATAAATTCTCCTCCTCTATCTGATCTGATACATTTTAGCTTGCATCCAGTTTGATTTTCTGCTAATTCTTTTAATATCTTAAACTTTTCCAGTGCTTCTGATTTGTTCTTGAGAAAATCAACCCATGTCATTATGGAGAAATCATCTATTATCAGCATGAAGTAGGATTCTCCACTTGGTGCCTTAGTTTTTGCAGGTCCACACAGATCCATGTGCACAAGCTGGAGTGGTCTTCTTGTTGATAACTCCTCTTTGGCCTTAAAGGATGTGCGGGTCTGTTTACCCAATTGACAAGATTTGCATATGGTATTAGAAGCCCTCTCAATTTCTGGCATGTCTTTGACAACTTTATTCTTACTTAGTCTGATGATGTGATCGAAGCTTAGATGTCCCAACCTTTTATTTCATAACCATGACTCTTCTAGCTTGCTAAAATGACATGCTTCATCTCCCTCTTTCACAATGTAAACATTACTCTCTGTTCGAACACCCTTGAGCAGAGTCTTACCTGTTGTGCTTGATCTGACTACACAATCTTGTGCTCTAAAGAGAACTTCATAGCCTTTATCACACATCTGACTGACACTCAGTAAATTATCTTTCAGCCCATCTACATATAATACATCTTGGGCCTTTCCTCTGCCATTGTCTATGCTGATTAAACCTTTTCCCTTGATCTTTCCTGATTTGTCATTTCCAAAAGTGACATTGCCCGATTTCTTTACATCAGGAGTTAAAAACTTGTTTTTGTCTCCTGTCATGTGTTTAGAGTAGCCACTGTCCAAATACCATTGACTCTTCAAATCTTGAGCATTTAAAGCCAAGTCACATTTATTCACCTTCTTTATCCATTGGAGGCCCCCATTTGTTTGGTATGAATTATATCCTTTTAGAGAACACTTGGAAGATATATGTCCAACTTGATTGCATATAAAACATTTGATTATAGCTTTTGCAGAATTGTGAGCATGAAAAAAATTGCTTTGACTCATAAACCTCCTTGAGGTATTGAACATCAGTCTTTGTCCATACTTTCTACAATCAATAATTCTATGGCCAAAATCCTTACAATAAAAAAAATAACCATAGAAATTACTTGCATACCTGATGTAAGGTTGTCTCTTCCATGCTTGCATCTTTTGTTGGTTTGAATAATTCCTCCTTGCATGACAATATGCAGCAATGTGTCCCAGCTTGTGGCAGACATAATAGGTGGCATTCTTCATAGGAGGCAAGAATCTCGTTAGATGGCTTCCAAATTTGATATAATCAGGAATATATGATCCTTTCTCTGTTGTCTTAGTATTTGGTACAATCTTTGTTATTAGAGGTTTCTTCTAGTCTTTGTCTTTCTCATTACATGTTTCTTCCTTTGTAGGAATTATTTGAGTTGCATCATGTTATCTAGCACTTTCCCTCACAAAAATTATATTTTTGTTTTCTTTGCCTTTACTTGATTCTCCTTCATAGCCTATCCCAGTTTTATTAGAGGAGATATTTGAGTATCAAGATTTCATTCAACTTACCGGGAGCTTGTCATTTGAGAAGGGTATATAGAAACTTTATGTTGAGCACTTTCTAATTTCTTTCTCAGACACAGAATTTCTTCTTCCAGCTTCTCTTGTTCTCGAGCTTTATCTTTGATTTGTTGAAGTAACATATCTTCTATATTCTTGGCTTCTTCAAGCCTTACCTTCAGCTGCATGAGGACTTCTGAATTCTGTTCTTCTTTCACACTTTGTAGGAGAATCTCTTTTTGTTTTCTGCATTTTAGTTTGAGTCTGTCAATCTCCTCTAGAGCACTTCTTAGCTCCCCCTCAAGTTCGACTTCCCCTTCTTCTTCTTCTTCTAGCAAGAGTCCTTCAAGATCTTCTATGGCCATTAGTAAAAATTCAGAGGTTCCCTCTTCTGAGGATTCATTTGAGTCTTCAGATGCACTGCTGTCTTGTTGAGCATAGAAGGATTTTCTACTAAATTTCTTTCCTTTCTGCCAGTTCTTTGATGTATTTTTCCTTGATTCTTGAGTTTGATTCCTTACTTTCTTGTGAGGACACTTAGCAGCATAGTGTCCAACTCTTCCACAGTTAAATCATTTTAAAGGAAGTTTACCTTTGTATTTACCTGATCCTTTATCCAGTTTCTTGACAAATTTAGCCTCTTCTTCATCAAAGGAAGAACATGTATCTTCCTTTTCTTCTTTCTTCTTTTCTTTTTTAAAGGCTGCCTCCCTTGTACTTGGCTTCTTCTGTGGGAGTCTCATCTCATAGGCTGTTAGATTTTCAAGTAACTGGTTCATAGTCAAGGTCTCCCAATCAGCTGTTTCTTCTATTGCAGACACCTTGGGATTAAACCTGGATGGAAGAGATCTTAGAATCTTTTGTACAATTATACTTTCTGGTATTGTTTCTTCAAGAGCTTTCATACTGTTAACAATTTCTGCAACTTTTAAGAAGAAGCCGCCAACATCTTCATCATCATTCATTTTTAAATTTTCAAACTGGGCTCTATATACTTGAAGTTGGTAGTCTTAACCTTTTTATTTCCCTCATGGATATTCTCTAGAGTGTCCCACATATCTTTGGCAGTTTTATTGTGCATTATTTTGATAAACTCAGCTTCACATAGTCCATTTAAGATTGCATTCATTGCTTTTGCATTAGCTACAAAGCTTTTTTTAGCTTCTTTCTCTGTATCAGTTGACTTTGTAACATATCCAATTTCCACAGTATCCCAAACTTCTAATCCTAAAGACATTATATAAGCTTTCATTCTTATTTTCCAAAAAGCATAATTTGCACCTGTAAAGAAAGGGGCTTTATTGGTTGAGCTTCCTTCTTGACTTGCCATCTTAAAAGCCTAGGATCTCCTTTCAGTTGTTAGACTGATATACAAGGAACTTGATCTGATACCAATTGTTGAACCTTTAATTAAACTGAGAGGGGAGGGGGGGGGTGAATCAGTTTAATGCATTCATGATCTTTTAAAACTTTTCATTAAGCTAATTACACCTTCATTTCATATCCAATTTAATGTGCAAGTAATCTTAGAATGCAAGCAACAAGTATTAGTTTAATATAGCAGTAGACTTAATATGAGAGTTGCAGGTATTAAACAGATGATACATATAAGATTCAATACATAACTATCATGCACAGAGACACCAGATATAAGTGGAAACCCATAACGGGAGAAAACCACATCTTATTATTGTTGTGATGCAAAGACAAGCTCCTACTCCCTCTCACCACTGTTTTTCTGCAGGCACCTACCTACAGGAGGCTCCAACCTCAATTCTGCAAGCTACAACTTGCAAGGAAGCACCAACTCCCTTCAATTTTCTATAGGCACCAACCTACGGGGCTAGCCTTTATCGGCTACAAACGGCTATTAAAATTTGAATGTTTGCTGACTTACTCCAGATATCATCTCTATTCTATATCTACTCTTCTTCTCTTAATCTTCTCTGCTTTATTCTTCTACATTTTGTATTCTCTATATCTGCTCTCTCTCTCTCTCTCTCTCTCTCACTCTCTCTCTCTCTTCTAACTCACACTTTTTTGCATATAAATAAATCTTATTATAAATTTCTTGATGAGTTGTTTGTTTTCCTCTAGGAATTCGAAATGAATGGTCATACCCCTTGGTCTTCTGCCTCCTCATTTCTTTATCCAACTCAATTTAAAAATCATAATAATATGTACACACTTTCATGCTACAGTGGGATTTTGTCTTTTCTTTAGGATGCTTGCCTTTGCATCACACACAATAAAAATAATTAAAACATTTACATTCACATTTTCAATTACATATTTCAATTTCACTCAGCTCCTTTTCTAGATTTTTGGCTTTACTGAATTTGTCTTTTCTTGCTGTTGTTCAGAACCTGTTCAGCATACACTTTGTTCAGTGTCATCTGCATATTCCGTGTTTTCTGTGCTTATTCACCTATCCGACTCATTACAGTACATATTCCTGTCAAACCTGTAATCTCTGTGTATCTCTGCATGCTCTCCTTTTCCTTTTCCATAACTGCATTCAAGTTTCATGCGCAAGCATTTCCATATCCGTCAATCTCACACTTGTCCTATTCCATGCTGGCAATTTCAAACAAATAAGGCTGGGCTATTTTAACATCTGTTATCACTCAGGTTTTCCTTGAAGTTGTGGAAAAGGAAAGTATACCCGAGGTAACCACAAACCAACCTTCAGATGCAGAATCTAGCCAATCTGCATCCAGAGAGGGCTCTCTCTTTATGATTTATCTTTGTTCTTAGAAAGTTTTAGGCTAGTTATACGTCCAAGAAATTTGTTTGGAAATGGTGGAATTCGCCAACTAAGGGCAAGGTTGAATATTTTCAGTCCATTGGGCTATGGAGTCAAAGGATGGCTTTACTGGATTTCTATTCTACACACAAGATGGCTTTGCAGGGCAAGATAGCCAAACAGAGAACAATCCTTAACTTTTAAAGTGGATGGAATGGGTTTGAAGGGATGAAAGGCAGTTAAGAATCTTTCACCATGTTCAAAAGAAAGAAATGAAATGATTACAAATAAAGAGCAGTGAAGAATTCTTTACTATAGTAATCAAAATGTTTAAATTAGCGAAGCAAGAGCAATTAAGAATTCGTTGCTTATAACTAATTTAGAGGAAAACATTTAGAATAATCACAACTGAACTCAGAGTACAATTAAGTAAATTCTGAGTTATTCTTTTATGTAAAGTATTCAGAAATGGACACAATGATATTATAAACAAATATAAAACTTAAGACATAGGATAGAAAGACTTATTGAACTGCAGTCAGACTCATGAATCCTGGAAAAAGTCCTGAGCTTCAAATTTTCATCCAGCAAGCCACAAATAAATTTCTCCAAAACGCTTTTATTCCAAAAACATCAATGTCACAGCGAAGTAGTAGAATCCACACTCAATACTCTCTTTGAGGGTTTATTTATACAAAAAATGATTGAAAATATCTCACACTAACCTAGCCACTAATCTAGGGTGACTAATGAATAAGTTACAATAAAAAGGAGACAAATGGTCTCGTAGATAGGACAAAAAGTAATTGCTGGTGTGTTGTTTCCTTCTTTTGTGGCTGTGCTGGAGGCAGGTGCTATAATAGGGCTCGATGCTGTCCCTTTGAGTAATTCTTTTGCTTGTTTGATACTCTTTGTTTCTACTGATACTCTTTCAACTGCCCAACTAATACTCTTTAACCTGTGCTCATTATTTATTCTTTACATGATAGTAAAAAGATAAAATTCTCAACCTGAAGATAAATTTCATAAAATGTCCAATAAGTATTCCCACCATTGATCTTCTGCTATTATGGTTCTTTTAAGTTTCCTTAATGTTTCATCAGCCTCTGTGTATCTGTAAAAAGTGGGCTGATTAGGGAACAAATACTTTATTTCCTGCTCAAGACGAAACAAATTCTTTAACATGTCGTAGAGATTCCTCCCTGTTGGCAATGTTGCTTGTGACGAACTGATAGAATGAGCAGTTGTGTTATGAGCATGTATATCTATTTTATTAACATAGGTTTCCAGATCCATTATCTTGTCCTTTGAGAGCATAGGACTAGGTAACCCATTGTCCAATAAAACCTGAAATTTACCTTTAAAAGCATTGATTTCTTCCGGAATATCTGAGCATTTCCTTTCCAAATTCTGCATAAGAGTTCTTTTGGTAAAAACTCTTTTTATTTCTAAAATAGTGCCTATCCTGTCATCAATTCCTAACTCTGCAAGCTGTTGCTTAGTCCGGGTGTTCAAAAACTGTATAAGTTGATTGGCTTGCTCAGGTCTGCCCCTTAATTCATCTCTTGTTTTGTCTATTTCTTCCTGAGCTACTTTGATCAAGTCATTCTGTTCAAAGATTGTTTGAACAAAGGACCAAATACTTTTTATTGACTCAATAATATTATCCCAAAGAATTTCATTTATTTCTCTCAAAGGCTTCTCTAATGAAAGATCTTTTTCTAAAGCCTTGACCAATTTTTCCAATATTTTAATTTCCCTGGTATTATCAGCAACAGTCTTCTTAGACATATCATATTTCTGCTCCAAATTTACTAGCTGCAATTTTGTGGTTTGAAGTTCTGTGACTCTGAGTTTTAAACTTTCCATTTGTTTTACCAATTCATCAAAACTTAAACCAGAAGTGTCTACCTGTGCTGAATCTGTTTGTTGATCTGCTGTTGTGGTACCTGTAGTGATCTCTGTTGTGGATGTTTGCATGATATCCTATTTTTCTCTTAATGCCTGTTCTAATTCTTTCTCTGTTTCACTCAGTTGCTCAGTCATTTTTAATAGCAACTCCATCATTTCTTCCTGTGAATTTTCCTTCAAAACTTCTTGGGTCTGGGGATGCCTTGAGGCTGGCAATTTCAGCTTCTTTCTCAGTGCAGCGATATCATCATCTTTCTTTTTAATTAGTGCCTCAATGCTTTTGATATCTTTGGGATTGTGACCTAAACTGATGATTATATCTTCCAGAGACTTTATTCTGTTATCTTTTGCCTGAGAAGAAGCCTTCTCAATTTGCAACTGTGTGTTTGTATTATTTAAAGAATCTCGCAGCCTAAGGACTGCCATGGCCTTATCAGTAAGGGTGGAGTATATCATTTCCCCAGTTTGTCTATGCAACTCTATCTGGTCCAAGGGATGAATGTCTTTTACCAGGACCTCAAAATTGGTTCTAATATAATCAGATGCTGTCATGGGCTTTGGTACCTTTGATTTTAAATGGCTCATCATCATTTTTCCTTGTTGAATGTCAAATTCTGACATCAATCTTTCCTGATTGTGTGGAGCCATTTTTAGATACTGATCATATACCTTCATTATCAATGGATCATTCTTTGCTTTTATATTAATGAAAGTTCTCTTTATATCACCTGCATATGTTTTTGGTGGCTTAAAAGAAGATACTTCAGTACTCAACTGTTTTTTCAATTCTTTTCCTTTGTGGCCTGTGTGTGTTCCACTAACTGTGCCAGTTAGTTTACTATCTTCTCTTTCATCATCAAACATCTCATCAATAATTTCCACTTCTGGAAGTGGATTGGGTTTCTGCTTTTTAGCTTCATGTAGCTCTGAGGATTCTTTGGGAGGAGTAGGATATGGAGCCTGTCTTTTCTTGCCTATTTCCATATTAGATGGAGTTTGCAATTCTAAAACTTCAGGATGATTTACTTGAGTAGGAGAAACCTGTGTTTGATCTGGTGCCCTGGAGGTTTGAGGTTTCTCTACCATGATGAAAGTTTCAATGACCTGTATTCCAGGTTCTTTCCCTTTACCTTTAAACTCTACTGCAATTGATGGAATCTCTTTCTGTAACCCCTGTTGGAGATTTCCTGCTGAAGAGTGCCAATGTGAGGTACCTGCACTTGACCAAAAGATTCTAGGTCAAACTTTTTCTCAAGATATTTCATAATTTTGTTTCTATTGTCTTCTTCATTATCTTGCTCAACTACTGTTCCTTCCACCCACTCATCTTGGTTAGCATATTGTTCTATTTCAGGAATCCTGTGGTGAATATATGGGGATGATTTGTTCTTCATTCTTTTATCACAGATAAAACCGAATGGATCATAAGGAATCCAACGAAAACTCCTTGGTAACTTGCAATGGTTTTGTAGGATATCTTCTGCTTCTCGCTCAGCGTCCCTAGAATTGCATATGAAGGGACCTAATTGACTTTTGATCCTGAGTTGGGCTTTCTTTTTTACACTACAAAAATGAATCATATCAGAATTATTCATTTCCCTGAAATATTCTAAGGCAAAAAGTCTCATAGGCACATATTTTGGCAACCTGAATGGATATAATTCACATCCATATATTCTGATGATTGAATGATTTTGATATAAATACCAGTCCCCAACTTTATATGTCCTTGAAAGCTGCAAAGTCTTCTTAATCTCATTACTGAGCCTTGGAGGGGGAATTCCAGTCAACAAGGTAGTTTCAGGATATACAAAAAGATCAATGAACTCAGCATAAGAATAGGGAGAATTATAGGAAGAGTCAGTTATGGCAAGCCAAAATATAACTGATCTAGGGTTTCCCTTGGCATCAAGCTTTTTGACAGGAAAAGGAAACTTCTCTGATTGATAATAGATGATGAGATGGTAAATGACTGAGGAATATTTAAACACTTTCTCATTATCTAGCCTCATGAACTGGTCATGGATTTTATTGGCAATGAGAGATGCAAAGTCATATTTTACTGCAGGAGGTTGCCCAGGAGTAAAAATAGACAGCAATACCAGGGTTATTTCATCAACATATTCACTTGTATTGAAACCCATGACAAAGGATATCATATTGAGGATGAGTCTGCCCAGCTTATTAAAATAAGCAAAACCATAGGGAGGAGGTCCCTTAGGTTGATGTTCAGGCAACATAAAAGTTTGGCAAATGCATTTAAATTTTTCTGGAGATATTTGGGTAGACTTTTCAAGTAGTTCTTCCATGGACAAAGGAGTAAGATCTTGATCAGGTTCAAAATGGAGCATTGTATTGATAGCCTGAGGAGTGATGGGGAAAAGGATACTCTAGTCAGGAGACAACACTGCCCTTTGAGTTGAATCATAGTTGGAGTGGCAGTAGTGGATGATTTCTGGGAAAATATAGACTGAGGGGATAAGATATCTTGGGAAATTGGATTCCCACAACCCAATGACATCCAGACCTTTCGAATAATCGTCTCTGCTGCGACAATAAATTCGAAGGGGACTTTCATCAAAAACTAAGTATTTAATTTGAAAGTCTTTATCCACTAAGGGCAAGTATTCTAACTCTCTGTGAGGGGCATTCAATGGGGTTACATTCAGGGCTGCCGGAGCTTCCATTTTGGTTCTTGTGTATTCAAAATGGAAGTTTCGGGGTTTTCTTCACAGATCGGGTACAAATTTGATTCAGGGAGCTTTGATTTTACTTGCAGGAACTAGAATAGACTGATATTAACCCTTTTCTAGACTCTGGCGTGAATTTTAACACAGGAAAGTGGATTTTTCAGAGAGTTTTGGCAAGAAAAACAAATAAATACCTGTTTAATGGAGAAATTTGAAATTTACAGGTACTGGTCGATGGCGGACGGATGCTTGGGCACTGGTTTAACAATGGTGTTCGGAAATTTGGTTGGCGGCGTCTCAATCAGCGAAATTTTCAAATTCTTCAAAGGAGGACGCAGTCGTTTTCAGCAGTGAAAATGACAGAAAAACACGAATTTTTGTTTTATTTACAAAGTCAATGGGAATTTTGATTTTTTCGAGGATGACGTCATCCAGTATGGGAGGACGCGTCACCGAGACTGGGCGGTAAGCGGTGTTTTCCGCACCGCTCTTTGGGAGATGGTGGTATTCAGCGCGGAGGGAGCGATTCCATTAATCGTTTGACACGTGGTCGGAGGACTATTCCAAAACCACTGCGCCCCTGCTCGTTATCTTCCGGACGTGAGATGGCCAGCGGAATGATCCTGGGCCGTTGATCATCGGGGAGGTGATCTGACGGTGGATGGGATGTGGAATTGGCAGAGTTTTAACGCGCGGCCCCGACGGGGTTTTAAAACATGATTAACTTAATTAAATATCCCAGGGGGGCGTTTGATTGGTGGAATAAATGGTTATTAATTAATCCTGGTGATTAATTAACCCCATAGTTTATACATGGTTACGGCAAGGTCAAGGGTTTTTAACCAAGGTTAAAGTATCGGGCAGAATTAAAATGCTAAGGGAATGGGTTTTATTTTTTCGTTTTAAACATATAAAACTATATGTTAAAACTTTTTTCTATATTTCTTATTATATGGTAATAAATAGATGTCATTTATTCACCATAGGGGTAGGGAAATATTTTATATGGGTATATTTTAGCCAAATGGTTTTTATTGGGGGATTTTTATTCAACAAAAGGGATTAATTAACTTTGGCCAAAACTTATAATAAGAGGGGTTTTTTGGGATATTTAGGTAAGAAGAAGTTATGTACTATAGGATAAGGTCTTTTTACTGGGGATTTAATAAATAAATCAGAATTTAGCATGACAAAGGACAAGGTAAACTCAAAATACTTTAACTATAACTAAGAAAGTGAAGATTTCTGAAGCAAATTGTATCATCTTAATTTCAACACTTAAACATAGAATAGTAAGTAATTTTGAGGGTTTATTATGGAAATTTACATGATTTCCCTAAGTAAAATAGAATTTTACTTAGGAAAAGGATAAAAGTGAATGATTATAATGATGAATAACTTTAAGTACTTAGGTCTTTTTGATCATCAGGCCGAGGGTCTGGTCCCTCCAAAAGTCAAGGAAATGCCTTGAGCCCCTTTAATCTCCAAATACCTTAGCACTTTTTAGGGAAATTAGTAAAACTCTTAGGGAAAAATTGATGTGGGAAGTTAATGATTTTGACTTTGCTTCCTTTGAATTTTCCAGTGCATTTCTTGTTTCAGTACTTGTGATGAAAGTTAAAGATCAAACACATTTAGCACCATCATTCATCATATGAAGCTTTGCAACACCATCTACCTACCCTATCTATTTTACACTACCATTTTCTCTTCTTTATTAGGGTGCATTTGGACTTGCAAACCCTTATCAATCTTCTTTTTCTTTTACATGGAAAATCTATCTAATTTTACCCGTATTACATCCAAGGGCTCAGATTAAACTGTTGAGCCCCTTTTATTAACTCTACCTATTTACTTATCTGCCAAGATTAAACTGTTTGGTCAGATATTTATTCTCTATTCTACAACATGAACTTGAAACATGAATGAGTCAAGTTTAAACAGTTTGACTCTTCATAAATTGTGGCAAAAGTTTGACAAACTGCACACAATTGCTTTATTACAGAACATGAAATAGTAGTGGCACTTGGATTTGCACACTTTCCTTGGTCTAATTTTGTTTGGGGTTCATTTCTTTCACTTTTTTGACCAATTTATTTTTCTTACCCTTTGATTTTTCTTTTAGGGTATACCCTCTTTACATTTTTTAATTTTTTTTATTTTTTGATTTTTCAAGAATATGGAACACCTTTGCACAAGAAAAAGGTTTGAACATATTGCATAGTTCAATCAAGACAATCATGAAAAATGACACCTATTGGTATAGGAGTCTAACACTGGCTCCACTTGGGGATGGCTTTTCCTTGTGAAAAGTCAAGAACAGCAGGTCAGATGCCTTAAAAATGTCTTCAGTCTGAACATGTAATCTCCTTCTTCTGGTAGCTTTATTGTATATATGATAATGAAACTTTTGAAGCTTAGGGCCTTCACTTAGGGCTTCAACTTCAAGAAGTCACTATCCAATCAAAACTGATGCATTAGAAAAGGATATATTATGTACAAGTTAGAAAAAATCAGAATATCCTAGTAAATAGGATAAAAATAGTGCCTCAGCATTCGACCATTGACTAGCCCTTCCTCAGCTTCTGAATTGTCCAAGTTCTTTAAAAAGTATGTGTTGTTCCCCTCTAAGGCATGAATGATATAAGGCCCTTTCCATAAGAAATCAAATTTCCCATGTTTTCCTTTTTCTTCCCTTCTGGAATCCCATCTTAGGACTTTGTTTCCTAGTTGAAAATATTCTGCTTTAGTTCTTTTATCAAACATTTTCTTTAACTTTTCCTGCAAGACTTGGAATCGTTGATATACTTCTTCTCTGGTCTACTGCAAGTGAATTGTTTGGTTAATTCTCCTTTGAATATCATTTGGTTCCACTTGAGCCTCCTGAAGTAATTTCATAACAGGAATTCCTAAAGATGATGGGAATCTTGCCTCAATGCCATAAACTAATTCATATGGACTGGTCCCAATTGATTTCTTAGTTGTAAGTCTGTCTGCCCACAATGCATTGGTAAGTTTCTTATGCCAATTCTTTTTATTTTTTTTCCAATAATTTTTTAATGATTTTAATAAGGCTTTTATTGGAAGATTTTGCCAGTCCATTACCCTGAGGGTAGTAGGCTGTTGAATGGCCTAAAGTTATGTGATATTTATGCAGAAACTAATCATTTTCTTAGACTTAAATGCAGCAGCATTATCTGTTATAATTTTCTCTGGACAGCCAAATCTGGAAAGTATATTGGTTTCTAAAAACCCTATAATTACAGAATCATTAGCCTGTCTGCATGGGATAGCTTCAATCCATTTGGTAAAGTAATCTGTGGCAGTAAGAATCCATCTGTGTTGCCTAGAAGAAGAGAGATGAATTTCTCCAATAAAATCTAATCCCCATTGTTGAAAGGGTCTTTCTGTGGAAATTGGTCTTAATGGTAAAGGTAACAAATTTCTTTTACCCTCAAATATCTGACACTTATGACAAGTTGTTACAAATTTCTTAACATCTGAAAACAAGGTAGGCCAGTAAAAACCAGCCCTTAAAATTTTATCTGCAGTTGACTTCCAATAGAGATGTCCACCACAATCCCCTGCATGAAATTCATTAAGTGCCTTGTCAGCTTCATCTTTCAATAGACAATTTAATAAGATTCCTTCATGATTTTTCCAAAATAGAGTGCTATCTAAAATACAATATTTTAAAGATGTCATTTTCAAAAATCTTCTTTTCGTTCTGGACAACCCTGGAGGAGCTTGTAGGTTTAATAAAATATGAATGATATCAGTGTACCAGGGTGAATCTAAGAAAGCTTGACTGATTTGTGGAGTCGCCATCTCCTGTTCGTTATCCAGTTCATTAATGTCTAAGGCTTGGCAATTAGTTTCAGTCATGAGTTGAGCCAAACCTTGACCTTTGATGAGTTTAGTTGGTTTAATTTCGATATCATATTCTAAAATGGTAGCTATCCACTTACCTCTTTTGCCTTCAATACCATCTTGAGTCAAGATGTCTTTAACTACAGCATTAGGCACATAAGCTATCACATGAGAATATAATATATAAACTCTGAAATATTTAATTGCTTTCACCAGTGCAGAAGCCTATTTCTCCATGATATTGTATTTCAAAGATGCATCTCTAAGTGCTTTACTAAAAAATGCTATTGGTTTTTCACACCCTTGATCATCTTTTTGTAGTAAAACAACTGCAATTGTATGTTCAGAAGCAAATGAAAATATAATGAAATCTCTGTCAAACTTTGGACTGGTAAGAACTGGTGTTCTTGTTAAAGCCATTTTGATTTCTTCAAATGATTGCTTGGCTTCTACAGTCCAATCAATGCTTGAATCTTTTTTAAGCATGTTAGTAAGCAATCTAAGTAATTCAGCTAAACTGGAAATAAACCTTCTCAAGAAATTGATCTTTCCTATGAAAGCTTGAAGTTTTTTTATATTTCTGGGATGAGGTATTTGTAAAATTGCTTGTATTCTTTCAGGGTCAATTCGAATGCCATCTTTAGAAATAATGTGACCTAGGAGCTTTCCTTCTTCCAAACCAAACAATGACTTTTTAGGATTTAAAGAAATGCCATATTTTCTGCACTTTATAAACACTTGCCTTAGATGATCTAAATGTTGCTGATCTGTTTTGGAAAAAACTATTAAATCATCTAGATAAATTACCAGAAAATCATGTATTTATTTAGCAAAAGAAATGTCCATTGCTCTCTGAAATGTAGCTCCTGCATTCTTGAGTCCAAATGGCATCTTGACATATTTAAAAGTACCCCACGGTGTTGTAAATGTTGTTTTATCTTGATCATCAGGATGAACCAGAATCTGGTTATACCCTGAAAATCCATCCAGTAGAGATATCCTAGAAGATCCTACTACCCTTTGTGAAATATGGTCCATTTTAAGCAAGGGATAGTTATCTTTTAAAGAAACTTTATTCAAATTTCTTAAATCAACACACAGTCTAATTTCTCCAGTCTTTTTCCGTGTTGGTACTAGATTAGAAACCCATTCTGAGAACCTAATAGGAGCTATAATTCCTGCTTCATACATTCTTTTAATTTCCTTTTCGATTGAAGGTAATAAAACAGGATTTATTCTTCTAAGTTTATGTTTGAAAGGTTTTTTATCTGGTTTCAAAGGTATAGTGTGTTGAATTATAGATGTATCATATGATTTAATATCTTCATAACTCCAGGCAAAAACGTCCTGGAATTTCTTTAAGAGTTCAACATATTTAACCCTTTGATCTTCTGGTAGAGATTTGGATAATTTAACCATTTTGGGATCTTCTGGAGTTCCTAAGTTGCATTCTTCAATATCAGCCTTAACAGGTTCCATTTTGGGTCTAAATGGAATGTCATTTGAGTCAAAAAGATCTTCCAAAGGAGTTAATCCTTTGGGTAAATGATTATCTTTCATATTAATGATTTCAGTTTCATCTTCTATGATCTCATCGAAATCCATTTGTATCAAATCTTGCATATCTTTTTCTGTGAATGTGGTTGGGTGAAGCATGTGAATTGCAGTCTCTCTTGAAATATCTGTTTTTTGTTCTTTTTCTTGACCATATTCATTGATTGTTATGTCCTCATCTATATTACTGTTAGAAAACTCATTTTCTAATGTCAAAAAACTATTGATCTGATTGTTATTTACAAATACTTGCCAATTCATTAGATTGTCCGGTATAGTAGGTCTATGTCTAATCTCAGCTGTGAACTGATGATTAGGTCCAAAAGGCAACTTACATGTGCTAGCGAACATTGCAAGACTGTGAGCATGCAAATTTTGTTTCCTGGGAATCTTGGCAAGTTGAGCTTGTAGGAAAGTGTTGAGAATTTCCACAACTGTTTCTCTATATTGTTTCAATCTGGGATCTTTGGTTGAACATTCACCATTAATCTGTTGGATAATTAATTCAGAGTCTCCTATGATTGACACCCTAATTGCTCCTAACTTTTTGACATGTTTAAGCCCTAGTAAAAGGGCTTCGTACTCAGCCATGTTGTTAGTGCATTTAAAATTCAATCTATAAGAATGACCTTCAGCATGATCATTTTCAAAATTGTGTAACCAAATTCCAGCCCCTGCTCCTAACTTGTTTACTGAGCCATCAAATTCTAAATGCCACAAAATTTCATGTCCATAATCTTCATGAACTGTTTTAACATGTTTCTTAACAGGAGCTAGTTGTTTAGATTTTTCTGGTATTTCTTGGTTGTCTGGTGTTTTTTGGTTTTCAGAAATCTCTTCAATCTTAATAGTAGTTTTATTTGTAGCTTCCTTTTCAGGTGCTTCTAGTTCATTTGGAAGGTCCATTTCAGCATTATAAAGGATGAAGGAATCCATATCCAAATGCACTGAATAGACAGGGAAGTTTTCAGGCTTCTCATGACTACTCACTAAGTACTTCATCAAGGTTTCTCTATATAATCTTTTAGGTTGACCAAATACTGAAATAGTGGAATATGACATGTCTAGTTGAATAGATCCTCCAATTTTAGCACCCCAGGATCTGGAAAGCAACATACCATATTTAGGGGGAATATCAGCCACTACTATGTCCATCAAAACAGAATTTTCAGGGTATTGCACCAAAGCAACACACAAATCTTTAATCAAACCTAAACATTTTACCTGACTAGAATCAAAAGAAAATAAATCTTTATATAGTCTGGTAATGTCTAAATTTAATCTTTCCATTACAGCTTTTGGCATCAAATTGTGGGATGCTCCAGAATCCAGCATAGCATTGTGGAGTATTCTGTCATGAACGTTCAGGCTCACATAAAATGGAGGAGTTCCTCCACTTTCTGGTTTGCCATTTACTTCGGGGCCAAAAAGTAGTTTAGGTTGATCATCAAGAATATTCACTGAATCATCCATTCCAGTAATGTTAATGTTAAGGGATTTGCTGATTTGACTCCTATAGACATCATGTTTAGCCAGTTCTGATAAAGGAACAACTATCTTTAGTTTGCCTATTTCAGCCTCTAAATTGAAAGGTTTTTCTGTTTTAGCTTTAGTGTTTTACACAGTTGGGTTTTCTCTATTTTTTGGGTTTTCAACGTTTTTCTCTTTTTCATGAGTAGAATTTTGATTTGAAGGTATTTCTGAACTAACTTCTACTGTTTCTTCTACATTTCCTACAGGAGGACAAGTATTAGATTGTTGTTTATTGTTTGGTTGGTTATCAGACACATCTTCAATTATTGGATTTGAGGGGTTAGGAGTTGTCCTAGATAGAATTTGTACAGGGGGAATGTTTTGTACAGGAGGGATTTTACCTTTGACATTTTGTTTTACAGCTTTCTGTTTGCTATTCTCTGGCACATCAATCCGTCTGCTTCTCAAATTGTACTGTTTATGAACCTCATAAATTGCTGTGTCATAGCCTTCCTTAAAATCAAAATTTTCTCCTGAATGAGTTTGGAATGTTTCAAGGATGTGATTCTCTTGATCATCCTGAAATAGGAAAACTTCTGGTTCATTTTTGTCTTCAGTTACATTGTTTATTTCCACATCCTCTGTAGGTTCTTCAGAAGTTGAACCTTCAACAAAATTTTCTTGGAAAGGTGGCCTGATGTTTTGGTCAGGGACATTCTTTCCAATATTTTGGTTCTGATTTCTTCTAAAGTTTGGGTTTCTCACAAAATTTTGATTATCACCAGTAGATTTTCTTTTGATAGTCTCCACTCTGTCTCCTAATATTTCCATACCTTTAATGATTGCATCCAGCTTTCTTTCAAAAGCTAAAGGTTCTTCATTCAGAGGCATTCTTCTTTTGGCCCTAGCTCTGGCTCGTTTTTCTATAAGATTTGCTTCTACACTAACCACTATGCTTTGCATTTTCTCTAGGGTTTGGGGGGCTCTTTCCCTGAGTGAATAGGCTATGTTAGAGTCAAAACCATTCGGGAATTTAACCAATACTGAGTCAGGAGGGGGTCTAAGGTTTTGAGGAACAACGTTGTAGGCTTCATTGAATCTTATGATGTAATCTTGCACTGTTTCCTTAGGTCTTCTTCTCAATTTTTCAAATTCTGATAGGATCTGAAGAGGGTCTTTCTTCTTTTCCCATCTATTTAAAAATTCCCTATACAAAGCTGCTAAATCGGCAATATTGTTTGGAGCAAGGGCCCTAAACCATGTCCTAACTTCCCCAGTAAGACTCTGAACAAAAATTCTCATTCAGACATCATCGGTGTCAATTTCATAGAATTCAAAGTAATCAGCCATCCTTTTGGTATGTTGTTGAGCTGTGTAAGTACCTGAGCCATCAAAAGGTGTGATCGTACTCTGATAATCTTGAGGCAAAGCCACAGGGTTGGCTGGCAACTGTAAAGGAGCATATCTATTGGCCATTGGAAGGGGTAATGGAATAATAGGTGCTGGTGGTCTGGGTGGAGGAGCAGAAGGGGTGAGTGGTGTTTGAAAAGCTTGAGGGAAAGTAACTGAGCTTGGGGAAGCTTCGGTAATTACAGAAATGTTTGAGCTTTCTTCAAAGGTCTGTTTAGATGAAATGGAGTTTTGTAAATGTCTGTCAAGGTGATATGAAACAAATCTAAATTGCAAATCTTCAAAAAACAATGGATCTGGAAATAATCTCGATAATTCAGTTTCAGAAAAATTTACAAATAAGGATGTTTCAAATCGCTCGTCAAAAGGAATTTCGTCAAAATATATGATTTTTACGGGACAAGATTGTGATCTAGAAAGAGGTCTGGAACTACCAGAACTCTCTTGGCTTCCTCTTTCAGAACTTTCTTGACTTCCTTGTCTTCTAAGAATCCTAGGAATCAGATTCAGATTTTCAAATATCGGTGGTGGATTGGGGTCAGGATTTGACCTAGTGTGACGAATCCTTTCTGAAGCCAGTTTTCCTAGATGATATATGTTTTTGGAATTTTGGTTTTAATTGAAATGAAAATACAACTTCTACAAATTCTTCAAGAAATAAAAATTTGTGATTTAAAATTTTCTCAAAGATTTATTAAACTAGAGAGTCTGATTAAACATTTGAAACTAAAGTTCAGTCTATAAGCTAAATCAGAGATAGACTGAAGCAACATTCATTTACTATGCAGTTGCAGGGAAAAAGCATTTCAAAGGCTACCTAGCTGATCTTCAGACTCTTTCCATGGCTTATTAGTGAACAATATTAACAATAAAAATGATTCAGTTCCCCAGTGGAGTCGCCACTATGTTATCACTCAGGTTTTCCTTGAAGTTGTGGAAAAGGAAAGTATACCCGAGGTAACCACAAACCAACCTTCAGATGCAGAATCTAGCCAATCTGCATCCAGAGAGGTCTCTCTCTTTATGATTTATCTTTGTTCTTAGAAAGTTTTAGGCTAGTTATAGATCCAAGAGTTTGTTTGAAAATGGTGGAATTCGCCAACTAAGGGCAAGGTTGAATATTTTCAGTCCATTGGGCTATGGAGTCAAAGGATGGCTTTACTGGATTTCTATTCTACACACAAGATGGCTTTGCAGGGCAAGATAGCCAAACAGAGAACAATCCTTAAAATTTAAATTGGATGGAATGGGTTTGAAGGGATGAAAGGCAGTTAAGAATCTTTCACCATGTTCAAAAGAAAGAAATGAAATGATTACAAATAAAGAGCAGTGAAGAATTTTTTACTATAGTAACCAAAATGTTTAAATTAGCGAAGCAAGAGCAATTAAGAATTCGTTGCTTATAACTAATTTAGAGGAAAACATTTAGAATAATCACAACTGAACTTAGAGTACAATTAAGTAAATTCTGAGTTATTCTTTTATGTCAATTATTCAAAAAAGGACACAATGATATTATAGACAGATATAAAACTTAAAACATAGGATAGAAAGACTTATTGAACTGCAGTCCGACACATGAATCCTGCAAAAAGTCCTGAGCTTCAAATTGTCATCCAGCAAGCCACAAATAAATTTCTCCAAAACGCTTTTATTCCAAAAACATCAATGTCACAGCCAAGTAGTAGAATCCACCCTCAACACTCTCTTTGAGGGTTTATTTATACAAAAAATGATTGAAAACATCTCACACTAACCTAGCCAATAATCTAGGGTGACTAATGAGTAATTTACAATAAAAATGAGACAAATGGTCTCGTAGACAGAATAACAAGTAACTGCTAATGTGCTGTTTCCTTCCTTTGTGGATGTGCTAGAGGCAGGTGCTGTAATAGGGCTTGATGCTGTCCCTTTGAGTAATTCCTTTTCTTGTCTGATACTCTTTTTTTCTACGGATACTCTTTAACCTGTTCAACTGATATTATTTAATATGTGCTCATTATTTATCCTTTGTATAATGGTAAAAAGATCAAATTCTCTGTCTGAAGATAAATTTTACAAAATTTCCAATAAGTCTTCCCACCATTGATCTTCTGCTATTACGGTTATTTTAAGTTTTCTCAATGTCTCATCGGCCTCTGTGTATCTATAAAAAGTGGGCTGACTAGGGAACAAATACTTTATTTCATTTTCCAGATGAAACAAATTCTTCAATCTGTCATAGAGATTCCTCCCTGTTGGCAATGTTGATTGTGATGCATTGATAGAAATAACAATTGTGTTATGAGCATGTATGTCTATTTTAGTAACATAGGTTTCCAGGTCCATTATTTTGTCACCTGCTAGCATAGGACTGGGTAACCCATTGTCTAATAAAACCTGAAATTTCCCTTTAAAAGCATTGATTTCTTCTAGCATATCTGAGCACTTCCTTTCCATTATGCATAAGAGTTCTTTTGGTAAAAACTCTTTTTATTTCTAATATAGTGCCTGTCCTGTCATCAATTCCTAATTCTGAAAGCTGTTGCTTAGTCTGGGTGTTCAGAAACTGTATAAGTTGATTGGCTTGCTCAGGTCTGCTCTTTAATTCATCTCTTGTTTTGGCTATTTCTTCTTGAGCTACTTTGATCAAGTCATTTTGTTCAAAGATTGTTTGAACAAAAGACCAAATAATTTTTATTGACTCAATTATATTATCCCAAAGAATTTCATTTATTTCTCTCAAAGGCTTTTCTAATGAAAGATCTTTTTCTAAAGCCTTAACCAATTTTTCCAATATTTTAATTTCCCTGGTATTATCTGCAACAGTCCTTTTGGACATATCATATTTCTGCTCCAATTTTTCTAACTGCAATTTTGTGGTTTTAAGTTCTGTGACTCTGAGTTTTAAACTTTCCATTTGTTTTACCAATTCATCAGAACTTAAACCAGAAGTGTCTCCCTGTGCTGACTCTGTTTGTTGATCTGTTGTTATGGTACCTGTAGTGATCCCTGTTGTAGATGTTTGCATGATATCCTGCTTTTCTTTTAATGCCTGTTCTAATTCTTTCTCTGTTTCACTCAGTTGCTCAGTCATTTTTAAGAGCAACTCCATCATCTCTTCCTGTGAATTTTCCTTCAAAACTTCTTGGGTCTGGGGATGCCTTGAGGCTGGCAACTTCAGCTGCTTTCTCAGTGCAGCGATATCATCATCTTTCTTTTTAATTAGTGCCTCAATGCTTTTGATATATTTGGGATTGTGACCCAAACTGATGATTATATCTTCCAGAGACTTTATTCTGTTATCTTTTGCCTGAGAAGAAGCCTTCTCAATTTGCAACTGTGTGTTTGTATTATTTAAAGAATCTCGCAGCCTAAGGGCTGCCATGGCCTTATCAGTAAGGGTGGATTATATCATTTCCCCAGTTTGTTTATGCAACTCTATCTGGTCCAAGGGATGAATGTCTTTTGCCAGGACCTCAAAATTGGTTCTAATATAATCAGATGCTGTCATGGGCTTTGGTACCTTGGATTTGAAATGGCTCATCATCATTTTTCCTTTTTGAATGTCAAATGCTGACATCAATATTTCCTGATTGTAGGGAGCCATTTTTAGATACTGATCATATACCTTCATTATCAATGGATCATTCTTTGCTTTTATATTAATGAAAGTTCTCTTTATATCACCTGCATTTGTTTTTGGTGGCTTAAAAGAAGATACTTCAGTACTCAACTGTTTTTGCAATTCTTTTCCTTTGTGGCCTGTGTGTGTTTCACTAACTGTGCCAGTTAGTTGACTATCTTCTCTTTCATCATCAAACATCTCATCAATAATTTGCACTTCTGGAAGTGGATCGGGTTTCTGCTTTTTAGCTTGATGTAGCTCTGAGGATTCTTTGGGAGGAGTAGGATCTGGAGCCTGTCTTTTCTTGCCTATTTCCATATTATATGGAGTTTGCAATTCTAAAACTTCAGGATGATTTACTTGAGTAGGAGAAACCTGTGTTTGATCTGGTGCCCTAGAGGTTTGAGGTTTCTCTGCCATGATGAAAGTTTCAATGACCTGTATTTCAGGTTCTTTCCCTTTGCCTTTAGACTCTACTGCAGTTGATGGACTCTCTTCCTGTAATCCCTGTTGGAGATTTCCTGCTGAAGAAGTGCCAACGTGAGGTACCTGCACTTGACCAAAAGATTCTAGGTCAAACTTTTTCTCAAGATCTTTCATAATTTTGTTTCTATTGTCTTCTTCATTATCTTGCTCAACTAGTGTTCCTTCCACCCACTCATCTTGATTAGCATATTATTCTATTTCAGGAATCCTGTGGTGAAAGTATGGGGATGATTTTTTCTTCATTATTTTATCACAGATAAAACCGAATGGATCGTAAGGAACCCAACGGAAACTCCTTGGTAACTTGCAACGGTTTTGTAGTATATCTTCTGCTTCTCGCTCAGCGTCCCTAGAATTGCATATGAAGGGACCTAATTGACTTTTGATCCTGAGTTGGGCTTTCTTTTTTACACTGCAAAAATGAATAATATCAGAATTATTCATTTGCCTGAAATATTCTAAGGTGAAAAGTCTCATAGGCACATATTTTGGCAACCTGAATTGATACAATTCACATCCATATATTCTGATGACTGAATGATTTTGGTATAAATATCAGTCCCCAAATTTATATGTCCTTGAATGCTGCAAAGTCTTCTTAATCTCATTATTGAGCCTTGGAGGGGGAATTCCTGTCAACAAGGTAGTTGCAGGATATACAAAAAGATCAATGAACTCAGCATAAGAATAGGGAGAATTATAGGAAGAGTGAGTTATGGCAGACCAAAATATAACTGATCTAGGGTTTCCCTTGGCATCAAGCTTTTTAACAGGAAAAGGGAACTTCTCTGATTGATAATAGATGATGAGATGGTAAATGACTGAGGAATATTTAAACACTTTCTCATTATCTAGCCTCATGAACTAGTCATGGATTTTATTGGCAATGAAAGATGCAAAGTCATATTTTACTGCAGGAGGTTGCCCAGGAGTAAAAATAGACATCAATACCAGGGTTATTTCATCAACATATTCACTTGTATTGAAACCCATGACAAAGGATATCATATTGAGGATGAGTCTGCCCAACTTATTAAAATAAGCAAAACCATAGGGAGGAGGTCCCTTAGGTTGATGTTCAAGTAACATAAAATTCTGGTAAAATGCATTTCAATTTTTCTGGAGATAGTTGGGTAGACTTTTCAAGTAGTTCTTCCATGGACAAAGGAGTAAGATCTTGATCAGGTTCAAAATGGAGCATTGTATTGATATCTTGAGGAGTGATGGGGAAAAGGATACTCTGGTCAGGAGACAACACTGCCCTTTGAGTTGAATCATAGTTGGAGTGGCAGTAGTGGATGATTTCTGGGAAAATATAGACTGAGGGGATAAGATATCTTGGGAAATTGGATCCCCACAACCCAATGACATCCAGACCTTTTGAATAATCATCTCTGCAGCGACAATAACTTTGAAGGGGACTTTCATCGAAAACTAAGTCTTTAATTTGAAAGTCTTTATCCACTAAGGGCAAGTATTCTAACTCTCTGTGAGGGGCATTCAATGGGGTTACATTCAGGGCTGCCGGAGCTTCCATTTTGGTTCTTGTGTATTCAAAATGGAAGTTTCTGGGTTTTCTTCACAGACCAGGCGCAAATTTGATTCTGGGAGCTTTGATTTTACTTGCAGGAACTAGAATAGACTGATATTAACCCTTTTCTAGACTCTGGCGTGAACTTTTAACACAGGAAAATGGATTTTTCAGAGAGTTTTGGCAAGGAAAACGAATAAATACCTGTTTAATGGAGAAATTTGAACTTTACAGGTACTGGTCGATGGCGGATGGATGCTTGGGCACTGGTTTAACAATGGTGTTCGGCAATTTGGTTGGCGGCGTCTCAATCAGCGGAATTTTCAAATTCTTCAGAGGAGGACGCAGTCGTTTTCAGCAGTGAAAATGACAGAAAAACACGAATTTTTGTTTTATTAACAAAGTCAATGGGGATTTTTATTTTTTCGAGGATGACGTCATCCGGTACGGGAGGACGCGTCACCGGGACCGGCTGGTAAGCGGTAATTTCCGCACCGCTCTTTGGGAGATGGTGGTATTCAGCGCGGAGGGAGCGATTCCATTAATCGTTTGACACGTGGTCGGAGGACTATTCCAAAACCACTGTTCCCCTGCTCATTATCTTTCGGATGCGAGACGGCCAGCGGAATGATCTTGGGCCGTTGATCATCGGGGAGGCGATCTGATGGTGGACGGGATGTGGAATTGGTAGAGTTTTAACGTGCGGGCCCGACGAGGTTTTAAAACATGATTAACTTAATTAAATATCTCGGGGGGCGTTGGATAGGTGGAATGAATGGTTATTAATTAATCCTAGTGATTAATTAATCCCATAGTTTATACATGGTTACGCCAGGGTCAAGGGTTTTTTAATCGTGGTTAAAGTGTCGGGGGGAAATTAAATTACCAAGGGAATGGGTCACGGAAGACTTGGGGATTTTTGAAGTTTTTAGTTTAAAATTAAAACTTCGGTTTTATTTATTTTTCCTTTCAAACATATAAAACTATATGTTTAAATATTTTCCGATATTTCTTATTATATGGTAATAAATAAATTTTATTTATCAACCATAGGGGTAGGGAATAACTTATATGGGTATTTTTAGCCAAATGGTTTTTATTGGGGGTTTTTATTTAACAAAGGGTTACATAACTTTGGCCAAAACTTATAATAAGAGGGGTTTTTTGGGATATTTATGTAAAAAGGAGTTATGTACTATAGGATAAGGTCTTTTTACTAGGGATTTAATAAGTAAATCAGAAGTTAATATGACAAAGGACAAGGTAAACTCAAAATACTTAACTATAACTAAGAAAGTGAAGATTTCTGAAGTAAATTACATCATCTCAATTTCAACACTTAAACATAGAATAGCAAGTGATTTTGAGGGTTTATTATGGAAATTTGCATGATTTTCCTAAGTAAAATTGGATTTTACTTAGGAAAAGGTAAAAAGTGAATGATTATAATGATAAATAACTTCAAGTACTTAGGTCTTTTTGATCATTAGGCCGAGGGTCCGGTCCCTCCAAAAGTCAAGGAAATGCCTTGAGCCCCTTTAATCTCCAAATACCTTAGTACTTAAGGGAAATTAGTAAAAATCTTAGGGAGAAAGTGATGTGGGAAGTTAATGATTTTGACTTTGCTTTCTGTAAATTTTCCAATGTATATTCTGCTTCAGTACTTGTGATGAAAGTTAAAGATCAAACACATTTAACACCATCATTCATCATATGAAACTTTGCAACACCATCTACCTACCCTATCTACTTTACACTACCATTTTCTCTTCTTTATTAGGGTGCACTTAGACTGGCAAACCCTTATCAATCTTCTTTTCTTTTACAAGGAAAATCTATCTAATTCTACCCTTATTACATCCAAGGGCTCAGATTAAACTGTTGAACACCTTTTATTAACTCTACCTATTTACTTATCTGCCAAGATTAAACTGTTTGGTCAGATATTTATTCTCTATTCTACAACATGAAATTGAAACATGAATGAGTCAAGTTTAAACAGTTTGACTCTTCACAAATTGTGGCAAAAGTTTGACAAGCTGCACACAATTGCTTTATTACAGAACATGAAATAGTAGTGGCACTTGGATTTGCACACTTTCCTTGGTCTAATTTTGTTTGGGGTTCATTTCTTTCACTTTTTTGACCAATTTATTTTTCTTACCCTTTGATTTTTTTTTTAGGGTATACCCTCTTTACATTTTTTAATTTTTTTTTTTTGATTTTTCGGTTTTTCAAGAATATGGAACACCTTTGCCAAAAAAAGGTTTGAACATATTGCATAGTTCAATCAGGACAATCATTGAAAATGATACCTATTGGTATAGGATTCTAACACAAAGAAGGGATAAACATATTTTAGGATTTGGTTGAGATATTTGTGGAGGAAATAATGGATTGAAATTAATCCACAATTATGTATAAAGATGAGGTTTGTGTGAGGATGGAGGACAAAGTGATATAGAGAGAAATGGTGTGAGGGTTCATGTAAAGGGTGAGAGCCGAGAGGCCCACAAATGTAATATTTGGGCAAATGGTTTGAATCTGAAATTCTTGTTGTTATTATATACCAGTATTTTGTTTATATTCGGTTCTCTCTTCTTTATATATTTAGAGTTTGGAATTGAATGTGGTTTTAATGAATATTTTGATGAGGATTTTCAAGATAAAGGAAATACACACACGTCTATGCGCTCTACTATGAGTTATGCAGAATCTTTGCATCAATAATGAATATAACGATGCCCCTAATATAACAGAGATCATGAGAACATTTGTGATGTCTATAGTAATGTCTCCAGAACATAAATGATACATCGCTACAATGTTTATAGAGATTACGTGGATAAGTTGCAGATCTTAGAAAAACCTAGAAATTTTAGATTCATGCGAGTTGAAGAAGGTTGCTACATAACTTCGAGCCATGCCACAATAAATGTTATTACTTATCATTCGTGTCATGCCACAGATAATTGATGAACCATAGGTACTTTCCATTCCATATGAGATCACATAGAGGAAATGCGAGTATTTTATAGAATATAGTGAGCCACAAAAGAGAGCAACAGGGTGTATATTAGATACAGATAATGAACCTCATAGATACTAGAGGTGAGAAATAAAGATACATATAATGAACCTCATAGATAATGTGAGCTTGTATTTCCACAAAGAATGTGAGCCCAAGATACCAAATAGCCTCAAATAGATAGATGCCTAGAAGGGAGGATAATGGATGCTAATTTATAGTAGTTTGATGGAACTTAAGAGGTGCCATTAAAGGGGCAAGCCAACATGGATACTTATACAATTTTCAAATTTTCAAATTAATATTTTTCCTCTAATAGATTGAAGTTGACTTGATGACCATAATAAAATTCCTTTTATTTAATCATTTGAAATTATATTACATAATTAAATTTTGGCTAGGGAATTTCTCTCTAGTTGCCAAAATTAACACTCCCTCTCAGTGAGGGATGAATTTCCATCTGCATAAAGAGTCTCATTTCATCTATGCTCTACTCATCTCCTTCTCAAAACAACCTCATCTTGGATGACATGACTCAATATAATAAGGCAAGAAATTGTATCATCACTACATCTCATCTTGTCATATAGAAGAAGAATAGTCCATAAACAATGGTGGGGGATATCAATTCTCCCCTACCTATCTCTAGGTTAAGTCATATGATTACCATCTCAGCTACATACACAAAACATGAAATCTCATAATATGTTATCTCAACTAGATTCCTTTGATCATTAGTTGAAAATGATGCCCAGATCTAAAGAAGCACAGGGGAGCCCAACTACCACCCTATATCTAATGACAATAGGCAGGATACCACATACCAATAATCTACTAAACCAATAGGCGAGATAGCACATACCAAGAATCTACTCAACCAATAGGCAAGATCCACATACTAAGAAAATACATCTTCCTAGCAAGGGGATAAGAAACCAACTACTCAGCCAGTGAGGAACTACTCAAAAGAATCGTCATCAAGGAGCCTATGCTACCACCCTCACAATTTGGGAGGATTTGCTACCACGCTTTATCAATAGGCAAGATCTACTTACTGCAAGGGAAAGGATCACACTATGTCCTATTGACCTGTGACAATATGTGGGATTGACGTAAGGATCACACTATATCCTATACAATAGGCAAGATCGACTTAAGGATCACACTCTCTCGTATTGTCCATTGATCCTCCATATATACCCTTAATATTCAAGTGGTAGAACACATACATCCAAGACTTTGGAGAGATAAACTTACCACATGGGTAAGGATACACACCTTATCTCAAGTCACTTCAACCCACTGGCTAGATAGGGAGGTCCAATCCCAACAAGCCCAACCTGTGAGTATGATTCCAACTTGGGTATACTTTGTCAAATAAATAATAGGAAATATCAACTTACCATAAGGATAAGGATACACACCCTACTTATTGTCCAGAGGTCACTCAATTCCAGGATTCTTTCCTACTAGATTCCCACCTTGGGAGCTCAATAGGGGGTGAAGAGCACGCTTAGTGTTTTCGATCAGTCGGGACCCTTACCTAGGAGGGTCACATCCATTAATCCAAGTACTTTGAAGATAAGGAAATTTGAGCATCACAACTTCCCTCTTCAACATGTCAAAGTGCTCATATCTGACACCGACTCAAACAACTCATTGAAGAGTTCAATCATGCTACCTTATGTAGTAATTTAGAATAAAATTCCTATGTTTCATGTTGATATAGGACATCAAATCAAATATTATGTTAGATCAAATACATGGCATAAATAAAATAATACCATGTTCATCATTTCTCCCTCTTACACGGGGAGACAGTAACCACAAGCCTAAGCTTGTATTATACAAAAACATTATCTTAATCCATGTAGATGTCTTTGTCCCAAATATATATGTCTAGATTTTATATAGCTCACGGTGCATGCTTGCAACACAAGGATCCATATAGTTGATTGCTCATTATGGGATCCACCAAATTTAGCCACAATAATCCATCAATGGAATCTACCATGCCATGATCCTCACAAAATACTTCTACACGAGAAGTGGATCCAAAAACTGCTTGGGATAAACCAGTCCTGTCAACAACGAATTGCTAGCACACAAAATTATTTAACAAAGACATAAATTAAACAACATTAGGTGTTCATCAATCCAAGTCTTAAAATCATGGATCTCCTATTCATCTATCTCGTAACTTCTAAGGTAGCCCCAAGTTTATAATCATTACACAAATAATAATAAGTGTTGGGATCTCATCTGGGGTCTCTCAAGCTTCTTTAGTCATTATCAATGAGTCAAGATCATTGATTCTTCAGGGCATAGCTATATTAGTTCACACAAAACTGTCATATATCAGATCGTAAAGTCAAACTATATCATGTTCTCTCACACACACACACACATGCACACACACACACACACACAGATATATATATAGATATAGATATGACAACTCGTCATCAACTATTCACTTTTCTCCACTGTCATACATGTATATGTCATTAATCATTCATCAAGGGTTAATGTCATGTAATTAGGGTAGGTGACAAGTGTACCTCCATTCAATATCACATCTTTATCACAATATACAGTCATTTCCATCGTATTCCCAACATCATAAAATAAGGGCATCCATTTTTGTCACATTGTCATGTTTACCATGTTGTTAAGTCATCATAGAATTTAGCTTATTAAAGCCTTATCAAGATCAACAAGAAGACAGTTGGTAGATCTTGAGTATCAATCTTGTAATTACACTATTTCCATCAGATTTACCATACTCATTACAAGCATTGACAACATTATCAAGTTACCCTATATCAAATTCAGTGTTTCTATCTACTCTTTGTCTTTAGAAAAGATAAAAATATCCAAATATTAATGATATTTCAACTATAAAGTACACTAGTATATCACATGTACTAGGAATACAACTTACTCACATATGTATATGACTGGCATGCGTTACTTAAGGGTACTATATGAATCAAGACGTTTCTGAAGGTAATATTATTGTCATACCTCAAGGCTTAATTTGTCATCCTAATGTTGTAGCTAAATCGAAACGCAACATTGTAATACTCAAATACCTTAGCAACTTGTATGTATGCATATGCCCATAATAATTTTCACTATCTCCCAGAATAAAATTGCATCATGTTCCTTTTCCTATTCTAGCTTCTTGTTCTTGCTCCAGGTTTTCTCTTCCTGCACTAGCTCTCTTTTCCTGCACCTCTTAGCATCGTGATGATCCTAAAGAAGGATATGTTGATCACATCTTCATCGAGAAGTTAGAAATACTCAAATAAGAAATAATCTAAATGATAAATCTAAACATGAGAAATTTCATAAAGAAATAAGTCTAAAAGGTACTTATCTTTAACTAGGATTGAAGGAAGTGATCAACTCCCTCTTATTCCAGCCTCCAAGATTCACTATGGTCCATCATCCACATGTCAATGTTGCCTTCAAAAGAAGTGCAATATTTTGAGCATCAATATAATCCCTATCACGAGGTACCCCAAGTTATCAATCATATGTAAACAAAATAGGAGATGGCTTAAATTGGCACCATAGATATTTTCAACCTTCTTCATTAGTAGCTAAGCCCAACTGTCAATAGGATGATTACTGAAACATATAATCTCTTGGGGTTACACTGATTTTTTCATTGGTGTTGGAACAACTTCTCACAGATCATGCTAGGGTTTCAAGGCTATAGAACTCAAGCCTTTAACATATCCATGCCCTTCACACTTAAGGGTTTCTTCCAAACTCTAACTTCGTGTTATCCAAGAAACCCTAATTTATTTTTTTAGAACAAGGTTTCCTTCAAACCCTATCATTATTTTAGGTCTCCAACATCTTTCATTCTACTTGATCCATTGGTGTCTTCACATGGGTGATATCCATGACTTTTCCTTCAACCCTTATGTGAAACCATGTTAATTTTTAATAGAGATATATTGTTCTTTGTTGTAGATAATTTCATTTCATCTTTTACACATTAAATTCAACCCACAACATCAAAACACCATTAGCAATTATTTAGAAAAAAAAAATAACATTAGAAATGCAGTGGAACAATAGAAGAAAAAACATGCACGAATAGAGACACCAGAATTTGGTCAGAAACCAGGGGAAAACCCATCCAAATTATTCTTCTATTAGATATTCATAAATTATTCAGCTAAGATACAAAGTACATCTATAGTGAGATACATCATTACATCAGGCCACCTAGAGCCTACCCAAGTCAGTTCACAACTTCGATTGTGAACTGATATTCAATAATATGAGAATGTTATTGACACCCATTATTCATCATTACTTCCATCAAGGGTTTTGATATGTCATACATTGTTGTCCACGAGAAAAGTTCAATGTTAGCAAATTTACTATTGATATAATAACATGATCTATTTTCATCACCATATTGCCATAATAAGAAATTATAAACCCTTCATGTCACAGAGATCAGAAATATTACAACAATGATATCCATCGGAATACGAATCCATGTCACAATCTACAAGAACCATGTCTTAGTCATATAGCTTCTGTAATCACTAAATCTGAAAGCTACAGGAGAGAAAGTGATTAACAGGTGTTTATAGTTTTTTATAAGGTCCCCATATTACTAGTGTAATCCCTTGTTGTTGTTAGTGTAGCCCCCTTATTGTTATTGTTGTACCCCTGTAGCCCCCATATTGTTATTATTGTGCCCCATAAAAGCCACTATTGTTATTGTTGTACCCCTGTAGCCCCCATATTGTTATTATTGTGCCCCATAAAATCCACTATTGTTATTGTTGTGCCCTTACATTATTATCGCTAGGTCATCTAGGATTATATTGTTACCTCATGGACTCCTATATATACAAAGGAGGTTTTGTCATTTGTATCATCCAAGAATTTTTCATTTGTGTAATGTAAAGGAGGTTGCCCCCTAGAAGTGGCTGGTTTCTAAAGCGTTGATCTCTCTTTTATTATACTTTTGGAGTTGGTTTCATAACATTTGGTATTAAAGCTTTGGATTATAGGGTTTCACTCCTTCAAACAGGTCATCGTCGAATTTTCGCTATAACATTTTTTCTATGAAGGTTCATAAGCTAAAAAAAACCCATTTATGAAGAAATCCTAATGAACTTCGTGTAAAAGTTTCAGATCTTGGTTCGCAATATTTTTCAGAGATATGATCTGTGGAAGTTGGGGTTTTTGCAGGCTCCTAAATTTCATCTTAAAGAGGTGACCTTGGGAAAATCGTCATAAATCTCTATCTGAGCATCAGATTGAATTTTTGTAAGAAGTGGCCGAAAGTACACAGACTATAATTTCTTGTGGATCAATTTTAGAGCCAAAGGAGAAAAAGTGACACGTGGAACGCCGTAAAAGTTCACTCTACTGAAGTAGTCCATAATTAGGTCATTGCGAGAGATTGGGCATAACTTAGCCTTGAAGAATCCAAATCAGGTTAGACCCGTGGCATTGGAAAGAAGATTCATAGGGCTACTAAAGGACTGAAGATAAAATCTTGGGGATCTGAAATTACAGAGATACGTCAGTTTCAATACGAGCTCCTCAAAAGCAAGAAAAAGGTGTGTATTTTATTTTATTTATTGCATAACTCTTGTTTGGAAAATCAGTTTGAAGAGATTCCAAGGGAATATTGAAGCATAGTTATCAGTATTGGGTTATAAAATGCCCCATAAAAATAATTAAACACCCATTAAGCCCTCAAAAGGCTCTACTGTGACTCATGAAGAGGAAGAAGTGCAACATGATATATCGAAATTACAAGAACAAGTGCATCAAATTTTGCTCTCGCAAAGAGTAACAAAAAACGAAAGGAAGTTTTGAAGAAAGGCATGGAAGCTAATATGGATGGTTTAAAGAAAGGCGTGGAAGCTAATATGGATGGTTTGAAGAAAGAGGTGGAAACTAAGATGAATGGTTTGAATAATGGCATGGAAGCTAAGATGGATGACATGGAAGAAAAAATGAAAGACAACATGGAAGACATGAAGAATGATCTAAAAGCAGACATGGAAGGTTTCAAAAAATTGATACAAGAAATGATTCATAGTGGAGAAAAGGTAGTAGAGGAAACTCATGATGAGAACAAAATAATTGTTAATCGTGATTGCATAAGCTCTAATGTTGGATTGAAGACCCACCATATTTCAAAGATCGATATGAGGAAGTTTGATGGCAAGGATACTGTAACATGGATACTACAAATGGAGCAATATTTTGATCTCGATAATGTGAAAAACACACAAAAGTTACACATTGAAACTTTACATTTAGAACAAAATACATTTGTATGGTATCAATGGCTTTTCTCTCGTAAAAAAATTGTCACTTGGTCAATTTTTATGAAGGAAATGATAGCACATTATGAGGATACAAAGAGAAACACCTTCTTTAGCCAATTGATAAATCTCAATAAAAGGGTTCAGTGGTGGAGCACATTGAGGACTTCCAAAAATTGAATATAAGGGTAATTGATATTCCAGAGGAACATAGGATTGATGTATTCATATGGACTTTAAAGGATAACATCTAAGATGAGGTTCGCCTTTGGGAACCTGATTCATTGGAGAAGGCATTCAGGTTGGAAAAATTGAATGTAAAATTATGGCGACAAGGAAGCCTACCACTCACATCTATAAATATGGAAGTGTTGCTATTCCTAGATTTCCACAACCTACTAGGTTGACACCACAACAATTGGAAGAAAAAAGAGAAAAATGGCTTTGCTACAGTTGTGATAGCAAATACACTAAAGGTCATAAGTGTGTTGAGAATAAATTATTTCACATAGATTGTGAAGAGGAGGAATAATATGAACAATAAAATTCAAAAGAAGAGGATATGCACCAGGAACCAACCCTAGAGAAAGAAGAAATGAGTCCAACCATATCCTATAATGCATTTGCAGGAATTACCACTCTTTAAACTCTCAAGATGGAAGTAAATATCAAAAATAAAAAGGTAATAGTATTGATTGATTCGGGTAGTACCCATAATTGTATTCACTGTAAGGTAGCCAAGGAAATGAATTGCTTCCTATACCCAGCACCAGAGTGTCAAGTGATGGTTGCAAATGAAGGAACTATAAATTGCTCTAGAAAATGCCATAATATCAAGCTAACCATGGGGGAATATTTATTGAATAGTCTGATGCTTTCCATTCCAATGGGAGGTGTCGATGTTGTATTAGGAGTACAATGGTTACAATCTTTGGGGATGGTAGCTTTTAATTTTCAAGAACTTTTCTTGAAATTTTTTTTGGAAGGAAAGGAAGTTGAATTACGGGGTATCACAGGGAAGTAGGGAAAAATAATAAACTCTAATGTCATGAAAAAGCTTTTGAAGAAAGAAAGATGAGGCATAATTGCACAATTATGCTCACTAGAAGTTACAACATTAAAATCATCTATTTCTCTAGATCTCCAAAAAGTCTTGGACATTCATTCCAAGGTGTTTGAAACTCCCAAAGGAATCCCACCTATTCGTGATCATGATCATGCTATTTATTTGATTCAAGGAAGTGTTCCTCCAAACATCAAGCCTTACAGATATCCTTATGTCCAAAAGAGCGAAATTGAACGTATGATTGCAGAAATGTTAGAGGTTGGTATAATTCAACCTAGTCAATAGTATTGGTGCACAAGAAGGATGGATCATGGAAAATGTGTCTGAATTATAGGGAGCTCAATAAGCTCACTATTAAATAAAAATTTCCCATTCTTGTGATTGATGAATTATTGGATGAATTACATGGAGCAATTTATTTTACCAAGTCGGATCTTCGTTCAGGATATCATCAAATTAGAATGACTGCTAAATATATTCCGAAAACAACATTCCGGACCCATGAGGGTCATTATGCATTTTTGGTCATGCCTTTTGGCCTTACCAACGCACCTTCTACATTTCAAGGGTTGATTAATTCCATTTTCAAACCCTTTCTTAGAAAATTTGTGTTAGTATTTTTGATGATATACTAATCTACAACAGGTCTTGGAAGGATCATGTTCAACATGTTGACAGGGTGCTCAAACTATTGGAGGAGAAACAATTATATGCAAAAACCTCCAAATGTTTCTTTGGAGTACAAGAGTTGGAATATCTCGGTCATATTGTATCTCAGGAGGGTGTTAAGGCATACCCTAACAAAATTAAGGCCATTAAGGAATGGAAAGTCCCCACAACCATAAAGCAGTTGCGAGGATTTCTCGAGTTAACAGGGTATTATCGCAAGTTTGTTAAGAATTATGGGAGAATAGCAACACCTCTAACAACAATATCGAATAAAGATGCATTTTCATGGACTCCTGAAGCAACTAAGGCCTTTGAACATCTTAAGGAGGCAATATGCCTAGCACCGGTCTTAGCTACGCCAAACTTCATAAAAACATTTATTGTGGAATGTGATGCCTCAGGAAATGAAATTGGTGTTGTTTTAATGCAAGAAGTAAGACCGACGGAGTGGAGTGTGCTCAACATCCATCAAAACAACAATGGGTATGATATTAAAAATGATATTTAGAGGGCTGTAGGACTCTCATGGCGGCTACTAGGGTTCCACCAACACCTGCACTAATCTCCCTCGCATCTCCGGTGACCGACAGTGACATACCTTGGGTTTCGAGGTATTTGAGGTTTGTTACGATTCCTTTGTGGCGCACGGCGGCCATGGTTTACCTGTTGTTTATGTGTGCTTGACTCATTCCACGTGGTGACCTCCAAGTGTCATTGCTTGCCGACCCTGAACACTTTCTTTGGGTTGTCTTTCAAGAATAATGACAGTTACACTTTGGTTTAAACCGCTCTGACACCATTTTCACTCTCTGCTCTGTTCAGAACGTTGTTACCAACAGGCTTATTGCTCTTGACTCTTTTATGATCGAATTCTTTGCTTTGTCTGGTGACAGTTGGGGCTCTTTTGGACCTATATAATGGTTTTGTCTTGGAATTTGGTATGGAAGGGGCCTAGGATGAGCAGTTATTGGACTATTTGGAGGACCCATATGAGGGTTTAGACATTTGGACCCTATCTACTCGTTTCTCCTCGGGTATGAAAGTCTCTCACTTAGCATCTCCTCATTGTAATCTTGCTCCTGTGGACCCTCTTACTTCGGTGCCCTCCCCCATTACTTTCCCTGACTTGGACTCCTTTATGGTCCCGACTCTCTCCTCATCTTCCCCTGCTATTCTATCGGCTGCTGAGATGGACCTTATCAGCTCACCGGATCTCCGACCACCTTCCCCTGCATCCCTCTCTTTTCTCACTCATTCATTTACCTACTCTCCTCCGTCCTCCTCATTTACCACTGCTCCCCTTCTACCTCCTTTTTCCTTTCCCTCGCGGAGCTCTCTACCTGTGCACTCCCTTTCCCCCTCCTCATCCATCATTCCTCCTTCGTCTTCCCATATGCCTGCCACTCGCCGCACCTTTGGCTTCTTCACTATCCCTCCCCCTGTCATCATTTACCCTCCCACCGTCTCAGTGCCTCCCCCTTCGCATTCGGCTGCTGCCCTCATTCCTCCTGGCACCACCCCCCATGCCCCTCGTCACACGAAGTGCGTCAAAGCAAACAGACGTGAAAATTTCCTCACGCTTGGGGCTGGGGTTCAGATGCTAGACGTTATGGGTAATGTTGACAGGGTTCTTGTTGGTCGAGTCCGAGGACATATCTATGGGGTCAAGCGTATGAATCTGTGGGCACATGAGATTTGGAGTGACCTCATATAGGATATGCCCATCACACCCACATTGACCAAGGGTTGGTTTGCTCTCCGTTTCTCCTCCAGAGAACCCACTGATATTATTATTTCACAGTTTTGGCACATCGAGATGGCCCCGATTCTGCTCAAAAGATGGAACCCACTTTTCGATCCTGATAGGGAACTGCTGGGCACTAGCCCCATCTGGGTTTTCCTGCCAAGTCTACCTTATCACTTATGGACTGAAAAAAATGTCAAAGACATTGGTAATATTCTGGGCACCTATTTGGACCATGATCGTTCTTTCATAACCTCTGGCAAAATGGCCTTTGCCCACATTTTGGTTCATTTGGACACAAGATAAGGTTTGGAGGAAGCCATCAATATTCAATGTTGCAACTCGAATAGGGAGCAGATACTAGACTACAAGGGGGTTCCATTACGTTGTCATCAATGCCACAAAGTTGGTCACGTCTTCAAGGACTATCCTATATCAGGTTTGACATAGGCTTCCAACTCCATCAATGGTAGACAACTGATTGCTCCGGTCTCGGTTTCACTACATAGAAGGTCATCGCACTCGGGACTACCTCTCTCAACCGACTTATCCTCGTTGGCAAAACCCTCAGATGCTTTGGATGCTCCCGCTAGGATTACTCGATCCATGTCTGCTATTGCCACTAATGGACTCCCTCCGATTGCAGGTAATTCCTCATCCTCTCCTTTTAATTTCCTATATTTTCTTTCTGCTGCATCTGTTTTGTGTTCCGACACTGCCCTGGCTGGTTATGCCGCTTCCTCCATATGTTTTCCACCTTCCTCATCCCCCTTATACTTTCCCCCCACCCCCCCTCAATACCCCACCTTCTTCCTGCTTCCTTATCGGCCATCGCCCCCTCATCTACCACTCCCCTCCCTTCTGCCCCCTTCCCTCTTACCCTATTCCCTGCACCCCTATTGTTCCTTAACCCTCTGAATCTTCCTCCTCTCATACCTATAACCTTCGTTCCTGCTCCCACCCACCGAAGGGCTTGGCCACTCACACTAGTCCTCCAACTCCCTCGCACAAATCCTCTCGGGGTCGACACTCTCATATCTCCAAAGCTATTCACCTTGCCGGACTTGAAGTTGCATCCAGATCTCAACTCTCTATCGATGGGATTCTTAGAGAAGGACAATCCCCCTTTCTGGTTACCCAATGATTTGTCTTTCTTTTAACTGTCGTGGGCTGGCTAGCCCTGCGAAGAGACTTGCACTTCGCCGACTATTTCTTTCTTCCCACGCCGATATCATTTGTCTACAAGAAACTCATGGTACTGTGGATATGGTTACATGTGCTCTCAACTCCTTATTTCCTGGTTGAAAGATTCACGTTGTTGATGCCACTGGGCGCTCGGGGGGTTTGGCCCTTTGTTTCAACCCCCGCATCATCAATCTTATTAATATCTGGGGAAAGGAAAATGCCCTCGGCATGGATGTATTCTTGGAGTCCGTTGGAATGAAATTCACCATTATTAATGTCTATGGCCCCTGCTCCAATAGACAACCTTTTTGGGACTCTTTTATGAATGCATCTGTCATGCGTCCAGAGAACATTATTTTGGATGGGGATTTGGATTTCTCTCTCGGGATATCTGAATCTTGGGGGCCTAATGCACGTGCAGACACTCTATCTGATTACTTCAGACACTTGCTTTCTGCTCATCGTCTAGTGGACCCCCTAATTACATCCCCCTCTCCAACTTAGCGCAACAGGCGTACACGGGATCATTTGGTGGCTCGAAGACTTGATCGTTTTCTCATCAAAGATGGATTACTATAGAATCTTGGCTCTTTCAGACAATGGATTGGATCTGGGGGCATCTCTGATCATTCTCCAATCTATTTGGAAATTACTGGATCTTTTAAAAAGCCGACTTCCCCTTTTAAATTCTGCTCTATTTGGTTACACGATCCTGACTATATCAATATGCTGAATAACCTTTGGAGACTACCTCCGCCTCCACATTTAAACACACCATCCTCCATATTTTCACACAGACTCCTCAAAATTATGAAGGATACTATCAGTTGGGTAAAGGAAAAAAAAGATCAGAGGATAGTGATTTACTTGATATTGAACAACAAATACAGGGACTGGAATCATCAATTGGAGGTGGGTTTGGTACTGAAGCAGATAAGACACTGCTCACCTCACTGGAAACCACTTGATTAAATATCTCGCAAACCAGAAATGAGGAGTGGATACTCAGAAGTTGTGCCACCTAGATCAATGCGGGGGACAAAAATACTAAATTTTTGTCATCATTATGCCAATGGTAGAAAGGCTATTAATACCATATGGGAGCTTGATATGGTGAATAACCTTTGGAGACTACCTCCGCCTCCACATTTAAACACACAATCCTCCATATTTGCACACATACTCCTAAACATTAAGAAGTATACTATTAGTTGGGTAAAGGAAAAAAAATATCAGAGGATAGTGATTTACTTGATATTGAACATCAAATACAGGGATTGGAATCATCAATTGGAGGTGGGTTTGGTACTGGAGCAGATAAGACACTGCTCACCTCACTGGAAACCACTCGATTAAATATCTTGCAAACCAGAAATGAGGAGTGGATACTCAGAATTCATGCCACCTCGATCAATGCGGGGGACAAAAATACTAAATTTTTTTCATCATTATGCCAATGGTAGAAAGGCTATTAATACCATATGGGAGCTTGATAATAAGAATGGCACAAAAGCCTCTACTTTTTCTCATCTAGCCCAAAGAGGCATCAACCATTTTAAGGAGATCTATAAGGCACCCCCCCAACCCACCCTGGCAGAAATTATAAAGGTGGCATCTCTATTCCCCAAGTATGTTGATGAAGCGGCAGAGAATGAACTACAAAAAACTGTTTCTAGCCTTGAACTTGAATCCGTTCTTAAGTGGTTCAAGAAGGACAAGATCCCTAGACCTGATGGCTGGGTAGTGGAATTCTATCTTGCTTTTTTTGAATTATTGGGACATGATCTCTTGGATGTTGTGGAAGAAACGTGTCAATCTAGACGCTTGTATGATGCTTTCAATGCCACATTTATTTCTCTCATTCCCAAAAATGATCACCCCACATATTTCAATGATTACTGTCACCTTTCATTATGTAATTGCATATATAAGATCATGGCCAAGATTCTTGCTAATAGATTGAAACCAATCTTACCTACTTACATATCTCCTGAACAATTTGCTTTTCTTGAAAATAGACAGATCCATGATGCCATTGGCACTGCTCAAGAAATTTTTCACCCTATGCACACTAAATGCATCAAAGGCATGATTCTTAAGATAGATCTGGCTAAAGCAATTGACCAAGTAAGCTGGCTCTACATCCGCATGCTGCTCACCCATCTGGGTTTTCCCTTACAAACTATCAATTGGATCATGTGCAACATCACTAATGTATCTTACAACATTCTTATCAATGGGGCAACGACCAATTTCTTTCATGCAGAGCGGGGACTTCGTCAAGGGTGCCCCCTAATCTCCCCTTCTATTCCTATTGGTTATGGAGGGGCTTAGCAGATGCATTATTGATGAAACCTCTAGAGGCAGATTTAAATGCATCAAACTATTGGAAAAATATTTTCTCACTCATCTCTTATTTTTTGATGATATTATTCTCTTCCTTAATGGGTCCCTAAGTGACTCCACGATGATAAAAGCTATTTTGATTCTTTTTTGTTCTGCCACAGGTATGCAATGCAATATAGTCATAAATCCACAATGACCTGTCATGGCTGCACTCCATATGATTTATATTATGCGCATAAGAGATTCCCCTTCAATCTTATCAGATTTGAGGACGGATTGAAATACTTGGGATTTTTTCTCAAACCTGTGAACTATAAAATTGCTGATTGGAATTGGCTCATTTCTAAAATTGAAAAAAGGTTGAACAACTAGTGCCATTGGCGGCTGTCCAGAGATGGTCAGCTAACATTGATCAAAGCAGTCTTGGAGGCCACTCCTGTTTGTTGGAAGTCATTAGCATGGATCCCAAAAGGCATTCTCCACAAAATTCAGAAAATCTGCAGGCATTTTCTTTGGTTGGGTGCAAAAGAGGGACTTACATTTGCCTGGACTAATTGATCTCGTATTGCTTTACCTAAGAGATGGGGTGACCGGGGAATCAAAGATCTGTCAACCTTTGCACTTGCATTAGCTTCCAAGCTTGGGTGGACATTACTAACCAGAAATAATATATGGACTAGGGTGACAACACAGAAATACATTTATCTGCTCTCCCCCACAAATTGGATTTAGAATCCACTATAATTCCACTCATCTTCCTTTACTATCTGGCGAGCGATGACTACAACTATCAGTTTCATCAAGGATGATCTGACCTGGAAAATTGGCAATGGCCGCAAGATCCAGATTAGTCTTGATTCATGGGTTGGGTGCATGAATGCTCATCTTCTCTCGCAGGCACTCATCGCGTTCCTCAACCAAGCAGGTTACATAACACTTAACCAGATTGCCCTAGAGGAACGAACAACACTCTTTTCTCAAGGGTGGATGGATCACTGGGAATTAGGAATACAACCATATTGGACTGCAAACTGGACTGCATATCTGAATGCTATGTATGAAACCCGTGTTCATTTGAAGGATTGTGAAGATTAAATCATTTGGACTATATCAAAATGGGGTCGGTATACACCGAAAGAAGGTTACACCCATATCTATCGGGGTAACGGACCTGATTTACTCATTGATGGCATTATCTATGGAAAATTAAAGGCCTAACTAAGGCTCGACTGCTCATGTGGTGCATTCTCACCGACAAAATCCCCACTGGTGCTAATTTGCAGAAAATATCTTTTTTCTGGACCTCACAGGTGTACACTTTGCAAGAATGAGGCAGAAGATACCCAGAATCTATTCCTAACTTGCATTGTTGCACTCGAACTTTGGACTATTGTACTCTCATCTATCCATATTAATCAGCGTTGGACTAGTATCTCACTTATAGAGGCATGGGAACAATGGTGGATCACTATAAATCCCATCAAACTTCAGAACCTTCCCATTCTTATCTGCTGGAACATATGGATGGCCCGCAATCGGGCCATTTCCCATGACACCCCTCACCATTGGCTCTCATCTGCTACACATATTCTTTCCATTTATCACTTTATCCCTGATAACCCTCCTCCTCCTTGCCCCCACATTATCACCCTCGAGATCATTGACCACTCACTCCCTTGGGCATATTTTGATGGGTCTGCACAGACTCATGGTTGTGGTGGTGGGTTTATTCTTCATCTCTCTATTCGTAATTCATTTAAATTTAAAGTTGGACTTGGCTGCGGTACCAATAATTTTGCTGAACTATCTTGTCTCCTATACCTGCTTCAGTTCGCCATCACTAAAGAAATACATGCAATTCAAATTTTCGGGAACTCTAAGATTGTCATTGACTGGTTTTCTGATCTATTGTCATGTCACACACATACACTTAAGAATATATTGGCTTAAACTCTTTTTCTCAAAGCACATTTTGATCATATTTCATGTTGGCACATTTACAGGGAGAGGAACTCCATTTCCAACCTCCTTTCCAAGGAGGCGACGCACCTATTGACAGCGCACATGGAGGTACAGGAACAAAATGATAATGCATACTACCAGTACTTTCACAGGCCATTTGTTCCTGCACCTGGGCGGGGGGTCGGCCCCTGATAGATTAGACAATAGAACTTTATTCACATTTTTTATTATAGCATATGATGTATATACTTCAAACTGACTCCATATGGAGAATGTCTTTTGTATCACTTTGTGAACACTCACACATATAGCGGATGTATTTATTTTTCTGAATGCTTACAACACTATCTATATCGCAGCTACTAGCTGATTTTCATATGCTCATGCATCTACAACATGTAACTCTTATTTTTCTTAATAAAAGTTACGATTTTTCCCTGGGAAAAAAAAATGCAAGAAGTAAGACCCATTTATTTTGAAAGTCGTCCAATCAAAGGAAATTATTTACAGAAAGCTATTTATGAGAAGGAAATGTTGGCAATACTACATACACTTAAGAAATGACGACCTTACCTAATGAGAAGACACTTCAAGGTAAAAACTGATCATGATAGTCTTAAATACTTTTTGGAACAAAGACTATATTCAGAAGAGCGGCAAAAATGTGTCACAAAGATGTTGGGTTATGACTTTGAAATCATCTACAAAAAAGGGAAGGTAAATATTGTCGTAGATGCACTCTCAATAAAGGATGAAGAGGTGGAGGCATTTCTTTGTGCCATTTCTATTATCCAACCAGATTGGATAACCGAAGCAAGGGATGAATGGAAGAATGACGAAGAAGTGTGGACACTCATTCAAAAGTTGCAGCAAGATCCTATTACATCTGATACATTTAGTTGGAAAAATGATTCCTTATGGTACAAATATCACTTATATATTTGTAAGAATTCCCAACTAAAACAAAAGATTCTTTTGGAATTGCACACCTCTCCCTTAGGAGGACACTCGGGATTTTTAAAAACTTACCACAGGGTGAAGAAAGAAAATTTTTGGGATTGCCTTAAGTCTGATATTCAAAATTTTGTGGCAGAATGTTTGGTTTTCCAGCAAAATAAAGTTGAGACAATTAAGACCGTGGGTCTTCAACAACCTTTATCCATTCCAAGTCAACATTGAGAGGAGGTTTCAATTGATTTTATCACAAGTTTACCTAAGTCTGAAGGAAAGAGTGTCAACATGGTGGTAGTTGACAAGCTTACCAAGTATGCACACTTTTGTGCATTATCTCATCCATTTAAAGCAAGTAAAATTGCTACTGCATTTCTAGAAACAATTCAAAAGCTACATGGAAACCCAAAGATTATTGTAAGGGAAAGAGATTCCATTTTTACTGGAATTTTTTGGATGGAATTATTTTCTTGCTTGGGTACTCAACTATCTCATAGCTCGTCTTATCATCCTCAATCCGATGGGAAAACTGAGATAGTGAACAAATATTTGGAAGGATATATTTGTTGTTTTGTATCTGATAAACAAACACAATGGGTCAAGTGGTTACCTCTGGTTAAATGGTGGTATAACACTTCCTTCCATATTGCAGCAAAAATGACCCGATTTATGGCACTTTATGGATATCATCCACCATCTATCAAATCATATTTAAGAGAAATTTCTAAGGTTCAAGCAGTGGAAGATCACATCGAGCATCAACAACAAGTTCTCCAACTCTTAAAGGATAACCTAAATTTGGCACAAAATCGAATGAAACAACAGGCAGATCAACATCGCAGCGAGAGAAGTTTTTATGTAGGAGACTGGGTATTTTTACGGATGCAACCATACAAACAAATGTCCCTTGAGCAAGCTAAGAAGGATAATAAATAATCTCCAAAGTACTATGGTCCTTACAATCTCTTGCAAAAGATTGATACTATGGCATATAAATTGGAGCTTCCTGCTTCTTCTCGAGTGCACCCAGTTTTCCATATTTCATGCTTAAAGAAGGTTATAGGTGACAAAATTCCAGTTCAAACAATATTGCCAGAACTTGATGAGGAAGGAAAAATCATATTGGAACCTGAAGCAGTCACGGAACAAGAACTCGACAGCTACGAAATCGATCAATTTCAGAGTATCTCGTCAAGTGGAAGAACTTACCCACTGAAGATTCCACATGGGAGGATGAGAATCTTATACAGAAGCATCCAAAGCTACTCAAGCGTTGAGGGCAACACTTTTTTCTAGGAGAGGGGCATGTTAGGTCCATATATTACTAGTGTAGTCCCTTGTTGTTGTTAGTGTAGCCCCCTTATTGTTATTGTTGTACCCCTGTAGCCCTTATATTGTTATTATTGTGCCCCATAAAAGCCATTATTGTTATTGTTGTGCCCTTACATTATTATTGTTAGGTCAGACAAGATTAAATTGTGACCCCATGGACTCCTATATATAGAAAGGAGGTTTTTTCATTTGTATCATCCAAGAATTGTTCATTTGTGTAATGTAAAGGAGGTTGCCCTCTCGAAGTGGTTGAATTATAGGGCATTGATCTCTCTTTTATTTTATTTTTCGAGTTGGTTTCATAACAGAGATGATGTGAATTAGAGGAGTTTGATTGGAGACTATGTGAGCTTCGATCATTGTGATGCCCAAATAATATAACGATGTCAAAGCAGAGAATCCAATATATCAATACATCTATCCCAATCCAATATAACTGCCCCCATATATTGAGTCGAAAATTACGATGCCCATACAGAATATGGTGATGCCCATAATGAATATAATGATTCCCATAATATAATAGAGATTTTGATAACATATGTGATGCCTACAGTAATTTCTCCATAACATAAATGATCCATCACTATAGTGTTTTCAAAGATTACATGGATAAGTTGCAGACCTCTGAAAAACCAAAACTTTGATCTTCACAGGAGAGGAATGTTGCCACAATAGATGTTATTACTTGTCATTCGAGTCATGCCATAGAAAATTAAAGAACCATAGGTACTTTCCATGGCATATGAGATCACACAAAGGAAATGTGAGTCTTTTGTAGAAGATAATGAGCCACAAAATCCAACAATTGGGTGTATATGAGATATGGATATTGAACCTTAGAGATACGAGAGGCGAGCAACATAGATATGGATAATGAACCTCAAATTTAATTACCTAGAATGGAGGAGAATGGATGCTAATTTCTAGTAGTTTGTTAGGACCGAAGAGGTGCCATTGAAGGGGCAAGCTGACATGGATACTTATACAAATTTCAAAATTTCAAATTAATATTTTCCCTCCAATATATTGAATTCGACTTGATCATGACCATAATAAAATTATGTTTATTTAATAATTTGAAAATATATTTCATAATTAAATGTGGGTTAGGGAATATCTCCCTAGCTACAAAAATTAACAATTTGAGATAGTTTTCCATTATTTTGCATGTAAACAGTTTAAACATTTTTCATTTATTAATTGAAGCCAAGTTTTGTTGTATCTCTATGTTTTGGATTTGAGTTTGTATTTAATTTCGTTCCCTCTGTGAAATTCATATCACTTTAATAGTATCTTCATGGATATGAATGAAGGATTGTTGCACTTGTCGAGGCTTGTATCCTTGTTTCGCTATTGAGTAGCTCCGTCGGGTCTACAATGGTCGGGTTTGAAATAAGTTGAGTAAGCATAAGCCAAGCATTCATTGTGTATTGAATATTTGTGTGTATATAAACTCAAGCAGAGGAAAACCACGAAATAATTGTCTTGGTATAAAAGAAATTCATCATTGCAGAGGATCTGCACACAGAGAAAAAGGTGTTGGTCACGCATAGAAGGCCTACTCAAGCAGTAGATAGATATTGGAGGCCTGTGTTTAGAGGTAGGTTGTTCGTCGAGGGGTGGAAGTTGACACATTGTGGTAAATACGTGGAGCACCATGGACAGAGGCCAAAGATAGGTAACTTGTGGGGAAAGACAGTGTAGGTTACTCGGCCAAGAGTGAAGCACTCAATATGTTTGTGTTCTTTTATTAAACTATGTGAGTTTCAATCGTGTCACCTGATGGCGAAGCTATGGGGGTGGGGCACATGGGAAAAAGAAGTAGAACAAGAGGAAACAGAGGTAGAGGCTTGGTTGGATGATTTGTCATTGGTAGGATCGTTGAAGTGTAACTGTGGAAGGTGATGCCAAGAGGTTACTAATGGAAGCAACACTGTGAATGGCATAGCATGGTCACGTGATTGATTGGATCCGCTTGAGGTGAGTGTTGGATGGAGAACATAAAATTCTTCTAGGGTATTCCTGAAGAGAATCATGCTCAGAGGGTGCAAAGTTGAGAGGGTGTGCTAGGATTAAAAAAAATTAAAAAATATTAAATTCCAGTCAAACTTATTGCATGTAAATGCCATACTATTGTAAGCCCCAGTAAGGCATGCACACCCTAGTGAAATTGGCTGTAAAGTCTAGTGTAGACCTCATGATGGGGGGAACGTTGGCTTAACATATACCCTAGGTATAAATTTTAATGGGAGTAAAATCTAGAGGGAGTGGGGTTGAATCACTTCATTGGTCTGGCTATATTTGGTCAAGGGAATCCCCAGGTCAAGGTTTCAGGGGGGATTGTTAGGTTAAATTGACTTAGGGAAAGAGCGGTTAAAAAATATGGACTTGGGCTTCGTTATAATGGTGCCAAAGAGGTGAGCGGTGAAGAATCACATAGCCAACTTGGATAAATTTTTGACCAAGGATTAATGGAATTCCATTGGTTGGGTTTTTCCCCATATTTGGCGTTTTCCTAAGGTAAACTGTGTGCATTATGTGTTTAATGTTTATGTTTGTTACTGGTTAATTTAATATCTCTTGCGGTAAATATTTTATTTTCTCTATGATAATTTCCATGGTGCAGTGCTCACTGGTAAGGAGAATTACTATGAATGATCTAGAGAGATTGGGCACACCCATGACTTATGGAAAGTTGTTTGTGAAGGAGAAGGTGAAAATGTGCATGCCAAGCCCATAATAGCAAAGAGCTTACCATATGGGAGAACAAGGATAACAAGGCCTATGCCCTGATTTTTGCTCCTATAAGTGAATAGGCGAGTCATCATATTATTCTAATTAAAAATTCTTATGATGCATTAAATAATATGGAAGAACTATTTGGTTTGCACCCATAATTGAAAGTAGTCTAGTTGAAGGTCAAGCTTTTCAACCAAGAGTTGAAGGACAATGATCCCTTGGCCCCAGCCTCATAAATTAGAGTTATCATGCATGATGTAGAAGCCACTGGAATCAAAATGGAAGTCCCCCTCACAACTTTTTTCAATGGCCTCTATGCTACATATTATTACTATCTAGAATCCTTACAAGTTAGTTCCAAACTCAAGGAAGTTACTTTTGACACTCTTGTGGAGAATTTTGCAGGACGTGAGAAATATTTGCAAAGAGGGATACAACCTCTAAGTCCCTTGAAGAAGTTGTGTGCCTTGCATAGAAAGATAAGCATCAGACACAAGATTATTCTAGGGGAAGAGGTGGTAAAAGAGGACATGGACAAAATAATAACAGGGTAGGGGGGGGGGGGGATCCACTGATTTTTTGTAATAGAGATAGACATGATGCATCCACATGCAAAATCCCTTGGGAAATAATCAAGTAAGAATGTAAAGAAGACAAAGGTAAAACACCAGATCCAAGGAAAGGTAAAGCACCTAAATATGCTCATAATAAAATTTCCATTTGCAATGTTCGAGCAATTGAAGATATGTTTCATATTTCATTTTCTTTTTGGAAAGATGCATGGTTTCTTGATACAGGTGAAACCTACCACATTACCTTCTGGAAAGACTTATTTGAAGACTTTAATGACAATGTATATGAGAAATATACTTTGCCTACAATTTGAGTCTCAAGCCATCCAGACTTTGCACCATCAAGCTTAAACTACTTCGTCTTCTTGACTTTCTTCTACATGATGCATTCTACGTTCCGGAGCTGCGGAGAAACTTGTTGTCCCTTTTTTACGTTCGCTGGAAAGGGAAATCCATTCACATGTTTGATGGAAAATTTGAGATAAGAAAATTATCATACAACATAGTTGTTATGAATGGAATAGTGGAGGAAACAACGTTGAAGCTACAAGGAACAATTGTTTGTGCACATAACTTTGCATACAGTTCTGAGTACAATGAAGGTACATTTCCATCCAGTCTTCTATGTAGAAATTATATAAACAATATGTATACCAATGGATTTAATCTGATCATGCAATAAACTAGAGAAAGATATTGAATCCTTCTACAGTTAATTTTTGGAGATTAAAACAAGATCACACAATCAAACCAAGTAAGAGAAAGAAAATCAATCCACAACAAAAGATATTTTTTCTGGGGAAATAAATATGCTCAAAACCCCTCTATCTCTATTGTATAATGAACCAAGGAATCATGCAACAACACAATGCACTCTTCTCACAAGATTCTATTACACTCTTCTGACTGTCTCACAATGATCTGGACAAAATTGGGCTAGTACTTAGCCAATTCTCAGCCTGACTTGCTTACGCAATGGGCAATTAATCCCTATTAAATAGGATAATTAGCCTTCCTTGACTGCGCAATGCATCATGGGAATCCGATGGTGTATATATTGCGCCCAAGAAATTTGCTATAAATACAATTGATAGATAAATTCCCTTTAACCTCTGTCTCAACTGGGTCTTCATCATAAATGACATGCATGCAACTATTAATAGTAAATCACCAGTCACTTGACAGATCACTACATGTGAATTAAATATGATTTAATTCACTTGATCTCTCATTAGTGCAAAAATTAGTTACAACTAGTTAGACTGAATTTAACTCACTTAATTGAGTTAACTGATTTCTCATGCATTAAACTAATACACTAACTGCAACTTGGACTCTAAAACAAATAGAATCACTCTACATGCCTCACCAACCAACCCCAACTCGAATTTCATGAGCTAACTAAGTCTATCACACTGAGTTAACTATTACAAGTGATTATGAGATAAGATTACAATTTATTTAAGGGATAAATAAATTTGACGCACCTTTATTCTAATTTAATTAAGAAATAATTAAATCAAAATCCTTCATGGTAGCCATTTATGGATGCCATTTTCTGGATGTTGTTTCTAGATGCCAATTTCATTGTTTCTTGTTGAAAATTTCAACATTCTATGTCATGGAAGATTTGGACATCTTAATTATGACAATCTTCATTTGTTGAAAAGAAATGGTGTTTTTGGTTTTCTAGCTTCTCCATGGAAACAAAAGCAATGTGATGCTTATATCATAGGAAAACATAACAAACAACCATTTCATGATTTTTCTTTAGAATATGTAGAAAAAATTGCACTAATTAATTTTAATTTGTGTGGCCCTTTGCTTGTTACTTTTGAAAATGGAAAGAAATATGTGATGACTTTTATTAATGATTACACAAAGATGTGTTGGGTATATTTTTTCAAAACTAAATCAGAATCTTTTAAGGCTTTCAAAAATTTTCGTGTATGGATTGAAAAATAATGCACAATCATAGATTGGCTCTCTTCATATTGATAATGGAAAATAATATTACTTCTAATGAATTTGAAAACTATCTTTGCCAACATGAGATTCAACATAAAAAAAAAAGGTGCCATGCAATCCTTAACAAAATGGTATAACTCAAAGAATGAACATGATTATCTTAAATATGATTCACTCAATGATGTTTTTCTAAAATGCAAAGTTAGTGTTTTGGGCCGATGCAATTCTATGTGTAGTATATATTAAAACAGATGGCCATATCATGCTCTAAAAAACAATACTCCTTATGAAATATGGTATGGCCACATTCCTTGGATAAGGCATATCAGGATCTTTAGTTCCACCTACTATGCCTTGATTCCTAAGGAACAATGAAGCAAAATTGGTGCAAGGAGTCGAAAGTGTATCTTCTTGTCATAATGAGATACCACCAAAGCATATCATCTCTACGATGAGGTAATTAAGAATTTTATATTGTCTAGAGATGTGATTTTTCTTGAATATTCCAAGACTGAAAATATTGTTAAGTGGCATCTTGATCATTTGGACAAATTCAGTCTTGCAAAAAGAATCATGAATTTTATAATGATATTCAGCATCTTTATGGGGGGATCCCTATCATGGATCAATCTATGTGATCTCCTTCTGAATCACTCTCTCCCCCTCATGAAGTTCAAGCCACTTCTTTAGATCAGGAAGACCCTCTAAGTGATGTGATTAAGAGGATTGGAAGGCTAAATCTTGATGCAACCCCATCTCAATCAAAAAAATATCTTGGACCATCTTAGAAATGTCCTCTAAAATGGACCGTTAAAACACTTGAAAGTGTTCATCTTAATGAGGTTGGAAAGACAAGAACTATAAGTTCCACGAGAGAAAATGAAGGAGATTTGGATGATTCTGATTTAGTTGATGATGTCTATGTTTCCTATGATTGTGAATTAAATTTGTCTACTAATTCTGAACCAAATTCCTTTAAATAATTTGCTTCTCACGATGAATGGAAAGAATAAATGTAGAAGGAGTATGATGCTCTCATAAAGAATGGAACATGGAAGCTGATGGAGCGTCCATTAGGAACAAAACCAATTGGCTCAAAATGGGTCTTCAAGAACAATTTTAAATCAGATAGCTCACTTTACAAGCACAAAGAAAGGCTTGTGGAAAAGTATTTGTATAAAAGGAAATGGTCAATTATGAATAGAACTTTTCCCCAACAACAAAATAGGCCACCATTTGGACTCTCTTTTCCTTGGAAACCCAAAATGGATGGAAATTATATCAAATGGATGTAAAGATTACTTTCATGAATAAATAACCAAAATAAAATGTTCTTGTGTCTCACGCATAAGGTTTTGTAGTGAAGGGACAAGAACAAATAACATGGAAACTCATCAAATGTTTGCATGGCCTGAGAGAACCACCGTGAGGCTGGTATGAAAAATTAATGCAACATCTTCTGAAATTAAATTTCAAACACCTTAATCTTGATGATACAACTTTATTTGTAAAGAAAGTTGGGAAAAATGTTGTTTATCTCGTGGTATATGTAGATGATATGTCAATAACAAGGAACAATTAAAATTATAATACATCCATAAAGAAAGAATTCAAGAAAATATTTGAGATGCCAAATTTGGGACACCTTCATTACTATTTGGACATTAAATTGACCCAACGTCCGAGATATATATTCTTCTCTCAAAAGAAGTACATTAGAAAATTGTTGAACAAGTTTGGCTTGGCTGAATACAATCCTTTGTGCACTCCAATTGAACAAAATCCGAAGCTTACATCTAAAGAAGGAAATGAATTCAAGGATGCAAATAAGTATAGACAACTTGTGAGAAGTCTTATCTACCTCACCACTTCCATAACAAATATTTCATTTTGTTGTTGGAATCCTTTCCAAGTTTATGCAAAAGCCTTGTGAGGAACATTGGTGTGGTGCAAAAAGAGTTCTAAAGTACTTGAAAGGAACTCAAGACTTTGGACTCAAATATTCATAGTTGGATGGATTAAACCTGATTGGATATTCTCATTCATACTTTGACAGAGACAAGGAAAATAAAGTGTTTACTTCAAGCTATGTTATGAGTCTTGGATCAGGAGTTGTCTCTTGAAGGTCATGCAAATAGTTAGTTCCAGCAAAATCCACAAGAGAGGTAGAATATGTGGCAGCTACAAAAGCAACCAAGGATATTGTGTGGCTTAGGAAAAATCTTTAATATTTGCAGGTGAAACAAGTGAAATATACTCCTCTCTTGATTGACAATACTTTGCAATTAAAATTGGCCAAGATTCCAAAATTTCATTATCAAACCAAACCTATTAACACAAAATATCATTTGATTCGACATCGTGTTGAGGCCAAGACTATTCATGTATGACATCGTTCCACACATGAGAAAATTGTAGACATCTTCACCAAATCACTTGGAAGAGAAAAGTTTGAAAGATTTTGAATCATACTTGGACTCACAAACACCTCTTCAACTTAAGGGAGGGAATGTTAGACACCTAATCCTCAGGGATAGTTCAAAATTTGAATAGGCCTTGGAATCAGAATTCCAAAGCTCAACACTCTAATGTATATAATGATGTTTAGATTAATGGAGATCAACATTGGGAGTTACCTTCCTCATCTAGCAACTGGTCATCAAAATTTAATGCTTGTTTTTCCACCGATTAGTCCCATCTACGGTTACCTTATAGGGGACAAGATCATAAAGTTAAAGTAGATCATGAAATATATATAAAGTATGTGGTGACTGGTTTAGAAGCTCTTAATAAACATATATTGTTTAAAGGTTTTGTTTTGGGAAATTTTTGTATGAATGCATATTTTAGAAATTTCTAGGCAGATTCATCTTTTTACACAAATTTTTCTGGATATCCAAAGCTATCAAATTGTTCATTATCTTCAAACGTTGTCTAATTCAAATGTAATAGATGTCAAATCAAATGTCGAATTTTGGTATTTTGTTTTTTTACGGTTCGAATTCTAAGGAAGGTGTAGACACTAACCACATTCTTATAGATCCAAAGGGTAACAAAATATTTGTTGCTTGTAGACTAGAATTCAAGTACACAAACAAAACTGCAAAATATGAGGCATTAATTCATGGATTCAAGAAATCAAAGTATCTTAACATTAAGTTCCTTAAAGGTATTCAGTGACTCTGAGATTGTGGCTAAATAGGTACATAATTTGATTCACTGCATTTTGAGTCATTTAAATAACTACCAGCATGAGGTATGGAACCTGATTAATCATTTATCTGCATTCAATGTGTTCTATTCCTCGTTGTTAGGGCAAGGACTCACTCCTTGACTGCATAAGGAGTAAGCCTTACACATCATAGTTCATTTCAAATTTTAAAAGGGGTTGTTTGAGTGGTGGGATGGTTTCTCTAAGATTTTGAAATGATTTTATGTTCTTTAAGACTTTCATGCATTTGGAAAGTTGTGGCAAGTATAAATTGTGTGGGTAAAAGGTAGTATAGGGAGCAGAGTGCACAAGTGGAAGAAGATGAATAGCTGGTACCTATTCCAGGAAATATCCCTATTCTAAATCAGTCACACAGTTATGATGACTCTTTACACAAATTCTATTTATGCAAAGTAAACAACATTTAGAAAACATATTACATGTATAAAGTATTCCACAAATCCTTTATGAAATTTTGACTTACATGTTCTATAGCACACATATAATTTGCAGAAAAATGAAAGAAGATAATTTACTGTTAAATCCTTTAACAACTTATCACTCACACCTTACTTGCTGCAATTCATATTTTAGAAGAAATTAACAAAGAAATGAGACACACCACACATTAGATGTTCTTTGAGTCACAAAATCCTCCAGCATGAAGCAAAAAGTTTTTATTATTATATTCAGTCTTCGGGTACACCAACATCCAACCTGGAAATGGTATTTACAAAAGGTATATATAGGAAGAGAGACACCAACTCCATCTCTTCTAAAAATAGGGAAACATTAATTCTAACATGGCATAGGTGTCAAAAGACATTACAACATTATCCCATTGAAATCTAACAGAAAGGACAGATGGAGAAGAAAGAAGAGAATAAATCTAGGCTAGAAAGTTGAGTGTGCTCTCATGTTGCCCATTTTTCTGTTGATTTATATCCTTGTGTCTTGGGACTTTAATAATCATGTAGCTTCATTTAATTAGACCTCCAACAACCTCATAACCACCTTTCATCATCACTTGTATTATCCATTTGGTTATGGGTTCTTATCCATCCTTAACTAGCTCGGAAAATTTTTCTGACAGGTGTCAAAATTCAGTTAAAACAGGTGCTACCAGAAATTCCTGTAAAAACCTGTAACTGCGCAAAATTTGAAATGCTATCGAAAATTCCAGTAGTGCCTTGTTTCTTTTTCAAAAATACACATAAAATGCTGAAAATTATGTGCAGACTTATATTCCTTAACACCTAAGCTATTGTTCAAAATTTTAACTGATAAGCAAAAAGGTACTTGTATCAAAAAACCTTTTTACCTTCCCTCTATGTGTGTTGCAGCTTCAGCAAGGTTATCCAAGTTTGTTTTGCTACCAGCAACTGATTTGGATGTGGTTGCTTCCCTGACAGTGGCTTTGTCCTCCTTAGAAACCTTTTGTGTTTTTCTTCTCTTTGAGGGCTCTGAGTGCTGCTCTAAAGGGGTTGTGTTCTTGTTTTTCTTCATGGATTTATCTGTTTTTGAACCTTCAGATTCACGTTCAATATCAATAACCTCTGTCATTAGGATTTGATTATGTAGAGCCTTGGACTTAAGCCTAAACTTGTTGTTGTCTCTGGTATGCATATTTCTGGTACCAACAACAGGTTTGGCTTCTTCCTTCTTCTTCTTATTTTTTGTCATGTTCAGCATCCTGGAGGAGTTTTTGATCTCATTATGTAGGCTGATATTCTTTCTGCAACTTTTTTTGAATATGTGTTTATGGAATTTCCGGTAGCACCTACGCTTTTGATTTATCTACAGTTGCAGACCTTCCTTTTCTGGCTCTAGTGTAGACATTAGGAAAGGGAGGAACAAGGGGCACTATTTTCATAGCTTTGGGTTTGCTTGCTGAAGAACTCTACCTTTTTTCCAACCTTCTTTCAACTTTGATTGCATAAGCCGTCTCTTTTTTTCCCTTGGCCTTCTTATGAATGTTTTCTTTTATGGCCTTTTTATTTGTTCTTATTTTTGCAGGCTGAGGGTTTGGTTGTGAAACTGAAAGTGTAGGTGCAGGTTTTCCTACCCTGTAGAATAAAAAGTGGTCCCAAGTTTGGTTTCTCTTCCCCAACTCTTCTTCAACTAGAATTTTGACTAAAGCTTGATGGTACAAGCTATATTCAGAAACATTAGTGTGAGTCTGAACCCTTGCTGACATCTTTGTCAGGATTTCACACAAGAAATATGGCAGATATAATATATTCATCCCCACAATATGAAAAATAAACCTCATGTGATAGAGGAACACAATTGTATACCTCCTTTCACAAGTGAGGTATATCTTGATAAGCTTAAAAGCTTATGCCCAATCATTCTTAATATAGCTGCTTGGAATGAATTTTTCCCAATTTGGATCTCTGTGAGCATCTTTGAGGAAGCTATTGAGATCTCCTCTTGTCATGAATTATCCTTTGAACCACCTTTCTCCTTCTCGGGGAGGGTTAAAGGCTTCAAAAATGGAGTCTTCAGAAACCTGCAAGGTGAGGCCATAAACTATAGCTTCCTATCCATTAAAAGAGTTAGCAAACTCTTGAGCTACTCCTGAGTGAGAGCTCCCTAACCTAGTGCATAGAGAATACCACCTGGACTGAATACACAAACTTCTTACCCTCGAAATGGCATCAACTAGATCTGCAGCCTGTGGCTCTATTCGATTTATTTTTCCACCTTTTTTAGTCATCTTCAGAAAATAAATAGCTCTGTCTCTTGCAACTAATAGGTGGAAGAGTAGGAGGAATTTTACCTTACAAGTGTTGCCTGTATTCACCTTTGGAATCTTGTTTGAAATCCAGACTCTTCCTCAAACTATGATTCTCAGCAATTAGAACTCCAATAGCTAAAACTTCAAATGATAGAGTTCTTGTTTTTTAGGTGGTTTTAAAACCAAACTTTGGTTCATCACCCCATGCAAATCAACCTTCATCATTAAAAATATTCTTCACTGTGATGTGCACCATGTGATAATCCATCATCACCTTCAGTTGGCTGTGTTTTTCCGTATGGAGTTCTCCAGATGTCTTGAGACAAGCAGATCTGTGACTAGCAGTCACTTCCACTGCCTTTGATGTTAATTGGCCGAAATTTTCGGCAGCACTAACCAGCCAAACAGTTATGGCATTGAGTGTAATAACCACGATTTCCTCCATTCACAAAAACACGTACTTAGACATACGTATAACTGACTCGGGGTTGACAAGCAGGACGGGGTAATGGTTAAGTTCATAACTGTGGGTGACATGTGGGTTCAACGTATATTACGACTTGACTTAAACTAACTAACTGCAATACAACAGCTGTCATGAGATACGAAAAGATTTAAAAAATATTTGAGGCATATTTACACTACAACATGTGGCATAACTAAAGCGGATGCGCTTTTTCATTTATTTTTTAAAAAGAGAGTATGCTTCCAGAAATTCCGGTAGCGAAAAAAATAAAAAATAAAAAATAAAAAAAAATAAAAAAAAAAAAAAAAAAAAAAATAAAAAAAAAAAAAAAATAAAAAATAAAAAAAAAAAAAAATAAAAAATAAAATAAAAAAAAATAAAAAAAAAAATAAAAATAAAAATAAAAAAATAAAAAAATTTTGAAGTTTAATCCTAAAAATAAAAGTATGAAATGGACTTATGAATTAGCAAATAACTGTGCTAACATTGGCTCCACAGGGGATAGAGCTCTCCCTGTGAGGCTCTAAGAATATTTTGTAGTTTCAGTGCCTTGTCATTGGGCTATGGGGTCTTATTATGAAACACATCGGTATTTACAGTGAACTTAGGCTACCAACAACCTTAGTAAAGTATTTTTTTGAGAAAGCGCCCATTCAATGGGCCTCCAAACAGTTTTGCTCCATCAAGATGTTGCAACTCAAAAGTGTTTTTCTACAGAATATTTGAGATTTTGAAAGTGTTGAAAATGCAACAAGATGATGGAGCTTAGTGAAATGAAGTCGCCTTCACTAAGTGGGCCCGCAGGCTATTTTTGGCGCAAAGTCTATTTTTAGACTACGTCTATTTTTAGACATATGGATCATGGTCTATGAGTTGCAGGATGCTATTTATGGATGATTGGTCGAGTTGGTAAAAATAGATGGACCTCTATTTTTAGACATTGGGCGGTTTCTATTTTTAGACTGTCGAGCTAAAAATAGAACAGTGAAATATTATTAACCCTTAATAATATTTAGACTATAAACATTATCTTATCCTCTTAGAGCACTTCAGTTTGATGCTTGGATGTGGCACATGCAGCTGACAGAAGGAAATACGCTTTTCCTATGGGTTAGTTGAGCTATTGCATGGTTGACTTCAGTTATAACTCATGTGGCAGAGTTTGGTGGAGTTGATGAGACAGTTGGTGGAGTTGTGTTCGGTTTAACTTAGTTGAACTAGTTGTATTTAGTCTAACTGAAATATACACTAGTGATGAGTGGTGTGAATTAATTATTAATTAATTCACTAATTATTAACTCATAAATCAACTAAAGAACACATCAGTTAATTGCAATGCATGGACAGTTCAGTGGAGACCAGTGTTAGAGGTGGGTGAAAGGGTGTGATTGGCTATCAGTTGTGACCATGATTGTGCATGAGATTTGCACACCAATTGATGGAGATTTCCAATGAGGATTGCGCAGTTGGAGCTAGTGGGATTCCAACTTGGATCTCACTCATTACTCACTTGGATTGTGCAGTAGAGGCAGGCAGACTTGTGGAGGAGATTTGAACCCCTGTCTTGTTCAAATCTCATATAGTTTGTGTGTAACTTTTTGGAGATAGTATTGAGTACTTGTGAGGATTATTGTGCTATGTATTGTTACATGTTCTCTATCATTATAATATACAAATATTTGGGGGTTTTTAGCTATTGCTTTCCACATTACATCCTGTGTTGATATGTGTGCTTGATTATGTTTTAATGAGCGCATGCGACTGCTTTCTATTTCCGCATATTGATGATCAATTGTAGAAGAGGTTATGTATTATGCATGAAGCTTAAATAGTGTGTAATCGGGATAATCTCGGTGAATAAATCAGCAAATTATTCGAATTTATACATGGTATCAAAGCAGAATTGATCATCGGATCTATTACAGTGATTACAATTATTTTCGGTAGACAGAGTCTGTAACGGGCCAGGTAGCCTCTGGATCCATCCTTTCTTTGAAAGGTGATATATCCAGTAAATGCCCTTACAATCGATCTCTGTGCTAGAAATAATTTGTTCTCACAGATCCAGAAGCAGCTGAGTTTTGAGCTTGGAATTCGAATTTGCAGCAGAATTTGGAATTCGAATTTGCAGTAGTTTTCTTGGTGCCAAAGTTGAAATGTCTTTCACAGATTGCGACTGGAATATGCCCTTGAGGGCAGTTCGGATTATGTTGCATGGAAGGATCGGATGGAGGCGGTATTAGATGATAATGGGCTGAAGGAGTTCATAGAAGCTGAGATCCCAAAGCCTACTGATGCTGCTCAAGTTGAGGCTTGGAAAAAGAAGATGGCGAAATGTTGAAGAATTCTATTGGAGGGCGTGAAGGATAACATTGTATCCAGCATGCATGGAAAAGCTTCTCCATACTTGATGTGGAAAGCGTTGACAAATTTATTCCAGAGCAAGAGCGACTAGAGGAAGTTGGCGCTCAAGGATAGACTCAGACATATTAGGATGGAGAAAGGTGACAGTATGCCGAAGTATCTCACGAAGTTCATCCAATGTAGGGATGAGCTGGGAAGTGTGGGGGTGACTGTCGATGATGAGGAATTGGTGAGCTTGGCTCTCCTTGGTCTACCGAAGAGTTGGCATGCCTATTAGGATTCTATCAATGGTCGGGAGAAATTGCCAGGATGGGAGCGACTTTGGTCGGATCTTGTGCAAGAGGAGATAAGGCGAAATACCAGAGACGGATCTTCATCAAAGGCATCTGATGAAGAAAATTGCGCTTTGGCTGCCAAAGCAAAGAAGGGGAAGAGCAAGAAAGCTTCTCATTCCGGTGCGAAAGGCAAGAAGCAAGACATGTCTAAGGTGAAGTGTTTTCACTGTCACCAGCACGGACATTATGCCACAAATTGTCCGCAGAAGAAGAAAAATAAGCAAGCTGCTAGATCTGTAGTGGGAGAGGCCTTAGCCTCACAGTTTGAGCTGGATTTTTCGTTGATCGCATGCTTGGTCTCAAGTGTGATGGGATCAGTATGGTTCTTGGACAGTGGTGCGTCTTTTCACATGACTGGAGATCGAGATCTGTTTTCAGATCTGGATGAGAAAGACCTTGGAGTGCACATCGAGATGGGCGATGATGGTAGATACAATGCGATCGGTATCGGTACCATTTCCTTTGAGAGGGAGTCTGGTAAACCCTTCATATTGAAGGAAGTGATGCATGTTCCAGGATTGAAGAAGAATCTGATCTCTGTGGCGATGTTGGAAGACAAGGGGTATAATGTTGTCTTGATGAGGAAAGGCTTTCCTGTCTGATAAGACACTCTTGGAGGGAACCGGAAGATAGGGGTTCGAGTCAAAGCCTTTATCGAGTTACAGGCGGATGGCTGCGCGGCAATAGCATACAAGGCGAAGGAGTGGTGAGCCGGGATGATGGCGAGCTGTGGCACGAGATTGGGCCACCTTCACCATGGAGCTTTGAAGATCTTTGCAGAAGTTTCTACGGGCTTCCTAAAAAACACTCTTGTTGTGATCAAAAATCAAATCGGTGCGGGGTGTTGCTAACTGTGATTTGTGAAAGCCACCTTTCACGAGAAGGATAGTCGTGCCACGACGATCCTTGAAGAGTTCACAGAGACGTGTGTGGTCCTTTCTCGGTAGCCTTCGACGACAAAGCACAAGTACTATGTGATCTTTGTTGATGATTTTCTCGGAAGTCTTTGGATCTTCTTCATGCGAGAGGAAGAGCGAGACATACTCAAAGTTCTGTGAGTTCAAGGCGCTGGTTGAGAAGGAATTGGGGAAGCATGTGAAGGCTCTTAGGAGCGACAATGGTGGTGAATTCATCTCTGCTAAATTCAAGGACTTTTGCAGCGTAGAAGGGATTCGGAGAGAGCTCATTGCACCTCATAACCCATAGTAGAATGGGGTTGGTGAGCAGAAGAACAGAAAAATCGTGGGTGTTGCACGGGCGATGTTGCATGATCAGGGCCTACCCCTTCACTTGTAGGCTGAGGCATGCAATATTGCAGTATATGTGCAGAACTGTTGTCCTCACAAGATACTTGGCATGAATACATCAGAAGAGGCATTTTCTGGTAAGAGACCTGACATTTCCCATTTGAGGATTTTTGGTTCACCTGTCTACTTGCATGTGACGAAGGATGCCAGGAAGAAGCTGGATCTGACCACAGAGGTTGGAATATTTGTGGGGTACACTGATACACCTCACAACTATCGGGTGTATTTTCCCCGAACGATCCTTGAGGCGACTGTGCGATGGGATATCAAATTTCGGGAGGAAAGCCATGAAGTGTTCGCTTGAGAGGGAGCCACACTTGCATGCAGATGAGAAGCTATTAGTTCCTAAGGATGAGTCTCAGTATGTGGATCAGCCACAAGATGAGCTTCATGGAGTGGAAGAGACCACTCAGGCAGCGCCAACCATCAGAGGGCGGAAGCGCACTACAGAAGCTGAGCGACTGGCTCAAGATGCAGAGAAGGTTGTAGGAGCACCTACGGCCACAATGCGGAGACGAGACGATCCTTGGGATCGATACGGATACATGGCTCTTGTGAGAAAATGTGTCGTGTGAGACATCCTCTTTCGAAGTTTGTGGAGGACCACGCAGGTAGGTATGGTGGAAGAGTATGATTCGATTATCAGAAGCTTCGTGCATGGGAGATTGTCAGAAGACGGAGGGAAAATCGGTGGTGGGTTCGCGATGGATCTACAAAGTGAAGCGGGCGTGACGGGAGTGTGGAGAAGTACAAGGCGAGATTTTTTTTTGCCGTGGCTTCTCACAGATCGAGGGGATTGATTATGAGGAGACTTTTGCACTTGTCGCAAGGTTCCTTGCTCTCTCAGCGCAGATGGGGTGGCACATCCATCAGATGGATGTGAAGACTGCGTTCCTCAACGGAGTCATTGAGGAGGAGGTGTACATAGAGCAGCCTGAAGGTTTCGAGATCTTCAGTAGTGAGTCGCATGTGTGTAGACTCAAGAGAGCACTGTATGGGTTGAAACAAGCACCTCGTGCTTGGTACACACGGATAGATAGTTATTTCACCGGACCTGGATTCTCCAAGAGTGAGGCGGATCCTAACCTATACCAGATTGTGGTGGAGGGGAAGTTGCTGATCATTGTACTGTATGTAGATGATATGATTTTGACAGGTGATGAGTTGTTGATACTTTCATGCAAGGAGGATCTTGCTAGAGAGTTTGAGATGAAGGACTTGGGCCTCCTTTATTATTTTCTGGGATTGGAAATTTGGCAGCGCAGTGATGGACTATTTGTTTCTCAGGGTAAGTATGCCCGAGAAATACTGGAGAAGTTCAACATGGATGGCTGCAAGCCTGTTGATACTCCTCTTCCTAGAGGTTGGAGGAAGGAGGATGCTACTTCAGCGGAGGTAGTGGATGCCACTGTTTATCGACAGTTGGTGGGGTCGCTTATGTATTTGGTCAATACACGACCTGATATATGCTATGCTGTTAACCAGCTTTCGCAAGCTATGGTTAAGCCTACCAAGCTCTTCTGGAAGGCAGGCAAGCATGTATTGTATTATCTTAGAGGCACATCGGGATATGGCTTGTGGTACAGACAGGAGGATGAGGTGAAGCTTTGTGGCTTCACGGATGCAGATTGGGCAGGGAGCCCAACAGACAGAAAGAGCACATCTAGAGGGATCTTCAGTATCGGGTCGACAACAGTTTCTTGGTACAACAGGAAGCAGATATCTGTGGCACTCAATTCAGCAGAGGTTGAGTATATGGCAGCAAGCTTGGCTGCATGCGAGGCCATATGGATGAGGAAGATCCTGGTCGGGTTGTTCGGTTCGCACTTGGAGCCTACTGTGATTTATTGTGATAACCAGAGTTGCATTAAAATCTCGGCTAATCCAGTATTTCATGATAGATCCAAAAACATCGACATCAGGTACCATCATATCAGAGATTGTGTGCAACGGAGAATCATGTTACTTTCATATATTCCCACGGAGGATCAAGATGCTGATATCTTGACGAAGGCGCTCACCAAGGAGCAAATTCGAATACCACAGAGGCAGGATAGGGGTTGTAGATAATCCATATCTTGTTGAGAGGGAGTGTTGAAAATGCAACAAGATGATGTAGCTTAGTGAAATGAAGTTGCCTTCACTAAGTGGGCCCGCAGGCTATTTTTGGCGCAAAGTCTATTTTTAGACTATGTCTATTTTTAGACATATGGATCATGGTCTATGAGTTGCAGGATTCTATTTATGGATGATTGGTCGAGTTGGTAAAAATAGATGGACCTCTATTTTTAGACATTGGGCGGTTTCTATTTTTAGACTGTCGGGCTAAAAATAGAACAATCAAATATTATTAACCCTTAATAATATTTAGACTATAAACATTATCTTATCCTCTTGGAGCACTTAAGTTTGATGCTTGGATGTGGCACATGCAGCTGACAGAAGGAAATACGCTTTTCCTAAGGGTTAGTTGAGCTATTGCATGGTTGACTTCAGTTAGAACTCATGTGGCAGAGTTTGGTGGAGTTGATGAGACAGTTGGTGGAGTTGTATTCGGTTTAACTTAGTTGAACTAGTTGTATTTAGTCTAACTGAAAAATACACTAGTGATGAGTGGTGTGAATTAATTATTAATTAATTCACTAATTATTAACTCATAAATCAACTAAAAAACACATCAGTTAACTGCAATGCATGGACAGTTCAGTGGAGACCAGTGTTAGAGGTGGGTGAAAGGGTGAGTTTGCTATCAGTTGTGACTATTGGCTGTGCATGAGATTTGCACACACATTGATGGAGATTGCCAATGAGGATTGCGCAGTTGGAGCTAGTGGGATTCAAACTTGGATCTCATTCATTACTCACTTGGATTGCGTAGTAGAGGCAGGCAGACTTGTGGAGGAGATTTGAACCCCTGACTTGTTCAAATCTCATATAGTTTGTATGTAACTTTTGGAGATAGTACTGAGTACTTGTGAGGAGTATTGTGCTATGTATTGTTACATGTTCTCTATCATTATAATATACAGATAGTTGGGGGTTTTCAGCTATTGCTTTCCCCATTACATCCTGTGTTGATATGTGTGCTTGATTATGTTTTGATGAGCGCATGCGACTGCTTTCTATTTCCGCATATTGATGATCAATTGTAGAAGAGGTTATGTATTATGCATGAAGCTTAAATAGTGTGTAATCAGGATAATCTCGGAGAATAATTCAGCAAATTATTCAAATTTCTACAATTCTTCATGTGAATTTTCAGTCATGGATAAGCGTTCATCTTTGTTAGGTTCAGCTAGTCATATCCCTCTCATGGACACCGAGGGGGATATTCAAGATACTCTGTGTTCTATAATTCATCTTCCATTTTATCAGCAAGTCATCCTAAATGACAAAGCTTCTCTTGTTTTTACTGCCATGATCAATTTTGGAATACTTTCTGCAGGTATTCCAAAAACCCACCTTTTTCCTGAATTTATCAATTGGTTGGTGTCAGTTATGTACCCTGGGAAATGATTTGTTATGAATTTTCAGGGAGAGAATGTTTTGCAAGCGTCTACCCGGTTAATCCATCAAGCCCTTTGCTATCCTGAGTCAGAGTCATCTGTTCAGTTCTCTGACGATTCCCTGTTAACCTATTATGATAATCTTGCAGGTGAAGAATTTAATCAGTTCATATACTTCTTGAAGCCAAACATGAATCAATTTCAAGCAGACAACAAAGAATTTTCTATGGAGATTTTTGATGCAGAAATTCGACCAATATTAAGCAGCATTGTGAAAATTTTGGGCAAAGAAGATGACAATGCAATGGATAAATCAGTCTTGGGGATGTTTTCCATGATGATGAAATCAAGAACAGTGCTGGATATTCCATCATATTAGCAGGAGGCAGTTAATTCATAGCTAATGAGCCTTTCATTAACAAGTTCTTTTAAATTTCCTTCATTGATTGTCTACTTGTTCTTATATCAAAATGTGGAAGAGTTCATGCATTTAGGTCTAAATATTGTGTATGTAAACAAGAAAAGGAAGTCAATAGTGTTTTGGACAGATGTAGTAAGAAGAGAACAAAATGAAGCAGGGTTGTTTGATTTCTCCAGTTATTTCATGTCAGTTGCATATAAAATCTTGAATGGAGTTCCTCCACCTTGTTTTTTACCTATAGCTCAGGAGTATTTACATCTAGGAGCAACTTGCAAATTTGGATATTGGTTTGTTTTTTAGGATTACTATGAAATTAGGCTATATGGAGCAAGTATTGAGCCTTATAGACTTCCAACGTTTGTACCAATGAGGCTATTTCCCTTGGAATTTATTCGACAGAGTCTAAATGTTGATCAGGTTCATTTTGTGCCCATGAAAAAGGGGTATATGTACAAATTACCCATGACTGTAGGCCCTTTTATAGTCAATATGAGATAGGCATTTGAGGAGGTTACTAAAATGTTAGATGATATGCATATGCTGTTAGGGGAAAGTTGGGCTTATGATCCTCACAGTGTAATTTCAAATAGAAGAATTGAGAATGGGTATTCAGCTTTCATTCATGAAAGCAGGCTAGATTTGGAAAATATAGCAAGTAGAGGTGTGATAATTTTAGCAGGTTCAAATACTCAGACCCCTATCATATCAAGAAAATCAAACAAAAGAAGAAAAGAGACAGTGATTGAATGAGATGATGAGGAATAGGGAGCTGAAAAGAGAACAAAGTTTACTAAAGAATTTACATTTAACCCACCCAATTTTTCTTTACATCTAAGAGAAGAAAAAAATGTTCCTACTTCACCTAGGAGTCATGAAATCTCTCATGAGAAAGTACCTTTGATCAAACATATGTTTACACATATTGAAGAAAGGAATCAAAAGATGAAGGCCAACATGGAAGCCTAAGCTGAGTATCAGGTTGCTCCGGATCAAACAAGACTTTTGACTATCATGGATCTTGAAAAATATCAATTCAAAATTGCCCTATCTCATCCCACAAACATGTCAATAGGTTCTTCTAAAAATTTCAATACTGTAAATGTGACTATGGATGTGAAGAAGATTCCTCTGATGGATAAAATGAATTTTCATATGCAAAATGGTCAGTTAATTGTGAATGACTTGACCAAGACCAATGCAATGGAAATGAAGGCAGAAAATATGTTGGGAAAGGTACTAAAGCAATTGAAGTTAGATAAAGCTAATGCAAGAGCTTTAACAGTTCAGAATGATGAGTTAAAGAAAATCATTGTAAAGATTGGAGTGGACCCTAGTAACAAGACTACTGTACAGAAATTTATGTAGAGTGCTAAAATAGAAATATCCACATTGAGGAAGAAGCTGAAATTGCCTACAGGAGAACATTCTATGGCTGCAGAATTTGCAGAGGTGGAGAATGAGAAGGAAACACTTTTACAGCAACTAATGAAAAAAGATGAAGAAATTTCCAAAAGAAAGAAAACTGCAATATCATTGCAAAATGATATTGATAACCATAGTTGTACTTTTGTTTATCCTATAGGTAATGAAGATCCTCAAGCATAGGTTGTTCAATTGAATACTAAGTTGCAAATGGCTAAAAGAGATCAGAAAAAGGCTTAAGCAGATCTAGAGACTGCAACAAAGCTTATTCATATCATAGAGAATGAAGCTGATAAGTATAAAACGAATATTTAGAATGCTAACGCTGAAATTAAAAATCTCAAAGAAAGACTGAAAGAAAACATTTCACTGATACAAGCCAAAGATATCATTTGGAATGATATCATTTCTGAAATGAAATCAATTTGGAGCTGTTTGAAGATAGTTACAGAGGAAAAAAGTCTTATCAGGGAATGTGAAGAACCAATAATGACAGATAAACAGAAGGAAATTAACAGAGCTATCTGGGCTAGAACGTTCAGTGAATTTATTAATTCTAAAACAGATCAGGAATTAGAAGAAAATGAGATTAAATACAAGACCTTATATGTATTGGAGATGAATAAGATGATTGTCAGAAATGATCACAGGAAAGCTAGAGAAAAGAAACTGATGGAAATTAAAGAGGCAGTAAGTCAATTTGATAAGTTGTTTGACAAGTTTACAAGAATAGGTCTGCCATCATGTTTGGGAGATGAAAGAAAATATTTTTCCATGGGATTCTTATGAGAATTCTCTAGTTATGGAAAAAAGCAAAGTTGATAATAGGCATGAAAAAACTCAGGTGCTTAAAGGGGAAACAATAGTTAACTTTCTGCAGAAACATTTCCAGCTACTGTGGTTGGTAAAAACTCTTTTCACAGAAGGACCATCTTATAATTGAATTACTGCATTCAGATTGGAGTATCATAATCTAACACATTCTCCCAGGACAAATATAGAGATATGGAAAAAGTGTAGAGCATGGAAAATAGACTTGTCGAAAGGGTTTTCATCATCAAAGAAAGACAAATCAGATGACCAAGGGCATGCAGCAACATCATCAACAATTCCTATAGATTAGGATGTATATTTTTACATTTTATTACTTTTCCAAAGACAATGTAATTGTAATGAGACATTTTCAAGGCATCTAATAGACAACCTCTGAAGTCCTAAGTAGTTTTGGTAGTTGGAATTGGTTATAATAGTTACAAATTGTTTTTTTTATTGTATTTAATGTAATTTTCAAGAGGAAGGAAGGTTCCAAGTTTTGGACCTTCAGATTACTTTTTGTACTCAAATATTTCAATGATTAATGAATGAGTACACAAGTTTCTGGCATCTTTTTATGTTGATATGTATCTGAGTTCACATTATGTGTTTTCTTTCTTTGAGTAAGAAAAAGTAATGAGAAGCAGGTCTCTTTTTACCTATGTAATCAAGAGTTAAAATCCTTAATTGGTGCTCCTTTGTTTTAACTACTTTCATAAATTCCTTAGAAATTTGAGATGATATATTCTGTATGACAGCACATCGGTTTGGACTTTCTTCTTTCATTTTCTTCTGGTCATTTCATTCAACATCAACAGATAATAGCATTGTGAGACATACATTGGGTTTGATATTTAAGGGTTTAATTGTAAATACTTGAATGTGATTAAAACAGAGACAAATATTTTAGTGACATAATCATATAAATTTCTTAAGCATTGATTCCTTATCACAATTAAGGGATTGTCTCTTAAGGTACAACACATACAATTGAGGCGAGGCATGGATTCGATAGAGTTGTGAGAATGCAGGTGAGTGGAATGAACAGAGTGAGAAGAGCGAGTAGCGAGGCTATAGGCAGCGTGGAGCGAGTGGGTGGAGGACATATGAAGGGTTGAGAGAGGGGCAGATGCACAACAAGAAGTAACAGAGCTGAGAGCCAACCTAATAGAGACACAGAGGGATCAATTCTAAGAGGAGTCGGCGCCATTTCCCATAAATGACTAGGGTGCTATGCAAACAGGATGAACCAGAGTGAGTTTACGTCAAAGGAATTGAATGTCAGTTATGGCACCAGGCTGCAAAACCATCAAGGTGAATTTAATGGCACCAAATCTAGAGCCATGTGTTGGCTCGTGGCAAGGACAATTTCTCGGTGTTGGGGAGCCCATGTGGCATGCCACCTTCTCTCTATGAGGAACCTGCATCCGGGATACCTCTGTTGACATTTAATGATGTAAATCAAAGACAATTAATTTACCAAAAATATAGTAACCAAATTACAACTAGACTCATATAATCATGGAAGAGGAGAGGTGAAGTTAAAGTAATGATTATAGCAAGGTTCTATGGTGGGAACTAGTTATAATTCCATACTTGATTTAAGGGCAGTCATGGAGAGAAGGTATTAAAATCAAGTTATGCTTCTCCCCAAATATAGAAACCAACTTAAAACTAGACTCATATAATCATGGAAGTTGAGAGGCGAAGTTAAAGTAATGATTCTACATAGGTTATTTGGTAGGCACTAGTTATACTTCCATGCTTGATTTAAGGGCAGTCATGGAGAGAATATCTGATAATCAAGTTATGTTTCTCCCCAAAATAGAGAAACCAACATACAAATAGAATCATATAATCATGGAAGATGAGAGGAAAAGTTAAAGTAATGATTCTATCAAGGTTATATGGTAGGGATTGGTTATAATTCCTTGATTGATTTAAGGGCAGTCATGGAGAGAAGGTCTTATAATTGAGTTATGCTTCTCCCCAAATTTAGCAACCAAATTACAACTAGACTCATATAATCATGGAAGAGGAGAGGTGAAGTTAAAGTAATGATTCCAAAGAGGTTATATGGTAGGAACTACTTATACTTCCATGCTTGATTTGAGGGCAATCATGGAGAGAAGGTATTATAATTAAGTTATGTTTTTTCCCAAAGATAGCAACCAACTTGCAACTAGACTCATATAATCATGAAAGATGAGAGGTGAAGTTAAAGTAATCTATTGAACAAGGTTATATGGTGGGGACTAGTTATACTTCCATACTTAATTTAAGGGTAGTCATGGAGAGAAGGTCTTATTATCAAGTTATGCTTCTCCCCAAATATATCAACCAAATTACAACTAGACTCATATAATCATGGAAGAGGAGAGGCTAAGTTAAAGTAATGATTCTAGCAAGGTTATATGGTAGGGACTCGTTATACTTCCATGCATGACTTGAGGGTAGTCATGGAGAGAAGGTCTTATAATCAATTTATGCCATTCCCAAAATATAGCAACCAAATTACAACTAGACTCATATAATCATGGAAGAGGAGAGGTGAAGTTAAAGTGATGATTCCAACAAGGTTATATGGTAGGGACTAGTTATAATTCCATACTTGATTTTAGGGAAGTCATGGAGAGAAGGTCTTATAATCAAGTTATGCTTCTCAAATATAACAACTAAATTTCAAACAGACTCATAAAATCATGGAAGAGGAGAGGTGAAGTTAAAGTAATGATTCCAATAAGGTTATATGTTAGGGACTAGTATAATCATGGAAGAGGAGAGGTGAAGTTAAAGTAATGATTCATGCAATGTTACATGGTAGGGATTGGTAATAATTCCATGCTAGATTTGAGGGAAATCTAGAGAAAGTCTTACAATCAAGTCATGCTTCTCCCCAAAGATAGAAACCAACTTACAATTAGAATCATATAAGCATGGAAGAGGAGAGGTGAAGTTAAAGTAATGATTCCAAAAAGGTTATCCATGACATCAAGAATAAGAGACTTGACCCTCAAGTATGAAATGTGCAATTTGAGGATGTTTCTCTACAAGTAGAAAAACAAGTGAAGTAGGGTATTTAAGAATTAAGGACTTTTCCCACTTACATGGCTTGACTACCATTCCATGAGGTTGTCTAAAATCCATCGAAATTTTGAGATCAACAAATGGAATTTTCCATAAGTCATTCTAGTCCACTTTCCATGTACTATTTATTTCAATTATCATAAATACCGATTTATTGAGAGAGAGAGAGAGAGATAAGTCATTCTAGTCCACTTTCCATGGACTATTTATTTCAATTATCATACATAATGATTTATTGAGAGAGAGAGAGATAAGTCATTGTAGTCCATTTTCCATGGAATATTTATTTCAATTATCTTACATAACGATTTATAGAGAGAGAGAGAGAGAGAGGTACAACACATGTTTGGCTAGTCCAGATAGAAATGAGGTAACTATAATAGAGAAAGAGAGAGAGAGAGAGAGAGAGAGAGAGAGAGAGAGAGAGAGACAAAGAGAGAGCAACCAGGTAACTATACTAGAGAGAGAGAGAGATAGAGAGAGAGAGAGAGAGAGATTCTAGTTTACCACTCATGGGTAGCTTAGGGATGAATTTCCTTAATAAAATCTCATTCCTAACAATTTTGGAGTGGCTTTATAAAAATAGAAAGTCATGTCTAGAATCTCAAGTACGACTTTCCAAAAATTGTAAATCACCTCCAATCAATGGGTAATAAAGTATACTTCAAGGAAAATCAGTTAACTTATCATTGATCAATCCTAATAGTTCAATGTCGACTTAATCCTCAATATTATAAATATTATTATTCTCTTTTATGAGACTATCATTTTATTATTAAAATGGAATTATATCTCCTCAATCACTTGACAACTCTCTCCTTGATGATTCTCATGGCGCTCTCTCTCTCTCTCTCTCTTAATTATACATTACACTCTCTTTTATGCACTCATCAAAGAATGACATTATCCTCTTACACTCATTAAAGACATGTCATAAAAGATTTCTCTTACACTCTCTTTAATACATATGCTACACTCTCCTTAACTAAGGCATGCATACCTCTCCTTAAAGGCACGAGTTACAATCCTCTAAAGGAATACAATGCATGCATATTACTCCTCTTTTATGACAAGAATTTGTTTCTCCTCTTATATATGTGCCTCATGTATTCTCACTTTGGGGAGGTGCATTGTGATACCAAGAGTTGGAGAGATTTGAAAAATATTATGAGAGGGAGAGACTTGGAGAGTAGCCAATTTATTTCGAAATGAATTTGAAATTCCTAAAATAAATTACTAAGTAGCTCTTCATGGTGGATCTGACCATCAGTGGTATTGGGAGGAAGTGATACTTATCTTCCTCAGCTTGCCTTGGATATCTCTCTACTGCTATATTTTGGTACTGTTTGTGATCTCTTACAACTCGGGGGTTCAAGGGGGAGAATTTCTACCTGGATATGGTTGGGTGGAAAAATGGATGGTCGTGGTAAGGATATGGATACTCTCATTGGAGATGGAGCATATTCCCATCCTTTTGGACTTGTATAAATATACAACCAGGTATGTTCATAAACATTCTTGAAATTTCAGTTATTATTAGTTTAAAGTGTTATAAAACTTTCAATTTATTGGAACTGATACTTGTGAATGTTTATGAGATATTTATAGAGTTAACTATAAGCTAACCAATAATGAATGATAGTTGTAGTTGAGCATGTACATGTAGGAGGGATTAAAACAAAAATGTGTTGCTAAGTTTTTAAGCTCAGTTTACATGAAATTTTGTTCATAGCAAGTTTTCATGCATGGAGTTGATGAAAATATCATATCAAAATAAATTTGGCTTTTATTTCTCCATGTGTAGTTTTAGTTGAAGTTTTCACACTAAGTGTTTGATAAAATTGATAAGTGAGGCAATAGGAATTTTTGTTGTTGTTGTTTTACTAAATCACACTTCTGAGCATTTCTGTTGCAATTCAACTTAACAACAAGGGGAATTCATGCCATATGGACCTGTAACCCCCTTCTTGATTAAAAAAAAAACACTTTTCCAAACCCAAATTATAAATTTGGGTGATTTTGCAGATCGTTGCTACCACTGTGTGCGCCTGCTATAAAGTTTTGGGTTAAAGAATAAGATGATTTAGACTACGTTTTAAAATTTTGTGATATCAAGAATTAATTTATAAATTTTATGAGCTAAATAGGTTGAGGGAGATTCTTAGATTCATGTCAAATTTCCTTAAGAGATTATGGCTTCCAAGTGTTTGAAAAAATGCCTCAGTGGCTCTAAGTTCTTTGCATGCTTGCAAAGTTCTTGTCAAAATGCCTCAATGGCTGTAGATTGCATGTTTTCAAAATGTTTTTCAAAAAGCCTCAATCGTTGTAGCTTATAGATTGCATGCTTGCAAAGTGTTTGTCAAAACTTCAATGGATGTAGTTTTTGTGCATATAAATTGTTAGAGTAAATCTAATACTCAGTGTAGCTTTTATGTACTAGAAAATTTATGAATAAATTATTTAATGGATGTAGCTTCATATGCCATGAAGTTGTATGAAAGTGAATATGAATCTAATAAATTGTTGAAGTGTGAATATAGAATATGATAGTTGTTACTGTTATCACCCAAAAATTCTCAAAAAAACATCATTGTGTTATGTTTGTTTTTGTTCATGGTTCAAATTAGGTTTAGAACTCAATTTAGGGTTTGGTTAAGGGTAGGTTATATTTTTATAAGATCAAAGCCGATTATTAGGTTCAAATAAAGTCTTTTTAAGGTCCATTCATTGTCAAATATCCATAATTTCCATTTGTGAGTAATTTCCTAAAATATCATGTCAAAATTGGTCAAATTAGCCAAGAAACCTTACTTTTGTAGCGCCGCTAGTTCAAAAAAAGTTGATTTGCGCTACGAAATTGCTGAAAGTGATGAAGCAAAAACTCTGTTTTCTGGCTTTGAGTAGTCAACTTCCAAGGAGGTTTCTAAGCAAGTGAAAAATAATTTAGGAAAATTGAAAGAGGTTTTTATTCCTAATAGACCTGACTACAAAAACCTCTCTCATTTTCCTCAAATTGATTAGGAGGTGGGAGAAATTGATAAATAAAAATGCACTATGAAACTGTTGTTACAAAATGTCTTGTACATCACTGTTTAGCAATCAACTTCAAGTTCGATTTCTAGCCACATTCATATGTATTTTGGAATTATGAAAGAGGTTTTTCTTAATAATAGCCCCAGTTACAATAACCTGTCTCAATTTTATCATGTGTTATAATTTGGGAGATACAAGGCTTTCTTTGAAGCCCTATTTTCAGAAACAAAGTTTTCCTGTTTTACACAGTTTTTTCATGGTTGAAAACACCAAGAGAGGTTTGTATTCAAGACATAATGGCCTACAAAAACCTCCTTCATTTTCTTAAAATACATCATGGAGTAAGAGATATAGGCTCTTTCCCAAGGCCTATTTTCAGGAAAAAACAGGAAAAACCAATAGGCCAACCTATTGCAAATGAAGAAGGGACCTCAAGAAGGCTGGAATGACTCTTTTTTTCAAGTGATATGATGAAATTAGGTGTGCAAAAAATTGAAAATAGGCCAACCTATTGCAAATGAAGAAGGGACCTCAATAAGGCTGGAATGACTCTGTTTTTCAAGTGATATGATGAAATCAGGTCTATTTTCAATTTTTTGCACATTCACACTTTAAATTTTGGAAAAATTTGGACAAAACTGCTCACTTAGCAGTTTCGTAGCACAAACAGTGGAAAAAGGGTGAAATGCGCTACGAAACTACTGTAGCAGCTTTTTCACCCTTTCTCATAAATTTTTGAAGGGAAAAACTGTGGATTATGACTTGAAATTGATAGGGGAGTTGTGTTAATTGATAATGAAGACAAATTTGGAAGAAAGAAGCCAAAGTTTTTAAGTTAAAAGGGTAAAAAGACTGTGCTATGAAAAGCGCTACGAAACTGTATTGTTTCCGTCTTTCGCTATTTTAGACAGTTTAATGGTGGTTTTGGACAGCTGGGACTGAGTGAGGTTGTTTGACAGGTGCTACTTCACTTCCTAACATCAAATAACCTCAAAGTGATGGGTTCATGATGGTTAAAGTGTCTCAAGAAAACTAAGAATCCTATGCCTAGAAAACAGGGGACAGTTTCCTATTTTAATGGAGATCAGCATTGAGGTCATAAAGAGTTGAGGCTTATCATCTGGATTCAACCCTATGGGAATATAGTTGGAAAATTATGTAATCTAGTTTAGATAAGGTTGTTATGAGTAGATTTAAGGAGTTTGAGTCCTATTTGTATTAGGATTGTTCATTAGGTTTGCAACTGTCATTTTGTAATAAATACCATGTCATATGGTTAGGTAAGGTGTCAAAAAGTAGGAATTCAATGTATCTAGCTCAGGATAAGGTTATCCTATGTTGTAAATGATCTATAAAAGATGAAGAAGTCGAAATGCTAAGGGTTGGACATTTTTTAGCAAAAAGACTTTGTTTATTGTAAGTGACTGGTTTCAGTTTAATACAGAGTTTTCCACTTAGCCAACTCAATATTCATAAGGAGTTCTAGTGTTATTTTTTTCTAATGGCATCTTCTTACTATTCTATTGCAGTGGTGTTTTCTTATGTTACTCAGAATTCATCATTGATGCTCTGACTTCCTTCATAGACAAACTAACTGTGTGTTTTACAGTTTCACATGTGTATCTCTTGATTAGAACTCTGATATGACTTGACTTCCATCCTAAGTTGATTGTTTTGTTTTACTGAAACTATTATGACTCCACAAGCCCAATGTGAATTTGATAATGTGATTTACAACCAATATCTATCATTTATTTTCTTGTTACCCCACATAGAGTTAGCCATCTATATTTTTATCAAAAATCATTAACCCTTGAGAGAGCACTCTCAGGTTGAGGAGGCTAAGCCTCAATCAAAAGATTGGTCTAAAAAATTTACATGAGATTAACTTGATTGGCAGCCTATCAGGTCTGATTTTGTGATAACATTTTGGTGTGTCTTCTGGGAGTCTGAATATTATACTTTCCCGAGATTTTGAAGCTGAACTTCTGAAGGTATCAGGAGCTTAGGAAGCTTTTCGAGGCTGCATCTACATTGGCGATTTCACACATCAAATAATCAATTGGAAGGTGACTCCACTGCTTGAAGATCAGTAGCTTGATGAAGTTTCAAAATGAGTTCCATTGCAAGAATAAATGCCAGGTATGGCCCTATGAATCGGTCTCATATCCCTGGTTTTCCAAATCCTATGCCAAAGGTTGAATGGTTAATTGATCTTCCCATATTTAAAGATGAAAATAAAGACAATTTTGCTCTTCATTTGGTTAGATTCCATATGCATGTACATGGACTTAAGGTTCAGTTCCCTGAGGATTGTCTCACGAAGATGTTTATGGCCACTTTGGAAGGAAAATCACGATCTTGGTATGAAAGCTTTCGAAATGGTTCATTATTGTTTCGGGGAAAATCACCCTAGAGGTTCGTTGGGTTACAACCTCCACAGAGCAGGGGCATGCTACTTAAGAAGGACTCACACAACCATGCATGTTCAGAAAAACTAAATAGAGTAGATCGAGGAAGTTACCCGTAGGTCCTACGGTTGAAGCAGATCCCGCGGGGTCCAAACCCCCATCAACCGTCCTTCCTTCTTAACCTGAAAGACAAGAAGAAACAAGCACGAAGAACTGGTTGTACAGCATATATCTACTCTAAATGTTAGTGAAATCCATATAAAACATCAGATAAACTATAATGAATGCTTAAATAACAATATTCTCATATATGTAAGCAGACACTAACACGTATATTTCGGGAACAAGATGGTACTTCTGTATTATAAATAGCATGTACAGAAATAACAAGTGGAGAGATCACCTGAATCCTTCCACGATCTTCGAGCAGACCGTCGTCCGGATCCGTCCCGCCCTTGCCTCGCTAAGACTCCTTCCAAACTGGTGCATACAAGATGACATATAGGGAGATGAGCATCTCAAGGAAACAAGGGTTTCCTGTAATGAACTGGGAAAGTGCAGGAGGCACGGGGAATCAGACTTGGATAGGGAATACCAGCAGAGTATAATATCAATAATTCTCTCTCTCCCTTAGGCCATACACATGAGGGCTTTTTATAGTCCCTCCAAGTAGTTTCAGCAGTTGGAAACAGTTGGCCACGGGCTGGGGTGGTTGAACTACCTGAGTAACCATCAACCCGGCGCGAAATTAGGGATTTTTTATATATTTTTTAATCATTTTAATGGCATACGCGGAAAAGTCTAGCTGGACTCGCGTATACACGCGGAAAAGTACGGGCATAGTCACGTATGGGGGATTTTACACTGTTTTTAAGTGAATTTGTCCAAGTCTGTAGGAATGGGTGCCCAAAAGCCATGAAGCAATCATGAATCATGTCAAGGTGAGAAATGATGCTATAACAAATGCCCCCTAATATATGAGGTCAGAAGGGGTACATGATGGCGAAATGTATTATGCACATAGAAAGAACTTCGCAAGGACAAGAGAGGACTTCACCAGATTTCAGCCTGCCAAAAACCAATGAAAGAAACCAGAGAGTCAACTCATGCTGAGGCGGGCATACCCATGCTCAGTCAAAAATACATCATATAGAAAGTAGTGAATAGATCCAATATGTATACAAGTATAGCTGAATTGAAAGTACATAATGAATCATCTGAGCATGGCCCGGAAATACAAGTCTGAATCAATGTCCAAGTATCACATATAAAAAGTTGATCAAGGATGGTGCAACTGGATGTCTGATCATATAAGTAACTGAATCTCCAAGTACCGAATCATAAGTGGTGGAACAACCGGTACAATCACGCAACTCGGGAGCCAACATATAGGACGCTGCTGTACTGAACTGCAACATATAAGGGTGGACGGCATCACTGGCAGCAACTGAATGGACTGTCAAAAGTGAACTGAGAAATGCTGATGCAACCCGAGGTCTTCACCGATCACTATGGCACAATTCTACACCATGGGAATAAATGAGCTGAAGTCGACCATGTGAGAAATCGTTGGATTACCGGTCAATGATGTATACCGTTAACCAACGCGAGACAACCCACCAATAATGAAAATGAGTGTCAAGGTGCCCCGGTACAATCTAACAAGTGCGAATGAATGAGTTGAAGTCGAACACTTGAAAGAATCTACCAATCAGGAGGCAATGATGAATCCCCACTGTCGATAGCAAAGAGTCTGCCACTGATGACTGCAAACCCTAAGGTACTGACAAAAAGACTCTAGACCTTATTCCCAGAGCAATGAGTCGGAGTCGATGGGAAAAAATCTGCTGGAAGGAAGGCATTAAGGCATCCCACATCAGTCCAGCGCGAGTGTAACCCGCAGGCCAAGATTTGGAAGGAATCGGACGAAGGAGAGTGATGGAACCAAAACCGAAGTACGTTTCCGACGTGCACAAGATGAAGCTAGCGCACGGAAGAAACCCTCTGAACCAACCAATAATGAAAACTGACACAGAGGCGAGAAATCCACCGATAGGGTCAAATGGAAATCCAGGTACTGCACGAATCCCAAGTGTGATAATGTGTGCTGACGTCGAACACAGGGGAAACCACTCGGTCAAAGACCCATGATGATGATCAAATGCTGAGCACGAGGTCACCTATCAATGATGGAAATAGGCCCAAGGTGCGGCTCTAGGCTTGCTCTCAGAGCAATGTGTCGTAGTCGATAAGAGACAAACCCGCCGGCAAGAAGTCAATGAGGACCTTCTCAAACCAGCACGAGCAGAAGATCAAAACATCTGATGTGATAGAACATGATACTGACAAGGCCAGGAAGGCCGACTGAATAATGAGTCAAGAGACACCGCAGAATGGCCGACTCAGGCTAGACTTCCCTTGAACAAAAGCACGACTCTGTGATGACCATGGCAGTAAAAAGTGACACTGTATAAGTCTGTCTTGCAGGAGGCAAAACAAACTCTCCATATGATTGGAAGAGATAACCAATCGGGGGAGAACTGACAAGTGAAACATGGTAAAGGCTGAACCTAGGTCAAAACTAAAACCATCCCAAATGAAGGAAATATATATAAGTATATGTGCTTTGTTCAAGGGCAACAAACTGACTCTGTACTGCCATCAAAACAATGAAGATACATCCCGTTCCCGCTCTTTTTGTTATATTTGATTTTTTTGTCTTTTTCATATAATAAGCCTGAAAAAGAATAAAAGAATGCTATGGTACAATGGATAGAACGAGTATCAAAAATCAGATGCACTAGTTCCTGGGACTAGAACAATCCTATGCTCAATGCAAGGTGAGGAACGTTCCATCCATGGGTAAAAATGTGTCAAGTCGTGATAGCTAAGTGCATGTAATGGTTAACTTGTACAGAGAATTAAGGTCAAAAGTTGGCTTAAACATCGAGTCCAAATGAAGCCGGCTAAAGGCCAGGATAAACAAGTAGCCAATATGCAATGCAGTAATACAACTTAACGACATCAGGGAGCCTCTAGGGTAAAAGCCAGAAAAAATGATGGTGAAGAAGAAGAAGAATGAAGCTTCAACACATAAGACATGGCGGGACTAAAGAGGACTCCCGAGCCTACATAAAATGCAGCATGGGCAACAAGTGAAAGCGAGGAACTAACTAGGAAGCCCATGTAAAGGAAGGCTCTACCATCAAGTCATGATTAAATAATCGGCGAGTGAAATGGGTGTAATACTCATGACCTGATGGGATCGACCCTATGGAAAGTGATCAGTATGGAGGCTAGTATGCAAGATGCAACGGAAAGTGATTTCCCTAACCTATATGCCAGTGAAGATCATATACCTGCCGTGACGAGTCGGTAATCATGGATCAAAAACCAGGAAAAATCTCAAAATCATCAAAATGTACCTGAAAACATACCAAACTGGGCACTTCCAAGCATCCGGGTTATGCAGCTTAAGATAGATCGAAAAAATAAGCATAAGGAATTTTTGCAAAAATTTTCAACTTTTTAGCCATAAATAGACAAATTACCTCATATTTGGTTCATTATTGCATTGCTGATTTGGAAAAAGTGCTCTGGAGCAAAAAACTTCTTTCGTCAAATCAGGAACAATCGACTGTCGGAACGCATCGAAACTTCAGGTAGGCTCCTCAATCATCCTGTTTATTCATTTTGTCCATTTGGAAATTAAAATTAAGTGATTTTTACCATTAAAACCCTTGCTAAAAAACGCGTACTTGCGCATACGCGGGTTCATTAAATGAAAGTCACGTATACACGCGACTGTGCAAAGAAAACGTCGCGTATGCGCAGGTCCGAATGCAAAAAAGCGTGGCTAATGCATAATTTGATGAAATTTGACAGGATGACAATCTCATGGAGAGAACGTGAGCATAGCGCAATTGATCAAGAGGTCATGCAAGATCGAGCAGCGCAAAATATCCTTCGGAATTGCGGATTGTTCAAATTCTTCAAAATGCCAAATATGAAAAGCAATGTTCGGTTGCTAGAAATGCTCGTGAATTACTGGGAACCAGATCAGGATTGCTTCATAATTGATCAGATGCCAATACGCATTGAAGTGGAAGACATATATTTCATTACTGGACTCTCCCGGAGGGGAGAACCAGTAGACTTGCACGGGAAGCCCCTGGGAGGGTTAACCATGGAAGACTATGTCCACGTGTATTGCGTAGAGGGTTCCAAAAAGGTTGGAACTCAGATTGCGATTAAAGATCTGAGGGATTTGCACATGAAAATCCTCCTTTTCACCATCGGCAGAGTGGCAGGATCTGCCTCCCTACATCAGGCGTCCAGGACTCAAATGAGCATAGCAGTAGAATGTTTGACTCATGTGTATGATTGGTGCACAGCCCTATTACTGAACATGAAGCAACATTTGACCTCAATCCGCCAAGAAAAGACCAAACACTTTGGCTACGGTACAATTTTGACAACATTATTCTTTGAGAAGATACCAGCATTAAGACCCAGAGTCATCTCTACCATCAGTAGCCCACGGGACCCAAGAATTTCCCATTGGACGGACATGATGAAGAGATTGGGGGGTAGTGAAGTACCCCGAACCACATGGGACGATGAGTTCTTCCTTTGGTGGGGAGAATAAATCATCACAGTGGACGACTATCCCTATGCCGGGATGGACTTTCGTGGAGATCTAGATTTAGTTCTTCCACCAGGCACAGCATGGGGCACAGTCGGTAAGTTTGCAAATTTTTTTGACTTATATAATTTTTTTGGATTTTTCAAATATGTGTGAAAAAATGAAAAACAAACATGTTTTTGATTGGATTCATAATGACTGACAATTTAAATGATCATGATTCAGATGTTGGACCAGTTCGACCTGAGGGTCTCCCGCGCCACAAGCGTCGCAGGGGCGAAGCAGAGACAGTGGATTCAGACAGGACTCTTCAGGCCGTGCAGAGGAACTTGGAGGGACTAACCCGCCAAATACCTATGGCTGCCGTGGAGGACTTGACGGAAGCCATCCAGAGACGGGTGGTAGGAGTACCCCGAGACTGGGTTAGATTATTCCGCCGAGTTGCCACCGCAGTTACGTTCTATAGGAACACGACTTCTGGGCAGGGACCTCAGGAGTAGACGGATATTATGTATTAGATGACTGTATATTCTTTTTTGAGACTAAACATGATGAGGGCATAAGCCCAAGTTTTGTACGACCTTATGGATCCAAATTTTGTAAAGTTTTTGAACACTCCGATGATATATATACAACGATATTTGATGTGATGTGATAAATGTATCAAATGTATGATGTTTTTGATGATTAAAAATTTATTGTATGGAATGATTAATATGCCAATCCAATGCTTGATTAGCTAATGAGTCAGCAAACCAATTTTCAGCTCGAGGAATATGAATGAAAGTTAAAAATTGAAATGACCTTTGTAACAAACGTACCCTCAAGAACAATCGTAATAAAAATGGATCTTGTACCCGATAAGTATTGTTCAACTGCGACACCACTAGCTGAGAGTCCAAGAAAACTACCAACGAATCAACACCCAAAGATATTGCCTCCGAGAGTAGATGAACAACTGCAGTGTATTCTGCTATATTATTGGAAGCAGGACCAATGCAGACCCCTCTTGATACTAACAGCTGACCAGATGGATAATGAAGCACCCAAGCCGCGGAAGCTAAGTTTCGGGTGTGTCTACTAGCACCATCAGCGAAACCAAAATGACTCATGACATCCAACACAACCTGCCAAAGCAGATCAAAAACATCACCAACTCATCAAAGATCGAAAATCAACCAGATATGTACAAAGCAAAAACTACTATATACAAAAGCAACATGCCAGGCCAAAGCCTAGGCATAATACTTCTTCAAATAGAGCCCATTTCGGGGCTCCAGCAACTCGTTCCCTTCGAAATCAACCAAGGTATATGCTCCTTTCTTAAGGACTTTTTTAACGATATAGGGGCCATACCACATAGACTTAAACTTTCCTGCCCCCAGGGCATCTTTTTCTTGGGCATAGACCAAAACAAGGTCACCTTCCGAAAAAACCCTGGGTTTGACCGCCTTATCGTACTAAACTTTAACTCGGTTTTTATGCACTTCATTCATCATGGCGGCATCCTGACGCTGCTCATCGAGATGTTCCAGATGAAGGAGCCGTTCTTCAAGACTAGAAGTGTCCAGAAGAAGTTCAACAGCTAACTTAAGAGAAGGAATCTCGCATTCAATAGGAAATACAGATTCCACCCCGTGCACTAGCTGAAACGGAGTAAAGCCAGTTGCAGTTTTCACTGACGTCCTGTATGCCCAAAGTGCAGGATATAGCATAATATGCCAATTGGATCTAGCTTTATCAATTGTCCTTTGAAGAATTGTCTTCAAGGATTTATTCACAGCTTCCACTTGCCCATTGGCTTGAGGATAATATGGAGATGAATGCTCCTGCCGGAAACCCAATTTGAGAGCCAACTCAGCCATCATACTATTCTGAAAATGACTGCCATGGTCAGTGAAAATCTCTCTAGGAATACCAAAATGAGCAATAACTTGGTTGAAAAGAAAAAGAGCTGCAGTCTCACCATCATTCCCAAAGGTAGGCATAGCCTCGACCCACTTCATGAAGTAGTCTATTTCTACAATAATGTACTTGTGACCTTTAGCCGAAGGGGGGTTACAAGTAGTATAATCAATACCCCACTTTGTAAAGGGACCGACAGTAACGACTGGAAAAAGTGGAGTTGGATGAGCGCGCATTTTTCGAGTATAGACCTGACACGGATGACACTTTTTGACCGATTTAATACAATCCTTAAAAATCGAGGGCCAAAAGTATCCAGCACACAAAATCTTTTGGGCTGTAGCAAGCCCAGATAAATGACCCCCACAAGCTCCACTGTGAGAATCATTGAGCACAGCCTCAACTTCTTCGAGAGTTAAGCAGCGTCTTAGGATTGAATCAACCCCTCGACGGTATAAATCATCACCAATAATCAAATAATTCTTGGCCAAGTGACGCAACTTACGACGCTCATCTTTCGAAAAAGTAGAGGGAAACTTCGCAGTCTGGAGATACACAATGATATCCCTGTACCAAGGATCCTGTGAAGAGATAAGAAACAAGTGTTCGTCCGGAAAGGACTCATCATAGATCATCTCTTCTCCACAGGGCAACTTGGAGATCAATTCCGCAAAAACTAATGATTTCTTGGACTTGGAAGACATGAACTCAAGATCAAATTCCTGTAAAATCACAATCCATCTATTGTATTTGCCCCCAATCACTCGCCTGCTGAGGACAAACTGAAATGGATTGGAAGCTGCCAAAACATAAGTTTTGCGAAGAATAATGTAATGCCGGAGTCGCTACACAGCATGCACTGCTGCTAAGGCTAACTTTTCTATCGGAGTGTATCGAAGTTCAGGTCCTACCAGTCCTCGACTAAGGTAGTAAATAACATGATCTGCAAGAGCATCATCCTCCTAAACCAGAACCATACCAATGGTAGATTCTGTTGCTGCCAGATACAAAAGAAAATATCTGCTATAATCAGGTGGACTCAATAAAAAAGCAGAGGTCAATGCCTTTTTCAAAGAATCGAATGAGCGTTGAGCGTAGTTGTCCCAAAGAAAAGGAACTCCTTTCTTCAATAGTCTCATAAATCCCTTTGTAACTTCAGCATAATTGACGATAAACCTCCGAAGAAAATTAGACTTTCCTTGAAGACTTTGAAGCTGACGGATGGAAGACGGGGGAGGATACCGAAGTATTGCCTCAACCTTGAAGGGATCTACCCTTATCCCTTCCCTAGACACAATGAATCCCAATAGCCGACCGGATGTAACCGCGAAAACGCACTTGTTCGGATTCAATCGAATCTTATAGAACCAACATCGTTCAAATATTTGCCGGAGGTGACCAGGATGATCCATCCTCTTTCGAGAATGAGCAGCTAAATCATCTAGGTATGCCTCGATAATCTTTTTGATGTCGTGGAAGGTGTACGACATGGCCCGCTGAAAGGTAGCCCCAGCATTTTTAAGACCAAAAGGCATCTTCTTGTATGCAAACGTACCCCAGGGACAAATAAATGCAGTCTTATGTTGATCTTCAGGACGGATAGTAATTTGATTATATCTAGAGAAACCGTCCATGAAGGAGAAAATCTCATTACCGGCACACTCGTCAATGATCTGATCGATAAATGGTGTGGGGTAATTGTCTTTAGGACATGCTTTATTCAGGTCTCTGAAATCGATGCAAACTCGAATCGTTCCTTGCTTTTTATCTACGGGAACGGGGTTTGAAACCCATTCAGTCAGAGGAACAGGGAAAATGAATCCCGCCTTAAGCAGCTTCTCAACTTCAGCTTTGATAGCTGCTGCCTTCCTAGGATTGACCGGACGAAGTTTTTTCCTCACCGGCTTAGCGTTTTCATACGTCTTGATCTCATGCTGGACAATAGATGGGTCTATGCCAGGCATTTCCTCATAAGACCAAGTGAATACATCCCTATACTCTTTAAAGAGCTCGGTGTAAATTTGAATCTCTTCATGGGAACATTCAACTCCAATGAAGACATTCTCGATAATATTGGGATCCCTGGAAATGTTCACTTGGATAGTAGGAGAAATCACAACCATGTTCCCTTCAGCATAAACCTGTGTTGGTGCTAAAGGGCTCAAGACTGGGTGAACAGGACCAGGAGACGGAGGACTTGAAAAACTTGTTTCAACTTCGCTCAAGTCAGGTAGGAAGTAAGACCGATGATGCAAGTCATCCCACGGTCTATCTATACCAGTAATGGCTTCCAGGATAGCCTCTTCAGATGGAAGAGTGGTATCAAGACAATCCTGGGCAGAAGAAGAACTAAGCGTCCAAGCCGGAGCCACATCACCATCCAACTCTTCTGGTGAAAGAGGAGCTGGGACGGTTTCTGCAGAGTCAACAATAGACTGATATGCAATCTCAGCTGTAGAAATCGGAAATGCCATTCCACCCACTTGACCTTCCGCTAATGTGGCAGTAGGGGAAGGTAAGGTCCAAGGGTCCGAAAAATAATGAGTTCTAAAGAACTCTCTTCGAAGAGGAGCCTTGGAGGATGAAATAGCATTTATATGCACTCTAGGAGGAGGAAGATCGAAAGTACCCATCAAGGAAGAATACATTCCAACTCCTAAATTCTCAACAGGTACCTTAGTATTATCCAACTTTGGAACAGATGAGTCATAAGACGCATTGAGGTCTGTCTGAGGACAGTCCAGTTGATCCACTGTGACAATCCTCCCTTCGTGGGGGAAACATACAATTCTAAATAATGAGGATGCAATGGCATCCATCTCATAAATCCAGTTCCTCCCCAACAGAAGGTTGTAGTCCAAGCTTGCATCTACTACCTCAACCTCTATATTGATAGTTTTGCCCCCAACATAGATGGGCAAAGCCGGGACAATACCATGGGGTCTGTGAGAATGACCATCGAATGCCGTAAGAACAGTGCTAGATGGAACAGCTTTGGGAGATCCAAGTGTCTTCCAACATGTGAGAGACATCACGCATGTGGAAGCACCCTCATCAAAAACCGTTCAAAAGATATTGCACTTCCGATACGACGATTTAATATGAAAAGCCATGTGATGAGGAAGTCTCTTCCTAAAATTAGTCATATTAAAAGTAATCAGAAGAGAATTTTTCGGATCAATAGCCCCAATGGCAGTGAGAAAAGCACTGCGCTGAGCCGGACAAGACTGGAGTACCTCTAAAGCTAACATAGCACAAGGACTCTGCGCCAGATCTTCTACAATCGAGTAGTTCTGGGTAGCCCTCGCATTCGGATTAATCGTTGATCGCTTAGAAGATGCTTTGGGCATCTGAGGCATAGACTCAACAGCAGGCTTCGTAATGTGAAGCGGCTCAGTAGCATCAGGAACTTCCTTAGCTTTCGAAGTCTCTTCTCTACCATAATCACGGGATCTCGTAGCGATATCCGCGTGAGCACTCATCATAAAAATTTTCGATGGAATTTCCCCTTCCTGGGTGCCCCCAGAGGAAGCTCCAGGATTTTGGTTCGCGCCAACAACTAATTGCTGCCCTTGGGGAAAAGGGTTTGTTAGCACAGCCTGGGAACTAGAAGAACCTTGCTGGGCTAACAAGCACTGCGCATCCTGAATTTTAGGGCAAAGGTGTGTGAGATGGTCTCCAGCACAGAGCTTGCATGGAAACTTCACTTTCTTCTTCTCCTTTGGACCCTCGCCAACACGCTCGTTGGTTTTATTTGCATTACCCTTCCCATTATTTCCCTTCTTCTTGTTATTTCGTCCCTTCTTCTTCCCATCGGATTGTTGATTTCCTTTGGGATCAGAAGCTTGGACAACATTTATGGACAAAGACTAGTAAGGTGATGACTCGGCAGGCACAGCCTGACTAGAAGGAGCAGATTGCAAAGACAACTGCTGCAGTTGGGTAAGCAGGCTAGCTGCACCACTATTGATCGATCCGACAAGCCCATCACCATGAGGATCGGGCTTAGTTTTTGATAAATCTAATTTGGAGTGAGGAGCATTGGGAAAATATTTATAAAGGACCCCAGACTGAGAATAGATCAATTCCAGCTGCTAGGCCCTAAAAATGGCCTGCTCCTCAGAAAATACCCCAGATAGGGATACATCTTTTGAAATGTCTGACTGCAGGGATTTCAGAAACCATTCGAGAAGGAATTCTCCTGGAATATGAGCTTTAATAAGCCTCTTCCTTCTTCTCCATTTGAATATGATCGAAATGTGTGTGTTGCCCTCACAGCAAAATTAGATCAGGAGTTCGGTCCCGACCTCATATCTGACGAACGGCGAAAATGGTTTAGAAATGTAACAGCCAGTTCTCCAAATGTAGCAAAACTGCCCCCAGTTAGCTCAATATACCATTTGGCAGCGTTTCCAGTTAGGGTGCGTTGAAATAATCTCAACCTAATCGAATCATCGATCGGGGAGTTCGAAGAACACCATAAATGGAAAGTGGTAATGTGGTTAGCCGGATCTTCTCCATTCTTACCTTCAAACTTTGGAATATATGAAGGAAGTTTGGTGGGAACCGGAGGCCACCCCGGACTATAACGAATCGGATCATTAGTCAACTTCGACAGATCTGGCAAGTTTAACATTGCCAGAAAAGGTAAGCGAGGTGGAGCTTGAGGATTCCATCCTTGATGGGATGGATTCCCAACATTCTGAAAATAATACCCTGGATTTGATGAGGCACCAGGTTGCCAAAAAGAATTCGTAGAAAAAGGAGAAGAACCTCCTCCCCACGCCGAGTTACCAAAGCCCAGGCCAGTTCCCCCCGCTGAAGTATTAAATGAAGAGGAAAGCCCCTGATAGGTGTTCCAGGCATTAGACAGAGGAGAAAAAGTCTGATAAGCACTCGAAGAAGGGAAAGAAGCATTCCCTTGATGACTTGCGTAAAACTGATTCCCTGCCCCCGCTGTAGTGAATACAGGGTTCCAACCTGTAAAAGTAGTTGAACTTTGACCTCCAGACCAAGGGTTGAAACTCTGGGTCTGTGAAGTAAACGGAAAGGACCCTAGAGAAGGATTCGAACTAGGAATGTGTCCAGCTCCGAAGGGGAACCCTTGAAAAGAAGCCGATCCACTAGCCATGGAAGACATGGGTGTAGATCCAGCTGCAGCAGCGAAAAAGGAAAAAGAAGGAATCCCATAGAGGAGTTTCCCTGAAAAAAGGACGAATGAGAAGCATGTGCTTAGGTGAACCCGAGCCAAACACAACGGCACTAGAAGCAATCGAAGATGAAGCAATAGTGCCCCACCTTCAACGAAGCGAGGAGTACGAATACTGCGGCACTCACGTGAAAACTGCGTTCCGTTCATTAATACCATCGAAGATGATCTGTCAGAGGTCCAAACCCCTAGCAACCTTCCTTCCTTCTTAACCTGAAAGACAAGAAGAAACAAGCACGAAGAACTGGTTGTACAGCATATATCTACTCTAAATGTTAGTGAAATTCATATAAAACATTAAATAAACCATAATGAATTCTTAAATAACAATATTCTCATATATGCAAGCACACACTAACACGTATATTTCGGGAACAAGATGGTACTTATGTATTATAAATAGCATGTACCGAAATAACAAGTGGAGAGATCAGCTGAATCCTTCCACGATCTTCGAGCAGACCGTCGTCCAGATTCGTCCCACCCTTGCCTCGCTAAGACTCTTTCCAAACTGGTGCATACGAGATGACATATAGGAAGATGAGCATCTCAAGGAAACAAAGGTTTCCTGAACTGAACTGGGAAAGTGCGGGAGGCACGGGGAATCAGACTTGGATAGGGAATACCAACAGAGTATAATATCAATAAATTCTCTCTCTCCCTTAGGCCATACACATGAGGTGCTTTTATACTCCCTCAAAGTAGTTTCAACAATTGGAAACAGTTGGCCACGCGCTGTGGTGGTTGAACTACCTGAGTAACCATCAACCCAGCCCGAAAATAGAGAATTTTTATATATTTTTTCATGATTTTAATGGCATACGCAGAAAAGTGCATACAGACTCGCGTATAAACGTGGAAAAAGCTGGGCATAACCGCGTATGGGGATTTTTACACTGTTTTTAAGTGAATTTGTCCAAGTCTGTAGGAATGGGTGCCCAAAGCCATAAAAGCAATCATGAATCATATGAAGGTGAGAAATGATGCTATAACAATTATATTCTCTTGCTGATTTCCATGTTGCATTTTATGAGATGTATGAAGAGTATCATCCCTCCTTATTGATGGTCAAAGACTGTTGTAAACACTACGTTAGTTTTATTGAATATTTGGAGAATTGTTATGAAGATGATGAGTTCATGGATGAGGAAATTTTAGAAGCCCTTCATGACAATCCCTTTCATCACCAAGAATAAAGGATAGCCTCTTTCTTTGATAAAAATGAAACCCAGCAGGAGTTTATTTATGAAAATTATGATACATCCTCTAAGTTTGATGAAATTTTGCAGTAGACTTGTTAGTATTTTTATCATCAGGAGTATGAGAATCATTGCAAACATCAAGAGGAAATATTGGAAGATAGTTTCTATAACCCTCAAGTTAAGGAAAGTGTTGATTTTTCATGTCTTTCCTTATATCATCCTACATCAAATAATGATCACACTAAGGAAAAAGTGGGTGAAAAATTTTCTTTATCCTTGTCTTCTAATCTGAAATCATTTGAGTGAAAGTCATAAGATAAGATTCAGTTTGTGGATGAAGTTGTAGAGAAAATTGAAAAGGACATTCAAGTTTCAAAAGATAAAATTCAATCTCATAATATTCATGATCAAGATCAGTCTTTTCAAATGATTTTAATGCCAAAACACAAAGAGGGGATGTTGCTACCTCTTTTCTTAGAGATTGAGGAAGAATACACTATTTTTGTAAATTAGTTTGAAAATCAGTTTGAAAGCACACAACTGAAGCCTTATGTGGTTGATCAAAGCATGGATGAGTTGTCCAAAGTTTCAGAATGTCATGAGAAGCATCAAACATATCATGTCTTCTTTGATCTTATAGTTGAATACATGGAAGAATTCTACATTCCAGATTTCCAACTATATTTTCATTTTGAAGATCAGTTACATCTCATGTTTCCTTGGTCATTTCAGTATCATGTTTACTTTTGGTTCAAGAACAATCAAGCGTTTCAAGTGTCAGATCAGAGCAATGACTGACTTCATTGGAAGTTTCATGTTCCTTGAGTTACAAATGGAGATTGCAGCTGATAGGGTAGGTAGGAGTGTGTGAATAAGCTCGAAGTTGAATGAGAATCTTTTCAGTAGGTACAGATTTGGTTCTTCTGAAGTGATCATCAAGCTTGAGCCTGAGGTGAAGGCTATAAGAGTTTGAAGAAGAGCTTGGCAATTTCAAATTTTTTCTATTTTGGTCAAGAAAATGGATAGCAGCACTGGAACTACTGGCTCTTAGTATACCATAGGGGCACACTATCCCAAGTGGAGCCTTTTTTATCACCCAAAAATTCTCAAAGAAACATCATTGTGTTATGTTTGTTTTTGGTCATGGTTCAAATTAGGTTTAGAAGTCAATTTAGGGTTTGGTTAAGGGTAGGTTAGATTTTAATAAGATCAAAACCCATTCTTAAGTTCAAATAAAGTATTTTTAAGGTCCATTCATTGTCAAATATCCATAATTTCCATTTGTGAGTCATTTCCTAAAGTCTCATGTCAAAACTGGTCAAATTAGCCAAGAAACCTTACTTTCGTAGCGCCGCTAGTTCACAAAAGTTGATTTGCGCTATGAAACTGCTGAAAGTGATGAAGCAAAAACTCTGTTTTCTGGTTTTTAGTAGTCAACTTCCAAGGCGTTTTCTGAGCAAATGAAAACTAATTTAGGAAACCTGAAAGAGGTTTTTCTTCCTAATAGACCTAACTACAAAAATGTCTCTCTGTTTCCTCAAATTCATTAGGAGGTGGGAGAAAGTGATAAATTAAAATGCGCTACGAAACTACTGTTACAAAATGTCCTGTACATGATTGTTTAGCAGTCAACTTCAAGTTCAGTTTCTAGCCAACTGATAACGTATTTTCAAATTATGAAAGAGGTTTTTCTTCATCACAAATCCAGCTACAATAAAATCTCTCCCTTTTCTCATATGTGTTATCATTTGGGTGATACAAGGCTTTGTTTTAAGCCCTATTTTCAGAAACAGAGTTTTCCTATTTTACATAATTTTTTCAAAGGCAGTTTCTGGACAGCAGGAGATATGGTTCAAAACACCAAGAGAGGGTTTTATTCAAGAAATAATTGCCTACAAAATCCACCTTCATTTTCTCAAAATAAATCATGGAGTAAGAGATATATGCTCTGTCCCAAGACCTATTTTTCAGGAAAAAACAGGAAAAACCAATAGGCAAACCTATTGCAAATGAAGAAGGGACCTCAAGAAGGCTGGAATGACTCTGTTTTTCAAGTGATATGATGAAATCAGGTCTATTTTCAGTTTTTTTCACATTCACACTTTAAATTTGGGAAAAATTTGGACAAAACTGCTCACTCTGTAGTTTCATAGCGCAAATAGTGCAAAAAGGGTGAAATTCGCTACAAAACTGCTGTAGCAGCTTTTTTCACCCTCTCTCATAAATTTTTGAAGGGAAAAACTGTGGATTATGACTTGAAATTGATAGGGGAGTTGTGTTAATTGATAATGAAGACAAATTTGGAAGAAAGAAGCCAAATTTTTGAATTTAAAAGGTTAAAAATACTGCACTACGAAAAGCGCTACGAAACTTTACTGTTTTCGTAGTGCATGTCTAGTTCTACTATTTCGGACAATTTAATGGTGGTTTTGGACAGCTGGGACTGAGTGAAGTTGTTTGATAGGTGATAATTCAGTTCCTAAAATCAAATAACCTCAAAGTGATGGGTTCATTATGGTTAAAGTGTCTCAAGAAAACTAAGAATCCTATGCCTAGAAAACATGGGACAATTTCCTAGTTTAATGGAGAGCAGCATTGAGGTCATAAAGAGTTGAGGCTTACCATATGGATTTGACCTTATGAGAATACAGTTGGAAAATGATGTAATCTAGTTTAGCTAAGGTTGTTATGAGTAGAGTTAAGGAGTTTGAGTCCTATTTGTATTAGGACTGTTCATTAGGTTTGCAGCTGTCATTTTGTAATAAATACCATGTCATTTTGTAATATCTAGCTCAAGATAAGGTTATCCTATGTTGTAAATGATCTATAAAAGATGAAGAAGTTGAAATTCTAAGGGTTGGAAATATTTTAGCAAAAACACTGTGTTTATTGTAAGTGACTGGTTTCAGCTTAATATAGAGTTTTCCACTTAGCCAACTCAAGAATCATAAGGAGTTCTAGTGTTATTTTGTTATAATGGCATATTCTTACTATTCTATTGCAGTGGTGTTTGCTTATTTTACTCAGAATTCATTATTGATGCTCTGAATTACTTCATAGACAAACTAACTGTGTGTTTTATAGTTTCACATGTGTATCTCTTGATTAGAAATTTGATATGCCTTGACTTCCATGCTAAGTTGGTTGTTTGGTTTTACTGAAACTATTATGACGCCATAAGCCCAATGTGAATTTTCTAATGTGATTTACAACCAATATCTATCATTTGTCTTCTTGTTACCCCACATAGAGTTATCCATCTATATTTTTATCAAAAATCATTAACCCTTGAGAGAGCCCTCTCAGGTTGAGGAGGCTAAGCCTCAATCAAAAGATTGGTCTAAAACAATTACATGAGATTAACTTGATTGCTAGCCTATCAGGTCTGATTTTGTGATGATAGTTACTTTTATTATATAAAGCTTTCATTTAAAAAAAATTTGGGGGGGGGGGTTGTTGTTGGAAACAATTTTATGCTGACTAATTCTATTGGATTTTGTGCAAGTGAGCATAATAAGTTTCTTCTAAGTTACATGTATTCAAGTGTGCAATATTATGTTTTAATGGTTGTAGCAAACAACTAGTGTGCTCAATTTTGGTAAGTATATTGTTTTATTTGGAACTTTCAGAAGAATAATATTCTTCTGAATTGGTAATAGTAGTTGCTCTTGATGCAACATTCATTTTACAATTTTCATGATTTAAGTATTGCCTTAATAATTGGGATTAAGAAATTTTTAATTGATGAGTTTGGAATGTTGCTGGGTCAAGATATTTTGTGATTCCATTTCATAAACATATCATATTTATTAGATTTACTGATGAAGAGAGGCATATTCTTCCCTCAGTTACCTTGTTATAAGTAAGTTAATACTCATAAACTTATATGTAATTTTTTTAATAGAAGCATGATACTTTTGTGGTTATGATATCAAGAGTCAATAAGTGTAGCTTATTTAGCATAATCTAGTAAATTAGATAGGTTGATATAACTTAATGTTCACACATGGCATTATGGTGGAATGTACTCCCAATCTTACTTAGAGCTCATGTAAAGTATGAAAAGAGAACATGGTATCATCTTTTAAACTTGAGAGGAAATATGTTTTGGAATTGGTTTAAAGGGAAAGCTATCCTTGACTTCTTATGTGATAGTATTATAGTGAAATAGATGAAGGAAAAATATTACATGATAACTAAGTTAGTAATGTTACACAAAAAAAGGGTATTAGTGATTAATGTGACCTCTACTTCTCTATATTACTGATGGTTGGTAAGGTGAGACCTTACATATGGTAACAAAGAGAGTTACAACACTAGGGCCTAATGGGCCAACATGCATATTTGTAGGTTGATTGTTGAGATTGCAACAAGATGATGAGCTTAGTGAAAAGAGTCGCCTTCACTAAGTGGGCCCGCAGGCTATTTTTGGCACAAGTCTATTTTTAGACATGTCGATCATATTATATGAGTTGCAGGATGCTATTTGTGGATGGTTGGTCAAGTTGGAAAAAATAGATGGACTTCTACTTTTAGACATACTGGGCAGAATCTATTTTTAGATTGCCAGTCTAAAAATAGATATGTCGAATATTATTAGCTCTTAATAATATTTGGACTATAAACTTTATCTTATTCTCTTGGAGCACTTCAGTTAAGTGCACAGATGTGGCATAGGAGCTGACAGAAGGAATTACGCTATTCCTAGGGGTTAAGTGGAGCTATTGCATAGAGACTTCAGTTAGAAATCATGTGAGAGAGTTTGGTGGAGTTGATTGAGGAGTTAATGGAGTTGTGTTCAGTTTAACTAATCTAAACATGTTGAACTAGTTGTATTTAGTCTAACTGATTAATACACTAGTGAAGAGTGGTGTGAATTAATTATTAATTAATTCAATAATTATAAACTCATTAATCAACTAAAGAATACATCAGTTAACTTCAGTGCATGGACAGTTTCAGTGGAGACCAGTGCGGAGATAGGTGAAAGAGCATGTTAAATATTAGTTGTGACTATATTGTTGCATATTTGCAACTACCAGTGATTGGAGAAGCCCATGAGGATTGCGCAATACAAGCCAGCTGGTTTATGTTATTTAATGAGCCATCTTACAACATTGATTACGCAATAGAAGCTGGCTATCAGGTGGCAGAGATTGGAGCATGTGTTTTGCTAGATCTAGCTTGATTAGTGTGTAGCAATTGGAGGTTGTGCTGAGAGATTGTGAGGAGCTTTGTACAATGATTGTTACATGATCTCTATGAGATATAATATACAAATAGTTGGGGGTTTTCAACTTTAAGCTTTCCCATGAAATACTGTGTTCATATGTGTGAATGTTTATGGTTTTAATGTGCACATGCGATTGTTTTTATTTCCGCAATTAATGATCAATGGTAGAAGAGATTCTGTATTGTGCATGAAGATAAAATAGTGTGTGATCAGGAGAATCTCGGTGAATAATATATCAGTTATTCAAAATTTCTACATTGATGACGTATGACTGTTTATTTTGCATGCATGTTCAGTTATTATATATCTTGACTTAGAAGAATATTTTTTTCATAGAGGATATTATTATTATTATTATTATGTCTATGTTATTTAGAAACTCATGAAAGAAAAAAAACTCTTTCTTATATTCCTTTATATTTTTGTTAAGACATATTATTAGCAATATGTTAAAATGCTTAAAGACATGCTAGGAAAGGATGTGCTTGAGAAAGTTGGGGTTAAACCCAAGTATGTGAATGGATAGATTGTCAATCGATGAGTGATATAGGTGGAGTGCATGCATGGTTGCATATATGTTTAATGCATCATTTTCAATGTGATATGGGCTTAGTAGCCATCTTTACTAGCTGAAATCGTATCTACCAAGAAAAATATTGGCTTAATATGGAGTATAGTATGATGACCTTGGTGTGTGTGCTTTGGGAATGAGTAACAATTGTAAGATTGAGATTCAATTAACGTGATGATTGATTTCATTATGTTAATTTTTAATCTTTTCGTACCTACACTAATGGAAACTTAAAAAAAAAACTACCTTGAAGGATGTCACTTTTAACTGTGAATGTAGATTTAAGAGTAATGTATGTGCATTAATTAGATGTGTTAAAATATGATTTGGGAATAAATTCTTAATGAGTAAGAATGAAATTACTCTGATTTATTTGACATGGTTTTTTGTTTTTTGGGTTGACATTATGCACCAAATAACTTGAACTTACTCAAATACTAGGTTAAGGTATGACCTTCCTAATAAACAAGAGGCTTAAATGACTGGTGTATGAAGGGTTGTGGAAGCCACTTTAAGGAAAACTTGAAGGTTATGTTTTCTTAAGCTAATGTATGGGTGTGAAATCCATACTAGAATATATCTATGAATAAATGTATGGGTGTGGAATCCATACTAACATATATCTATGAGCTAATGTATGGGTGTGGAATCCACACTAGCATATACCTATGAGAAAATGTATGAGTGTGGAATCATTACTAGTTTATATCTATGAGATAAGTAATGAGGTATTGTATGGGTGTGGAATCCATACTAAAATATATCTATGAAATAAGTAATTCTTCTGGTTAGAATGTTTTGATGGAATCTCATAAACATGATTAAGGAGTGATTATGTGTAATTAAAGTTAAAGGGATATAGATTTGTAACATGAATTTTCTTGAGCTTTAAATCCATTATTTTATTTTTATTACAAATGAAGATACTAAGATTGGTATAATGAACACCATTAGGTGGTTTAGAATGTTTAGAATAATTAATTTTGATATATGGATTCAAGTGTGAACTAGATATATATTCTCTAGTATTGTATTCATTTTGTATGTGTTGAATTTAGGTAGAATTAAAATGATTTTCAAATTCTTGAAATGTAGAAAAATATTATTGTCATAAGTTGATGAATTAAATTTTCTATTGGCTTAAGACAAATTAGGTCTAGGAAAGCCATAATAGTCTCTTTAATGATTTTATCAATTGAATATTTTGTTTTTTGGTAAATTAGGCTAATCTATATTAATTCGAAAATAGAAACAATACATATGCTATAGGCTGGGTTGGTAAGCTGCACTTAACCAATCCAAGCCTTAGTTGCATGGTTTTGGGGCTGCCTCCGTGGAGGAAACCAACTCGAAAAATAATTGAAGCAAGAAATTACAAAATGCGCAGAAGTGCTGGTGTATCCAAAAATTACAAAATATGTAGAAGAATAAGTATAACTTGAAATTCAGTGGTGATAACAGGCATGATGAAAAACAAGGAAGAACTGAGCACCAACGCAGTCCTTAGTCTTCAGCTTCATCATTAATTTCTGGCTCTTCCTCCACTATAGGGCAGGCATATGCCTGTGCAGCCGCTTCATCTGTATCAGTGGGTGGGCACATAGGTTTGGGGACCAGTACGCAGAGGATGGGTGCCACCAGATATTCTGCGGTAGGGACACACGTCCAAGTACCTTCAGAATCCATAATCCATACATCTGTATCATCAGGCTCATCCTCCTAACGAGGCGGGAGATGCGCCTGATGTGCAATGGTGGACTTCTGAGGTCCACATCTACCCCTTTGCGAAGCTTGCACGGGCGCCTCCTCCTCCTGATCCAGTTTGGGACTCTACCTAGAAAAACTGCCTAAGGAGGAGCCTTCAACAAACTCTAGGCGATTGTTTGTCCCACAGTAGTAACGACTGACGAGCGCCCCTCTCTACCCTCCATGGATGGTTCTTTAGCGCAACCTAGGTGCCATGGCTTGCTGAAGCAGAGGCTTGAAAAAGATGGAGGTATGCTCAGCAGGGGGAGAGGTTCGAAGAAGGGGAGAAGCAAGTTGACAGGGGGAACGATGAGGGGGAGATCACATCAAGGGATGCGGGGTAATGGGTGCGCGTAGACTATTGAGAATGGTGGGACAGATGGATCTGGGATAAGATGCACAGGATGGGTAACTCACAGCCCAGATATTTCTGTGCAACACAACTCTAGGAACAGGGCTGCACAGTGGCTTGGTGGCACAGGAGCACAATAATAGAAGAAAAAAAAAAAGACTGAAGGAGCTGACTGTGAATCTCTCTATGCTGAGGGGCCTTCCTTTTAAAAGGACTGTAACACATGTGAAGGGGAAGATCATGATTGAGCCTCACACTCAGGTGCATGCCATAACCATTTTCATGAGTGGGCTCGAGTGAAGAGTTATGGCCAGTCGACATATCGATTCAAGTAATCATTTAGGATGATTGCTGCAGAATGGTACCCTGGAGGGGGTGACACTATCCAAGTGTGTCTTCATCATGCCTTATCTCATTCATCTCGTGCGGATGGTTATTGGTTTGAGGATCCACACTGGGCGAGGACCTAAGTTGTAGATCTTCATCCTCATGGGCGTGGGAGAGGCGATTGTCATTCATACTCCTGTTGTCACCTGAATCCGGGGATTTATCAGTTGAATATTGGTTGAATTCTATTTAACAAAATTAATTAGAGAAATTATGAGGATTTAAATCATGTATTGCTCTAAATTATTGTTAGTTAGGCGATTGAGTCAAATTTCATATTGTTTATAAATTTTTAAGAGAATAACATGTTTAGAAGGAAAACATTTTATGTGGTGAGAACTTGTTTTATTTGAACTTAAAGAAAAAGGCATGTGATTAATGAAAAGTTTAGTTGAGTTCTTGATTTACAAGAAAGTGTGCTTGTGATATTTTTTGAGGGAGAAATTGAAGGAGATTGAGATCACATTTTGATGAATTGGAATTCTTGCATGATTTATAAGCCTAAAATTATTGTATTGTATGTGGAATGGAAGAGATTGTTGGATTTAGGAATTTTGTGTTGGGATGTATAATTGTATGAGTATTTATTAGTCCTACAAAATGTTGTAATAATTTTAGAGGGTGGTAATTCTCCTTAAAAAAAAGGGTTTAACTGTAGGCTAGAAATTCCCTTGTGATAGTCTAAATCTTATTTAAATTGAACAAAATTCATCACATTTTGAGAAATGCGTGCTTTTCATAGCTTGTTGTTGTGTACGTATTAATAGTCGGGAACAAGACATGAAATCAAATGAATTGATTAATTACTGAATATAAATCATGAGTGATTTCATAGAGTTATCAAGGTAGATTCAATAATATAGATACCATATTTTCATACCATATTTGCATAATTGCAAGAGTTGTTCTTGATTACAAGCTGCATTCAAAAAGATATCATTAATTTTCTTTCAAAATGAAGATCTTCTAATAGAGTCGTTCATATTTGATTCTCAAGTTAGAGAAGTGAATAATAATGTAGATTATGGAAACTAAAGGAATGATCTATAATACATAAGTGGGTCGATGAGGACTTTATTTAACCTTAGCTTGTTAGTTTAGAAAAAAAAATGGTGCCTTGAACCTCAAATTGTGATTTTTCCTAAAGAGTAAATTTTTAATAAAAACTAAATATAGATCCTAAATATTTTGATTGCAAGGATGTCTTATGGAATGAGAATGAGAAAATTGGATTGAGAAGACCTAAATCAAGTGGGATGTAAGAGTGGGTTTTCTATATAACATCATGTTTTGTTGTGTAATTTCACTGACAATTGTATGTGGATGATTTTATGCTTATTTTATGTAAATTTGACTATGACATGGGATGACCATCATTGTTGTGTATACAACCAATGTGTGATATATTTATAGCTTGGAAAGCTCAACATACTGCATAACCAAGAAGATGACACATGTAGGATTCATATAGACTATGAGAAAGAAAAACATGTACAATATCAAATTATTATAGCTAACTTAAGTAGATGTCATATCAATTAGATAAAATAGTATTTTTATATGGTACTATAAATTGTATGGCTAGTTTTGATATATAAATATTTGGTATTTTATATCAAAATATGCCTAATATGGCATGGATATATTTTCTACTTGATTAAGAATGGCATGTTTAGTTTTCATGGAGTTGCTTCCAATTTAGAAAACATTAAACTATGTATTGGCATGAAGAAAAAAATATATCAAATACATATATATAAGGTTAACAACTTATTGATAGGAGAATTGAAAAGAACTAAGTATATTATAATTGTAGGAAAAACTTCGGGCCAAGTTTAGCCCAAGAGGGAGAGCATGTAGTGTCCCTTCTTGGTGAGATAGCTTTGATGAAAATTAGAGATGGTGCTATTGATATAATGATATAATATTATGCATGACATACTTATGTAAATGATTATATGCTATAGACCTAGTTTGGGTCACTTGGTTGTTGTGTGTTTATGATAATATCTATCGTTGTGTGTATAAGAATTAATTTTGGTTAAGAGCATATTAGCAATGTTTTCTCTTTTGGTATCCTATTGTTGACATAGGTGTATGACATGGATGGTGATACAGGATTAAGACACAGATTCATGGATGATCATGGTTATGTGGAAGAAATGGTTAATTATGATTTATGGATGATACATGATTGGTATTATTATATGTGCATAATATCATACTAAGCATGATGTGGTAGGGGACTTGGTCATTGCCAACAAGGATGCTTGAGTTATAAATGACTACAAAATTCATTTCTCCAATACCAAAATGACTGTGGAATTCATGCACAATCTTTGGTAAAATTTGAATAAGTTAATTATGAAATTCATTTGATTCCTTTGATCTATGAGATTGTGATGTGTGCAGGTCTTGGAAGAAGACCTTACCAAAGAACCATCAGATGGGTATGAGCTCACAATCAGTACCTTAAGGTGATTTGTGGAACTTCAAAGCAGAGTAGATGAGAAGCCATAGAAATTATGGCATGGAGTCCTAATCCATGAAATATAAAGACGTGGAATCTTGGATATGTAATAAAAGGATTAGGGTGCGTAGTCCTAAATCCATGAAATATAAAGACATGGAGTCTTGGATCTATAATGAAATGTTTAGGGCATGGAGTTGTGAATATTTAAAAATATCAATGTGTGGAATCTTGGATCGTTACAGTAGATCAGGGTGCAGAGTCCTCAATCTACTAAGGCACGAAGATGCATGCAATAGGGGTGTAGAATCCCTATTCTTCGAAAGAAAAATACCACTCATGAGCATCTTAGGGATGAATTTCCTTAATAAAATATCATTCCTCACAATTTTGGAGTGAATTTCTAAGAATAGAAAGTCATGTCTAGCATCTCAAGTATGAATTTCCAAAAATAGTAAATCACCTCCAATCAATGGGTAATAAAGTATACTTCAAAGAAAATCACTTAACTTATCATTGATCAATCCTAATAGTTCAATGTCGACTTAATCCTAAATATTATTAATATTATTAATATTTTTTATGAGACTATTATATTATTATTAAAATGGAATTATATCTCCTCAATCACTTGACACCTCTCTTCCTGATGATTCTGATGGATCTATGTAGCTCTCTTTCTCTCTCTATTTTAATTATACATTGCACTCTCTTTTATGCACTCATAAAATAATGGCATATTCCTCTTACACTCATTAAATACATGTCATAAAATATTCCTCTTACACTCTTTTTAATGCATATGTTAAACTCTCCTTAACTAAGGCATGCATACATCTCCTTAATGGCATGAGTTGCATTCCTCTAAAAGGAATACAAGGCATGCATATTACTCCTCTTTTATGACAAGATTTTTTTGCTCCCCCTATATATGTGCCTCATGTATTCTCACTTAGGGGAGGTGCATTGTGATACCAAGAGTTGGAGAGATTTGAAAAAGATTATGAGAGGGAAAGACTTGGAGAGTAGCCAAATTATTTCAAAATGAATTTGAAATTCCTAAACTAAATTACTAAGTAGCTCTACATGGTGGAGCTTACCATGAGTGGTATTGGGAGGAAGTGAAACTTATCTTCCTCAGATTGCCTTGGATATATCTCTACTGCTATATTTTGGTACTGTTTGTGAGCTCTTACAGCTCGGGGATTCTAGGGGGAGAATTTCTCCTTGGATATGGTTGGGTGGAAAACCATATGGTCGCAATGAGTTGGTAAGGATATGCATACTCTCATTTTAGCCAGAGCATATTCCCATAATTTTGGACTTGTATAAATACGCAATGAGAAATGTTCACAAGAATTCTTGAAATTTCAGTTATTATTAGTTTAAAGTGTTATAAAACTTTAACTTTATTGGAATTGATATTTGTGAATGTTAATTAGATATTTACAGAGTTAATTCTAATCTAACCAAGAATGAATGGCAGTTGTAGTTGAGCATGTACATGTAGGAGGGATTTAAAGAAGAATGTGTTGCTAAGTTTTTAAGTTCAGTTTATAATGAAATTTTCTTCATAGCAAGTTTTCATGAGTTGATGAAAATATCGTATCAACATAAATTTTGGTTTTATTTCTCCATGTATAGTTGTAGTTAAAGTTTTCACACTAAGTGTTTGACAAAATTGATTAATGAGGTAGTATGAATTTTTGTTGTTGTTGTTTTACTAAATCGCACTCCTAAGCGTTTCTGTTGCGATTCAACTTAACATTAGGGGGTATCCATACCATATGAACCTATAATCCCCTACTTTATTAAAAAAAAAAACACTTTTCCAAACCCAAATCGTAAATATGGGAGATTTGCAGATTGCTGCTACTACTGTGTGCACCTGCTGTAAAGTTTTGTGTGAAAAAATAAGATGATTTAGTTTCTATTTTAATATTTTGTGATATCAAGAATTAATTTAGAAATTTTATGAGCTAAATATGTTGAGGGAGAATCTTAGATTCATGTCAAATTTCCATAAGAGATTATGGCTTCTAAGTGTTTGAATAAATGCCTCAATGGCTCTAGATTGCTTGCAAAGTGTTTATCAAAAGGCTGCAATGGCTGTAGATTGAATGTTTTCAAAGTGTTTTTCAAAAGGCCTCAATGGTTGTAGCTTATAGATTGAATGCTTGCAAATTGTTTGTCAAAACTTCAATGGATGTAGTTTTTGTGCATATAAATTGTTAGAGTAAATGTCCTACTTACTTTTGCTTTTATGTACTAGAAAATTTATGAATAAATTATTTAATGGATGTAGCTTCCTATTTCATGAAGTTATATGAAAGTGAAGATGAATCTAATAAACTGTTGAAGTGTGAATATAGAAGATGATATTTGTTACTTTTATTATCTAAAGCTTTCATTTAAAAAAAAGGGGGTTGTTGTTGGAAACAATTTTATGTTGACTAATTCTGTTGGATTTTTTGCAAGTGAGCATAATAAGTTTCGTCTAAGTTACATGTATTCAAGGTTGCAGTATCATGTTTTAATAGCTGTAGTAAAAAACTAGTGTGCTCAATTTTGGTAAGTATATTGTTTTATTTGGCACTTTCAGAAGAATAATATGCTTTTGAATTGGTAATAGTAGTTGCTCTTGCTGCAACATTCATTATACAATTTTCATGATTGAAGCATTGCCTTAATAATTGGGATTGAGAAATTTTTAATTGATGAGTGTGGAATGTTGTTGGGTAAATATATTTTGTGGTTCCATTTCATAAACATATCCTATTTATTAGATTTACTGATGAAAATATGCCTATTCTTCCCCGAGTTACCTTGTTATATGTAGGTTAATACTCAAACACATATGTAATTTTTGTAATAGAAGCATGATACTTTTGTGGTTATGATATCAAGAGTCAATAAGTGTAGCTTATTTAGCATAATCTAGTAAATTAGATAGCTTGATCTAGCTTAATGTTCACACATGGAATTATGGTGGAATTTAATCCCAATCTTACTGAGAGCTCATGTAAAGTATGAAAAGAGAACATGGTATCATCTTTTAAACTTGAGAGGAAATTTGTTTTGGAATTGGTTTTAAGTGAAAGTTATCGCTGACTTCTTATGTGATATTTTTATAATCAAATAGATGAAGGAAAATGATTACATGATAAATAAGTTAGTAATATTACAAGAAAAAGAGTATTAGTGATTAATGTGACTACTACTTGTCTAGTTGGTAAGGTGGGACCTTACATATGGTATCAAAGCGAGTTACAACGCTAGGGCCTAATGGGTCAACATGATTACCTATAGGATGATGATGTATGAATTTTTATTTTGCATGCATGTTGAGTTGTTGTATATCTTGACTTGGAAGAATATTTTTTGCACAGAGGATATTATTATTATTATGTCATTTAGAAACTCATGAAAAAAAAATGTTTTCGTATATTCCTTTATATTTTTGTTAAGACACATTATTAGAAATATGTTAAAATGCTTAAAGACATGCTAGGAAAGGATGTGCTTGAGAAAGTTGGGATTAAACCCGATTATGTGAATGGCTTGATTTTCAATCGATGAGTGAGATAGGTGGAGTGCATGCATGGTTGCATATATGTTTAATGCATAATTTTCAATGTGATATGGGCTTAGTAGCCATCTTTACTAGTTGAAATCGTATGGCTTAATATCTACTATAGTATGATGACCTTGGTGTGTATGCTTTTGGAATGAGTAAAAATTGTAAGGTTGAGATTCAATTAACGTGATGATTGAGTTCATCATGTTAATTTTGACTCTTTTCGTACCTACACTAATGGAAACTTAACAAAAATTTACCTTGAAGGATGCCACTTTTAACTGTGAATGTAGATTCAAGAGTAATGTATGTGCATTATTTAGATGTGTTAAAATATGATTTGGGAATACATTCTTAATGAGTAACAATGAAATTCCTATGATTTCTTTGACATGATTTTGTGTATTTTGGGTTGACATTATGCATCAAATAACTTGAAATTACTCAAATACTAGGTTAAGGTATGACCTTCCTAATAAACAAGAGGCTTAAATGACTGGTGCATGAAGGGTTGTGGAATCCATTTTAAGGAACACTTTAAGGTTATGTTTTCCTTAAGCTAATGTATGGGTGTGGAATCCATACTAGTTGATATCTATGATAAAATGTATGGGTGTGGAATCCATACTAACATATATTTATGAGCTAATGTATGGGTGTGGAATCCACACTAGCATATATCTATGAGAAAATGTATTGGTGTGGAATTGCTAGTATATATCTATGAGATAAGTAATGAGGTAAGGTATGGGTGTGGAATCTATACTAAAATATATCTATGAGCTAAGTAATTCTTCTGGTTAGAATATTTTGATGGAATCTCATAAACATGATGAAGGAGTGATTATGTGTAATTACAGTTAAATGTATAGAGATTTGTAACATGAATTTTCTTGAGCTTTAAATCCATTATTTTATTTTTATTACAATTGAAGATACTACTATTGGTATACTGAACACGATTAGGTGGTTTAGAATGTTTGGAATAATTAATTTTGATATATGGATTCAAGTGTGAACTAGATATCTATCCTCTAGTATTGTAATCCTTTTGTATGTGTTGAATTTAGGCAACCTTAAAATGATTTTCAAATTCTTGAAATGTGGAAAAATATTATTGTCATAAGTTGATGAAATAACTTTTCTATTGGCTTAAGACAAATTAGGTCTAGGAAAGCCATAATAGTCTCTTTAATGATTTTATTAGTTGAATGTTGGTTGAATTTTTTTTAACCAAATTAATTAGAGAAATTACGAGGATTGAACTCATGTGTTTCTCTAAACTATAGTTAGTTAGGACATCAAGTCAAAATTCATATTGCTTTTAAATTGTTAAGAGAATAACATGTTTAGAAGGTAAACATTTTATGTGGTGAGAACTTGCTTTATTTGAACTTAAAGAAAAAGGCATGTGATTAATGAAAAGCTTAGTTGAGTTATTGATTTACAAGAATATGTGCATGTGATATTTTTTGAGGGAGAAATTGAAGGAGAGTGAGATCACATTTTGATGAATTGGAATTCTTGCATGATTTAGAAGCCTAAGATGATTGTATTATATGTGGAATTCAAGAGATTGTTGGATTTAGGAATTTTGTGTTGGGATATATAGTTGTATGAGTATTTTTTAGTCGTACAAAATGTTGTAATAATTTGAGAGGGTTGTAATTCTCCTTAAGAAAAATGGTTTAATTTTAGGCTTGAAATTCCCTTGTGATAGTCTAAATCTTATTAATTTTAACAAGATTCATCACATTTTGAGAAATGTATGGTTTTCATAGCTTGTTGTTGCGTACATATTAATAGTAAGGAATAAGACATGAAATCAAATGAATTGATTAATTACTGAATAGAAATCATGAGTGATTTCATAGTTAGAAAACAAATTGACTTATAGTTATCAAGGTATATTCAATAATATAGATACCATATTTGCATAATTGTGAGAGTTGTTCTTGATAACAAGCCGCTTTCAAAAAGATATCATTAATTTTCTTTCAGAATGAAGATCTTCTAATAGAGTCATTCAAAATTGATTCTCAAGTTATAGAAGTGAAAAATAATGTAGATTATGGAAACTAAAGGAATGATCTATAATACAAAAGTGGGTCAATGAGGACTGTATTTAACCTGAGCTTGTTAGTTTAAAAAAAAACTGGTGCCTTGAACCTAAAATTGTGATTTTTCCTAAAGTGTAAACATTTAGTAAAAACTAAAGATATATCCTAAATATTTTTATTACAAGGATGTATTATGGAATGAAAAGGGGAAAATTGGATTGAGAAGACATAAATCAAGTGGAATGTACAAGTGGGTTTTATATATAACATCATGTTTTGTTGCGTAATTTCATTGACAATTGTATGTGGATGATTTTATGCTTATTGTATGAAAATTTTATTGTGATATGGTATGGACCATCATTTTTGTGTATACAAACAATGTGTGTTCTATTTATAGGTTGGCAAGCTCAACATACTGCAGAACCAAGAAGATGACACATGTAGGATTCATATAGACTAGGAGAAAGAAAAACGTGTACAATATCAAATGATTATAGATAACTTATGTAGATGTCATATCAATTAAATAATATAGTATTTTGATATGGTACTATAAATTGTATGTATGGTTTTGATATATAAATCTTTGGTATTTTAGATCAAAAGATGCCTAATATGGCATGGATATATTTTATACTTCATTAAGAATGGCATGTTTAGTTTTCATGGAGTTGCTTCCAATTTAGAAAACATTAAACTATGGATTGGAATGAAGAAAAAAATATATCAAATATACATAAGGTTAACAACTTATTATTATGAGAATAAAAAATAGCTAAGTATATTATGACTGTAGGAAAAACTTCAGGCCAAGTTTAGCCCAAGAGGGGGAGTATGTAGTGTCCCTTCTTGGTGAGAGAGCTTTGATGAAACTTAGAGTTGGTGATTTTGATATAATGATACAATATTATGCATGAGAGACTTATGTACATGCTTATATGCTATAGACCTGGTTTGGGTCACATGGTTGTTGTGTGCTTATGATATTATCTATGGTTGTGTGTATAAGAATTGATTTTGGTTAAGAGCATCTTAGCAATGTTTTCTCTTTTGGTATCCTATTTTTGTCATAGGTGTATGACATGGATGGTGATCCAAGATTGAGATACAGATCCATGGATGGTCATGGTTATGTGGAACATATGGTTAATTATGGTTTATGGATGATACAAGATTTGTATGATTATATGTGTGTAATCTCATACTAAGCATGATGTGGTAGGATACTTGCTCATTTATAAAAAGGATACTCAAGTTATAAATGACTGCAAAAGTAATTTCTCCAATACCAAAATGACTGTGAAAGTCATGCACAATATTTGGTAAAATGTGAATAAGTTAATTATGAAATTCATTTGATTCCTTTGATCTATGAGATTGTGATGTGTGCAAGTCTTGGAAGAATACCTTACCAATGAACCATCATAAGGGTATGAGTTCACAATCAACACCTTAAGGTGAACCACAGAGTTTCAAAGCAGAGTAGATGAGAAGCCATAGATATTAGGGCACGAAGTCCTAAATCCATGAAATATAAAGACGTGAAGTCTTGGATATATAATAAAAGGATTAGGGCGTGAAGTTCTAAATCCATGAAATGTAAAGACATGGAGTCTTGGATCTATAATGAAATGTTTAGGGCATGGAGTCCTGAATATTTAAAAATATCAAGATGTGGAATCTTGGATCTTTAGAGTAGATTAGGGTGCAGAGTTCTCAATATACCGAGGCACGAAGATGCATGCAATAGGGGTGCGAAATCCCTATTCTCTGGAAGAAAAATAGCACTCATGGGAATCTCAGGGATGAATTTCCTTAATAAAATATCATTCCTCACAATTTTGGAGTGACTTTCTAAGAATAGAAAGTCATGTCTAGCATCTCAAGTATGAATTTCCAAAAATATTAAATCACCTCCAATCAATGGGTAATAAAGTATACTTGAAAGAAAATCACTTAACTTATCATTGATCAATCCTAATAGTTCAATGTCGACTTAATCCTCAATATTATTAATATTATCATTATCTTTTATGTGACTATTATATTATTATTAAAATGTAATTATATATCCTCAATCACTTGACACCTCTCTCCTTGATGATTCTCATGGCTCTATGTAACTCTCTTTCTCTCTCTCTTTTAATTAAATTGCAATCTCTTTTATGCACTCATCAAAGAATGGCATATTCCTCTTACACTAATTAAACACATGTCATAAAATTTTCCTCTTACACTCTCTTTAATGCATATGTTACACTCTCCTTAACTAAGACATGCATACCTCTCCTTAATGGCATGAGTTACGTTCCTCTAAAAAGAATACAAGGCATGCATATTACCCCTATTTTATGACAAGAATTTGTTGCTCCTACTATATATGTGCCTCATGTAATCTCACTTGGGGGAGGTGCATTGTGATACAAAGAGTTGGAGAGATTTGAAAAATATTATGAGAGGGAGAGACTTAGAGAGTAGCCAATTTCTTTCGAAATGAATTTGAAATTCCTAAATTAAATTACTAAGTAGCTCTACATGGTGGAGCTGACCATGAAGTGGTATTGGGAGGAAGCGAAACTTATCTTCCTCAAATTGCCTTGGATATCTCTCTAGTGATATATTTTGGTACTGTTTGTGAGCTCTTACAGCTCAGGGATTCTAGGGGGAGAAGTTCTGCCTGGATATGATTGGGTGGAAAACTGGACGGTCACAATGAGTTGGTAAGGATATGCATACTCTCATTAGAGCCGAAGCATATTCCCATCCTTTTGGACTTGTATAAATACACAACAAGATATGTTCATAAGAATTATTGAAATTTTAGTTATTATTAGTTTAAAGTGTTATCAAACTTTAAATTTATTGGAACTAATACTTGTGAATGTTTATGAGATATTTACAGAGTTAATTCTAAGCTAACCAATAATGAATGGTAGTTGTAGTTGAGCATGTACATGTAGGAGGCATTTAAACAAGATTGTGTTGCTAAGTTTTTAAGTTCAATTTATAATGAAATTTTGTTCATAACAAGTTTTCATGAGTTGATGAAAATATCATATCAACATAAATTTGGGTTTTATTTCTCCTTGTACAACTGTAGTTGAAGTTTGCACACTAAGTGTTTGACAAAATTGATTAATGAGGTAGTAGGAATTTTTGTTGTTGTTGTTTTACTAAATCGCACTCCTGATCGTTTCTGTTGCGATTTAACTGAACATCAAGGGGTATTCATACCATATGAACCTGTAACCCCCTACTTGATTATAAAAAAAATAAAAAAATTCCAAACCCAAATTGTAAATTTGAGAGATTTTGCAGATTGCTGCTACCACTGTGTGCACCTGCTATAAAGTTTTGGGTGAAAGAATAAGATGATTTAGTCTCTATTTTAATATTTTGTGATATCAATAATTAATTTATAAATTTTATGAGCTAAATAGGTTGAGGGAGAATCTTAGATTCATGTCAAATTGCCTTAAGAGATTATAGCTTCCAAGTGTTTGAAAAAATGCCTCAATGGCTCTTGATTGCTTTCACGCTTGCAAAGTGTTTGTCCAAAGAACGCAATGGTTGTATATTGAATGTTTTCAAAGTGTTTTTCAAAAAGCCTCAATGGTTGTAGCTTATATATTTCATGCTTGCAAATTGTTTGTCAAAACTTCAATGGATGTAGTTTTTGTGCATATAAATTGTTAGAGTAAATGTCCTGCTTACTATAGCTTTTATGTACTAGAAAATTTATGAATAAATTCTTTAATGGATGTAGCTTCCTATGTCATCAAGTTGTATGAAAGTGAAGATGAATCTAATATTGCTGAAGTGTGAATATAGAATATGATAGTTGTTACTTTTATTATCTTAAGCTTTCATTTAAAAATAAAAGGGGTTGTTGTTGGAAATTTTTTTATGGTGAATAATTATGTTGGATTTTGTGCAAGTGAGCTTAATAAGTTTCGTCTAAGTTACATGTATTCACGGGTGCAATATTATGTTTTAATGGCTGTAGAAAAAAACTAGTGTGCTCAATTTTGGTAAGTCTTGTTTTATTTGGCACTTTCAGAAGAATAATATGCTTCTGAATTGGTAATAGTAGTTGCTCTTGCTACAACATTCATTATACAATTTTCATGATTGAAGCATTTCCTTAATAATTTGGATTGAGAAATTTTTATTTGATGAGTCTGGAATGTTGTTGGGTCAATATATTTTGTGATTCCATTTCATAAACATATCATATTTATTATATTTACTGATGAAAATAGGCCTATTTGTCCTTGAGTTACCTTGTTATAGATAGGTTAATACTCATACACTTATGTAATTTTTGTAATAGAAGCATGATACTTTTGGGGTTATGATATCAAGATTCAATAAGTGTATCTTATTTAGCATAGTCTAGTAAATTAGATAGGTTGATCTAACTTAATGTTCGCACATGGCATTATGGTGGAATCTACTCCCAATCTTACTTAGAGCTCATGTAAAGTATGAAAAGAGAACATGGTATAATATTTTAAACTTGAGAGGAAATTTGTTTTGGAATTGGTTTTAAGTGAAATTTATCCCCGACTTCTTATGCGATAGTCTTATAATGAAATAGATGAAGGAAAATTATTACATGATAAATAAGTTAGTAATGTTACAAAAAAAAAGAGAGTATTAGTGATTAATGTGACCTCTACTTCTTTAGTTGGTAAAGTGGGGCCTTACAAATGGTATCAAAGCGAGTTACAACACTAGGGCCTAATGGGCCAACATGCTTACCTGTAGGTTGATGATGTATGAATGTTTATTTTGCATGCATGTTGAGTTGATGTATATCTTGACTTGGAAGCATTTTTTTTGCATAGAGGATATTATTATTATGTCATTTAGAAACTCATGAAAAAAAAATTCTTTCATATATTCCTTTATATTATTGTTAAGACATATTATGAGCAATATGTTAAAATTCTTAAATACATGCTAGGAAAAGATGTGCTTGAGAAAGTTGGGGTTAAACCCAAGTATGTGAATGGCTCGATTTTCAATTGATGAGTGAGATAGGTGGAGTGAATACATGGTTTCATATATGTTTAATGCATCATTTTCAATGTGAAATGGGCTTAGTAGCCATCTTTAATAGATGAAATTGTATCTACCAAGAAAATTATTGGCTTAATCTAGACTATAGTATGATGACCTTGGTGTGTATGATTTGGGAATGAGTAAAAATTGTAAGGTTGAGATTCAATTAACGTGATGATTGAGTTCATCATGTTAATTTTGACTCTTTTCATACCTACACTAATGGAAACTTAACAAAATGTTACCTTAAAGGATGTCAATTTTAACTGTGAATGTAGATTAAAGAGTAATGTATGTGCATTAATTAGATGTGTTAAAATATGATTTGGGAATATATTCTTAATGAGTAAGAATGTAATTCCTCTGATTTCTTTGACATGATTTTGTGTATTTTGGGTTGACATTATGCATCAAATAAATTTAAATTACTCAAATACTAGGTTAAGGTATGACCTTCCTAATAAACAAGAGGCTTAAATGACTGGTGCATGAAGGGTTGTGGAAGTTATTTTAAGGAACACTTTAAGGTTATGTTTTCCTTAAAATAAATATGGGTGTGGAATCCATACTAGCATATATCTATGAGCTAATTTATGCGTGTGGAATCCATACTAACATATATCTATGAGCTAATGTATGGGTGTGGAATCCACACTAGCATATATCTATGCGAAAATGTATGGGCGTGGAATCCATACTAGTATATATCTATGAGATAAGTAATGAGGTAAGGTATGGTTGTGGAATCCATAATAAAATATATCTATGAGCTAAGTAATTCTTTAGGTTAGAATATTTTGATGGAATCTCATAAACATGATTAAGGAGTGATTATGTGTAATTAAAGTTAAATGTATAGAGATTTGACATGAATTTTGTTGAGCTTTAAATCCATTATTTTATTTTTATTCCAATTGAAGATACTCAGATTGGTCTCCTGAACACCATTAGGTGGTTTAGAATGTTTGGAATAATTAATTTTGAATGGAGTCAAGTGTGAACTAGATATCTATCCTCTAGTATTGTAATCCTTTTGTATGTGTTGAATTTAGGTAGACTTAAAATGATTTTCAAATTCTTGAAATGTAGAAAAATATTATTGTCATAAGTTGATGAAATTAATTTTTTATTGGCTTAAGACAAATTAGGTCTAGGAAAGCCATAATAGTATCTTTAAATATATTACCACTTGAATATTGGTTGAATTCTATTTAACCTAATTAATTAGATAAATTATGAGGATTGAAATCATGTATTGCTCTAAACTATTGTTAGTTAGGCGATCAAGTCAAAATTCATATTGTTTATAAAGTGTTAAGAGAATAACATGTTTAGAAGGTAAACATTTTATGTGGTGAGAACTTGTTTTATTCGAACTTAAAGAAAAAGGCATGTGATTAATGAAAATCTTAGTTGAGTTCTTGATTTACAAGAATATGTGCTTCTAATAATTTTTTAGGGAGAAATTGAAGGAGAGTGAGATAAAATTTTGATGAATTTGAATTCTTGCATGATTTAGAAGCCTAAGATGATTATATTGTATGTGGAATGGAAGATATTTTTGGATTTAGGAAATTTATGTTGGGATATATAGTTGTATGAGTATTTATTAGTCCTACAAAATGTTGTAATAATTTGAGAGGGTGGTATTTCTCCTTAAAAAAAGGGGGGGAGGGGGGGGGGGGGGTTAACTTTAGGCTAGAAATTCCCTTGTGATAGTCTAAATCTTATTTAAATTTAACAAGATTCATCACATTTTGAGAAATGTATCGTTTTCATAGCTTGCTGTTGCGTACGTATTAATAGTAAGGAATAAGACACGAAATCAAATGAATTGATTAATTACTAAATAGAAATCATGAGTGATTTCATAGTTGGAAAAAAATTGACTTAGAGTTATCAAGGTAGATTCAATAATATAGATACCATATTTTCATAATTGTGAGAGTTTTTATTGATTACAAGTCGCTTTCAAAAATATATCATTAAGTTGATTTCAAAATGAATATCTTCTAACAAAGTCATTCATAATTGATTCTCAAGTTAGAGAAGTGAATAATAATGTAGATTATGGAAACTAAAGGAATGATCTGTAATACAAAAGTGGGTCAATGACGACTGTAATCAACCTTAGCTTGTTAGTAAAAAAAAACTGGTGCCTTGAACCTCAAATTGTGATTTTTCCTAAAGAGTAAAAGTTTAGTAAAAACTGAAGATAGATCCTAAATATTTTTATTGCAAGGATGTATTATGGAATGAAAAGTGGAAAATTGGATTGAGAAGACATAAATCAAGTGGGATGTAAGAGTGGGTTTTATATATAACATCATGTTTTGTTGTGTAATTTCACTAACAATTGTATGTGGATGATTTTGTGCTTATTGTATGCAAATTTGATTGTGATATGGGATGGACCATAATTGTTGTGTATACAACCAATGTGTGATCTATTTATAGTTTGGCAAGCTCAACATACTGCAAAACCAAGATGACACATGTAGGATTCATATAGACTACTAGAAAGAAAAACATGTACAATATCAAATTATTATATATAACTTAAGTAGATATCATATCAATTACATAAAATAGAATTTTGATAAGGTACTGTAAATTTTATGGCTGGTTTTGATAAAGAAATATTTGGTATTTTATATCAAAACATGCCTAATATGGCATGGATATATTTTCTACTTAATTAAGAATGGTATGTTTAGTTTTCATGGAGTTGCTTCCAATATAGAAAACATTAAACTATGGATTGGCATGCAGAAAAAAATATATCAAATACGTATACATAATGTTAAAAACTTATTGATATGAGAATTGAAAATAACTAAGTATCTTATGACTGTAGGAAAAAGTTCGGGCCAAGTTTAGCCCAAGAGGGGGAGTATGTAGTGTCCCTTCTTGGTGAGATAGCTTTGATGAAACTTAGAGATGGTGATTTTGATATAATGATATAATATTATGCATGACATACTTATCTACATTATTATATGCTATAGACCTGGTTTGGGTCACATGGTTTTTTTGTGATTATGATAATATATATGGTTGTGTGTCTAAGAATTGATTTTGGTTAAGAGGATATTAGCGATTTTTTCTCTTTTGGTATCCTATTTTGGACATAGGTGTACGACATGGATGTTGATCCAGGTTTGAGACACAAATCCATGGATGATCATGGTTATGTGGAACATATGGTTAATTATGATTTATGGATGATACAAGATTTGTATGATTATATGTGCGTAATCTCGTACTAAGCATGATGTGGCAGGGAACTTAGTCATTGCCAAAAAAGTATGCTCGAGTTATAAATGACTTCAAAAGTCATTTCTCTAATACCAAAATGACTGTGAAAGTCATGCACAATCTTTGGTAAAATGTGAATAAGTTAATTACGAAATTCATTTGATTCCTTTGATCTATGAGATTGTGATGTGTGCAGGTCTTGGAAGAAGACCTTACCAACAAACCATCAGATGGGTATGACCTCACAATAAATACCTTAAGGTGAACCATGGAGTTTCAAAGCAGAGTAGATGAGAAGCCATGTAAATTAGGGCACACAGTCCTAAATTCATGAAATATAAAGACGTGGAGTCTTGGATATATAATAAAGTATTAGGGTGCGAAGTCCTAAATCCATGAAATTTAAAGACATGGAGTCTTGGATCTATAATGAAATTTTTAGGGCATGGAGTCTTGAATATTTAAAAGATCAAGGTGTGGAATCTTGGATCTTTAGAGTAGATCGGGGCGCGAAGTCCTCAATGTACTAAGGCACAGAGATGCATGCAATAGGGGTGAGGAATCCCTATTCTACGAAAGAAAAATACCACTCATGGGCAGCTTAGGGATAAATTTCCTTAATTAAATCTCATTCTCGACAATTTTGGAGTGAATTACTAAAAATAGAAAGTCATGTCTAGCATCTCAAGTATGAATTTCCAAAAATAGTAAATCACCTGCAATCAATGGGCATGGAAAATTTTAGGGGCTAATATTTGCAGGTGGGCTAATTTCCATGGTTTTTCCAAAAAAAAAGATTCGCCAATTTCCATTTTTTTACAAAAGTGATTCACCCAAATTTTACGATATAAAATTATTTTACCTTAAAAATCGCCAACATTATATAGACAATATATATAATATCATTATAAATTTGAATAATTTTACAAATACATCAATAAATATTTTATATTTTTCACATTAGAGACTAGTGAGATTCGCCAATTTTTTAAACTTCAAAATAATTTTCCATCCTTAAAATTTTCCCTGTCAATGGGTAATAAAGTATACTTGAAGGAAAATCACTTAACTTATCATTGATCAATCCTATAGTTCAATGTCGAATTAATCCTCAATATTATTAATATTAGTAATACTAATATTATCTTTTATGAGATTATTATATTATTATTAAAAGGGAATTATATCTCCCCAATCACTTGACACCTCTCTCCTTGATGATTCTCATGGCTCTCTCTCTCTCTCTCTCTCTCTTAATTATACATTACACTTTATTTTATGCACTCATCAAAGAATGGAATATTTGTCTTACACTCATTAAATATATGTCATAAATATTCCTCTTACACTCTCTTTAATGCATATGTTACACTCTCCTTAAATAAATCATGCATACCTCTCCTTAATGGCATGAGTTACACTCCTCTAAAAGAAATACAAGGCATGCATATTACTCATCTTTTATGAAAATAATTTGTTGCTCCTCCTATATATGTGCCTCATGTATTCTCACTTGGGGGGGTGCATTGTGATACCAGGAGCTGGAGAGATTTGAAAAATATTATGAGAGGGATAGACTTTGAGAGTAGCCAAATTCTTTCGAAATGAATTTGAATTTCCTAAACTAAATTACTAAGTAGCTCTACATGGTGGAGCTAACCATGAGTGGTATTGGGAGGAAGTGAAACTTATCTTCCTCAACTTGCCTTGGATATCTCTCTATTGCTATATTTTGATACTGTTTGTAAGCTCTTACAACTTGGGGGTTCCAGGGAGAGAAGTTCTCCCTAGATATGGTTGGGTGGAAAACCGGATGGTCGCAATGAGTTGATAAGGATATGCATACTCTCTTTGGAGCTGGAGCATATTCCCATCCTTTTGGACTTGTATAAATACACAAATAGGTATGTTCATAATCATGCTTGAAATTCCAGTTATTATTATATTATAGTGTTATACAACTTTCAATTTATTGGAACTGATACTTTTGAATGTTTATGAGATATTTACAGAGTTAATTCTAAGCTAACTAATAATGAATGTGAGTTGTAGTTGAGCATGTACATGTAAGAGGGATTAAAACAAGAATGTGAACAACTAAGTTTTTAAGTTCAGTTTATAATGAAATTTTGTTCATAGAAAGTTTTCATGAGTTGATGAAAATATCATATCAACATGAATTTGGGTTTTCTTTCTCCAGGTACAACTGTAGTTGAATTTTTCACACTAAGTTTTTGACAAAATTGATAAATGAGGTAGTAGGAATTTTTTTGTTGTTGTTTTACTAAATCGCACTCCTAAGCATTTTTTTTGCGATTTATCTTAACATCAGGGGGTATCCATTCCATATGGACCTGTAACCCCGTACTTGATTTAAAAAAAAAAAAACACTTTTCCAAACCCAAATCGTAAATCTGGGCGATTTTGTAGATTGTTGCTATCGCTGTGTGCGCCTGCTGTAAAGTTTTGGGTGAAAGAATAAGATGATTTAGTCTCTATTTTAATATTTTGTGATATCAATAATTAATATAAATTTTATGAGTTAAATAAGTTGAGGGAGAATCTTAGATTCATGTCAAATTGCCTTAAGAGATTATGGCTTCCAGTTTTTGAAAAAAAGCTTCAATGGCTCAATATTTCTTGCATGCTTGCAAAGTGTTTGTCAAAAGGTCTCAATGGCTGTAGATTTCATGTTTTCAAAGTGTTTTTCAAAAGGCATAAATGGTTGTAGCTTATATATTGCATGCTTACAAAGTTTTTGTCAAAACTTCAATGGATGTAGTTTTTGTGCATATAAATTTTTAGAGTAAATGTCCTACTTACTGTAGCTTTTATGTACTAGATACTTTATGAATAAATTATTTAATGGATGTAGCTTCCTATGTCATCAAGTTGTATGAAAGTGAAGATGAATCTAATAAACTGCTGAAGTGTGAATTTAGAATATGATAGTTGTTACTTTTATTATCTAAAGCTTTCATTTAAATAAAAGGAGGGGTTGTTGTTGGAAAATTTTTTATGGTGACTAATTCTATTGGATTTTGTGCAAGTGAGCATAATAAGTTTCATCTAAGTTACATGTATTCAGGGGTGAAATATTATGTTTTAATGGATGTAGCAAAAAACTAGTGTGCTCAATTTTAGTAAGTCTATTGTTTTATTTAGCACTTTCAGAAGAATATATGCTTATGAATTGGTAATAATAGTTTCTCTTGCTGCAACATTCATTATACAATTTTCATGATTGAAGCATTGCCTTAATAATTTGGATTGAGAAATTTTTAATTGATGAGTTTGGAATGTTGTTGGGTTAATATATTTTTAGATTCTATTTCATAAACATATCATATTTATTAGATTTACTGATGAAGAGAGGCCTATTCTTCCCCGAGTTACCTTGTTATAGGTAGGTTAATACTCATACACTTATATGTAGTTTTTGTAATTGAAGCATGATACTTTTGTGGTTATGATATCAAGAGTAAATAAGTGTATATTATTTAGCATAATCTAGTAATTTAAATAGGTTTATCTAAGTTAATGTTCGTACATGGAATTATGGTGGAATTTACTCCCAATCTTACTTAGAGCTCATGTAAAGTATGAAAAGAGAACATGGTATTATCTTTTAAACTTGAGAGAAAAATTGTTTTCGAATTGGTTTTAAGGGAAAGTTATGACTGACTTCTTATGTGATAGTCTTATAGTGAAATAGATGAAGAAAAATTATTACATGATAACTAAGTTAGTAATGTTACAAAAAAAAGAGAGTATTAGTGATTAATGTGACCTCTACTTCTCTATATTATTGATGGTTGGTAAGGTGGGACCTTACAGGGGACTAGAGTGAGTGAGAGAGAGAGAAACTTAATTCCTTGATAGGAGAGATAAAATAACTCTCACCCAAAGTTGATTTGATAAGTTGGATGCATTCATCTAAACAATCCCAATTTGGGTGTATTGTTATCAACTTTATATTATCAAAGTCTACTTTACCCAAATTACATCCATAAGGTAGATTTTTCTAAACCAAGAAAGTATAACCCTTGTTTGGCTAGCCTAGATAGCAACCAAGTAACTATACATATATTATGCACTACAAAATAAGACATAGCCTTCATATTTCGAGTGAGATAGGGTAGGGGGAATCCATAAGGTAGAGTCCAAAGCTCTTGTTATTCTAGCAAATTCTATAGTACAATGAGAAAGCCCTACATCCCATATCTCTTCTCAACCCTAGATTAGTGTTTAAGGAATACTAATAAGAATATTTGGATGGGGGTTTTGTCTTGTCCAAGAAGCACCAAGGACCTCAGGAAAAATGTGGTAGGGTTTTTCTACCATACATCAAGTGTGTTACTGATAAAATCACCAAGGTTCCAGGGAGGAAGGACATTTTCACGCAATTTTTAGCAGCAGGAACAATAAGACAAAGAATGTGGTCAGTTAAAGATAGTATTAGTCACTAACATCTCAAAGGAGTTTACAAGATTGACTGTTCATGCGAGAAAAGTTATATTGGTGAAACCGGGCACTTGCTTCAAAAAACACTTAAATAACACAAAGCTGATATTAAGAATGAGAGATTTCGTACCTCATCCCTTTCAGATCACTCCACGAAAACTAAACATCATTTGCGTCTAGAGGATGCCATAATAATTTCCAGGGAGGAACACTATCAAAGAAGGAAAATTAGAGAGGTACTTGAGATTATAAAACATCCTCATAACCTCAACAGGGATGGAGGATGCGAAATCAGTGGCCGTTGGTGGCCTCTAATATGACAGATTTGTTCCTCGAGTTCGTCTTCCTCCTAGGTATAGTATCTCAGGTTTGTTTCTCTTCTGTAAAAAAATTTAGGGTTTGGGTGATTTTATATCTAGGGGTTATTCTATTTTCTTTAAATGGTTGAATTATTTAATTTTAATAATTATCCTTATTAATTAATTTTTATTTAATGAAGAAATATCTAGATTATCCATAGTATTATAAAACAATGGTCGACATTTCGAATCCCAACAGGGATCCATCCTCGGGACAAGATGTTGAATGAAGAATGAAAGAAGGACAAAAGGTGAAGGTTTTAATAGTGAACCATGAAGTCTGCTAAGCATAGAGGGAGAGAGGCAAGCCAAGTCGATCTTCCCTATGTCTTAGAGAAGAATTCACTCATAATTTATGGGACAAAGACTCGACCAAATTTTCAAGTTGGATTTGGGTCTAAGCGAGACAATATTAAAATTATAATTCAGACTCTTGGTAGCCCGACGACCTGAAAATTGAGTCTCGTGGAGCACAATATCATAAGGAAGCTTCAAATTCCTATCACAAAGGAAATCCAAGCTCTAATACTTCAGGGTAAAGTATTAACGAAGGTCATTGGTGAACAAGGGCATAAGAAAAAAAAAGTCGTGTGGGGTTTGGTTTCTCTTAAGGGATATGACATGCAAAGCACTGTGTTGGCTTTTAGATCTCGACTACTTGTGGTCACCTTTCTCTAGGTAATTCTCCAACCTTCTAAAACCTTAAATTGTGATATTAATTATCTATAGGGTCTAAATAGTTTCAACATATCAATAACTTTTGACCTTAGTATTGTGAAGTGTAGTGGCGTCTGGAATTTGTTGCCATCAATATTTTATAGTTGGATTATTGGGACCCTATATCTGTGTTGGAGCTATGATTTGTTTTCTCCTGCCATGAATTTCTTGTTTCAGGGTAATTATATCGAAGGTGGAATTTTGATTTTCCATCTAAATTTGGCCGAGTTTTACTTGAACTCTCTCCCCCCTATCTAGTTTTTGTTTGTTTGTTTATGGTATAGCTTTTCTAAGTGCTTACTTCTAAGTTAGGTCAATATTAACCCTCAAATAACTGACCAATTAAGTTAAATGCAGAGGAAACATATGAGAATTAAGAGTGGCAGGGGGGGAGGTCACATCCTTGGGATCAAAATGATGCCCAACAATAAGCCCAGGAGGGCGCTAAGAATCTTTAGGCAATAATACCCCCAAAAATCAGAAGTGAATTGTAGAACTTGGAGATTATGAAAACACAAGTTAAACATGCTTTCTCCGACTCAAATCTCATAGAGGATATTTGCAAGTGGGTTCCTAACCCCGACCAAAATGGGGAAAGAAATTTCGGTACTATCAAGCCCGATTTCTCTATTGCAGATAAAAACCATGTTGGGTTGGATTCTTAATATGTGTCAGACTTAAAGGTACAATATATTTGCAAGAGTAGAGGATGTGAAATGAAAAAATAGAAATCAACGGTTCTACATGGAGAGAATGAACACGCGTCTCATACAAAGCGAGCGACATATTCCATACATAACCACCACATCAACTGCTCCAGGATCTAGTGCGAAAGATCCATCTCTGGTTACCTCTAATGGCTCCTAGTTGTCAAATTATCTTAGGTAGTTTTTTATGTTATGATCAAGCAATAAATTCTCTTGTTATGTTGTAGTTTTTAATACTATTACAATTTTGAACATGCTACTCTATAAGAAAGTGGTCAACAACATCTGGTTTCCTATTTGGAAGATTGAGATCAACTTCCATAAAGTATGTTGTTAATGGATAGATGAATGATGTACTAATCTATATGAATTTTTGAGGTAATGTAACATTAAATTTTTTTTTTAAATGATTTTAAGTTGAAACTCCCTAGTTTTTGTATCTAGGGCGAATACAGAATTATACCATTGTCGTCAGATATAAGGATCTAACAATGAATTGCAATACAATGATATAATCTCCAATTTTTAGTTGTAAATTTCTTCATTTGATAAGCCTATATATTTTCAATTATATTTCACTCAAAAATTACTATTTGGTAAGGATATTTGGTGCTACTATAATTATTATATATATTAGGACCAATAGAAATAATAATATCATTCCTTGCAAATGTCCCTCTAATTTTAAGTATTATCAGAACACATTTTTACAGTTTTAGAACGCCTTCCATTTTCTTCATTACTAGACTCCACTTTTCTTTTGCCCAAAATTTTGTAATAATTCAGTTAATCTTGATTCTTTGTGATTTTGTATATTATTTTGTAATACCCGTTTTCTTAATTTATATAAATTTTTTTTTATAATCACTCTTTTTTTCTTCAAAACTCCATGTATAACCTTTAATCCAATCAATTAAAAAATTTGTAACACCCTCTTCCCACATCTACCCAAGTAACCAGCCAACCAGGGTAAACATGTGACGAGAGGCTACTAATATCAGATTCAACCTCCTAGATGACCTTAAGGAAGTAGAACCGATGGAAACACCAAAAACACACCTTACACTGCATCATTGACATCCCCAGGAGGTAACCCAACCTTCCAGGGCCCTATTCCCTGAGGGGGGACTGATTTTTAGCCTCTTTGAGGCTTAGTTGCGGGCTTGTAAGGGAAAGGGAGTGGCTATAGACCCTATAGACGTATGCTAGCCTTGTCAAGGTAGTGACTAAGGCCCAAACAACAAATTTTCCGCCTGTAGCTCCGAGATATGTGCCACATTTTCAGCCCCTGAGCCTAGGTCACTGCCTAAAACTTCCCGTAACTTCAGGCAAGGGTAAATAACAATAGAAAAAACACATGTAAGCAATCACATCAACTAGACTTCATCCGACCCCACCCATCCATGATAAGAATTTCATCAAACATGTCACAAGCATAGAATCTATAAGTATAAACAATTTTTTTTTAAAAAAGAGGTCTCTTTCTTATCTGAGAATGGCTAAGAAGAATTTCTCCCCTACATCATAAACTATCATACAATGAATTTCACCATAGATACATGGGATAATAATTTACAGACAAAAACATGAATAAAGCCATACATCATCACTGATCGAATGCTTGTTTATAACCAACAAATTAACAACAGAAATACCATGAATGCAATATCAATGAAATCCATACATAAAATAGTATATTTACATACCAAATACTTGAGAAATGAGCCCTTCGTTACTAAATGTAAAAACCAACCGAAGATGGGACTTCCACATTCCAACCGACCATAGATTGGCTGAGCCAAATCTACTTTAGCCAATCACCCCCGTGCCATATTCCAAGCATGAATGTGGGACTTAAACCGAAAGAACCAACCAGAGCATCCCAAGGCTAAACCACCTCACCCTCATCAATAAACATGTCATAAACAACTTTACCGTGATCTACCCCGATCACTAGGCCAATACAAGCATGAATATCACTAGATTCTCTCCGCCTAAACCGTGAGGAATTTCACTGTCTCCTAGTCTCTTAGGCTTTACCGCAACCCATAGTCTAAATTAGGGGTCACTAGGCCCTAAACTGAGACATACTCCCCAAGCTTTACCACAATCCCAAACCTGAGATTCCTGGATCTGAAATGGAGAGTAAACCACCTCTAGGCTTTACCGTGTATCCCGCCATTCACTAATCGAGGATTCCTAGGCCCACCGAGGCAACACAATCTTAGCTTTATCGCAACCCATAGTCTGGCTCAGGAGTAAATAGGCTAGTGGCTTTACCATGATCCATAGTATGATTCAAGGACCACTAGGCCATGTGCTATATCAATTCGTAGATCCACCCCACTCGGCTTCGAATCCATTCAGAAATCCAGATAAACCAAACATGATAACTCCACATCACCATGGCTATCAAGAAATGGAAAGGCTAGGTTGAATAGGCTGTCACACCTGGAAAAAACCATGCCAAGATAGAAAATAAACGCATGCAATACCATGCATGTGAAATATAACAAGGAAATACATATGCAAATCGATACCTGCCAAGAATCCTATTTTAGCTGCTTGATTCCTCCTCCTCCTTTCTTTCTTCCTCATTTTTCCTACTTTCTTGCCTTTCTTGCTCAAATGCCAAAGTGCTCCAAAAACTCTAAGTGTCCAAGAGTGAGAAATTGTCCAAGAGTACGAGAAAGGAGAGGGAGAGAGAGAGAATACTGAGAGAGCTCCAAAAATGCACTGACAAAAGGTACCAACTGATCCTTAGAATCCTTTTTATATAATAGGCCTTTATTTTCTTCATTTTCCATTAATTTCCTCCTTACATGCAACCAGTGACCTTTTACCTTCCTTTTCTCCTAATTTCCATTATTTTCATAAATAAATGTGCCCAAAAATACATTTTTCCTCTTGAATGCCTTAGCCATAGCCTTTCCCAATTTCCTTAGCCATAATAAACCAAATCAACACCGCCTAGGATGTTTTTCCCAACATTCAACTTGGAAGAAGTGTCCCATCAACCATGGTTTTATTTATTTTACATGAATTTTTTTACCAGGGTTGTTACAGAACCCTCCCCCTTCAGGGGCACCATCCTTGGTGTTCAACCACACATGTACCTTAGCAAAACTGCTAAAAAGAAACCATACTACCCATGGAGCTTTATAACAAATCCCGTTGCCTCATTTACAGTGAATAACTTGCTCAAAAGAAAAATAGTCATGAAAATCATACTGTGTGCTGGAGATTTATAACAAAACTCATTACGATATTTATAATAATATAGACATATGCACATTTTCTCAACCAAAAAATAAAAATATACGTTGTCTGCATCTAAAAAAATGGAATCTAGAGGTTCACGCCTCCAATCTTCAAGTGTAGGTGTTCCATTTCTGAGGTTTGTGAGAATCCGACGGAAAGCAACCTGGGAAGGGTCAACACCTTGCTGGCGAAAAAAAGTTGTTATTATGAATGTGTTGAACTTGCACCAAAGTGCAGTGCCAAATGATGTGCCATCATACAGAGGAATTTCCTTCATAGGTGGTAACTGGCATAAATCCTCGATAAGGATAATGGAGCGATTGTCAAATGGAAAATTTCGATGAAGGGGGAATGCCTCTCTTAGGAAATCATCAATGCAGGTGTTAGTGTTATTCTTTTCAGCCTTCCTCTAGTGATCAAACATGCTCTTACAAAGTGATTTTAAAGTGTCAAGGTCAAATTTTGTCATTTCAGTGAGTCTTCAAGTAAAATTTGGTCACTAGGTATTATGTTAAGGATTTCGTTTTACTCCTGTCAAAGTTGTCCAAATGTTGGTCCATGTCACCATTCAGCTGAGTGTACCATCATTCAGAGGGTTTTCATCATTATTTCAAGTTCCACTGGGTCATTTTACACCTTGTTCATGCTTCAGTTGTGCCTAGGTAAGGTTCATTTCCCTCTCCTAGGGTTTTGAAGGTAATTTCTCTTGGATGGTCAAATCATTAGAAAAAATTATATCCTGATATTCATACACCTTCCCCTATCCTTAATTTACATTATTAAACACTTCCCATCACTGAGATCCCCCAAATTCCTCATTTTCTCACAAACCCTAGTTTCTTGCTACAACTTGGCAATTTTCTAGGCTAGGCCCATGTTTTTCCCTTTTAGACCCCTTCCTCTCACTCAATCTCTTAAATTCCACTTTTCCATACTTCCTAACATCCCTCCCTACTTCCCAAAATTTTCTCAAGAATTTAGAAGCCCATTATCCCCTTCATTTCGCTTCATTTCGACAAATCCCTTGTTCCACACATCGAGATAGGTTTTACTCCAATGATGTTTCTGAGAAATAAAATATTAATTTTGGAAAAATGAGAGTTTTTTTTGTCCAAAATATGTCAAGGAAGAAAAACCTCCTTCATTTTTTCCACAGGTGTCATGGTTTTAGAGCAATGTCAAAAATACAGTTGCCTCAGGAGAATTGATGCACCTCTGAAGTGACCTTGGGAAAATTAAGATTTATCCTAGATTTGTTTGCAAAATTACTTTCTTGATGAGACAAATGATAACTAGACACAAATATATTTCCAATGAGCTATCATGAGCTCAATTTGGAGTTGAGGAAGACCTTCAAAAGTTGACTGCAACAACACTCTGCCTTCAGGTGGCCTCATTCTGCTCATTTTGACCAGTCTTGGGAGATTTAATTTTTGACAAGGCAAATGAACTCCAAATTTAAAAAATCTAGTTGGGTTAGAAATTAGACTCAATAATATTTCCAACGAGTTATCCCGCACCCAATTTGGACACCGAGAAGGCCTCCAAAAGCCTCCTGAAAAAAGGTGCTATGCATTGGGTTGTGGCGCTACGCATTGGGTTGTTGCGCGACACACATGGCAGAAAACAACTTCATTGCTATTTATTCCAACTCATAAAATTTTCCCGGTTTATCTTGGTCCAATTAATTCCATGAAATAACTCCATTTCTCATAAATAAGTATTTGGTGTTGATTATGAAGATTTGAATACAAAAACTCAAAACCCTATTCTCTTGTTTTAAGATTGCTCCTAGGGTTTTAAAACTTGTTTTGTGCCAAACACTTCCATTCTCCACCTTGTTTTTTCCACCCCCTCACTGTTATATTATCATAGCAGCTCATCCCCTATCCCATTACATTCCTAAAGTCAATCATTTCTCTCCCATTCTCATTCTCATTTTTGTGTCAAACTCTTCCATTCCCCACCTTGTTTTTTCCATCTCCTCACTGTTCATTTGCTCACCACAGTCCCATTTTCCTATTTCACCTTACATCCCTAAATTAAATTATCCCTATCCTATTCCCATTTTCCCCATACCATTTGTGAATTTCCCTCAAATCCCAAGTTTATCCCAAGAAGTCAAGTGGCTATCCCTTGTCCCTAAGCTTATCAAATCAGAGTTTTCAAAAGGAAATTTTCACTTGATAAAATTTCATTATTCCCATTATCCTATTCCTCCATATTCCCTCCCATATTACCTCATATTTGGAAATCCAATCAAAGACACCAAAATTCTCATGCAAGACAACACAGACCTTGCAAATTCTCATGGAGACAGATACCGATATATCCTATCATCGAGAGACTTGGCTTGAGAGGGTCAATATTCATTTGGAGAAGCTATTGGAGAAGGAAAAAAAGGAAAAAAACATGCTAAGGCAAATGAAGAACCATTATTGGGAGCGAAATCATGTTTGCAAGGCGCGAATCAAGTTCCTGAAGGCAAAGTTAAAGAGGGCACTAAAGCGTCGCAAAAGGCATGATAGACTCCAAATTTTGGCCGAAGCTTCTTTGGCCCAGCATAGTGCTTGATGGTGGACATTCAGCCCAAATTTCAAGGAATTTGGGAAAATTTTTGTCAATTTTGATTTTTTTTGGCCTAAACACAGATTTTCCTGCCCAACGCGTAGTGCCAGTTGGCGTGCGCTTATGATTAGGAGTTCCTCTTTGGTAAAACATTGTATTTTTGGATTTTTCATAAAAATTTATGCATGCCTACCCATTCCCTAAGTATTTTGACAAGTTTTGGGTTGCCTGAAGGGTCAAAAACACCCTAAAAATGGCCTTTCTGCCACTTTTTGGACACACAGGAAGCAGTGTTGGGAGATTTGATTTTTGGAGGGGAAAATGACAACCAAATTCATAAATTCCACTTGGGTTGGAAATTAGACAAGCATAGCTTTCCAACGAGCTATCCTGCACTCAATTTGGACTCCAATAAGGCCCTCAAAATCAGCCTCAAAGTGGCACGACACATAGAGATTTCAGGCACGACGCATTGGGAATTTTGGCCTAGTTTTCACTCAGTAACTCAGTTTTTCGCCTATTTTTGGCTAGTTTGACTTTTTTATCTCCAAATGTAAAGATATTGATGTAAATTGATGTAATTTCATGGTTTTTGATGTAATTTTGACAAATTTTCACTCATGTAAGTAGATTCATTCACCAAAAAGTGAATTGTAACTGAATGAATCAGTTTCCTATCTTATAGAGGCAAGCTGTTCCACTACCTATTTTCCAGTTCTTAGTTTAGATCTTGTTGAAACATCTCCTAAACTAGTCAGCTCAACCCCTAGAGGCATGGGAATGAGTTAGTCTTGTCTATATCTTGTATTTTCTCAGTCATTTTCAAGGTTAGACACTTGGGATTGATTAGAGCTTCATTGTACATTTCATCTCTGCATTTTGGTAAAGGAATAGACCAGGGTTTGCAGCACTCTTTGGGATCCATGTGGCTCTATGTTTTGATGGTGTGTTTTTCTCTGTGATTATAATTTTACTGATGTTTCATGTGTATCATCTTCCTTCTCATTTCTTCTTAAGTTAAACAAACAAGTTATAAAGGTGGAATTCATTAGATTGCTTTGCTCTGCCTTGAGTTTTGTTTAATTTTCCATGTTTTCATCTGTTTGAGGAGGATTCTTAAAAGCCTCTTTCCCTCTTCAGATCCTCACCGGTCTAAAAATATCCATTCATTTAATCCAAGCATCAAAACAATTGCCTTCCATGCCCCATTCAGAACTCTGCAAAAACTAGGCCTCATCCCCGAACCCAAAACTGCCTTTCCCTTTGATTCCAACAAAACCCCCAAAATAAAATCAAACTCTTTCACATATATACCTAGCCTAAAATCATCCTTTTTTTCAAGTCATCTCAAACCTCATTGATTATTTTTGCTGAGATTGACAAGGAGAGAGCCCTCTCTCGATCTGGTAGGGCTAGCTACCAAATTAAGTGTGGTTTGATATTACCCTAGACTCTGCCTCCCTTCAGCCTGAGGTAGATTTAGGAAATAACATAGTGTCGACCATACTGGGGAATTCAAATGGTTTTCTTGTTAGTGTTTTTCATTTTATAAGCTATAGACGGAGCCTGAGGTTATGCCAGGTAGCCTTCGAAATGCTCTTGCTTTGCATTAGCGAAAGTAGATAAATGATGCTTCAGTCAATCTCCAATCTAGTTTGTAAACATAACATCTAACTTGTGAATTTCCCCAGTACATGTATCAAGTTAGATATGATGGTTGATGGTGGACAATGATCAGACATCGCAAGGCTGAAATCATTCACCTTGTGACTCTAAATCAGTTTCGAGATCAGATCCAAGGACTCCACTGGAGGATGAACCTGATCAGCAGAAACATGAAAGGACAATATGGAAAGATTAGGTATCCAAGTTGGAATTTCATCCAAGACATTTTGTTCTTTATCATAAATTATTTCTTCTCTTTTCTCGAGAATGTCAAGAAGGCTTTACAAAGTATATTGTATTTGAGAAAAGATCCTTGGCCTGCATTTTATTCCTTCCCTTTGAAGATTGTGAATACCAAAGATTTGCATGCCTTTGAGCTTGATCAAGACCCTTTTTTTGAATCTTGTGATGACCTTATTCAAATTGATGAACCTCAAGAGACCAAGACTGATTCTATACCTTTTGTACATACCCCTATACCTTGTAAAATTCTAGATCGATACAAACCTCTGATTTTACCTCCTATAATCCATGCTTTCCCTGCAAATTATTATCTTTACTTGCCAAGGTTTGATGGTGAATGTGACAATATCACTGTTGAGAGACATGTTCTAAATTTTGAGTCTTTTCTTGACCTTTTTGAAGTTGATGAAGAGGATTTCAGTATTAGGCTTTTTGCTCTTTCTTTGCAAGGCAAATTCAAGAGTTGGTTCAAAACCCTGCCTGATGCGGGCATCTCAGATTTCCAGCAGTTCGTCAAAGTTTTCCTAAACAGGTGGGTGATCAGACAGAACCCTTTCTTGATTATAGAAGAGTATAACCAGCTGAAAAGAATGCCAGGGGAGACAGTACAACAGTTTTCTACCAAATTTAAGAAAGTATATTTCTCGATGCCAGTTGATATAAGACCTCCTCCTGGATCTGCTCTCTTGCACTACCCGGGTGCCTTTAATCTTAAAATGGAGTTTTAGCTGAGAGAAAGGAATCTTGCAACACTTGAAGAGATGTAGAATAGTGTAGTAGATGTAGAGGCTCATTTGCGGATCCGAAGGGAAAGGTTGAAGGAAGAAGAAATGAAAAACATAGATCCATAGAAATCGACATCTCTAGAGGTAAAGCTTGACATGTTGGTAAGTGCAGTGGAAGAGATGATGCAAAAGATCACCACAAGGAATGAGCATAATGTTCAAGCCCATGGCTCGCTGATTGAAGAAGAACAAGTTGTTGATCCAAAACATTTTGTTTCTTATCCCAGTTGTCATACATATGATAATGATTGTTTTATAGATCATCTTGGAGAAGAGAGAGCTGTTGATATGACATGTATGCTTGATGATGTGTTTTATACTGATGATTTGCCTCAGTTTGATCAGTATGATGACGATTATGTTCTCCAAATAGAAGCTAATCTTGTAGACAAATCAGGAGCTAGTTTGTGGAAGGAGGAAGTTCACTTTCAGCAGCTCGAGTACAGTGATCAACCGATGCATATCAGCTATGACAGTGACGAGGAAAGTGCAGAAAATTTTGAATTAAGTGAAGGATCTTTGCCTTTTTGTTTTGATTCATTTCAGTTCATCAGAGATAACTTCCATGCAATCAGAAATCAACTGTCAAAAAGTCTTGATTTGGATCATCTTGAGGGCAATGAAAACCTTGTTCAAGACTTCTCATATCCAGATTTGCAGCCCCTGAGTGCCATTGATTGTCTAGTTGCAGATGAAGACTTGGAAGCTGGAAAATACAATCAAATGATACAAGATGATTCCATACCATTTTGCTCTGAATCATTTCAGTTTTTGAAGGGTAAATTTCATAGTATATCTTCAAATGAGTAGCCTGTAGGAAATCATGTAATCTCATCGGAACCAATAGAAAATGGGTTGCAACAGTCTTTTCATGTTTTTCACGATCCAATAGCTGATGTGTTGGATGATGTCTACAATCAAAGTCCTTCTCCATTGACTATATGTAAGCTTGAAACGTGTACTGATACAAACTCGATCTGGCAGCCGGTCTCTTTGTCATTTTCAGCAGGAGTCTCGTCACAAAGCTCAAAACAAAGTTTGCATTCGTGGTATGAGGAGAAGAAAATTAATATATTAGATGAGCTAAGTCCCAGTGTGCATGAACTTCAAGATCCTTATGCAATGTTTTTGGAGGCAGATAGAGAATCCATAGTATTCAATGGATCTGTTCACAAGTTTTCATGGAAGTTTCCTTTCAGTAGTTCTCTCTTGTTGTTGATAAGCGAGCGCTTGCGGAGAATTCAAACAGCAGCTGCAATACTTACCTGGTTGCATTGGTTGTTTCATTTCACTTGATCAGGTGATTAATGAAACTGTTAGAGTAGGTTTTGATGAATAAGCTACATTTTGAGCATATTTTCCAGTTTTTCGGTTGGGTTTAAGTATCAAGTCAGTTTTTAGTTGAGTGAGATTCAGTTTGTGTCGTCAGGTCATCAGTTTTCAGTCATCCATTTCAGCTTGAGTTTTTTGATTCCATTGCCCAATGGATGAAGGCACTATCTGCTTTCCAAATATCTGTCGTTCTTGGCACCTCTAAGGAGCCACCATCCCCATAGGAGCCAATGTTAGTGTCAGCCTTTTCAGCCTTCCTCCAGTGATCAAACATGCTCTTACAAAGTGATTTTAAAGTGTCAAGGTCAAATTTTGTCATTTCAGTGAGTCTTCAAGTAAAATTTGGTCACTAGGTATTATGTCTAGGGTTTTCTTTTACTCCTATCAAAGTTGTCCAAATGTCGGTCCATGTCACCATTTATCTGAGTGTACCATCATTTAGAGGGTTTTCATTATCATTTCAAGTTCCACTGGGTCATTTTACACCTTGTTCATGCTTCAGTTGTGCCTAGGTAAGGTTCATTTCCCTCTCCTAGGGTTTTGAAGGTAATTTCTCTTGGATGGTCAAATCATCAGCAAAAATTGTATCCTGATATTCATACACCTTCCCCTATCCTTAATGTACATTATTAAACACTTCCCATCACTAAGATCCCCCAAATTCCTCATTGTTGCACAAACCCTAGTTTCTTGCTACAACTTGGCAATTTTCTAGGCTAGGCCTGTGTTTTTCCCTTTTGGACCCCTTCCCCTCACTCAATATTTGAAATTCCACTTTCCCCTACTTCCTAACATCCCTCCCTACTTCCAAAAATTTTCTCAAGAATTTAGAAGCCCCTTATCCCCTTCATTTCGCTTCATTTCGACAAATCCCTTGTTCCACACATCGGGATAGGTTTTACTCCAATGATTTTTCCAAGAAATAAAAGATGAATTTGGGAAAAATGAGAGAGGTTTTTTTCCAAAATAGGCCAAGGAAGAAAAAAATCCTTCAATTTTTACATAGGTGTCATTTTTTTAGAGAAATGTAAAAAATACAGTTGCCTCAGGAGAATTGATGCACCTCTGAAGTGACCTTGGGAAAATCAAGAGTTATCCTAGCTTGGTTGGCCAAATGACTTTCTTGATGATACCAATGATAACTAGACACAAACATATTTCCAATGAGCTATCATGAGCTCAATTTTGAGTTGAGTAAGACCTTCAAAAGTTTACTGCAACAGCACTCTGCCTTGAGGCAGCCTCATTCTGCTCATTTTGACCAGTCTTTGGAGATTTGATTTTTGACAAGGCAAATGAACTCCAAATTGAAAAATTCCAGTTGGGTTGGAAATTAGACTCAATAATATTTCCAACGAGCTATCCCATGCCCAATTTTGACACTGGGAAGGCCTCCAAAATCCTCCTGCAAAAATGCGCTACGCATTGGGTTGTGGCGCTACGCATTGGGTTGTTGCGCGACGCACATGGCAGAAAAAAACTTCATTGCTATTTCTTCCAACTCATCAAATTTTCCCGGTTTCTCTTGGTCCAATTAAGTCCATGCAATCACTCCATTTCTCATAAACAAGTATTTGGTGTTGATTATGAGATTGATTATGAAGATTTGAATACAAAAACTCAAAACCCTATTCTCTTGTTTTAAGATTGCTCCTAGGGTTTTAAAACTTGTTTTGTGCCAAACACTTCCATTCTCCACCTTGTTTTTTCCACCCCATCACTGTTATCTTATCATAGCAGCTCATCCCCTATCCCCTTACATTCCTAAAGTCAATCATTTCTCTCCCATTCTCATTCTCATTTTTGTGTCAAACTCTTCCATTCCCCACCTTGTTTTTTCCATCTCCTCACTGTTCATTTTCTCACCACAACTCTTTCCTATTTCACCTACATCCCTAAAGCCAATTATCCCTATCCTATTCCCATTTTCCCCAATACCATTCAGAATTTCCTCAAATCCCAAGTTTATCCCAAGAAGTCAAAGTGGTTGTCCCTTGTCCCTAAACTTATCACATCGTAGTTTTCAAAAGGAAAATTTCATCAGATAAAATTTCATTATTCCCATTATCCTGTCCTCCCTATTCCCTCCCTATATACCTCACATTTAAAACTAATCAAAGACACAAAAATTCTCATACAAGACAACACAGACCTTGCAAATTCTCATGGGAGACATAAAGATGCCCATATATCCTATCATCGAGAGACTTGGCTTGAGAGGGTCAATATTCATTTGGAGAAGTTGTTGGAGAAGGCCAACAAGGAAAATAACATACTAAGGCACATGAAAAATCATTATTGGGCGAGAAATCACGTTTGCAAGGCACAAATCAAGATCCTGAAGGCAAAGTTAAAGAGGGCATTAAAGCGTCGCAAAAGGCATGATAGACTCCAAATTTTGGCCGAAGCTTCCTTGGATTAGCATAGCACATGATGGTGGACATTCAGCCTAAATTTCAAGAAATTTGGGACACATTTTGTCAATTTTGAATTTTTTGGCCTTAACACAGATTTTCCTGCTCGACGCGTCGCGCCACTTGGCGCGCGCTTATGATTGGCAGATCCTCTTGGGTAAAAAATGATATTTATAGATTTTTCATCACAATTTATGCATGCCTACCCATTACCTAGAGATTTTGACAAGTTTTGGGTTGCCGGAATGGTCAAAAACACCCTAAAAATGACCTTTCTGCCTCTTTTTGGACACACAGGAAGCAGTGTTGGTACAACTCATTTTTGGAGAGGCAAATGGAAACCAAATTCAGAAATTCCACTTCCTTTGGTTGGTTATTAGACAGGTAGAGCTTTCCAAAGAGCTATCCCAAGATAGAGACTGTGCACTACATGATCGGGAATTTCAAAGGCCACCGCAACCCGGTTTTCGCCGCATGGTGGCTGACTTTATCTCCAAATGTAAAGATATTTATGTAACTTGATGTAATTTCATATTTTTGATGTAATTTTGACAAATTTTAACCTATGTAAGTAGATTCATTCACTAAAAAGAACTGTGTTCAAATGAATCGTTTCCTATCTTATAGAGCAAGTTGTTCCCACCGCTATTTTCCGCTTCTTAGTTTAGATCTTTATGAAAACAACTTCCTAAAATATAGAGATTGACCCCTAGAGGCATGGGAATGATAGCTTGTCTATATCTTGTATTTTCTCAGTCATTTTCAGGGTTGGACACTTGGGATTGCTTAGAGCTTCATTGTACATTTCATCTCTGCATTTTGGCAAAGGAATAGACCAGGGTTTGCAGCACTCCTTGGCATCCATGTGGCTCTATGTTTTGATGGTGTGTTTCTCTCCATGATTGTAATTTTACTGATGTTTCATGTGTATCATTTTCCTTCTCCTTTCTTCTCAAATTAAACAAACAAGTTATAAAGGTGGAATTCATTAGATTTCTTTGCTATGTCTTGAGTTTTGTTTAATTTTCCATGTTTTCATCCGTTTGAAGAGGATTCTTGAAAGCCTATTTCCCTCTTTAGCTCCTCACCGGTCTGAACTATCCATTCATTCAACCCAAAGCATCAAAACAATTGCCTTCCTTGCCCCATTCATAACTCTACAAAAACTAGGCCTCATTCCCGGACCCAAAACTGCCTTTCCCTTTGATTCCAACAAAACCCCCAAAATAAAAATAAAAATATTTCACATATATACCTAGCCTAAAATCATCCTTTATTTTAAGTCATCTCAAGCCTCATTGATTATTTTTGCGAGATTGACAAGGAGAGAGCCCTCTCCCGATCTGGTAGGGCTAGCTACCAGATTAAGCGTGGTTTGATGTTACCCTAGACTCTGCCTCCCTTCAGCCTGAGGTAGATTTAGGCAATAACAACAGGAAGGGATTTTTGTCCTGGTGAAGCTCATTTCATCAATGATGATGTTCTCTACATGGCGGAGCTACTCTTGCAAGTGTAGGAGCAATTGTACTTCAATAGGATTCATTGATTGGATAGGGAAGTGAAGGGCAGAGTGGATTGTAAGGGCATTTATGTTGAAAGCTGCAATGTCGATGGGTGCAATTAAAAACAATGAGATTGTGCTTATTGGGGAGTCTTCCATAAATGCACGTTACAAACATTTAATTAAAGAATATTTTCTTGTCCCAGCTGTCCCTTGTATGATGATTCTGAGTGGGGTTTTTGGTACTGAAGGGTTTTTGAAGTGAGAAATAACAAGTGTAAAATATTTTTATCGGGTGGGAGATAATGTGTGATTTTGGGGGAGGGTTGAAAGAGGATGATGTTGGTTTTGAATATTTGAGTGGTTGTATTCAATGAGATCTATGGTAGTTTCCTGCAAGTGGAGAGGGATAGAAGTATGTGACTAATTATGATTAACATCAAAGTCATGATGGCCAATCATTTCAAGGTTATCAATTTCAATGTTGTAGCCTAGGTGAAGGTGAGAGAGGATTTACCATTCATTCATTTGCATGGGGTCAAAGGGGTGGGGGGGGGGGGGGGGGGGGGTAGGAGGGGTACCCATAATAGTATATTGATCTTCGGATTGTGGGGTTTGTGGGTTTTCAATTTCATAATGAACATGCCATGGTATATACGTCTCTTTCTTTTGTTCCTAGTGTGCAATGATTTCCTCATTAGTGGATCCAATGTCATTGGGGAGTGTGCAGAAAGGGAAATATAATATTAATTCATACCAACAAAAAGTGGCATAACAAGATCATTAGGGGAAGGGATTGTGGTGTATCATGGCAAGACATGCACAATCATTGGAGGGAATATAATTTCCATTGGTTTTGTTTTTAGTGATAATAAAATGACCAAGAGCATGCAACTTCAAGGAGGGGAAACGATTCCAATGAAGAAGTTTTATTCATGTATGCAAGAATGAAGGTTGGTGCTAAAAGGGGATTTTCAGAAGCATGAGAAACATGTCTAAAAGTAGTGAATCTACTAACATTCAAAGAAACAAATGTGCAATTGCAAAGTGAGAGTGGTATTTTTTGTAACATATGGCATATTTCTTGTGCCCCAATGTATCTATCTAAAATGGTTTCTGTAAGGATTTTCCCGACAACAATAACAGTAGGTGCTTCTGGAGCGACGTTGTGTGAGAGTCATGATACCATTTGGCGATAGCTTTCTGATTTTGTTTATGCTTTGGCTGCATTTTTTGAAATATAGCTTAACACAACATGGCGTGATAGAAATGGTTGGAAATCAACATTTTCTCTCTATATTGAAAGTAAATCAACATTGTGGATATTCAATCTGTCATCATTGCGAACGAGGGTGTAGGTTTTCCGACCTATGTGGTCAATGAATAGTGAAGATGTAGGGCTTAAATCTCATGACTCTCCATAGAAACAACTAAGAACTTTGTCTTTTTTGCGAAGGAAAGAAGGTTCATGACACTTTGTATGATGTTGGACATATATGACAAGCTCTTCATAGTATTCAGTTTGGGTTGACACGAATATTGATGACGTGTCAAGAAGACATGGGTTGTGCCTTACTGATTGGTGAAGTGCAGAATTGCGAGGTTAGGGGTGTCACGGATTCCAAGAAGTCACATAATGGTCAGAATATTTCTGAGCATTGAAAACTTCCGTTTCACTATTCCAGTAGAGGGTGTCCATATTTGGTGCATCTTGCAACCAAAGAAAGTCATGTATGTGTGCAGATCCTCTATGTTGCAATTCGTGCTTGAATATAATATGTGGTTGCAATGTAAAAATAGGTGTAGAGAGGAATGGTAATAAAAATTACCTGCACCAATAATAAACTACGTGGAGGCATTTTTTTAGGACTTCTTCGAGGAAAATTGTAAATTTTCAATGCATATATTGGGATGCTAAATGCAGGTTTTTAATTATGTTTTAAATTCTCCACTAGTATTGATTGTTCGAACTGTAGGGAACATTAATAGGCATAAGCTTGTGCAAGTCATGAGATTTGGTATTAGTTGCACTGAGAGTGAAGAATAATATTGGGCTTCCAATTTGTGTGATCATGCCAGTTAGCTCATTCCTCTGCTTGTTCTAGAAAGAGCGCGTTCCTCGTAGGGCTGAGCCAAAGTGCATGAATTTTTCGAGAATTTTTGAATTTGGGAACTCACAAAGACATTGTCGCAGATTAGAAACAGTTGTTGGAAAGTTGTTCTCAATGTATTTCTTCACAAAAATAGTAGCAGTTGATTGGATACAGTAGAACAATAGAATGTTATATAGGTAGTAGCAGAATCTTAGATATTGGCCTAATCCATTATCATGGTAGTGCAACATGTGCAAAGCATATCCATGCATTTCAAATTTTGAAATTCTTGGTTGTGTGATCATGGAAATGCTTATAGGAAATAGTGTGGGAATTCCATAGCAAAGAGGTCCTAAGTGGTGTAATCATTCATATGTGATAGAGATATTGTAGGCCAATCGATTGAATTTGTTGAGTTTGGATGGGTGGAGTGAAAATAAGCATGAATGTGCTCAAGTTCAATACACGATTTTGGGAGAATTGGAACAAATGAAGAAGGTTGTATATCTAATGGAGTTAGCATGACATCAAGATCATAAGTAGAATCGACTATGGTTTGATGAGGTTTGGAAGAGAATGTGGTTACATTATGAAGAAGAGAAGAAATATCCATTGGTTGATCTCGTAGATCAGAAATTGTAGATGGGTTGAGCTTGACATATTTGTCGTAGGGATCAAGTTAGCTAGTTTGTATTCAAGTGCTGCAAGTACATGTGACTTGCACAGGAAAATTTCATAAGTTGTTTCAGAAGGATTGTGCCTTTTTACAATGAGGATTTCCAATTCTAAAACCATTCGAGGTAGGTATTTGGAAATAGTAGTGATGTCTTGAGGGAAGCTAACTATATGGCCGCTATATTTGTATTGACCACCACAAGCATGAGTTACTTGTAGAATGGGGTTTACACGCATGATGAGCATTTACTAAACTTGTGTTAACTTTTGAAGGACATATGGTTGTTCGCCAGGGTCCATGCTGTTCATATTAGTAAAATTATTTATAGATTTAGATGATGCACAACGAAAGCAAGAAAGGTTACCATGTGAAAGCCTTGTTTTCATACCTAGGTATGATTATTTGCATATTGTGCAAACATGCATGGTAGAAATTTTATCTATCCTTTTTCGAAAGTGACGATGTCCATCATTAAGGGGGGGTTATATTTCTTTTGGTGAAGGTGGCGTGAAATGGTATGAATATTTGGGAGAGCACTTGAGAAGGGAAGGGGTGTAGTGGAAGAAGTAGGCTTTTTGTGATTTTTATAAAGAAGTTGTCGGTGTGCATTTATTATATCTTTGTTTTGTGCATAAAGAAGGTGCCTCTTTGCTTTTTTATCCACATTTTGACCATTTCATGGCATATATAAGCAAGTACAAATAAATTTTTGTTATTTGGGAGACGTGAGAAATTTGGAGTGAATAAAAATTGAGTTATGTATGCATAGTAAATGTCTTACAAGTTTTTTAATTTCAAATTTTTAATTGAATATCATAAAACAATAGCAAGAATAGGAAAATGGATAAACATTCAATTTATAAACATAAGATGGTCGAGTAAGTTTCAAGTGACTTTGGAACAGATGTTGAACAAGAGTATTGACAAAAATACATGCTATTGTGGCATCAAACATCAATATGTTTATTATGTAAATTGTGAAGGGTTAAATATACACATTTTTCAATTATTGAAAAAGAGTCTTGTAAAAACAAGTTTGTAGCACAACAACATGGCCATATTTTACAATGTTATGGATCAATGATCTATACAGATATGTTATTTCATGTACAAAAAAGTAGCATTCCTTGCAACCACGAAGAAATCTCAAAGGTGGTGAATAACATATCGTTCTGCAATGAACAATGCTTGAATGTCTTTAAGGACCTCCTTGCATGCAGATTCATATTGAATTTCTTCTAAATTTACCAGTATTGTTTGCAAGTGCTCAACACCATTGTAGTAGTTTGTTTTGATGGAAAGTGTCAACAGGAAGTGATGACCTGATATACGACCACACATTTCTTGGAGATCAACTGGTTCGATAGAAAGAAGGAACAAGTCTTTTGATGTGATGCCCGTGAGATTAGTTCCTGCGTCATTGAAAGCTGTGAAATTTTGAAGGCGCTCGGTATGGTCATGTAACTTGAATTTAATTTTGTAACGACAATCACATTCTAGGAACTCACTGTTACACTTTGTACAATGACAAATATTGTTAGAATGGTGCAATACTTTTTTCATGCATTGCTCTCTGTTGAAATCTAATGGAAATGCAAACAAATAGAAGTCATCCATGTGTAGAGAAGTCACAGTGGCACGAACCAAAACCCATAATGCTTTCTTAGAGGCTTGCATGCAAGTAATTTTAAGAATCTTCTTTTGTGATAAAGCTCGTTTGGAAGCAACATTGTAGTTTCTACTCAAAGATGGAGACGAAGAGTTATAACCTGTTTCACGAAACCAAGTATGGAGCTATTGAGTTTATTCAATGTTTAGATTTATGACGAGAGTGGTAGTGGAGACCATCCCTATGGTGATTCCATAAAATTTAGTTACACGACCTCCTTTGATACCAAGGATTTGAGGGTTTTCAAAAGAGCATAATTCAACAAGGTTCTTTCCTATAGAGTCACAATGGTCTCCCCATATTGTTACATCAATGTTAAAACCTGACTTGTCCTTTAATGTGAGTGCTTTCTTTAGTGTTTCAGTTCCATCTCTTCATTGATTTTTTGAAGTAGGTGAGGTGGAGCTAACAACGCCAATGCCATCTAAAATGGTATTTTGGCTTGTGGACTTGATTTCAATGATAGTTTTGAAATGAAAGAATTGATAAGGGAGGGTTGGATCATCTACCAAATATGGCTTGACAATGGATGCAGAAAAAAAAGTAAATCTCCCATTTTTTCTAGGTGGTTGTAGTTTGGGTTTTCTTTTTTAATTGTTCCATTCGAAACAATATATAGTTTCCAAAATTGGATTATATTATAAAGGGATTTAACCAATTCAACAAATGCAGAAAGGTGGATCCAAAGACTTTTCCTGAGCCACGCGTGATGTTGTAAGTATTCAATGTTGTCTTTGGAGATGCTCTACCTTGGATTGACAAATACTTTCGGTAGGGGTTGAGTTCCTTGAATGATATAGTTTTAGTTGTGGTCGCATTCAATTACTATAGAGGGCAATATCTCTTGTGCCGATGAAGAGCTTGATTGGGATGTGCCTGCCTTTGCATGTAATAGTGTTGATGAGTCCTTAAGAAAACCTGATTTACGTCGCACAACCTCAAGTTCAACAACTCAAATGGAACTAGTGTAAATGAATGAAAAAAAAATAATGTAGAATCCTTTGTTTTTTTATGTTATGTAGGAAGAGTGTAAATACAAAAAAATGGAAGAAGGTGCATTCAAAATTTAATCTTACGAAGAATTTTGAAGCACTGTGCAAGTTGTTTTTTTAAGCAGAATGAATGAGCCAATTTGGATGTCTTCATATGCAACTTGTGTAATATACACAGATGGTAGCAGAGTCTTCTGTTGATGCCATCCCATGGGAAAGAGAGTGTGAGAATGTAGTTCTTGATGAGGTAATAGAGCCGATGTCGAATATTTGGAGTAGAGGTTTATTCTCAATGGAACCATTCAGCAATAGAGGGATGTCATTCTCATTCAAGGTTGGCTCCATGATATTAGCAAAGTACAATATTTTTTTGTAATGGTAATACATGAAATTTATTTTAATGCATTGGAAGAGATATTAATATATAAATTAATATGTAAGGGAAGCATGAATTAGAATTGAAAATACAATTTATATCATGATTTTCTCAATATGCTGTGTAACCACCCTCTTCTCCTCTTCTACAAGATCACTTGTTTAATCCCTATCTAATAGATCCGATCCTAGTCAACACTTAGCTTTTCAATTGGAAGCATCACCGTAAAAACCACCAAAACTTACCTTTCCTTATCCAATCACAACCACCATTTTTGGGAAAAATTTCACCTGCAACACCTTATAAGACTAATCCTAATCCAAAACCACCAACTATGCCACAAGAAAAGGGCCACATGTTAGGTCTTCCTCCATCAACATTTAAAATTTTAGGTATTTCTTCAAAAGGCATTCCGTTCAGGTAATGGGAAATCTGCAAGCAAACATAATTGGAGTTGTGTTGTGTACATGGTGCAAGTGTTTCAAAACAAATCAGAGTATAGTACTCAAACATAATATGAATGTGGTATGAAATAAATAATAGAGTTTGGAGAGGTTGTTTCCTTCATGCCTGGAATGAATTTGACTGTAACTGTCTTGACTGGATTTTGTTCTTGTTACAAGTCATGTGATCTAAATTTTCTTGCTGAGATGGTGAGTTGTGTTTCCAAAAATTTGACTGATATGATGGAAGTCAAATGATCTTTGATGGGCATGAGAAAAGTCAATAGTTTGAATTTTCTCATGTCAATCAAATTTCAAAAATATTCCATAATCTGCAATCCAGTTATACTCAAAAATTCGACTGTAGTAAGATAATTTGCATCACATGTATAAAAACTACAAGTCAAATATGGTCCAATATAAGGCAATACACTAAAACTACTGATGTTTTTAGTATCAGAGCAAGAGAAAAATGACATAAAATCATTGTATGATTTGCAGCCGGTATAGCTAGGTAATCCGAAGCTAGCTCTAGAAGTGGGTACATATATCAACTAATGAGAAGCATAATCTTATGACTAAGAATGCTTACCATAGCAGAAATCCTTGCAATCATGTTTGAGTTCAAGTAATCAATAAGTGAAAAGATAATCAATCGATTACAACCAAAAATCCTGGGTGAGGAGTGTGCAACCTTTTCTCCTTAAATTGTCTCCATAAATAGTACAAATCAGCAACCAAAGTCAAAACTGGGGAAGGAAACTGTAAAACATGATAGCCATACTAAACCCACAACTTTGCCTAAAATCAACCTGAAAGAGTCTAAGGCTTGTATTTTTGTTATGCTACTAGGCCAACACTAATCTAAGTTGGGGATTTAAATTTCCAATTAGCTTTTCAACATTCTGTTGTTAAGAAGAGCGGTAGGAGCGTGCAACCTTTTGTCATTAAATTTCTCTCCATAAATAGTAGAAATCAACAACCAAAGTAAAAACTGGGCAAGGAAATTGTAAAACATGATAACCATACTGAACCCATAACTTTTCCTAAAATCAACCTGAAAGAATCTAAGGCTTGTGTTTTTTTTATGCTACCAAGCCAACGCTAATCTGAGTTGGATATTTTATTCTTTTGTCATTATATATACTCCTATTGGATTTTCCAAATAAAATAGCAGTTTATCTTTTAAATTTCCAATTATCTTTTCAACATTTTGTTGTTAAGAAGATGACCATATTCCTACGACATGACTTAGATGAGCTGGTTGCAAAAAGGCCTTTTATAAAAAAAATTACTATTACCCGCTTTCCTATCAAGACTATTGGCATAGTCATTTATGTGTTTGTAAAAAACATCAAACCATCAGCTAAGTTTCTACTTTTCCAAATAAAATAGTAGTTTATCTCTTAACTTTCCAATTATCTTTTCAACATTCCGTTGTTAAGAAGATGACCATATTCCTATGACATGAATTAAATGATCTGGTTGCAAAAAGACCTTTTATAAACAAATTTACTACTACCCGCTTTCCTATCAAGACTATTGGCATAGTCATTGTTGCGTTTGTACAAAACATAAAACCATCAACTAAGTTTCTACTTTCAATTCTTAAATTAAAAATTTAATTGTGAATTTAATGACAATTAAATGACACAAAATTAAAACTAATTAACAATTAAATGACATAAAATTTAATTGCGAAGGCATGGATCTAATATCACAAGAGTTTGGTATATTTTCACTTCAATTTACAAGCTCATAAGGAGTCTTGCATTTCAATACTTTTAAGGTTTTATCCTATGGCATAACTTTCATAGCATTAGTTGCCACTGTCACACAGGCTATCCTTTCCCATGGAAAGTAAGAACTAATTGTATCTTTGCCCTCTTTACTCGTACTTGTCTCAAGTTTTTATGAAATGATAAAATTATTTATGATGGCAGAGACCTGTGGAGTACACTTAGAGTGAAATCCTTCAGAGACCAGAAAATAGATGTGCACACTCAGCTCATGTGAAAATATATAATAGTCTTGCAATTTAGAATTTAATCTAAAGCTCTATAATTATGTGAAGTTAACACCTAGACCTCAAGGTCTTCAAAAATAGGAAAACATGTAGAATCACTCAATTATATAGAATTCTACTTACCTTTTGATAGACACCCATGAATTCCTCAGTGAGAGAGTATGTGACCCTATGATTCTGTGGCTTGGGAATTCCTGTAAAGCCACTAAGAATAGAACTTCTAGTGTGACCAAATATGTTTAACTTCAGTCGAAGAGTGTTTGCCTAAATTTTCATCAGCATGAGTATAGATAACTCTAAGTACATTTTGTTGTTTGAATACCTTACCTGCCATGGTGAAATCATTAAAAGGATGCAACAAAACTTCTGAATCCTTAGTTATTGGAAAATATTCATCCTGATATACAAGTTCTTTTTGAACTTTATGGTCAAACATGGCACCATACATTGGCAATTGGGAACAAACAAGTCCCTTTAAGCAAATGGGACATGTTTTTTTTTTTAGAATTCCTAAAGTTTATGCAGGATAAAATGTAACATCTTGATTTATAAAAGCCTTTACTCTAGAAATAAAATTTTACAATCAGAAATTCTCATGGTTGATACCATTTCAAACACACATTGAGATATTTCAATATGGCTAGGAATTTCCATTACTTATTCATTCAAAGAGTCACTATTAACAACAATTGCAGATTGTGCTGCAACATCCAAGTGCCCCTTTCATCTTGAATATTCGAAGAGACCAAATGTGTTTGGGATCATGATACTTGCTGGTGCACCCTTCACGTTATTCTTTAAGTTTGACTTGGTAGTTTTTCCAGTGAAAACCCTAGAAAATTTTGAGGAAATAGAGCCACCAATCCTAAAAAATTATCACCATCATCTTAGAATTATCCTCAGGATATGATTTGTAGATGGATTTCCCCCATATTCAACTACTCAATTCTATTGTGATGACCTTGTTTACATATGACAGAGCCCTTTTTGAGCAACCTGATCTTGGTTGTTCGTTTATGATAGTTGCAACGTTAGTTTATCTATAAAATTTGGTTGGTATTGTATATGGAAAAGATATTAATCGTTTTCCCTTATTGAAAGAGAGTATGCCTACCCTCTGTATGAGATTTAGCTCTAAGGTGATGGTGTTGGAACTTGGGACCCTTAGTGTTTTTATGAAAATATGCCCCATTAGGAGGCATTCTGGAGGAAAAATGAAATGAATTATACTAACAACTTGTAACCTAACATGACAATGCCAAACCTATATAACAAGGCCAACCAACATTATTAAGGTTAAAAGAATAATAAAATCACGTAATTTAAAGCTGCCAAGCTATAATTGGAGTTGTGTTGTGTACATGGCGCAAGGGTTTCAAAAAAAATCAAAGTATAATATTCAAACCTAATATGAAAGTGGTATGAAAGCACTAATAGAGTTTGGAGAGGTTGTTTCCTTAATGACTATAATAGATTTGATTGTATCTTTCTTGACTATTGGATTTTGTTCCTGCTACCAGTCATTTGATCTATTTTTTCTTGCTAAGATGGTGAGTTGTGTTTCCCAAAATTTGACTAATATGGTCGAAGTCAACTGATCTTTGATGGACATGAGAGAATTAAACGATTTGAATTTTCTCATGTCAACCAAATTTCCAAAATATTCCAAAATCTGCAATCCAATTATACTCAAATATTTTACTGTAGTAAGATAACTTGCATCACATATATAACAACTACAATTCAAATATGGTCAACAAGGCAAGACACTGAAAACATTGATGTTGTTAGTATCAGAGCAAGAGAAAAATGACATAAAGGCATTGTGTGATTTTGTAGCCAGTATATCTAGGTAATTCGAAGCTATCTCTAGAAATGGGTACAGATATCAATTAATGAGAAACATAATCTTGTGACTAAGAATGCTTACCATAGCATAAATCATTGCAATCTGGTAAGAGTTCTCCTTTCTTTATGGGGTAATGTAAAAGAGTAGTTATTATGGAAGAGTTTAGCAATTTCTTAGGTCAACTTATAAAATTTCACAAGACCAATGAGGAGAATAAAATCTTCAATTACACCTGAGCATGCGTAGAAGATTTAAACAAAGGCATGCCCCATAAGGTCAACCTAAATTTGAATGGATCTCAATGAACCCATCCAGATGAATATGAGATTACAATATTCAAATGCAGACTCTGCCATGATGTAGGCAATCTAATGACTACCTGCACAGTAAAGGTAAAACAAGTGGAAGGACATTCAGAGCCATAATATATCTCCCCATAGGTGGCCTCCAATGGGATTCAAAAAGTTGAGAGGAAGAAAATAAGACCCAGTTATATTATAAGACAACAAAAAGGAAAGAAACCAAAATTATAAAAACAACAACTACAGAGAAGGCCCAAGAAGAAGGATGAAAAACTCCTATAGACTCTTGAGTCTCAGAATAGGAGAAAACCACATTTGAGAAGAGGAACCAGGAGAATATGATGCCAAGGTACTGAGTTAAACAGATTCTAGAATATAAAAATTCGAATGCTTCCTTCATGCATTAAACTCTCAATTCAATTCTTCATTAAACAATCAATTTGCAGCAGCTTGAAATATACATAATGGAAAGAGAGCTATACAAACAAAAATGTTGATATGTAATAAATATAATAAAATTTAAAAACTCCAACATCTGGCCGAATATTTCAATAATTGGCCTTTCGGCTCTCGGCCCTTTACAAAAAACTCTCAATCCATTCCTTACTTCTTCTCACTTCCTCTCTTCTCTCAGCTGTTTTTCATCCTCAAAAAAACCCTCCTATTTATACATAAATAATGAATTTATTTCACTCCATAAATTCATCCACATAAATCTCAACTTAAAATCTAATTTAAATTTATCTTGTTTTGGACCCAAATAAGTCTCATTTATGGAATTCCTCATCCCTAGATTATCTACCTAATTCAACTCCACTCATATCCTTAATTATTTAAGGAATATTTACAATAATCCTCAAATTTATAATTTCTCTCCTAATTTATTAAAAATGAGCAATTTAATTAATAAAATAATTAAAATATCTCACTCCCTTAATTACACAATTGGATAATGAAAATTTAGCTTTGATGCTCCTGCATCAAACTCCCCATGTAGAGAAGTTTTCATAGACTCTTGTCTATGAGGTTTGTCGCTTTTCTCTAATACTGCAACAGCCACAAGTCCTGATGACTTGCTCCCTCCAAGATTCCAAACTCTTCTCTGTCGTTGGTCCTTTGAAGTATCAACTCGATTTGGTAACTCATCACCCACTCTGTCAATCAGATTCCATCGGCTTCTCCAACACTTTCTTTCGCCAATTCCTCGAAGTATTACCTCTTTGTCGAATTATTTCGCCTCCAATTGAGCTGAATACCCAACTTTCTGCAATGGAAAATAATCAAGAACTCCTTCTTGATTACTACTATAGTCTTTTATTGCTTTTATAGCAACAACTTTCTCGTCTGGTGTTGTACCTACATTCACCAACAAACTGTTAGTTTTAAAAAGATAAGACCTTTCAGTCTCTTTTGATGCTTCAGGCATCAATATCCCATCATCGACTTTCTGGACTTCAATAGATTTTGTTTTGAACTGTTGGCTGCCTCTGTCTTCATCCTGCTGGATCAATATTTATGTCTCCTTTTTGTCTCTATGGACACAACTCCCTTGTTGCTCTTGATCTTTCATCTCAACTCCAAATAATTTCTGCTCAACTTCTCTGACTTCGACATCATATCTGTTAATGTCACTTTCTATACATACACTTACATCATTATCTGAAAAGTTATAACATTCATTCAATTCTATAAACATTTCATCTCTATCATGCATAGTAGCTATAATTTCTTCTGGATCAGGTTCTGCAAGTTTTGCTTCTCCATCAGGTTCCTTAAGCCACTGTTCCAAGAACTCGATTTCCATGTGAAATATTTCCAACACTTCATCACAACTTTCCTCCCCAGCTTCATTATTCTTCTAGCAATCTTCCTGAGTTTTCTTGGTTTCAGCATCATTACATTGTAAAATTCTGTCAGCAAATTCACTAAACAAATACATTTGTTTACCTCCTTGGAATATCTCTTCGGCATTTCCATTATGCTTCTTCTCCATAACAAGTTCAACTTGTTGTCTTACCCCAAACAAGAATTCATTTATGATTTCTTCCTGTTGTAACAAATCAGTACCTTTCTCCTCTAAAAGGCATTCTCCATCAGACTCCACCTCAAGAGTTTCATTCTCCTCTGTGACAGTTTCATCAGACTTCTCACCATCTTTCACACATCCTGCAAACATACATAAACTGTGAGAAAAATTGCAAGGATTCATAGCCTCATCTGCTTCTCTCGCCAACACATCTTCAGATGCTTCTGAACTATCCCAATAGTTCATGAGATCATCCTCATTTATCTCTTCACCCAGACTTTCACCCTGTTCTGGGCCACAAATGGAAACATCCATTTTTAACTCAGCCTCTCTGAGTTCTTCACAACTCAACATCTACTCGAGCTTCTTCAGCTCTTCTGTCAACTGTATGTTTACCTGCTTTTCCCTCTTTGCGTGTAGCCTCTGCCACTTTACCTTCTTTCTCATGGTCCAACCATGTGTCTGCTCTTTCACATTTTCCTGCAACAATTCCATTAAAAATTCAAGGTGAATTGTTATCTCAGCCTTCTCCTGCTCTTACTCTTCATCCGTCAGCTGCTCACATATGCCACTTACCTTGGCATTCTCCTTCTTATTCCTTCTACTATGGTCTTCATCAGATCTTCGGAAATGACTATCAACAATCATCTTCCCCTCCTTTGTGAACTTCATCAATTCACATGTGGATTTCATTTAATCCACTTCTCAGCAATCCTTCACACTTATCGTTCATCAAAAATGAAATTTCTCCTCCTGCGATTGGCTTCTTTTGGTTCTCTGTCTTGGAACCAATCTGTGGCAACCCTCTTGCTTCACTTTGTTGCAAACAACAATTTAGTAACTCATGTGTTACAATAACCAATTATTTGGGTGTTGGACTCCGCCGATCATGCACCTAATTACATTCCGAATTTTGACTTATCTTACGACTCTTTGACTTTAGGCTTGCACCAATTCTTCATCTTGGATGAAAATACTCAATCTCAACTCAAACTATCCAAACTTTCATTTGACTCTAACATCTGTTTTCACTTCAAGACTCGACCCAATAATTATGGCAATGGATTTTTTACTTAATTCAAGTTATACAATCCTCCAACAATCATACACCCCTAATACATTTTTAGGATGTAAAATCTTCACTTTCTTTCATATTTCATTCTTATGAAAAATCATTAGTTTTCCCTAATCATTTCACATGATACTGAAGTCTTTAGTTGAAATGAGATTCAGGTTTTTCAAGATTTATTTTAAGGTGAAAATAAATAAACCATTCAATCTTCAATGTTCAAAAATACCTTCCTGAATTATCATACCTCATGCTTTTGTCAAGGTTATTTAATAAACCTTTCTCTCTGCAGTCTCAACCCTTTGGTTTCCACTCTTCTGTGTTGTCTTTGTCACTGTAAATACTCGCATTCCCATAAGCTCGTCATCTTAATGCAAACATTTCCATGCACTTTTATGCACCATACAACATCAATTCACATCTCTTCCCTTGTGTACAGAGAACATGTTATTCATATTTCAACCTCTTCGATGTAAAACCCGTACATTGTGTCCATCCTGAATATCATCTCGTTAGATACCGCCACATGATGGTAAAACAAAGATTTTACAACATCAAGCAATTATGTTTTCAGTCACCAATCAAAATAGTTCTTCTTTTCCCAACTACAAGCTTTGGTCCAAAATGACTTAACCAAAACCGTGAAGGATCCAAATTATGCATAATAAACCCTCTCACATAAAAATGCATACTTCATTTTATATCACCTAGGATTAGCACATTTTCATTCATTTTCCATTTATTTATGCCTCCACATTTGCAACATTTCCACTCTTTCATAACATTTACAAAAGATCATCTTCTCGGATATGGCAAGGAAATTTAATCATCCAGATTTTAAAATACCTCTACTCAATGAATATTGATTCATTCAATGAACAATTACCTTGAATCTTCTCATGGTTGAAATGATCCAACCCTTCTCTCGCGTATTCTTTTAGGAATACATTCAAGCCTCTACAGATTTACATTGAATGTGCAAGGTCCATTCGAATTCTTCCCAGCAACTTTCTAACATAAATATTTTCCCTACAAATATTGTTAGAGACCTTCAAATTACACACAATCTCCCCTCTTAGCTTAAGCCAAGTTCTCTCATCTCAATCTCTTCAATTTCAATTTCTTTCTTTGAAAACATGAACCCTTAATGTAACCAAATATCCTCTCAAGATTACATTCTCCAAAAAAAGTGTACATGAATTATTTGCAAAAAATTTACCTCGATCAATCCCAGTGACCTTTTCTTATGCTGGAAGGTGGTACCATGGAAACACTAGATCCATACCTTGAATGTTCTACTAGAACCGCACCTATTTCACAAGCCCACACATGCCTTTTTAAGAACAAACACACACTTTAGTATTGAATGTGGTAAGAACTTATATTATATATAAGTCCACATAAATTGATCTCTCCGTGTGTGATTGAGTTCAAGCTTTCACTTTCAACCAAAAATGATGCAGTCAACCAATGCACACTTTAATATTCAAAGTAGCAAAACAAACTTTGATATATAATTCCAAATTAGTTTGACTCTTCACATGTGACTGAGTTCATTTTTTGCAAAACACGCAGCCTCAAATTGTTAATTTTCAGAATCTACAAAAGCGACCAAGTCACAATTGTGTGCTGACTTCACTATTTACAACCACAGGGAAATTCAATTACAATATCGACACACACAATTTGAAATCTGGACGTGAGATGTTTTCATAAGAAGGGAGCATTTAAAACAACATTTGCTATCTGAGTGTAACCATTGATAATTTTGGGTTATGTTAAAATAATGGAAACACTATATGGCGTTGTCTTTGCTAAACATGAACAATGTACCAGAGGATCCAACAACTACATCGGATTCTACGATTTCAAGAACTCACTACAATCGTTGATTTTCGATTCCATTTACCATGCGAATACAAAATCCGTGGTAAACAATCTCCGCTATACAACAGTGACTGTGTCTTAAACTTGAACTCTGCATGCTCAATCTGCCTTAACGCTGCCAAGCTTAATTTCTTTAACACTGTATCTTGTTTAAGACGACGACTGTACAAGTTATCACAGTAGCCAAGCAAACACAGAAAATACGATTCCAACTGGTTGGAATACATTGCATACTCAGAATTATACGAATTTACTATTAAATGTCTCACACAGGCTTTGGAATATGTTGCATATTACTTACATTCGATCCCGAGGTTTACCATGTGTCATCGCACTACTCTTCCACTTGAGTTAACGTTGTCACTCAACTTTGCTTCCAATCAACTGTGTGTTGAACGCTGCCAATTAACACCATCCTTGCTCTAAGGCTTCAATACAACTCGACTTCCTCATGCGCTGCCCAATCTCTGCTTCAACAACAACGTGGACTCTAGAATTACATCAACGTTTCAGAATTTGCTTCCGAATACACCTATGTTCCTGTGTTCACATACATACAACATATACATGTACATTTGCAGACTCATCTCCTTTGCTCCGATACCAAATGATGCCAGGGTACTGGGTTAAACAGATCCTAGCATATAAAAATTCGAATGCTTCCTTCACGCATTAAAATCTCAATCCAATTCTTCATTAAACAATCAATTTGAAGCAACTTGAAATATACATAATGGAAAGAGAGCTATACAAACAAAAATGCTGATATGTAATAAATATAATAAAATTTAAAAACTCCAACATCTGGCCAAATATTTCAATAATTGGCCTTTCGGCTCTCGGCCTTTCGGCTCTCGGCCCTTTACAAAAAACTCTAATCCATTCCTTACTTCTCCTCACTTCCTCTCTTCTCTCAGCTATTTTTCATCCTCACAAAAACCCTCCTATTTATACATAAATAATGAATTTATTTCACTCCATAAATTCCTCCACATAAATATCAACTTAAAATCTAATTTAGATTTATCTTTTTTGGACCCAACTAAGTCTCGTTTATGGAATTCCTCATCCCTAGATTATCTACCTAATTCAACTCAACTCATATCCTTAATTATTTAAGGAATATTTACAATAATCCTCACATTTATAATTTCTCTCCTAATTTATTAAAAATGAGCAATTTAATTAATAAAATAATTAAAATATCTCACCCCCTTAATTACACAATTGGATAATGAAAATTTAGCTTTGATGCTCCTGCATCAGAATATCTATAATAGGACCAAGTCTTTGAAGAATCAATCATTTGGAGAGATCATTTCTATATACATATTATAGTATAATATTTGTTTCAAGGGTCCTCACATTATAATTTATGTTATAAATAGATATTGAGTTGACTTGTTTTTTGATTGCCACATTTGAGTTATGTGTACAGGTTTGAAAAAAGGTAGGGAAGGAAATTTGTTTGGAGCGATGTCAATAATATAATTATAGAGAAATATACAATATACAAATAAATTCTAACCATAGAAACACATAAAATCTATAAATAAATAGCTGAAAAGTGATGCTTGCTCTTTCATTAATGAATTGAAAGACTTGAAGTTGGATCGTGAAGATAGGTTTTTGAGTTTTGATGTTGTGTCCTTGTATACTTGCATCCCCATTAGGGAAGCGATCGAGGTTGTTTCTCGAGTCACGGATCCTGAAACTGTTCATCTTGTTGAAATTTGTCTTACCTCGACCTTCTTTAGTTTTGAGGGTGAATTCTTTGAACAGACTTGTGGTGTGGCCATGGGCTCCCCCCTTTCCCCTGTTGTAGTTAATCTTTTCATGGAAGACTTTGAATCTAGGGCCCTCTCCTCTTCTCTTTTTCAACCTAAGCTTTGGAAAAGGTTTGTTGATGACACCTGCGTTGTATGGCCTCATGGTAAGGAGAAATTGGACCTTTTCTTCCAACATCTTAATAATCAATCGGAATTCATCAAGTTCACCATGGATTTCGAAGATAATGGTAGCTTGCCTTTTCTTGATGTCCTCATTTCTAGGAATGAAGATGGTTCTTTCTCTCATCAGGTCTTTAGAAAGAAGACGCAAACTGAGCAATATTTACATGCAAGTTCTCACCATTTCCCTGCTCAGAAACTTGGTGTTCTCAACACCCTAGCCACTAGAGCCTTTAGAATCTCTGATGAACACCATTTTCAAGGTGAAAAGGATCATCTTCTCAAAGTTTTTAACAGAAACGGTTACAACATGAGTCAATGTCTTAAGGCTTTTCAAAAAGCGGAGAAAGGTCCTAAGGGTAAGAAAGATCCCTGTGATCTATTAGGGGGTGCTCACCTTCCATTTATCAAAGGTACTACAGATAAAGTTGCCAGGATTATAAAGAAATATAATGTTTCCTCAACCTTTAAGCCCTCCATCACCATTCGAAGTTCGCTTAGATTAGTTAAGGACCTGGTTTGCCCGAAGGATGGAAAGGGTGTTTACATGATTCCGTGTTCTTGTGGGACCCCTTACATTGGTGAAACTAGTCGATCAATTAGTCAAAGAATTCAGGAACATGTCATTGACCTGAAGCATAGTAGATCATGCTCCTCTGCACTAGCAGAGCATGCTGAGAAGACAAATCATCACATTTGCATTGAAGATGTTGAGGTTATTGCGAGGATTGACCATTTCTACCACCGCAAGTTGAGAGAAGGCTTGGAAATTGAAAAAAGGTCAGTTAACCTAAACAGAGATGATGGGTGGATGATTAGCAGATGCTGGATTTCTGCCCTTCATTCCTAAAAAATTAATTAATTGTTCATTTTTATTTTTATTTATTTTTTCATTTATTTATTATTATTATTTATATTTATATTTATATTTTCATTTATTTATTTATTTTTATTTTTATTTTATTTTTTCAACTAAAAAAAAAAATCATTAGTTAGTTGTACATTTTCCTTTCTCCGCTTGCGACAAATCATCATTAATTAATTGTACATTTTTATTTTTATTCATTTATTTATTATTATTTTTTATATTTTATATTTTTATTTTTGTTTTTATTTTAGTTATTTATTTATGTTTATTTATTATTTTTAATTTATTTATGTATTTATATTTTTTATTTTTTATTTTTTCAGTTAAAAAAAATAAAAAAATAAAAGTAAAAATAAAAATAAAAAATAAAAAAATTATTTATTTTATTTTGATCGTTAGTTTGTCTATTTATTTAATTAATTAATTCATTCTTTTTATTTTATTTATTTATTTATTTTATTGAAACTTTTACTATTTAGTTATTTGTTTTTAAGATTGATTATCAAAAAGATAACTATTTGATGATGATTTGAATCACATAACAATTAATTATTATTAATAAAATAAATATATAAAATTAAAACATATAACAAATAAATAATTATAATTATAATAAACATATATGAGTATTAAGTATTAATTTTATTAAAATAAATAAAATTATATAAGAATCCTAATTATAAGCTTTAAACATTTGATTTTTCCTTTTATTTTTATTTTTTATAAATATTTGAAATATTTGAGTCAAACTAGCCGTTATTTTACAAACGGCTAGTGAGAGCTTTACTTTCTATTTAAAAGGGTTCTTGATCATATTTTTCATCTTGTCGTGATGATGAACCATATTGGCTGGTTGGAAACACGTCGATCAAATCTTTTTTGATGTGATTTTCACCAAAAGATCTCAAACACAATTTATGAATCACAGAAACAAAATTCCTAACAATAGATAAAGATGTGGGCACACATATTTCATATTTTAAGCAGAGAGTTTGGAAATTCAATCAATTTCTTGCTCTAAAAATAGATAAAGGTGTGGGCACACATATTTCATATTTTAAGCAGAGAGTTTGGAAATTCAATCAATTTCTCACCTAATAGACACGTTGAGCGGAAAACAATGAGAAAAAGCATCAGGCAAACAGAAGTGAACTGCTTATTTTCTATAAGAATTAATTTTACTGCATAATAAGAAAAAATGAAGTTTTATACTGAGCTATCTTTACTGGTCTCCCGCTCGGTGAACAAAATTTTGATTTGAGTCGTCTTAGTTGCAGCCACAGTCTGTACAGTTTTTATTTGAGTCGTCGCAGTCGCAGTTAGTCATAGTTTTAAACTTAGTAGTAGTCACATTCAGTCACTGTTTTAAGCTCAGTCACAGCCACAGTCCGCACAATCACAATTTTAAACTCAAAAGCGAAGAAACACCAAATAGGAGCTATAAACAACAACATAAATAGAGAAATATTGACCTAATAGGCCTAAATACCTGATCATCGTGCCCATGGATTCCGGAAGCTGTTGGTCATGAGAATTAAATATGGATTCAATCTTGTAGGTTATGAGAAATAAATGTGGATTAAATGTTGCAGGTCCTGAGCATGTCTTGAGATACATGTGTGAATTGGTGAACAACTGTCAACACAAAAACCTATACACAGAATCTCAGCACAAAAATCTCGGTGAGCTTTATTTCCCAGTAGATTAAGGAAGAGTCTTTCGTTCGACGAATCGGGAGCTGATGTGATAGCTCCCGATCCGTCCCTCCGGCGACCTTTCAGTTCTCCGGCCCAATGGTGGGGCCCCCTCTGCAGCTTCCGAACGGCGAACGGTGAACAAAGAACAACGCCTCCTCCACCACCGCTCCCCTGACGCCACTCCTCCCCGCAACCGCCACCACCACGACTCCGGCCACAAACCTCAGTCAATGCTCCATAATTTGAAACAAGAATTGGGCGGGAGAGATAGTTCATTCGAGGTTTCGCGCCTTTGATTTCGTTTCATTTGAGAATTTTCGTTGCAGACGCCGTGTTGAGAGCGGTTTTCATACATCCAGCGGTGGCAGAGGTGCTTCTATAAGCAACTGCGACTGCGTTGCTCACCAACAAAAGCTCCCCGGTCTTTATTTGTCGGGTAGCGTATAGTCCCCGACCGCGTCCGTCAATTGTCATTTTGATCTCTGGTATGTAAGCATAACAACACAAAAACTTCATGAATCTTGTGGACTTGTGAATCTTGTGGTAACTATACTCTGTCACAGAAAACTTGGGTACATATATTTGTTTTTATCAGATTTTCCGCCCCCCTCTGCACTTAGTTCTATTGTTTAGAAAATGTTGATACTTCATGAATCTCACTGTTACGACATTGCAGACTTGTGAATCTTGTGGTAACCATACTCTATCACAGAAAACTTGGGTACATATTTGTTTTTATCAGATTTTCCGCCCCCCTCTGCACTTAGTTCTATTGTTTAGAAAATGTTGATTATTTATAATATGAGTTTGCATTTTTGACAAAGTGATGTGTGATTTTTGTTTTCATGCCCTGCACATGCTTTTAGGTGTCTAGTTGTTCTTTATTTCTTTACTACCATCCCTTTGTACTGCATTCCTCCACCGCTGCGTAATCTGTTGTTTCTGTGAAGTAATTTAAAAATGTGAAGTAATCTCCTCTTTTTTTTTGGGTCAAATTCGTTGGAAAATTCATTCATCTTTATATTTTTAAAAGATGTGTAGTTAGTTGATTGATTAAATTGATATATTGAATGGAAAAGCAATCTTCTCCAATTATAAAATATGAGATAGTTTTCATATTTTATAATTAGTTCTCACCTTCAACATCATTGTTGGAATAGTTTTTATGCTTTATAATGGGTTATAACGATCAACCTTTCACCATAAAATATGAACTTGAAATTTGATGTGTTGTAAAAATTTAAACAAACAAACAAATTTACATTTCAAACATCATAATTAAATCAAAATACACTTAAAAAAATTAAATTCATTAAAAAGATACATATTGGATCATTCTCAAACATTTATTTTAAATAATCACATATATAGAATTACAAACTTAAGTAAAATGATGGCCATAAAAAGAAAAACAAAATATATAGCTATAAATTTAAGAAAAATAATAATGAGAATTATATAAATTTTACTAAATAATGATAAATAATAAATAAATTAACAATTTAAAATTTATGTAAATGATAATTGAAAAAATAACTTATAATAAAAATAAAAATAAATAAATAACAAAAAATAGCATCATATGTAAATCTAATAATAATAATGAAAATTATATAATTTTGATTTAATAATGATAAATAATAATCAAATTTAAAAACTTATATCAAAATAATAGCTAGATTTAGATAATCATTATAATAATAATTTTGATATAATAGCTAGATTTAGATAATCATATAATTGTTAAAAAAATTATATAAAACTTAAAATGTGTAACTAGATATTATAAAAATGAATAATAATAATAATAATTATATAATTTTGTTTTAATCATAATAAATAATCATTCAATTTAAAAAATTATACCAAACTAATAAATAGATTAAAAAAAAATTATATAAAATTTTAAAAAATTATACCAAAATAATAAATAGATTAAAAAAAAATTATATAAAATTTAAAATATGTAGTTAGAGATGATTATTAAAAAAGTGAAAAAATAAATAATAATGATAATAAAATTTCAATATTATTGAAAATAAAAATATTATTGTACATAGATAAACCAATTTCAAAATATGTAGAAATAGTTTTTTATATTGATAAGACAACTTCAAAATATGAAATTTGCTAATAGTCATTTAAAAAAAACATTTTAAACTAAAATAATAATAAAAACAACTTAAATTTATTTAAAATTTTAACTACACAATCATAATTAACTTTATAAGTTAACCTTTTCAAAATTCTGCTATTGTAATCACCTTTTTATTAATGAAAATATTTTTCTATTGTAATCACCGAAAATATGATCTTTTTTATTTCCTCGCAACCAAAGGTAAAAACAGCAACGAAGACGCCGATTCAAAAACAAGATCCAGAATATGGGTCATAAGCTTATTAGACGCTTTCATGAATATTAACTTTAAAAACAATAAAGACATCTCACAATTCCCCACAAAAGGTAAAAACAATGACGACGATGCTGATTCAAAAACAAGATCCAGAATATTGCTTGTAAGCCTATTAGATACTTGCATGAATGCAACAACAACAATATTTCGGTTTTCCCCACATAAAACAGCTTCTCCATTTAAACTGAAAGGGAAAACTGGAAAACACGCCCAAAATTTTAAAGACTTGCAAATCTAGGGCTACCAACTCACCGTGAAAGCAACAACATCTCAGCGTTCACATTGTCTCCTCATCTAATTTCGAATGCATTGATAATACTTTTCACATTACAGGTGTTATCCTTTAACTTGAAGAGCCACCAGATGACCTACTACTGCTGAAAACACTTGAAGTGCCGCCAGATGACCTGTTGTTGCTGCTGAAAACTGAATGGAAGAAAAATTTGAAAATTCATTCATCTTTATATTTTTTTAAAAGCTTGTTCTGTTTACGCCCTCTCTCCGCGGATGCGTCGAGCGAGCTGGATGTCCATGGGCATTATAGTGACCCTCTTGGTGTGGATGGCACACAGATTGGTGTCCTCAAACAGCCCAACCAGCTAGGCATTGTCTTTCGTTCGACGAATCAGGAGCTGATGTGACAGCTCCTGATCCGCCCCTCCGGCGACCATTCTATTCTCCCGCCCGATGGTGGAAACAAATGGCAAATAGAAAACGGGTGGCAGCAAACGGCAAAAAGAAAACGGATGGCAGCAAACGGTGATATTTTCTCCTCCACCACGGCTCATTTGGCGCCACTCCTCCCTGCAATGCGCCACCCCCAGTGGAAAATATGTGAACCTAAACGCATTCAATGCTGGGCTCCTCCCAAAATATTTCAAAATCGGTCTTCGCGCGTTTCAGTTTCTCGGTCGCGCCTTACCTTCTGCTGTTCGTTTCCTTTTTTTTTCTGAGCGCGACCTCTACCTTCTGGTGTTTCTTCATGGGTGACCCTGTTTCGCACAACGTTCCTCCTTTACAAAGTCCTTTTCTAGTTTAATTCATGTTCATAGAGGTTCGTATGCAAAGAGTTATGGGATTTACAGTCAAACCCTGAAATGAGAGAATTGAAGTAAGTGGAGAATCGTTTCTCTGCATGATAGGAGGCGGGTAATTCACAGAATGGAATTCGAGCTAGCATTTTTTTCTGTACCTCTTTTTTTATTTTATTTTTATTTGGTTTAATCCGGTTTTAACAGTTCCGAGCTGGGTGTTATTTGTTATTGTGGATTGGTCCAACTTTGATATTTTTTTTGAGGCGATTTCCATTTTTCATGGGCTGTTTGGAAGATAATTTGACATCTTACTACATATGTCAACTAGTCGCCTAAACTGTGAATCACATACTAATAGTTTATGTGAATCACATACTAACAGTTTCGAGATGGGTGTTATATGTTAGTGTGGATTGCTCCAACTTTGATATTTTCGTTTAAGCGATTTCCATTTGTTATGGGCTGTTTGGAAGATAATTTGACTTCTTACTACACCATATATTAACTACTAGCATAAACTATGAATCCAATCCCATACTCTTGCATCTTGTAATTTTTTTTGTAAATTATTTTGCTCATTATTCATGGATTTAGAGTGGATTATAATTTATCATCTATTTTGGTACTCTTAGGTGGAAAAATTAGAACAATGGACTTGTAAAGCTCATTTTAGGGGTAGGACTCACTTTGGAAATTTGGGATCTAGAAATTTCTATACCCCAGATGACATAAAATGGATGTTTTTGGGGCCAAAACTTTCTAAGCATAGTGTCTGGCCTCTTGATGCCAAAAACAGCCTGGTGATTTCTGTCTCTATTATTGTGCATATGCATAGTTCTGTCTCTTTTATTGTGCATATGCATAGTTCTATGTGTAGTATTTTTAGTACCATATTTAGAAATCATTGTTCAATCCATTTAGAAAGAATCCACTGATCAATGTGTAGAATTTTTAATACCGCATTTAGAAATCACTTTCTTACAGTACACAAAGAGGGCCCAGTGCTAATTTTGGCATAGTATTATGGTTTTTTTAATTAATGCATTTCCCATGGGTAATTTGGGTATAGTATCATGTTTTTTTAAGTTGTTTTGATCCGTATCTTTGTCATAGTATTATGATTTTTTTAATGTTGTTTTGGTTGGTAATTTGAATGATTAAGAGTATTATTTGTTATTTTATATATGGTTTAATATATATGAGCCTTTTGGTTAGTAATTTGAATGATTAAGAGTATGATTTGTTATTTCATTTATGGTTTAATATATTTGAGCCCTTTTGTTAGTGATTTGAATGATTAAGAGTATGATTTGTTATTTCATTTATGAATTAATATATTTGAGCCTTTACGATTAAGGACTAAAATAATTTTTTTTTTTTTTTTTTTTTTGGTTATTTAATGAAAAAGTGAAAAAGAAAGTTACATATAATAAATGGAATTTATTTATAAGGTCTTAACATTTATAAAATGAAATGGGTGTTAATTAAAAAACAAATCACCTAATAGATCAAAGGATCATTGAAAGGTGATAAAAAAGTATAAAAAGTTTTAGGTTTTAATTAAAATTATTATTTCAAATTTTTATTATAGGAAGGTACCAAAGGTTTTGGGTTATTATTAGAATTAAAGAAATTAAAATTATTATTTCAATTTTTTTTTATTATAGGAAGGTATCAAAGGTTTTGGGTTTTTATTATAAGTTGGTTTGTTAACTTATGGTTTGTTTTTAATAGGTTAAATATTAGGAAAGTGTTAAAGTTACAAAAGTTAGGTGAGAAAGTTTGGATCATTTGGGAATGGTAATATTGAAGCTTATATTTATGAAGGTTTGTAAAAATGCAATGGAAGAGAGGCTTAAATAAGGAAGTAATCATAGTACAATGTGGTGTTCGAGACTTCATATTTCTCATTCTGAAAATATTTTGTAATGACAGGCATTCCGGATATTTGGTTTTAAATTTTGAATCAACATTGTAAGAAGAGGATGATTAATGGAAATGCTTGTAAATTAGATTGTATGAGTAAAATGTTATGTGTAAGCATTTATTGTTTTTGGCAACATATTTCCTTTGGAAATTTTAAAAAGGGTTGAACATCTATAATTTGTAAAAAATTGAACACCTATAATTTGGTAAGGGGTGAGATATTATTTTGTATTATTTGGAAACATCTTCATTAGAACTAATGATATGATATTTTTTGTTTGTTTGTTTTATTTTTGTATTGATGGCATTTTATTTATTTATTTATTTTTTGTTTTATTTAAGCACATTAACTTATGAGGGAATATGTTATTATTAGACATCAAATTATGACAAAGAAAATATTAATATCACACATTCATCAACCTTACAAGTTCTTTGAAAGAATTTTAATTAACAATAACCTATTGGTATATAAGGAGAATATGTCACTTAAGAAGAATTGAACTATAATGAGGAAATAAAGGGTATATAAGGGAAACAAGTCATTTAAGAGAATTGAACCATGATAAGGGAATCACATTACCTTGTTTAAATTATTGACTAGACACATAGCTTTTGATGCACACATATATATTATAAAAATGTAAGTATCTCTAAATACCATATTTATAAAAATGTTATCAATATCTATACACTAAACAATGTAAATACTTTTAAATATTTACACTTGTATTAGAATTAACATCAAGTTTCTAATAACAAGTGTAATATGCATGGTCACTCTTAGTACTTGCTTGTACAAGAAGTAATTGCTTTTGCAAGAAGTATTTGATACCTAAAGTAAAAATAGTAAAGAGCTAAAATTACATAAATCCCATCTTACAACAATAGGACAATTGCATTTAGACCAAATAATGTAATAGCTTTTGATGCATTTGGAAATAATTTTGCAACAAACATTTTGATCTTGTGGTATAGACAAATGCTTTTAACAATGGATAAGGTGGGAGGTTTACCAACAATGAAAGTAAATATGATGCCAGAGAGAAACACACATTTTGAATAGTGAGAAGAAACACTTGGAAATGATAAATGCCCCTTTTTCAAGGAATTTTTCTCCAATTTTGATCAATAGATGATGAAGCTTGGCAATGTTAGAGGGAATATTTGTTCCAAAAAGTGAAACACTTTGGACAATGCACCACATTCAATCATTCTCCTTTACATTGGCTTGATCCTCTTAAAATTTGTTTTCATTTATTCAATATCTGCTTATAAGATGGAAATATTTTCTTTATTAAATCATTATTCAAATATGGCTATTCCAATAATTGAAACTATATGAAAGAACTAAGGTTGGATTTGAATCATTATACGTTTTAAGCTCTCATTTTTTGATGGGATAATAAATTGATTAATCTATATATATTTTTAAAATTTCAACTTTCGTTATATGAATTATTGATTTCATTTTATTGTACATATATTGAGGTAGAGTGAAACAATTTTATTTACGATTTCAATAATATTAATTGAAATATTAATTTTTATTAATCTATTTAATTTTAAAGGATTTTGTTTTATTTATCAAATATGCTAACCAAAAGAAAAAAATTAATTGCTTACCAAGGGGCAAAGACTTTAATAAATTTTGATGGATAGTAACTACTAAAAAGTCATCACATTTATATTTTTTGCTCCTACTTAATAAAGTGCTGAAGAAAACATAAATAATGGTGGGAAGAAAACATAAATAATGGTGGGTAGTAACAACTGTGGTAAGTGTTATACAAATATTTGCTTAAAATATGATGGGTAGTAATTGATAGTAAATATGTTATTTACATGAATATGAACTATTTCAAAGGATTTTATTTTTTGATAGTTTCCTATGAAGCTTAACAATGAAAACTCCAAAAGTATCTAAAAATCGCGGCATAAATATTATAACTGCATCAAAAAATTATGGCAAAAAATATGAGACAGTTATCCACATGGCATTGTGTTGTGCAAAGGCTTATGACATTATTAGATTTTTTTTAATATAATTTCTATATAACCAATTAGAAAAAACCAATTTACACTTAAAAAAACGAGTCATCTTTAAGTTTGCAACGGATTTCAAATTAATCTTCTCCACCATCTAATGTTTCATTCTCCTCAAAAAAATTTGACCAAAGGATGGAGATAAAAATGTTGCAGTGAAATTTGAAATCAAAAAATAGTTTGAGGCATTTAAAGAAAGCACGCCAATTCTGCTACTGAATTAAAATGTGCCTATTTATTACAGTACTATCAAGCAAATTCACTGTTTTCCAACATAACATTTAAAAGTAAACCACAAATATCCATTAACTGCATCATCGGAATCCCTGATGTTCTCTTTTCATTTATATAGAAAAAATGAAGTACATGTACACACTTGCAGCTTATCAGAAGCTGGAATAATTTTAAGCTCTTCTAACCCTAGCTAGGAAAACCAATATAACCATAACAACAAAGTGCTCCACACTAGGAATCACATGTAACCAAAGTTGGCCACTCCATCATGAATCGGTATGTCGGACAATAAACAAAAGAATGCAGTTTCTATCACAACTTTTTTCTGAAGCCAATTTCTGTGTTGTCTCCAAGTTCTGTGATATCAGTGACCCAATCATCTTCAGATCGAGGGGGACCCATAGAAGAATTTTTTGTGCCTGTAACATGACAATGCATTTTTCATCAGAGAAGATAATAAGATGTCAAGTAATAAATGCATCAGAATACAAAGAAGATCAATTAAAAGTCTCGTCCTAAGCACCTTGACTCATCTAATAAAAATAGTTATAGGGTGTCTTTGAACATCCTTCATCTGAAATCACATTGATTGGATGTTCCAGCCCTGCAAACATTCCAACACTACATTAACAACATGAACAACAACCAGTGCTAAATGTAAGGAGCGAAGTCAATGCAAAAAAACATGGAAATTCACCAATTTCTGTGATGTCAGTGGCTCAATCATGTTCTGGTCGAGGGGGGCCCAATGACGAACCAGCTGTGTTTGTAAGATGAAAACATAGTTTCCATCAGAGAAAAAAATAACATGTCAAATAATAGATGCATCAGAATACATAGCAGATCAATCAGCAATCTCGTCAAATGTACCTTGACTCATGTGATCAAAAGGTTGATTGTGGGTCTGTGAACATCCTTCATCTGTAATCACATTATTCGGATGTCGCGGCCCTGCAAACATTACAACACTACATTAAGCTAAAAGAAATAGCAAAGATCAAAGACATTGCAACAAAATTGAAAAATCGACAAAGCGATCTAAACATAGCAACAAATTTGGAAGATCACGAATTTGATTTTAACAAAATGATATCATCTCCCTATAGAACTTACTTGGAACAATAGAGGAAGCATTGTTGGAGGGAAGATGACCACGCTTGTTGAGGTGTGGAAATTCAAATGGTTCATCTTCGGATGCAGAGACATTCAAATCAATATTTAAGGTGACATTCCTTTTCCTTTTTTCTTTTTTTTTTGGACTAAGGAAACTCTTCTTCCTCTTCAAGGATGACTCATAAGCACCCAAACCACGGACGAAGTCATAATCCATAATATTAAGATTATTAGCATCATCCACAAATTTTTTAGCCAGATCAATCAACTGTTTTGTCTTGTTCACAGTAGAAGGAGGACTATTCCGAATCAGGTCTAGATAACCAAACAACTCCTCTCTCAACACACCAAGTTCTTCAACATTGTCATCTTCAATATTGGTTGGGATAATATCTGCAGGAAGGTTTAGCGCCTCTGTACTTATCTCAAAAGGGGCATTCAACTGATTGGGTGTGGTATGAAGATCCAATAAAGGGTCTTAATCCATCAAGGAGGAATGAAACCAATCTACCTTTATAGAATGCTTGCAAATGTTGCCCCGAATAGACCATGGACAATTGCAAGTGATAAAAATTTTTCTATGAAAAATGATAAGATATTCCTTATCGGCTTTGCTTTGACTCCTTACCCAATAAGCATGAGATATGCTCTCATGAGGCCTGCAATCACTGTCTGGAATTCTTCTAGCCTTTTCCATTGATGATTCAATTTGCATCTCTTTCTTGTGGTTGTTATAATATCCTTCTTTTTTCAAAATTGCCTTGAATGGATAACTTGGCTCAACATTTTTTAGGAGAGTGTAGAATAGCCAATCCATTCTATGAGAACTTTTCTTTCGCTTATCACATAGAAATGTTGACTTCAGGTAACTGTGGTATGATTCCACAGCATTATTTGTCTCTTGGTTTGCATGAGGAAAATCTCTGCAGCCTTTAACCCACACGCCTACATGGAAAGACTCAATTAGTAAATATAAGTTGTCCAACATAAATGACAAACATACAACACAGAAGGAATATTATGAAAACTTACGAATCTTGTCATCGGCAATCCAAGTCTTGTAGAAATAGTCCAAAAACTTCTGCTCAGTTGCATATTTGATGAAAAAAGCATTGATTGCATTATCCACTTCATCAGTACAACAATATTTCATGATATGGCCAAGTTCATTGAACATTTTGTTTGCTTTATCTGAGCTGCTAACCAACCGATTAACATTCTTGAGCCATGCCCTCCTTACGTGCCAAATACACAAAATCACTTCACATTTCGTGATTCTCCTGTGACATTTAATCCATTTTGAGAAATTCTTCAAATGAATGCAATTTGAAATGTCAAATAAGAATATTGATGTTACCTCAAAGCAATGATTTCAGCCATAGCATCATCAACCATGAAGGCGTTGACCCTCCAATCGAGACAAGTCCGAAAACACCTAAGCATGAGGCTCTCCAACCATACTTGTATATCTTGTGATGTATTACGTGACATCACCACCCAGGCAACTGGTACCCCACTTTGTTGCTCATCAAAGACCGCAAGCGTGTACAATTGATACTGTCATTTTAAATGAAATTAAGTTAATTTTAACATAAATGATTTTATTGAAGCAATCATTGGAAAAAAACTCACCCCATATTTGTTTGTACTGAATGTTGAGTCCATGGCTATCAAACTATTGTGGGATAACTTGACCATAGTTTCCAACATCCATTTTGTTTGTATTCCAGTTATAAAAGGGATGTCTGCGCCATTGGGATTCTGGTAGAAGAATAAATCATCCTGATTTCTTTGATACCAAAGATTCACACTCATTTCATCTTTGCTATGCAATTGATAACTTTCTTTCATCATACGATTATAAATGTTTACAACGTCTTTTCTGCGTAAAAAGAAATCCCTATCTCTAGATGTAGCATCTATGTCAAGATATTTATTTATATGTATTTTACAAACAGAGTCAATTGGAAGTTGAAGAAAATAACAGCTTTCTAAATAAGAAATCATGTCCTTCGAAAGTCTTGGCTTTCTCTGAGTAACATCATCACTTATAGTGTTGTCTTTACCATGACAAGGCCATCCTTGCCCATCTTCATGATCATACTGATTGTATGTTATTACTGCTATGTTGGGATCTTGAACCATAATCTTTACAATAAAGTGGCATTGACATCCCCTCTTTTTGGCATATGACTTCATTCATTTTCTTTTCCATTCTTCTCTCTTGTCAGCTGGACCATATGAGCAATGATAACTACAAAATAAATTACAGGAATGTCACCAAATCTGGTAAATATAAAGCATATTTAATATCAACATCTAAACAATGTAGTTCTAAAATACTTACAGCTCATACTGTAAGGCTTTTGTGCTCAGTCGTTTTTTTTGTAGACGTAGGAAGGAACATGGAGCATCTGGATTCGATTCCTCTCCTTTTTTAAAATCATCAACTCTTTCTTTGGGAATTTGTGCAACACGGTCAATATTCATGTTTTCTTTGTAGATTTCAGCCCAAACTAAATCTTTACTAGAAAAAATGAGTTTTTCTTTTGGGTCTTGCACCTCAAGAGCCATGACTGACTTCCATTTGTTTTCCATGCTAGATGACTGTCTGCAAAAAAATGTGAAAACATATTAGGGAGCTCGAAATGATGAGAAGGTGATTTGTACATATACAACAAGAAATATAGTAATTGCATATCCATGAAATGATGTAGTGGAAAATGATTTCTAGTACTCCTGTAGGTGCTGGAAAATCATTTTTCAAGGTGCTAGAAAAGGCAAGTCTCTGAAAAACTGATTAGATGCAGCCTCCTTAAGGAGGGTCTGCCTTTCTAGCTGCTTGCTTTCGTAGTGAATGCACATTAGACCTTATAAAGTTTGAAAGAAAGTGGTTGAGTGATTATCTTAACCATCATAGGATGTGATGTCCGGTCTCACTGGTTCTTGTCCACCTTCATCACATTTTCTCCACGTGGTTGGGACCGATCCTTTTGGAGGTCCATGTCAAGTGTGGATGTCTTACACCGCTCATATGTGCTCCAAAGTGTCGATGTTTAACACCGCCTCAGCAACTGCATTATTTGTGAATTTTGTATGTTATTTTTCATTTGATAGGAAGAGTTGCATACTCTGTTTCTGAGGACGGTGTTTGACTGTGTAGGATCTGAACTATATAGAAAGAAATATATCTAGATTTTCTTCATCACTGGAACTATATACAAAGAAATATTCAACATCTGGATCGGAACCAGAAGTAAGTTCCCATTCTGTTGGTTCATATGACGATTTGAATAGATTTAGCTTAACATTGCCTCAGAAACTACATTATTTGTGAATGTTATATGTTATTTTTCATTTGATAGGAAGAGCTGCATACTGTGTTTCTGAGGACGGTGTTTGTAGTTGTGATCGTGAGAGTTCGAGCCGAAAATTTTGGGTTTGGAGATAAATGATGATATCTCCATACCAAGGATCGAGGGTAATGATAAGAAACAAAGATTCATCCGCGATCAGATATTCTGCCACAGTGTCAGTACTTGAGAAGTCACACATAAGTTCAGCGAAGACCAATGACTTCAAATCTCCTTTGGGTGAATCGGGTAAAGTTATAATAGGAGAAGTCGTCTTGGAAGTTTTCGTCTTACTCTTGCTAGTGCTAACAGAACCAATTACACCATCAGCGATATGAGAGCCTAATGGAGTTGTAGTTAACATGAAGGTCTTGGTAAATCGAGGATTTTGTCATACATAGTACTTAACTGTGTATATACAAGGTTAAGGTACTAAGCTTGAGAAATGACTTGCTCTTCTATAACAATGCCTCCTTTGGCCACATCCTCAGTAATTTTGGGCAATAATGATTTGATAAACCATTCAGCCAAAATTTGATCCGGAATGAAGACTTTCACCAAACGTCTCCTACGTCTCCATTCATGAATGTGATCGAATATATACGTAGACGTAGACAGTTTTAATGAGGTCAAAAATCCGTGCCATTGTCGTATCTGACAGACAACTGAAAATGGGTTAAGAAAGTAGTATCTAGTGCATTAAAATTATTAAATGAGCCTCGTGGTAACTCAATGTATCATTTGGTAGCTATACCAATGACAGTTCTCTGAAAAAGACGTAATTGAATTGAATCATCGATTAGTGAATTGGATGCATACCAGAGGTGATAAGTCATAACATGAATAGATGGATCTTCTCTTGACTTACCTTCAAACTTTGGAATATTACTAGGAAACTTATTAGGAATCAGCGGCCAATACGGAAGATAAAAAATGGGATCATTCGTAAGGCGTGATAGATCAGGTAAATCTAAAGTCGCTATGAACGGTAACCAACGACTAGGGTCTTGATAACCTTGTGTGATCAAACCAGTTCCAGGAGGGGGATATCCAGGATATCCTGGAATTGTATTTGCATTGGGAATTGTGTAACCTCCTAGGTAACCAGGATTAACCGGACCAAACTGAGATTGTTGAGGTACTTGATAAGTATAACTAGGATAAGGCTGATACTGATATGTTGGATTTTGTGTAGCATGTCCAGATTGATACTGCCAAACTGTGGCACAGATACTTGAGGAATTTGCATTGATACAAGGGTAGTAGAAACAGGAGCTGAAGATACTCCAGAAATAGGTGTGGTAGGTTGAACAGAAGTTGCAGCAGAAGTAGCAGATTGAGGTAGAGTCTGAGCTATACTAGGCCTAGGCTGCTAAACAGAACCGGGTGCAGAGACTTGAATGGTAGGAAATTATCTTGGTAATTCAACCACGATTAAAAATTGTTAATCACACGCAATCAAAGAAAATTTCAATTAAAACTCCTAAAGTCACTAAGGAAAGAATCAAGTAATCAAACACTTATAAAATCTAGGAGATCAAACCACACACAAACAGTAGATTCCCACACTAAAAACACTAGTTGGTGATGAAATCCAACATCGTAGTAATTTAATGTAGAAATGGCGGTTGGAACAGTTACCCTGACAACATGCTTAATGAAACAGACCGGTGCAAGTTTCTCCACTTAAACCATCTCGAGTGAAGATAACCCTCCGGAGAGTCCAAGTGAGTCTAGTCGACGTCTGCTCCAGGTACAGTGGGATCTTTCCTCCACCGTCACCTTAGGAAAAAATCTTAAAGTTTATGGCCACTATGGTCACTAACAGGAACAAATATACCTGGGGGAACAGTATACGATCCGATATATGCGCAAGGGCAGAGTAACAAAGCTCAATCCCCTTGAAGGCTCCTTGACATAATCCAAGGTATACCGACAAGTGACCCTAGGCTCCTCGACAATGGTCAATCCGAGGTTTACCGTTGTTAATACGTGCACATCTTCTATCGTTCCCAATGAGTTGGAATTTATCACCTCACTGGTTCGGATAAGATCTCGTGCTTGACTCCTTTAAGAGAAGCTTCCCAGAGCATACAAGCTACTATTGGATTTTTCCTACCACAAGATTAACTACTTGTTTGTTTTAATTGTCTTGGAGAGTTAATTACTCCCTACTCCAAGACACTAGCCTAAGCTATGTTGGTGAAAAGAGTCCTAGAAATATAAAAATTACTAGATTGATTTTAATTTAAGTGTTGCTTTTAATAGGTTGTTTCTTAGGACAATAGGTGCGAAAGTGAAACTTGGACGATATGTAATGACCCGACTCAAAACACTAAAAATGCATCTATTATGAGAAACAATTCATTACCTTTCAATGAATTCTATCTAAAAGAAAGAGTTGAGAGATGCAATCTTTTAAAACAATTCTTTCCTTCAAAACAAGAATATATGAAAAGAAATCTTATTTCACGAGAACGCAAAATGACCAATTTCTCAAAAAGAAATCTCTTTATTATTCAAGATCAAAACTACAATCAAACATTCTCCAAAAGAAAACTACAATTCTAGAAATCTAGAAATAACACTCAAAACTAAAAACACTAATTTCGAGATCTAAAAATTCTAAGAATTAAATCCGAAATCAAAACTTAAAATATTTTGAGGACGTATCAAATCTTTACTAACCACTTAATAATTACTAATTAAATAAAAAAATTAAAAATCATATTCCAAAACCTAATATATCTATCCATATAAATATAAACTAATTAATAAATATTTAAAAATAAAAATAAAAAATAATATTTTTAATTTAATTATTTAATATTTAAAAAACCATTCAAATTAAAAAAAAATAGAATATGATTTTATATTATATAAACCTTTAACCAATTAAAATTTAAATAATTTCTAATATTTAAATCTTTAAAAAAATGAAACTTAAAAATATTAAATATAAAATTTGGTTGATTGTAATAAAAGCATGTATGGGACATTTTCATGGTTAATGCTTTCTCCCTCTTTTGTTGGAAAAAAATAATTGTAAGTTCCTTATCTTTTTAAATTAAAAAATTGTATTTTTTATAAGCTTTTTAAGTATGCATATTTTAATGGCAGAGATATAATTTTAATATTTAGAATGAAAATATATATAATGTAATTAAAAGTATTAAAATTTAGCTTTATATATTAAAATAAAATAAAATTTAAACATGAATATTTATTATTATTGATTATTAATTATCAATAATAATTGTAGGTTTGAATATTGGCCATGATATATATGAGTTGATTTAGTTAAATGGTAAATTATTAATTCTCAAGTATATTACTTGCGGTTAAAATAGATATTAAATTACTTATTAAAATGGTTGATAACCAAGTTTTAAGTGCACTAAGATATCAAATTTTACTAAATTGCATATAGTTTCATGGGATGGTATGGCAAATAAACTCATAAGAAGGAAAATCATTCAAAACAATAGCATTATTAGCCCAATATTCCATGAAATGATTGTTCAAAGAATTGTAATTATGTACAATATGATTATTAACAAAAACCGTTCAGTAAAACCCTTCACAACGTGCAGGGGTTTTATCAAAAATATCTTAAATACCTCCGAGGTATTAGTTGCCCAGACTTCATCAATACTCAAATTATATCTTACTTATGAAATGGAAATTTGATTACTAAAATATTGCTTGTAACTTTAAGTTCTATGTAGATTTGAGAAATATCATTTTTTTATATGTAAATTAAAAAAAAAAATCTAGAAAATAAGTTTGAAATAATTATTGTTAAAAGAAGAAATCATAATAAGTTACTAGTCTATCAATAGCATCCAAAACCTGGAAACCGTTAAAAATATCTAAAACGCTAAATATATGAGTGATATTATATTATATTTCAAAGTTTTATTTATGTTAAAAAACTATAAAATAATGTGAAATATATGTTAACTTGCTTATATAATTAATAATTTGCCAATTTATAAAAACATTCAATTATTAAACAATCAATATATTAAAAATATATATAATTACATAGCTTGATTCTTTGCATCTTTTTATGTAATCTCATTTATGTGTATTTATTTATAATTATTTATTTCATATATACATATATTAATGTGAAAATATCATTTTTAAATATTTAAAAATACAATCTAGGATTAACTATACTTTTTTAGATCATACCCACACAAATATAATTATTAACATTTGTGTTAAAAACTACTTGTTCATATACATGTAAAAAATAATAATGATGGAACTTTAAAATAATATTTTCAAATTATTTATAGTATAAACAAATTAGATAATGTTTTACAAAATATTCTCATGTTTTAATATTTGCTTAAAAACCATGCATTTATATAATCAATAAGTAAAAAATTAGTATAAATACTAATGCTTTTGTTTAATGATGGAACTTTAAAATAGTTTTTTTTTTTTCAAATTGTTTATAATTTAAACCATTTAAATCCTATTTTAAACATTATTTTCTTACAAATGCAATAATCATTTTCAAAGCACATACTAAGTCCAACTCTCTCCATTGTACACCTTATAATCTGTATAGCTATTAAGCATAGTATTCACATTAGATTGCAAGCTTAAAATTGATTAATATCTTGAGTGAAAGTTTCACTTATAAATGGTAAAAATTTCTATGATGAAGATGGATAGAAAAAAATCAATTGATATTATTAAACATACACATAAATTTCTATTTCTGATAAATATATATGGATTATGAACTATATGCTCATGGGTATGTTACACATATGCAATAAATTTATATTTTTAATAAATATATATGGATTATGAAATGTATGCTAATGGGTATGTAACTAACTAAAAAATTACACTACAATATTTCTCAATTTATCTTTTACTAAATTGCATATAGCTTCATGAGATGGAATGGAAAATAAACTCATAAGGAAAATTGTTCAAAACAATAGCATTATTAGCCCAATATTCCATGAAATGATTGTTCAAAGAACTGTAATAATTTACAATATGATTATTCACAAAAACCGTTCAGTAAAACCCCTGCAGGGGTTTTATCAAAAATATCTTAAATACCTCTGAGGTAGGTATTAGTTGCCCAGACTTCGTCAATACTCAGCAACAAAATCAGGGCACTCATGGTTCAAATGCAATCTAATTTGGACCCAAAAGAGTGTTAGGACTCGTCATTTTTAAATCACTTCACGTAATGAAGAATTACCAGCTTATGAGGAACAAAGACGTAGGTTGTAGTAGTAAAGAACAAAGAACAACCAGACACCTCAAAAGCATGTGCACATGAAAACAAAATCACACATCACTCACAAAAATGCAAACTCATATTATAACAATCAACATTTTTCAAACAATAGAACTAACAATAGGAAGTGGAAAATCGAGAAAACAAATATGTACCCAAGTTTTTCTCTGTGACAAGACATGGTTACCACAAGATTCACAAGTCTCAATGTCGTAACAAAGGAGATCTGCTAAAGTATCAACATTTTCAAACAACAGAACTAAATTGATATTAGTACCGATAAAAACAAATATATGTACCCAAGTTTTCTTTGACAGAGTATGGTTACCACAAGATTCACAAGTCCACAAGATTCATGAAGTTTTTGTGTTGTTATTCTTACATACCAGAGATCAAAATGACAATTGACGGACGCGGTCGGGGACTATACGCTACCCAAAAAATAGGGACTAAGGATATTTTGTTGGTGAGCAACGCAGTCGCAGTTGCTTATAGAAGCACCTCTGCCACTACTGGATGTATGAAAACCACTCTCAACATGGCGTTTGCAACGAAAATTCTCAAATGAAACGAAATCAAAGGCACAAAACCTCGAATGAACTATCTCTCCCGCCCAATTCTTGTTTCAAATTATGGAGCATTGATTGAGGTTGGTGGCCGGAGTCGTGGTGGTGGCGGTTGCGGGGAGGAGCGGCGTCAGGGGAGCGGTGGTGGAGGAGGCGCTGTTCGCCGTTTGCCGTTCGCCGTTCGGAAGCTGCAGAGGGGGCCCCACCATCGGGCCAGAGAACTGAAAGGTCACTAGAGGGACGGATCGGGAGCTGTCACATCAGCTCCCAATTCATCGAACGAAAGACACTCCCTTTTTTATTATGAGGTTCTTCTTAGTGTTACTATTACTGTAGAGATTCTTCATCTGCTAATTGGGATGATGTCATTTTTTTTGGAAGAGTCTTTCGTTCGACGAATCGGGAGCTGATGTGACAGCTCCCGATCCGTCCCTCTGGCGACCTTTCAGTTCTCCGACCTGATGGTGGGGCCCCCTCTACAGCTTCTGAATGGCGAACGGCGAACGGCGAACAACGCCTCCTCCACCACCGCTCCCCTGACGCCGCTCCTCCCCACAACCGCCACCACCACAACTCTGGCCACCAACCTCAATCAATGCTCCATAATTTGAAACAAGAATTGGGCGGGAGAGATAGTTCATTAGAGGTTTCGTGCCTTTGATTTCGTTTCATTTGAGAATTTTCATTGCAGACGCCGTGTTGAGAGTGGTTTTCATACATCCAGCGGTGGCAGAGGTGCTTCTATAAGCAACTGCGACTGCGTTGCTCACCAACAAAAGCTCCCCAGTCTTTATTTGTCGGGTAGCGTATAGTCCCTGACCACGTCCGTCAATTCCCATTTTGATCTCTAGTATGTAAGCATAACAACACAAAAACTTCATGAATCTTGTGGACTTGTGAATCTTGCGGTAACCATACTCTGTCACAGAAAACTTGGGTACATATATTTGTTTTTATCATATTTTCCGCCCCCCTCTGCACTTAGTTCTATTGTTTAGAAAATGTTGATACTTCATGAATCTCACTGTTACGACATTGCAGACTTGTGAATCTTGTGGTAACCATACTCTATCACAGAAAACTTGGGTACATATTTGTTTTTATCAGATTTGCTGCCCCCCTCTGCACTTAGTTCTATTGTTTAGAAAATGTTGATTATTTATAATATGAGTTTGCATTTTTGACAGAGTGATGTGTGATTTTTGTTTTCATGCCCTGCACATGCTTTTAGGTGTCTAGTTGTTCTTTATTTCTTTACTACCAGCCCTCTGTACTGCATTCCTCCACCGCTGCGTAATCTGTTGTTTCTGTGAAGTAATTTAAAAATGTGAAGTAATCTTCTTCTTTTTTTTGGGTCAAATTCATTGGAAAATTCATTCATCTTTATATTTTTAAAAGATGTGTAGTTAGTTGATTGATTAAATTGATATATTGAATGGAAAAGCAATCTTCTCCAATTATAAAATATGAGATAGTTTTCATATTCTATAATTAGTTCTCACCTTCAACATCATTGTTGGAATAGTTTTTATGCTTTATAATGGGTTATAACGATCAACCTTTCACCATAAAGTATGAACTTGAAATTTGATGTGTTGTAAAAATTTAAACAAACAAACTAATTTACATTTCAAACATCATAATTAAATCAAAATACACTTTAAAAAATTAAATTCGTTAAAAAGATACATATTAGATCATTCTCAAACATTTATTTTAAATAATCACATATATAGAATTACAAACTTAAGTAAAATGATGGCCATAAAAAGAAAAACAAAATATATAGCTATAAATTTATGAAAAATAATAATGAGAATTATATAAATTTTACTAAATAATGATAAATAATAAATAAATTAACAATTTAAAATTTATGTAAATGATAATTGAAAAAATAACTTATAATAAAAATAAAAATAAATAAATAACAAAAAATAGCATCATATGTAAATCTAATAATAATAATGAAAATTATATAATTTTGATTTAATAATGATAAATAATAATCAAATTTAAAAACTTACATCAAAATAATAGCTAGATTTAGATAATCATTATAATAATAATTTTGATATAATAGCTAGATTTAGATAATCATATAATTGTTAAAAAAATTATATAAAACTTAAAATGTGTAACTAGATATTATAAAAATGAATAATAATAATAATAATAATAATTATATAATTTTGTTTTAATCATAATAAATAATCGTTCAATTTAAAAAATTATACCAAAATAATAAATAGATTAAAAAATTTTTATATAAAATTTTAAAAAATTATACCAAAATAATAAATAGATTTAAAAAAATTATATAAAATTTAAAATATGTAGTTAGAGATGATTATTAAAAAAATGAAAAAATAAATAATAATAATAATAAAATTTCAATATTATTGAAAATAAAAATATTATTGTACATAGATAAACCAATTTCAAAATATGTAGAAATAGTTTTTTATATTGATAAGACAACTTCAAAATATGAAATTTTCTAATAGTCATTTAAAAAAAACATTTTAAACTAAAATAATAATAAAAACAACTTAAATTTATTTAAAATTTTAACTACACAATCATAATTAACTTTATAACTTAACCTTTTCAAAATTTTGCTATTGTAATCACCTTTTTATTAATGAAAATATTTTGCTATTGTAATCACCGAAAATATGACCTTTTTTATTTCCTCGCAACCAAAGGTAAAAACGGCAGCGAAGACGCCGATTCAAAAACAAGATCCAGAATATGGGTCATAAGCTTATTAGATGCTTTCATGAATATTAACTTTAAAAACAATAAAGACATCTCGCAATTCCCCACAAAAGGTAAAAAACAATGACGACGATGCTGATTCAAAAACAAGATCCAGAATATTGCTCGAAAGCCTATTAGATACTTGCATGAATGCAACAACAACAATATTTCGGTTTTCCCCACATAAAACAGCTTCTCCATTAACAACTTCTCCATTTAAACTGAAAGGGAAAACTGGAAAACACGCCCAAAATTTTAAAGACTTGCAAATCTAGGGCTACCAACTCACCGTGAAAGCAACAACATCTCAGCGTTCACATTGTCTCCTCATTTGATTTCGAATGCATTGATAATACTTTTCACATTACAGGTGTTATCCTTTAACTTGAAGAGCCGCCAGATGACCTGCTACTGCTGAAAACACTTGAAGCGCCGCCAGATGACCTGTTGTTGCTGCTGAAAACTGAATGGAAGAAAAATTTGAAAATTCATTCATCTTTATATTTTTTTAAAAGTTTGTTCTGTTTACGCCCTCTCTCCGCGGATGCGTCGAGCGAGCTGGATGTCCATGGGCATTATAGTGACCCTCTTGGAGTGGATGGCACACAGATTGCTGTCCTCAAACAGCCCAACCAGATAGGCATTGTCTTTCATTCAATGAATCGGGAGCTGATGTGACAGCTCCTGATCCGCCCCTCCAGCGACCATTCTATTCTCCGGCCCGATGGTGGCAGCAAACGGCAAACAGAAAATGGGTGGCAGCAAACGGCAAACAGAAAACAGATGGCAGCAAACGGTGATGAGCGCCTCCTCCACCATGGCTCATTTGGCGCCGCTCCTCCCTGCAATGCGCCACCCCCAGTGGAAAAGACGTGAACCTAAACGCATTCAATGTTGGGCTCCTCCCAAAATATTTCAAAATCGGTCTTCGCGCGTTTCAGTTTCTCGGTCACGCCTTACCTTCTGCTGTTCGTTTCCTTTTTTTTCTGAGAAAGGCCTCTACCTTCTGGTGTTTCTTCGTGGGTGACCCTGTTTCGCACAGCGTTCCTCCTTTACAAAGTCCTTTTCCAGTTTAATTCATGTTCATAGAGGTTCGTATGCAAATATTTATGGGATTTACAGTCAAACCCTGAAATGAGAGAATTGAAGTAAGTGGAGAATCGTTTCTCTGCATGGTAGGAGGCGGGTAATTCACAGAATGGAATTCGAGCTAGCATTTTTTTCTGTACCTCTTTTTTTATTTTATTTTTATTTGGTTTAATCCGGTTTTAACAGTTTCGAGCTGGGTGTTATTTGTTATTGTGGATTGGTCCAACTTTGATATTTTTGTTGAGGCGATTTCCATTTGTCATGGGCTGTTTGGAAGATAATTTGACATCTTACTACATATGTCAACTAGTCGCCTAAACTGTGAATCACATACTAACAGTTTATGTGAATCACATACTAACAGTTTCGAGATGGGTGTTATATGTTAGTGTGGATTGTTCCAACTTTGATATTTTCGTTTAAGCGATTTCCATTTGTTATGGGTTGTTTGGAAGATAATTTGACTTCTTACTACACCATATATTAACTACTAGCATAGACTATGATTCCAATCCCATACTCTTGCATCTTGTAATTTTTTTTGTAAATTATTTTGCTCATTATTCATGGATTTAGAGTGGATTATAATTTATCATCTATTTTGGTACTCTTTGGTGGAAAAATTAGAACAATGGACTTGTAAAGCTCATTTTAGGGGTAGGACTCACTTTGGAAATTTGGGATCTAGAAATTTCTATACCCCAGATGACTTAAAATGGATGTTTTTGGGGCCAAAACTTTCTAAGCATAGTGTCTGGCCTCTTGATGCCAAAAACAGCCTGGTGATTTCTGTCTCTATTATTGTGCATATGCATAGTTCTGTCTCTATTATTGTGCATATGTATAGTTCTATGTGTAGTATTTTTAGTGCCATATTTAGAAATAACTGTTCAATCCATTTAGAAAGAATCCACTGATCAATGTGTAGAATTTTCAATACCCCATTTAGAAATCACTTTCTTACAGTACACAAAGAGGGCCGAGTCCTAATTTTGGCATAGTATTATGGTTTTTTTAATTAATACATTTCCCGTGGGTAATTTGGGTATAGTATCATGTTTTTTTAAGTTGTTTTGATCCATATCTTTGTCATAGTATTATGATTTTTTTAATGCTGTTTTGGTTGGTAATTTGAATGATTAAGAGTATTATTTATTATTTTATATATGGTTTAATATATATGAGCCTTTTGGTTAGTAATTTGAATGATTAAGAGTATGATTTGTTATTTCATTTATGGTTTAATATATTTGAGCCCTTTGGTTAGTGATTTGAATGATTAAGAGTATGATTTGTTATTTCATTTATGAATTAATATATTTGAGCCTTTACGATTAAGGACTAAAATAATTTTGATTTTTTTTTTTTTTTTTTTTGGTTATTTAATGAAAAAGTGAAAAAGAAAGTTACATATAATAAATGGAAGTTATTTAGAAGGTCTTAACATTTATAAAATGAAATGGGTGTTAATTAAAAAACAAATCACCTAATAGATCAAAGGATCATTGAAAGGTGATAAAAAAGTATAAAAAGTTTTAGGTTTTTATTAAAATTATTATTTCAAATTTTTGTTATAGGAAGGTACCAAATGTTTTGGGTTATTATTAGAATTAAAGAAATTAAAATTATTATTTCAATTTTTTTTTATTATAGGAAGGTATCAAAGGTTTTGGGTTTTTATTATAAGTTGGTTTGTTAACTTATGGTTTGTTTTTAATAGGTTAAATATTAGGAAAGTGTTAAAGTTACAAAAGTTAGGTGAGAAAGTTTGGATCATTTGGGAATGGTAATATTGAAGCTTATATTTATGAAGGTTTGTAAAAATGCAATGGAAGAGATGCTTAAATAAGGAAGTAATCATAGTACAATGTGGTGTTCGAGACTTCATATTTCTCATTTTGAAAATATTTTGTAATGACAGGCATTCCGGATATTTGGTTTTAAATTTTGAATCAACATTGTAAGAGGAGGATGATTAATGGAAATGCTTGTAAATTAGACTGTATGAGTAAAATGTTATGTGTAAGCATTTATTGTTTTTGGCAACATATTTCCTTTGGAAATTTTAAAAAGGGTTGAACATCTATAATTTGTAAAAAAATGAACACCTATAATTTGGTAAGGGGTGAGATATTATTTTGTATTATTTGGAAACATATTCATTAGAACTAATGATATGATATTTTTTGTTTGTTTGTTTTATTTAGGTATTGATGGCATTTTATTTATTTATTTATTTATTTTTTTATTTAAGCACATTAACTTATGAGGGAATATGTTATTATTATACATCAAATTATGACAAAGAAAATATTAATATCACACATTCATCAACCTTACAAGTTCTTTGAAAGAATTTTAATTAACAATAACCTATTGGTATATAAGGATAATATGTCACTTAAGAAGAATTGAACTATAATGAGGAAATAAAGGGTATATAAGGGAAACAAGTCATTTAAGAGAATTGAACCATGATAAGAGAATCACATTACCTTGTTTAAATTATTGACTAGACACATAGCTTTTGATGAACACATATAAATTATAAAAATGTAAGTATCTCTAAATACCATATTTATAAAAATGTTATCAATATCTATACACTAGACAATGTAAATACTTTTAAATATTTACACTTGTATTAGAATTAACATCAAGTTTCTAATAACAAGTGTAATATGCATGGTCACTCTTAGTACTTGCTTTTACAAGAAGTAATTGCTTTTGCAAGAAGTATTTGATAGCTAAAGTAAAAATAGTAAAGAGCTAAAATTACATAAATCCCATCTTACAACAATAAGACAATTGCACTTAGACCAAAGAATGTAATAGCTTTTGATGCATTTGGAAATAATTTTGCAACAAACATTTTGGTCTTGTGGTATAGACAAATGCTTTTAACAATGGATAAGGTGGGAGGTTTACCAACAATGAAAGTAAATATGATGCCAAAGAGAAACACACATTTTGAATAGTGAGAAGAAACACTTGGAAATGATAAATGCCCCTTTTTCAAGGAATTTTTCTCCAATTTTGTTCAATAGATGATGAAGCTTGGCAATGTTAGAGGGAATATTTGTTCCAAAAAGTGAAACACTTTGGACAATGCACCACATTCAATCATTCTCCTTTACATTGGCTTGATCCTCTTAACATTTGTTTTCATTTATTCAATATCTACTTATAAGATGGAAATATTTTCTTTATTAAATCATTATTCAAATATGGCTATTCCAATAATTGAAACTATATGAAAGAACTAAGGTTGGATTTGAATCATTATACGTTTTAAGCTCTCATTTTTTGATGGGATAATAAATTGATTAATCTATATATATTTTTAAAATTTCAACTTTCGTTATATGAATTATTGATTTAATTTTATTGTACATATATGGAGGTAGAGTGAAACAATTTTATTTACAATTTCAATAATATTAATTGAAATATTAATTTTTGTTAATCTATTTAATTTTAAAGGATTGTGTTTTATTTCTAAAATATGCTAACCAAAAGAAAAAAATTAATTTCTTACCAAGGGGCAAAGACTTTAATAAATTTTGATGGATAGTAACTACTAAAAAGTCATCACATTTATATTTTTTGCTCCTACTTAATAAAGTGCTAAAGAAAGCATAAATAATGGTGGGAAGAAAACATAAATAATGGTGGGTAGTAAAAACTGTGGTAAGTGTTATACAAATATTTGCTTAAAATATGATGGGTAGTAATTGATAGTAAATATGTTATTTACATGAATATGAACTATTTCAGAGGATTTTATTTTTTGATAGTTTCCTATGAAGCTTAACAATAAAAACTCCAAAAGTATCTAAAAATCGTGGCATAAATATTATAACTGCATCAAAAAATTATGGCAAAAAATATGAGACAGTTATCCACATGGCATTGTGTTGTGCAAAGGCTTATGACATTATTAGATTTTTTTTTTAATATAATTTCTATATAACCAATTAGAAAAAACCAATTTACATTTAAAAAAATGAGTCGTCTTTAAGTTTGCAACGGATTTAAAATTAATCTTCTCCACCATCTAATGTTTCATTCTCCTCAAACACATTTGACCAAAGGATGGAGATAAAAAAGTTGCAGTGAAATTTGAAATCACAAAACAGTTTGAGGCATTTAAAGAAAGCACGCCAATTCTGCTACTGAATTAAAATGTGCCTATGTATTACAGTACTATCAAGCAAATTTACTGTTTTCCAACATAACATTTAAAAGTAAACCACAAATATCCATTAACTGCATCATCTAATTCCTGATGTTCTCTTTTCATTTATATAGAAAAAATGAAGTACATGTACACACTTGCAGCTTATCAGAAGCTGGAATAATTTTAAGCTCTTCTAACCCTAGCTAGGGAAACCAATATAACCATAACAACAAAGTGCTCCACACTAGGAATCACATGTAACCAAAGTTGGCCACTCCATCATGAATCGGTATGTCGGAAAATAAACAAAAGAATGCAATTTCTATCACAACTTTTTTCTGAAGCCAATTTCTGTGTTGTCTCCAAGTTCTGTGATATCAGTGACCCAATCATCTTCAGATAGAGGGGGACCCATTGAAGAATTTGTTGTGTCTGTAACATGACAATGTATTTTTCATCAGAGAAGATAATAAGATGTCAAGTAATAAATGCATCAGAATACAAAGAAGATCAATTAAAAGTCTCGTCCTAAGCACCTTGACTCATCTGATAAAAATAGTTATAGGGTGTATTTGAACATCCTTCATCTGAAATCACATTGATTGGACGTTCCAGCCCTGCAAACATTCCAACACTACATTAACAACATGAACAACAACCAGTGCTAAATGTAAGGAACGAAGTCAATGCAAAAAAACATGGAAATTCACCAATTTCTGTGATGTCAATGGCCCAATCATGTTCTGGTCGAGGGGGGGCCAATGACGAACCAGCTGTGTTTGTAAGATGACAACACAATTTCCATCAAAGAAAAAAATAACATGTCAAATAATAGATGCATCAGAATACATAGCAGATCAATCAGCAATCTCGTCAAATGTACCTTGACTCATGTGATCAAAAGGTTGATTGTGGGTCTGTGAACATCCTTCATCTGTAATCACATTATTCGGATGTCGCGGCCCTGCAAACATTACAACACTACATTAAGCTAAAAGAAATAGCAAAGATCAAAGACATTGCAACAAAATTGAAAAATCGACAAAGCGATCTAAACATAGCAACAAATTTGGAATATCACGAATTTGATTTAAACAAAATAATATCATCTCCCTATAGAACTTACTTGGAACAATAGAGGAAGCATTGTTGGAGGGAGGACGACCACACCTGTTGAGGTGTGGAAATTCAAATGGTTCATCTTCGGATGCAGAGACATTCAAATCAATATTTAAGGTGACATTCCTTTTCCTTTTATTTTATTTTTTTGGACTAAGGAAACTCTTCTTCCTCTTCAAGGATGACTCATAAGCACCCAAACCACGGACGAAGTCATAATCCATAATATTAAGATTATTAGCATCATCCACAAATGTTTTAGCCAGATCAATCAACTGTTTTGTCTTGTTCACAGTAGAAGGAGGACTATTCTGAATCAGGTCTAGATAACCAAACAACTCCTCTCTCAACACACCAAGTTCTTCAACATTTTCATCTTCAATATTGGTTGGGATAGTATCTGCAGGAAGGTTTAGCACCTCTGTACTTATCTCAAAAGGGGCATTCAACTGATTGGGTGTGGTATGAAGATCCAATAAAGGGTCTAAATCCATCAAGGAGGAATGAAACCAATCTACCTTTATAGAATGCTTGCAAATGTTGCCCTGAATAGACCATGGACAATTGCAAGTGATAAAAATTTTTCTATGAAAAATGATAAGATATTCCTTATCGGCTTTGCTTTGACTCCTTACCCAATAAACATGAGATATGCTCTCATGAGGCCTGCAATCACTGTCTGGAATTCTTCTAGCCTTTTCCATTGATGTTTCAAGTTGCATCTCTTTCTTGTGGTTGTTATAATATCCTTATTTTTTCAAAATTGCCTTGAATCGATAACTTGGCCCAACATTTTTTAGGAGAGTGTAGAATAGCCAATCCATTCTACGAGAACTTTTCTTTCGCTTATCACATAGAAATGTTGACTTCAGGTAACTGTGGTATGATTCCACAGCATTATTTGTCTCCTAGTTTGCATGAGGAAAATCTCTACAACCTTTAACCCACATGCCTACATGGAAAGACTCAATTAGTAAATATAAGTTGTCCAACATAAATGACAAACATACAACACAGAAGGAATATTATGAAAACTTACAAATATTGTCATCGACAATCCAAGTCTTGTAGAAATAGTCCAAAAAATTCTGCTCAGTTGCATATTTGATCAAAAAAGCATTGATTTCATTATCCACTTCATCAGTACAACAATATTTCATGATATGGCCAAGTTCATTGAACATTTCGTTTGCTTTATCTGAGCTGCTAACCAACCGATTAACATTCTTGAGCCATGCCCTCCTTACGTGCCAAATACACAAAATCACTTCACATTTCATGATTCTCCTGTGACATTTAATTCATTTTGAGAAATTCTTCAAATGAATGCAATTTGAAATTTCAAATAAGAATATTGATGTTACCTCAAAGCAATGATTTTAGCCATATCATCATCAACCATGAAGGTGTTGACCCTCCAATCGGGACGAGTCCTAAAACACCTAAGCATGAGGCTCTCCAACCATACTTGTATATCTTGTGATGTATTATGTGACATCACCACCCAGGCAACTGGTACCCCACTTTGTTGCTCATCAAAGACCGCAAGCGTGTACAATTGATACTGTCATTTTAAATGAAATTAAGTTAATTTTAACATAAATGATTTTATTGAAGCAATCATTGGAAAAAAACTCACCCCATATTTGTTTGTACTGAATGTTGAGTCCATGGCTATCAAACTATTGTGGGATAAATTGACCATAGTTTCCAACATCCATTTTGTTTGTATTCCATCTATAAAAGGGATGTCTGCACCATTGGGCTTCTGGTAGAAGAAGAAATCATCCTGGTTTCTTTGATACCAAAGATTCACACTTATTTCATCTTTGCTATGTAATTGATAACTTTCTTTCATCAGGTGATTATAAATGTTTACAACGTCTTTTCTGCGTAAAAATAAATCCCTATCTCTAGATGTAGCATCTATGTCAAGATATTTCTTTATATGTATTTTACAAACAGAGTCAATTGGCAGTTGAAGAAAATAACAGCTTTCTAAATAAGAAATCATGTCCTTCGAAAGTCTTGGCTTTCTCTGAGTAACATCATCACTTATAGTGTTGTCTTTACCATGACAAGGCCATCCTTGCCCATCTTCATGATCATACTGATTGTATGTTATTACTGCTATGTTGGGATCTTGAACCATAATCTTTACAATAAAATGGCATTGACATCCCCTCTTTTTGGAATATGACTTCATTCCTTTTCTTTTCCATTCTTCTCTCTTGTCAGCTGGACCATATGAGCAATGATAACTACAAAATAAATTACAAGAATGTCACCAAATCTGGTAAATATAAAGCATATTTAATATCAACATCTAAACAATGTAGTTCTAAAATACTTACAGCTCATACTGTAAGGCTTTTGTGCTTGGGCGTTTGTTTTGTAGACGCAGGAAGGAACATGGAGCATCTGGATTCGATTCCTCTCCTTTTTTAAAATCATCAACTCTTTCTTTGGGAATTTTTGCAACACGGTCAATATTCATGTTTTCTTTGCAGATTTCAGCCCAAACTAAATCTTTACTAGAAAAAATGAGTTTGTCTTTTGGGTCTTGCACCTCAAGAGCCATGACCGACTTCCATTTGTTTTCCATGCTGGATGACTGTCTGTAAAAAAATGTGAAAACATATTAGGGAGCTCGAAATGATGAGAAGGTGATTTGTACATATACATCAAGAAATATAGTAATTGCATATCCATGAAATGATGTAGTGGAAAATGATTTCTAGTACTCCTGTAGGTGCTGGAAAATCATTTTTCAAGGTGCGAGAAAAGGCAAGTCTCTGAAAAACTGATTAGATGCAGCCTCCTTAAGGAGGGTCTTCCTTTCTAGCTGCTTGCTTTCGTAGTGAATGCACATTAGACCTTATAAAGTTTGAAAGAAAGTGGTTGAGTGATTATCTTAACCATCATAGGATGTGATGTCCAGTCTCATTGGTTCTTGTCCACCTTCATCACATTTTCTCCACGTGGTTGGGACCGATCCTTATGGAGGTCCACGTCAAGTGTGGATGTCTTACACCGCTCCTATGTGCTCCAAAGTGTCGATGTTTAACACCGCCTCAACAACTGCATTATTTGTGAATGTTGTATGTTATTTTTCATTTGATGGGAAGAGTTGCATACTCTGTTTCTGAGGACGGTGTTTGACTGTGTAGGATCTGAACTATATAGAAAGAAATATATCTAGATTTTCTTCATCACTGGAACTATATACAAAGAAATATTCAACATCTGGATCGGAACCTAAAGTAAGTTCCCATTCTGCTGGTTCATATGATGATTTGAATATATTTAGCTTAACACTGCCTCAGCAACTGCATTATTTGTGAATGTTATATGCTATTTTTCATTTGATAGGAAGAGCTGCATACTGTGTTTCTGAGGACGGTGTTTTTAGTTGTGATCGTGAGAGTTCGAGCCGAAAAGTTTGGGTTTGGAGATAAATGATGATATCTCCATACCAAGGATCGAGGGTACTGATAAGAAACAAAGATTCATCCGCGATCAAATATTCTTCCACAGTGTCAGTACTTGAGAAGTCACACATAAGTTCAGCGAAGACCAATGACTTCAAATCTCCTTTGGGTGAATCGGGTAAAGTTATAATAGGAGAAGTCGTCTTGGAAGTTTTCGTCTTACTCTTGCTAGTGCTAACAAAACCAATTACACCATCAGCGACATGAGAGCCTAAGGGAGTTGTAGTTAACATGAAGGTCTTGGTAAATCGAGGATTTTTTCATACATAGTACCTAACTGTGTATATACAAGGTCAAGGTACTAAGCTTGAGAAATGACTTGCTCTTCTGTAACAACGCCTCCTTTGGCCACATCCTCAGTAATTTTGGGCAATAATGATTTGATAAACCATTCAGCCAAAATTCTATTCGGAATGAAGACTTTCATCAAACGTCTCATACGTCTCCATTCATGAATGTGATCGAATATATAAGTAGACGTAGACTATTTTAATGAGGTCAATAATCCGTGCCATTGTCGTATTTGACAGACAACTGAAAATGGGTTAAGAAAGCAGTATCTAGTGCATTAAAATTATTAAATGAGCCTCGTGGTAACTCAATGTATCATTTGGCAGCTAGAACAATGACAGTTCTCTGAAAAAGACGTAATCGAATTGAATCATCGATTAGTGAATTGGATGCATACCAGAGGTGATAAGTCATAACATGAATAGATGGATCTTCTCTTGACTTACCTTCAAACTTTGGAATATTACTAGGCAACTTATTAGGAATCTGCGGCCAATACGAAAGATAAAAAATGGGATCATTCGTAAGGCATGATAGATCAGGTAAATCTAAAGTTGCTATGAACGGTAACCAACGACTAGGGTCTTGATAACCTTGTGTGGTCAAACCAGTTCCAGGAGGAGGATATCCAGGATATCCTGGAATTGGATTTGCATTGGGAATTGTGTAACCTCCTAGGTAACCAGGATTAACCGAACCAAACTGGGATTGTTGAGGTACTTGATAAGTATAACTAGGATAAGGTTGATACTGATATGCTGGATTTTTTGTAGCATGTCCAGATTGATACTGCCAAACTGTGGCACATATACTTGAGGAATTTGCATTGATACAAGGGTAGTAGAAATAGGAGTTGAAGATACTCCAGAAATAGGTGTGGTAGGTTGAACAGAAGTTGCTGCAGAAGCAGCAGATTGAGGCAGAGTCTGAGGTGTACTAGGCCCAGGCTGCTGAACAGAACCGGGGGCAGAGACTTGAATGGTAGGCAATTGTCCTGGTAATTCAGCCACGATTAAAAATTGTTAATCACACACAATCAAAGAAAATTTCAATTAAAACTCCTAAAGTCACTAAGGAAAGAATCAAGTCATCAAACACTTATAAAATCTAGGAGATCAAACCACACACAAACAGTAGATTCCCACACTAAAAACACTAGTTGGTGATGAAATCCAACATCGTAGTAATTTAATGTAGAAATGGCGGTTGGAACAGTTACCCCGACAACCTGCTTAATGAAACAGACCGGTGCAATTTTCTCCACTTAAACCATCTCAAGTGAAGATAACCCTCCGGAGAGTCCAAGTGAGTCTAGTCAACGTCTGCTCCAGGTACAGTGGGATCTTTCCTCCACCGTCACCTTAGGAAAAAATCTTAAAGTTTATGGCCACTATGGTCACCAACAGGAACAAATATACCTGGGGGAACAGTCTATGATCCGATATACGCGCAAGGGCAGAGTAACAAAGCTCAATCCCCTTGAAGGCTCATTGACATAATCCAAGGTATACCGACAAGTGACCCCAGGCTCCTCGACAATGGTCAATCCGAGGTTTACCATTGTTAATACGCGCAAATCTTCTATCGTTCCCAATGAGTTGGAATTGATCACCTCACTGGTTCGGATAAGATCTCGTGCTTGACTCCTTTAAGAGAAGCTTCCCAAAGCATACAAGCTACTATTGGATTTTTCCTACCACAAGATTAACTACTTGTTTGTTTTAATTGTCTTGGAGAGTTAATTACTCCCTACTCCAAGACACTAGCCTAAGCTATGTTGGTGAAAAGAGTCCTAGAAATATAAAAATTACTAGATTGATTTTAATTGAAGCATTGCTTTTAATAGGTTGTTTCTTAGGACAATAGGTGCGAAAGTGAAACTTTGATGATATGTAATGACCCGACTCAAAACACTAAAAATGCATCTATTATGAGAAACAATTCATTTCCTTTCAATGAATTCTATCTAAAAGAAAGAGTTGAGAGATGCAATCTTTTAAAACAATTCTTTCCTTCAAAACAAGAATATATGAAAAGAAATCTTATTTCACGAGAACGCAAAATGACCAATTGCTCAAAAAGAAATCTCTTTATTATTCAAGATCAAAACTACAATCAAACATTCTCCAAAAGAAAACTACAATTCTAGAAATCTAGAAATAACACTCAAAACTAAAAATACTAATTTCGAGATCTAAAAATTCTAAGAATTAAATCTGAAATCAAAACTTAAAATATTTTGAAGACGTATCAAATCTTTACTAACCACTTAATAATTACTAATTAAATAAAAAAATTAAAAATCATATTCCAAAACCTAATATATCTATCCATATAAATATAAACTAATTAATAAATATTTAAAAATAAAAATAAAAAATAATATTTTTAATTTAATTATTTAATATTTAAAAAACCATTCAAATTAAAAAAAATAGAATATGATTTTATATTATATAAACCTTTAAGCAATTAAAATTTAAATAATTTCTAATATTTAAATCTTTAAAAAAATGAAATTTAAAAATATTAAATATAAAATTTGGTTGATTGTAATAAAAGCATGTATGGGACATTTTCATGGTTAATTCTTCCTCCCTCTTTTGTTGGAAAAAAATAATTGTAAGTTCCTTATTTTTTTAAAATTAAAAAATTGTATTTTTTATAAGCTTTTTAAGTATGAATATTTTAATGGCAGAGATATAATTTTAATATTTAGAAACAAAATATATATAATGTAGTTAAAAGTATTAAAATTTAGCTTTATATATTAAAAAATAAAATTAAACATGAATATTTATTATGATTGATTATTAATTATCAATAATAATTGTAGGTTTGAATATTGGCCATGATATATATGAGTTGATTTAGTTAAATGGTAAATTATTAATTCTCAAGTATATTACTTGCGGTTAAAATAGATATTAAATTACTTATTAAAATGGTTGATAACCAAGTTTTAAGTGCACTAAGATATCAACTTTCACTAAATTGCATATAGTTTCATGGGATGGAATGGCAAATAAACTCATAAGAAGGAAAATCGTTCAAAGCAATAGCATTATTAGCCCAATATTCCATGAAATGATTGTTCAAAGAATTGTGATTATGTACAATATGATTATTAACAAAAACCGTTCAGTAAAACCCTTTACAACCTGCAGGGGTTTTATCGAAAATATCTTAAATACCTCCGAGGTATTAGTTGCCCAGACTTCATCAATACTCAAATTCTATCTTACTTATGAAATGGAAATTTGAATACTAAAATATTGCTTGTAACTTTAAGTTCTATGTAGATTTGAGAAATATCATTTTTTTATATGTAAATTAAAAAAAAAAACTAGAAAATAAGTTTGAAATAGTTATTGTTAAAAGAAGAAATCATAATAAGTTACTAGTCTATCAATAGCATCCAAAACCTAGAAACCGTTAAAAACCAAAATATCTAAAACGCTAAATATATGAGTGATATTATATTATATTTCAAAGTTTTATTTGTGTTAAAAAACTATAAAATAATGTGAAATATATGTTAACTTGCTTATATAATTAATAATTTGCCAATTTATAAAAACATTCAATTATTAAACAATCAATATATTAAAAATATATATAATTACATAGCTTGATTCTTTGCATCTTTTTATGTAATCTCATTTATGTGTATTTATTTATAATTATTTATTTCATATATACATATATTAATGTGAAAATATCATTTTTAAATGTTTAAAAATACAATCTAGGATTAACTATACTTTTTTAGATCATACCCACACAAATATAATTATTAACATTTGTGTTAAAAACTACTTGTTCATATACATGTAAAAAATAATAATGATGGAACTTTAAAATAATATTTTCAAATTATTTATAGTATAAACAAATTAGATAATGTTTTACACAATATTCTCATGTTTTAATATTTGCTTAAAAACCATGCATTTATATAATCAATAAGTAAAAAATTAGTATAAATACTAATGCGTTTGTTTAATGATGGAACTTTAAAATAGTTTTTTTTTTTTTCAAATTGTTTATAATTTAAACCATTTAAATCCTATTTTAAACATTATTTTCTTACAAATGCAATAATCATTTTCAAAGCACATACTAAGTCCAACTCTCTATAAGCTGAAATGTAAAAAGATAAAAACATTAATAAAAAAAATAAGTGAGTTTACATTTCCACCATTGTACACCTTATAATCTGTATAGCTATTAAGCGTAGTATTCACATTAGATTGCAAGCTTAAAATTGATTAATATCTTGAGTGAAATTTTCACTTATAAATGGTAAAAATTTCTATGATGAAGATGGATAGAAAAAAATCAATTGATATTATTAAACATACACATATAAATTTCTATTTTTGATAAATATATATGGATTATGAACTATATGCTCATGGGTATGTTACACATATGCAATAAATTTCTATTTTTAATAAATATATATGGATTATGAAATGTATGCTAATGGGTATGTAAGGGTATGTAACTAACTAAAAAATTACACTACAATCTTTCTCAATTTCTCTTTTACTAAATTGCATATAGCTTCATGAGATGGAATGGCAAATAAACTCATAAGAAGGAAAATTGTTCAAAACAATAGCATTATTAGCCCAATATTCCATGAAATGATTGTTCAAAGAACTGTAATAATTTACAATATGATTATTCACAAAAACAGTTCAGTAAAACCCCTGCAGGGGTTTTATCAAAAATATCTTAAATACCTCCGAGGTAGGTATTAGTTGCCCAGACTTCGTCAATACTCAGCAACAAAATCAGGGCACTCATGGTTCAGCCAACGAATATGACCCCAAAATAAAAGGAGAAAGCATAGAATCTTCATTTTTAAATTACTTCACAGAAACAGCAGATTACGCAACGGTGGAGGAATGCAACACAGAGGGCTGGTAGTAAAGAAATAAAGAACAACTAGACACCTAAAAGCATGTGCAGGGCATGAAAACAAAAATCACACATCACTCTGTCAAAAATGCAAACTCATATTATAAATAATCAACATTTTCTAAACAATAGAACTAAGTGTAGAGGGGGGCGAAAAATCTGATAAAAACAAATATGTACCCAAGTTTTCAGTGACAGAGTATGGTTACCACAAGATTCACAAGTCTGCAATTTCGTAACAGTGAGATTCATGAAGTATCAACATTTTCTAAACAATAGAACTAAGTGCAGAGGGGGGCGGAAAATATGATAAAAACAAATATATGTACCCAAGTTTTCTTTGACAGAGTATGGTTACCACAAGATTCACAAGTCCACAAGATTCATGAAGTTTTTGTGTTGTTATGCTTACATACCAGAGATCAAAATGACAATTGACAGACGTGGTCGGGGACTATACGCTACCCAAAAAATAAGGACCGGGGAGCTTTTGTTGGTGAGCAACGCAGTCGCAGTTGCTTATAGAAGCACCTCTGCCACCGCTGGATGTATGAAAACCGCTCTCAACACGACGTCTATAACGAAAATTCTCAAATGAAACGAAATCAAAGGCGCGAAACCTCGAATGGACTATCTCTCCCGCCCAATTCTTGTTTCAAATTATGGAGCATTGATTGAGGTTGGTGGCCGGAGTCGTGGTGGTGGCGGTTGCGGGGAGGAGCGGCGTCAGGGGAGCGGTGGTGGAGGAGGCGTTGTTCGTCGTTCGTTGTTCGCCATTCGGAAGCTGCAGAGGGGGCCCCACCATCGGGCCGGAGAACTGAAAGGTCGCCGGAGGGACGGATCGGGAGCTGTCACATCGGCTCCCGATTCATCGAACGAAAGACACTCCCTTTTTTATTATGAGGTTCTTCTTAGTGTTACTATTACTGTAGAGATTCGTCATCCACCAATTAGGATGACGTCATTTTTTTTGGAAGAGTCTTTCATTCGACGAATCGGGAGCTGATGTGACAGCTCCCGATCCTTCCCTCTGGCGACCTTTCAGTTCTCCGGCCCAATGGTGGGGCCCCCTCTGCAGCTTCCGAACGGCGAACGGCGAATGGCAAATGGCGAACAGCGCCTCCTCCACCACCGCTCCCCTGACGCCGCTCCTCCCCGCAACCGCCACCACCACGACTCTGGCCACCAACCTCAATCAGTGCTCCATAATTTGAAACAAGAATTGGGCGGGAGAGATAGCTCATTCGAGGTTTCGTGCCTTTGATTTCGTTTCATTTGAGAATTTTTGTTGCAGACGCCGTGTTGAGAGCGGTTTTCATACATCCAACGGTGACATAGGTGTTTCTATAAGAAACTGCGACTGCGTTGCTCACCAACAAAAGCTCCCCGGTCTTTATTTGTCGGGTAGCGTATAGTCCCCGACTGCGTCCGTCAATTGTCATTTTGATCTCTAGTATGTAAGCATAACAACACAAAAACTTCATGAATCTTGTGGACTTGTGAATCTTGTGGTAACCATACTCTGTCACAGAAAACTTGGGTACATATATTTGTTTTTATCGCAAAATATTATGACTCTGCACTTAGTTCTATTGTTTAAAAAATGTTGATACTTCATGAATCTTACTGTTACGACATTGCAGACTTGTGAATCTTGTGGTAACCATACTCTGTCATAGAAAACTTGGGTGCATATTTTTTTTCATCAGATTTGCCGCCCCCCTCTGCACTTAGTTCTGTTGTTTAGAAAATGTTGATTATTTACAATATGAGTTTGCATTTTTGTCAGAGTGATGTGTGATTTTTGTTTTCATGCCCTGCACATGCTTTTAGGTGTTCAGCTGTTCTTGCTTTACTACCATCCCTCTATACTGCATTCTCCACCACCGTTGCATCCGGTTGTTTCGTGAAGTACTTAAAATGTGAAGTAATCTCTCTTTTTTTTGGGTCACCCGTTGGAAAATTCATTCATCTTTATATTTTTAAAAGATGTGTAGTTAGTTGATTGATTAAATTGATATATTGAATGGAAAAGCAATCTTCTCCAATTATAAAATATGAGATAGTTTTCATATTCTATAATTATTTCTCACCTTCAACATCATTGTTGGAATAGTTTTTATGCTTTATAATGGGTTATAACGATCAACCTTTCACCATAAAGTATGAACTTGAAATTTGATGTGTTGTAAAAATTTAAACAAACAAACAAATTTACATTTCAAACATCATAATTAAATCAAAATACACTTAAAAAAATTAAATTCATTAAAAAGATACATATTGGATCATTCTCAAACATTTATTTTAAATAATCACATATATAGAGTTACAAACTTAAGTAAAATGATGGCCATAAAAAGAAAAACAAAATATATAGCTATAAATTTAAGAAAAATAATAATGAGAATTATATAAATTTTACTAAATAATGATAAATAATAAATAAATTAACAATTTGAAATTTATGTAAATGATAATTGAAAAAATAACTTATAATAAAAATAAAAATAAATAAATAACAAAAAATAGCATCATATGTAAATCTAATAATAATAATGAAAATTATATAATTTTGATTTAATAATGATAAATAATAATCAAATTTAAAAGCTTATATCAAAATAATAGCTAGATTTAGATAATCATTATAATAATAATTTTGATATAATAGCTAGATTTAGATAATCATATAATTGTTAAAAAAATATATAAAACTTAAAATGTGTAACTAGATATTACAAAAATGAATAATAATAATAATAATTATATAATTTTGTTTTAATCATAATAAATAATCATTCAATTTAAAAAATTATACCAAAATAATAAATAAATTAAAAAAAAATTATATAAAATTTTAAAAAATTATACCAAAATAATAAATAGATTAAAAAAGAATTATATAAAATTTAAAATATGTAGTTAGAGATGATTATTAAAAAAATGAAAAAATAAATAATAATAATAATAAAATTTCAATATTATTGAAAATAAAAATATTATTGTACATAGATAAACCAATTTCAAAATATGTAGAAATAGTTTTTTATATTGATAAGACAACTTCAAAATATGAAATTTTCTAATAGTCATTTAAAAAAAACATTTTAAACTAAAATAATAATAAAAACAACTTAAATTTATTTAAAATTTTAACTACACAATCATAATTAACTTTATAACTTAACCTTTTCAAAATTTTGCTATTGTAATCACCTTTTTATTAATGAAAATATTTTGCTATTGTAATCACCGAAAATATGACCTTTTTTATTTCCTCGCAACCAAAGGTAAAAACGGCAGCGAAGACGCCGATTCAAAAACAAGATCCAGAATATGGGTCATAAGCTTATTAGATGCTTTCATGAATATTAACTTTAAAAACAATAAAGACATCTCGCAATTCCCCACAAAAGGTAAAAAACAATGACGACGATGCTGATTCAAAAACAAGATCCAGAATATTGCTCGAAAGCCTATTAGATACTTGCATGAATGCAACAACAACAATATTTCGGTTTTCCCCACATAAAACAGCTTCTCCATTAACAACTTCTCCATTTAAACTGAAAGGGAAAACTGGAAAACACGCCCAAAATTTTAAAGACTTGCAAATCTAGGGCTACCAACTCACCGTGAAAGCAACAACATCTCAGCGTTCACATTGTCTCCTCATTTGATTTCGAATGCATTGATAATACTTTTCACATTACAGGTGTTATCCTTTAACTTGAAGAGCCGCCAGATGACCTGCTACTGCTGAAAACACTTGAAGCGCCGCCAGATGACCTGTTGTTGCTGCTGAAAACTGAATGGAAGAAAAATTTGAAAATTCATTCATCTTTATATTTTTTTAAAAGTTTGTTCTGTTTACGCCCTCTCTCCGCGGATGCGTCGAGCGAGCTGGATGTCCATGGGCATTATAGTGACCCTCTTGGAGTGGATGGCACACAGATTGCTGTCCTCAAACAGCCCAACCAGATAGGCATTGTCTTTCATTCAATGAATCGGGAGCTGATGTGACAGCTCCTGATCCGCCCCTCCAGCGACCATTCTATTCTCCGGCCCGATGGTGGCAGCAAACGGCAAACAGAAAATGGGTGGCAGCAAACGGCAAACAGAAAACAGATGGCAGCAAACGGTGATGAGCGCCTCCTCCACCATGGCTCATTTGGCGCCGCTCCTCCCTGCAATGCGCCACCCCCAGTGGAAAAGACGTGAACCTAAACGCATTCAATGTTGGGCTCCTCCCAAAATATTTCAAAATCGGTCTTCGCGCGTTTCAGTTTCTCGGTCACGCCTTACCTTCTGCTGTTCGTTTCCTTTTTTTTCTGAGAAAGGCCTCTACCTTCTAGTGTTTCTTCGTGGGTGACCCTGTTTCGCACAGCGTTCCTCCTTTACAAAGTCCTTTTCCAGTTTAATTCATGTTCATAGAGGTTCATATGCAAAGAGTTATGGGCATTACCTCCTACATCCATGGGCATTACATCACACAAAACTTTGTCCTTGTACTTGCCCATTTGTAGCTCTATTTCACACTGTTCTTTCACAACCATCTGATGCCCTTTATGCAGCCAGGACACCTTGTAGGGACTGGGGTGCTCCCTAGTCTTCAACTTCAACTTTACTATCACCTCCGTGGAAACCAGATTGTCTGTGCTGCCACTATCAATGACTAGCCGGCAGCATTTCCCTTGGACTTTGCATATGCTCCTAAACAAAGTCTTCCTTTGTGCAGGCTCAATGAATTCTTTAGCTTGCTTCAACAGAACCTTATTTACCACCAAGGACTCTCCCCTCTCTGGAAGAATTTATTCTTCAATCTCTGCCTCTTCTCCAGCCTGGGCAACAACATTTCTTGGACCAGTACCCACATTCTCTGGACACTCATAGTGTTTGTGTCCCACCTGCTGGCATCGATAACACCTCAATTCTCCACCTCTACCTCTGTCTCTGCCTCCTCTTCCTTTCCCTCTATAAGAATCCCTTCTGCCCCTTGCATCATCCTCTATAGATGCATTCTGAGGTGAGCTACTGTCAGCTCCATTCCTGGGTGTAGGCTTTCCTCTACCACCCTGACTTCCCTTCCCATGGAAAGTACCTCTCTTCTTGGCAGTCTGTTTTCTCAGGAGTTTCTCCTCTGCCTTCAAGGCCATTTGATAGGCCTCTTCTACTGTCTTGGGAGACAGAAGACCAATCTCATCTTGGATCTCCAGCTTGAGACCATTCACATATCTGGCAGTCTTCTCTGGTGTATCTTGAAATTGCCCAGCCCTTATGCTTACTCTATAAAATTCCTCTGTGTATTCCTTTACTATCAGCAACCTCTGTCTCAGGTTCTACATTTGTCTATACAAGGTCAACTGGTAATCACTAGGCAGGAATTTACCTTTTAACTTAGCCATCATTCTGGTCCAGCTCTTGATAGGTTGCTTGCCAACTCTCCTCCTTTCTTCCTGCACTCCATCCCACCAAAGTGCAGCATGTCCCTTCAGCTTTGTTACTGCAAACTTAACCTTTTTATCTTCACTTATTTCTTCATAATCGAAGCATTTGTTCAGTTCATTTATCTAGTCCACCAGCTCTTCTGGATTCAGTCCCCCTGCATAACTCGATACTTCAATCCTGGGCTTAACTGCAGATCCCATAACAGTTCTCAGGAGCCTCAAGTCAGGAGGAATTTCAACGTTTTCTTCATCTTCTTCTGTTTCAGGTTCGCTGATGTCTTCAGGATCCCTGGGTTGTCTTCTCTCCATGGCATCCATTCTAGCCTCGACCCTGTGCAACATCTCCAACACCTCTGCGTTGGCAATGGGTCTCCTCCTGCCAACACCTCTACCAACTCAGATCGCCATGTCAACAAAACAACTCAGAACACGCTCTGATACCACAAATGACACAGCAACAGGTCTGAAAGTCAGTCCAATGGAGTGTTGGTTAACTATGACGTGGCACTGACTGTAATTCCTTCTCATTTTATCCCACCTTTATTCATTTCTCAATTTCAACGAAATTGACAAACGAATATGATCACGGCTTGATGTTATGTTATATTCCCGATATATATATATTCCCAATGTTAGACCTTTGGTCTTTATAACTCCGACTTTGCATTAAAAAACCAACATTTACAAACAAACGATTTTATAATAATTCGTCGCCTGGACCCCACATTATATATATCCCGACCAATCAATGTGTGCGTCATAACTTAGGTTAATTCCCTTGCTTCTTCATTAAACTTCGCACGTCTTCCTCCCGCTCCCGCCGTTCGATCTCCTTCGCCCCGATCAACGGCTCGGGTGCATTTCGCTGCGCGTCCCCCGTCGGACTTTAACGCGCGAAATTTCCCGTTAACAAAAAATGCTTGGGACACACGACAAATTCCCTATGGAATCGCTGCCCAACCCATGAATACCGCTTAACGTCGAGAGGTAGTGCGGAATAAGGCAATCCGCCCTTGGAAATCCACAGTGGTTTTTTTGTACAGTGATTAACCACGGTTATGCACTCGGGTTGCGCTCTCTCTTGTACGTCTTAACTTGGGTTACTACCTCCGGTTAGTCTCGGTCCCGGCCTTAATTTAACAAAACAAGTTATCCTTTCGTATGGGAATTTCGCGAATATTATTGCGGATTCATTACGCAGTCCACACCTACGAGGGAGTTAAATCCACAGGGTTTTCCAATAATCGTCACGGGAGTTCAAAGGCAATCCAACCAATTCACGAGCATACAAAGACAGAGAATGGAGTTACCAATGGACAATCGCTTCCGAATCAACGAAGTTCTACTAACCGACAATTCAAGAATATGGATAGACAACAAAGATTGAAATTCATTCAATTGGAAGCCATTGTTCTTACACAGAGTTTACTGCAGAGATTCTCTTTCTTCTTCTAATTCCCCTCCTTATATCGGAGGGATTACATCTATATATATCAACATATGTCCTTTCGGTTCCTTTGTGGGGACCATTTAGGAAAATCAAACGTCTAAGTACAATTATTCAACTACTGAATATGATAGATGAATCGAATCCAAATCTCTTCGACTTCTACAATTCTAACTAATCTAAATAAAAACAGTCAGCTGAGGTATTGACACCTAGCTGTTACAAAGATGGATTTTGAACCCTCCTAGCCACAACATGTGGAAAAAACCTCCTACATTGCTGGCTAGTGTCTAATGCCCCTGCATCATCTCCTCTTGCACAAGATCCGACCAAAGTCACTCCCATCCTGGCAATTTCTCCCGACCATTGACAGAGTCCTGATAGGAATGCTAACTCTTCGGAAGCCCAATGAGAGCCAATCTCACCAAGTCCTCATCATCAACAGTCACCCCCACACTTCCCAGCTCATCCCTGCATTGGATGAACTTCGTGAGGTACTTGGGCATACTGTCGCCTTTCTCCATCTTTATGTTTCTGAGTCTATCCTTGAGTGCCAAATTCCTCTGGTCGCTCTTGCTTTGGAATAAACTTGTTAAGGCTTTCCACATCAAGAATGGAGAAGCCTTACCATGAAGGCTGGACACTATGTGATCCTTCACACCCTCCAAAAAAATCCTTCGACACTTTGATGTCTTCTTTTTCCAAGCCTCAACTACGGCAACATCGCTAGAAGTAGGCTTTGGAATTTCTGCATCTATGAACTCCTTCAACCCATTGTCATCCAGCATCGCCTCCATCCTATACTTCCATGCAATATAATTTGAGCTGCCCTCAAGGGCATACTCCAATCGCAATCCATTGAAAGACATCTCAACTTCGACACCAAGAAAACACTGCTGCAAATTCGAATTCCACTAGCACAAAACTCAACCACTTCAATGTTTTGCAATTGCTCCAATGATCAATACCACTCTAATACCATGTAGAAATTTGAATAACTGTTATGTTATCCACCGATATTATCCTGATCACACTCTATTTGAGCTTCATGCATAATACATAACCTCTTCTACTATTGATCATCAATTTGCGGAAATATAAACAATCGCATGCACACATTAAAACCATAAACAATCACACATATAAACACAGTATTTATGGGAAAGATTAAAGCTGAAAACCCCCAACTATCTGTATATTATAATGATATATATCATGTAACAATCATTGTAAAAATTCCTCACAAGCTCTCAGTACAATATCCAATTGTTACACACTACAAAAACTCAGATCTAGCAAAACACATGCTCCAATCTGCTCCACCTGTTAGCCTGCCTCTACTGCGCAATCCAAGATGAATAGTGGCCCAATCTGAGTTCGAATCCCTCTGGTATGCACTGCACAATCCTCATTGGCATCTCCATCAATGTGTGGTGCAAACTCATGCACCAATATAGTCACAACTGATATCACACCGCTCTTTCACCTACCTCTTCACCGGTCTCCACCGAAACCGTCCATACACTCAAAAGTTAACCTGATGTATTCTTTCGTCGATTAATGAGTTGATAATTAAGGAATGACCAATAATTAATCACACTACCCTTACTTAGTGTATCAACCGCCGGACTAGATACAACTAGCTCAACTATGTTTAACCTTACTAAATTGAATACAACTCCACTAACTTCCTCAATCAATCGACCAAACTCTATCACATGAGTTCCCAATCGAATTCAACATGCAATACTTCCACTTAACCCTTGTGAATAGCGTAATTCTTCTTCGGTCGCATGTGTGCCACTTCCGTGCACTCAACCGGCGTTCCAAGAGGATAAGATAATGTTTATAGTCCAAATAATATTAAGAGCTAATAATATTCGACTGATCTATTTTTAGACTGGTAGTCTAAAAATAGACTCCGCCCAGTATGTCTAAAAATAGAAATCCATCTATTTTTCCAACTTGACCAACCATCCACAACTAGCATCCCACAACTCATAGAACATGATCCATATGTCTAAAAATAGACATAGTCTAAAAATAGACTTTGCGCCAAAAATAGCCTACGGGCCCACTTAGTGAAGGCGACTCCTTTCCACTAAGCTCATCATCTTGTTGCAATCTCAACATGTCACTAGAAATATTAGGTAGTTATGATTAGTATAGTTTTTATATTAATGAAAATATTTTGTTTCATAATAATTATTCTATTCTTTCTTAACCTTGGTAAATAGATTAAATAAATAGAGTAATTTTCAAATATTTTTATTTTCTAAATTGGGTAAATATACTAATTAAAAAAATATTTTCTAAATATTTTTTTATAATTGTTTTGATTGATGAATTTTATGTTAAAAGATAATGGAGAATCCTTAATTTGTGAGAGTTGGTTCACGAAACCTTAGGATAGGAATTAATTTCTATTTCTTAGGGTTTGGATCTAACCTCCCTACAACTATGTGTACTATATAATGATTGAGTTGTATTGAGAATGTAGAGCGTTCTACAGAGTCATACTCTCCCGGTTCAGTCTCGATTGTAGAGCTGACCAGTTTTCTATTAATGAATTCATTCTATCATATTTTATCATGGTATCAGAGCTCCAGGGCCGAATCATATCCGAAGTGTTGTGATCCCTATGAGTATTCAGGTGGCAAAGGAGAAGTCCCTGATGATTGGGTGATTTTTTTTTCTTTCACGAATTGATTGGATCAATGCGTTTTTCGGAGGAGGAATCATGTCGATCAGCATGAACTCATGAAGGGACTCCATGTTGATAAGCATGGATCTGTGTGGTAGAACCACACTGATAGGCTAATCTCTTATACGGTTTCATTCCCAGCGCGATCAACACGGAAATTGGTCAAACAATCATGTTGATGCTGGAAAAGGAGATCTGAAAACAAATCTGTACCAGTGTTTTCCCACTGATGAAGGAAGAGATCCGAGACAGATCTACTGCCGGTGAAATTTTGTCGATGAAGGAAGAGATTAGAGACATATCTACTACTGGTGAAAGTTCGCTGATGAAGGAAGTGATCTGAAACAGATCTACTGCATGTGTTAGCTCATCGATGAAGGAAGAGATATGAAGCAAATCTATTGCCAATGTAAGCTTGGTGTAGAGGAGCCAGAGAGCCCATGCTAAAGAAAGTGTGATGGTGGAGCCAGAGAACTCATGCTGAGAAACAGAAGAGGTCATGGTAGAGGAGTCGAGAGCCTGTGGCGCAGTGTGCAAATCAGCCAGTTGGATTGATCACAGACCAGGTAGACCTATATCGTGATATTTATTTTTGTGAGGATCTGGTGTAGATCCATTTTTTTCTGTCAATTACTCGAAGTTTTTTTTAGAATCATCAAGATGAACAATCAAATAATTGAGGCATACTTGAATGAGATCAACAAGCTTGATGATTCCAATTACTCTGATTGGAAGTTCAAGATGCAAATTGTAATAGAAGCACAGAGTGCCTAGATGATTGCAAATGGGGATGAGCCAAAGCCAGCAGTAGGAGTCAATGCAGCCACAACGATTCAAGATTGGGAGAAGAGAGAGAGCAGGGAAAAGACGTTGTTGAAGATGTCAGTAAAATACTACATCATACCTCATATCAGAGAATCCAAATCTGCAAGCGACATATGGATTGTGTTAAAGGATCTGTATGAGATCAGGAATACAAATCATCTCCTGTTTTTGAAGAGAAATATTCTCTCCATAAAAATGGAGGAGAATGAAATAGTTGTTTCTTTTATATCTTAGATCAAGGATCTTAAGAAAAAATTGGTAGATATTAGTGAGACAGTTGCAGACACATATTTGGTCACGATTACCATGAATGGTATGACTGAAGATTACCAAATGTTTATCACTGGGATAAATGCGAGGGAGAAAGCCCCAAAATTTGAAGAATTGACAAGAATATTAATGCAAGAAGAAGAAAGAAGATCAACTCTAAAACCCTAGAGTGCATATCTTGCATTAATGGCACAAAAGAAATCCTTTTAGAGCAAAAGGAAATTCATTACATCAAAGCGGAGGAAACCCACAAAAAAGACCGAATCAATCTCAAGGTATGTACCAGAATAAGAACGATTCAGTATTAAAATGTTTCTATTGTGGTAAAATCAGTCATATGGCTAAGCATCGCAAAAAAAATAAATTTGATGAAGGACAATAGAGATATAAGAGACATGCAGGTCATTTCGCAGATTATGATCATGATCAGAATTTCAAACTGTTCATCGCTGACTCTAATGAAAATGTCGAAGCAGACATCTGGTATGTGGATTCGGGAGCATCCACCCACAGGATAGGGAATAGACAATGGTTCTAAGATTTCAAAGAAACCAACAATGGAGAGAAAATATACCTTGGCGACAATAGAGGTTATCAGATCAAAGGGTACAAGAACATTCCTGTTATTTTTCCTTATGCTAATATTAAACACATTCAAAACCGGTGATGTATGTACCTGGAGTTACAAAGAATCTGATTTTTGAATCCATGATTACAAATTAGAACCTCAAGGTAGAATTCTTTAAATATTATTGTTATATTAAAGATTCGTTGGATGGTATGAGGACTATTGCTTCAAGAATTTGAACAGGAGGTCTGTACAAATTAAATGTGAGGACAACACCACATTGAGCTTTGAAATCATCAAGTTTAACTACATAAGAGATATGGCACCAGAGACTTGGTCACATCAAATTCAATGATTTGTTGTTACTCCAAAAAAAAATGGTAAGAGGTCTTCCTGCTTCAAAACAAGTGCATAATGATTGTGAAGCTTGTGCATTAGGAAAGACGCATAAAGAAGAATTCCCTGTTTGAGTAGAAAAGAAAAAGAGATATATACTTGAATTAGTGCATATTGACCTATGTGGACATGCAAACAAGGTCATTATGAGGTGCACTGTATTTTCTATTGTTTGTTGATGTCTGCACAAAGTTTTCTTGGGTATACTTTCTTAGTAAGAAAAGCCATACATTTGAATATTTTAAGAAGTTCAGAACTATGATTGAAAAACAAACATGGAAGTATATAAATATTCTCTGCTCCGATCAAGGGGAAGAATAAAGGAGGGTTGAATTCACCAAGTATTGTAAAGACCATGGAATATTGCAGCAATTCACAGTACCCCATACTCCTCAGCAGAACAAAGTAGCGGAAAGGAAGAATAGAACATTGGTGGAGTGTGCTCGGAGCATGCTGAAAGGTAAGGATATCTCAAATGTTTTTTGGGCTGAAGCGTTGAATACTGCAGTTTATTTGAAAAATAGGAGTGCTACAAAAATTATCGAGTATAAAACTCCTTTTGAATCCTTGTTAGGATTCAAACTTGTAGTAAAAAATTTGAGAGTATTTGGCTCTAAATCCTTTTCCCATATTCCAAAGGAATACAAAATAAAATTAGATTCTAAAGCCATTAGATGCACGTTTGTAGGGTATTGTTCAGAATATAAAGCCTATATATTGTTTAATCCCTCTACTCACAAAATTTTTGTCAGTAGAGATGTCATGTTCCATGAGGAGGTTTATGATGAATCTGATTAAAGAAATGAGGAATGGGATATTCCTTTGTTGGTGGAAGGACGTGAAGAATTAGGTGACAACCATGAGAAGCAAAAAAAAAAGCAGAATCAGAAAGTTCATATACAACAATCGAGTCGATCCCTTCAAACAAAATTCAGAACAGGTTGGAAGCCACACCAACGCTCAGAAGATCAGGTAGGTAGACTCAATTTCCTGCTAGATATAGGGAAAATGCCTTTATAACTAGTATGATGAATGTTGTAGAACCTTCTAGTTATAGAGAATCCAATCAATGTATTGAATGGAAAGAAGCTATGGAACAAGAATATGAATCAATTCTCAAAAACAACACTTGGGAGCTAGTTGAACTACCTAAAGGGAAAAAAACCATAGGTTGTAAATGGTTGTATAAACCCAAGTTTAATGCAGACAAAAGTATAAATAAATTAAAATCTATATTGGTAGCAAAGGGGTATTCACAAAAATAAGGTCTTGATTATGAGGAAACCTTCGCCCCCGTAGATAAACTAAATACTATCAGAATGATGATTGCCGTAGCTACTAGAAATCACTGGATGATTTACCAACTAGATGTAAAGTATGTGTTTTTGAATGGGGAGTTGAAAGAGGAGGTTTACTTAGAGAAACCTGAGGGGTTTGTCCAGAAAGGGAAAGAACATTTAGTCTGAAGATTAAATAAAGCTTTATATGGACTAAAAAAAGCACCTAGGTCATGGTATGAAAAGATAGATTCATTTTTTCTGCAACTCAGTTACAATAGAAGTAAAAAAGACCCTAATCTATATACTGTGAATGATGAAAATGGGCGTATAGTGTTTATTTATTTGTATGTAGATGATCTAATCATTACATGAGATTTTTTTGATATAATCAAAGAAATCAAGGAGAAAATGTCACAAATGTTTGAAATGAAAGACCTTGGTGAACTAAGATACTGTTTGGGTCTTGAGATCTAGAGAGATTCAGGACAAACTTTTCTATCCTAGGGTAAGTATGTCAGGGGTCTACTGGAAATATTCAGGATGGATCAGTGTAAGGTTGCAGCAGTACCATTACAATAGAACATTAAACTTTAGAGTGAGGATGGCTCTAAAGAGACAGATGGGACACTCTATCGACAGTTGGTTGGGAGTTTAATTTACTTAACCACTACGAGACCAGAGTTGGCTTATGCAGTTAGTGTGCTAAGTAAATTTATGCCCAAGCCGCTTGAGAGTCACTGGATTGCAACAAAAGACGTCTTAAGGTATCTACAAGGAAATGTAGATTATGGTATGATTTATACTGATTCTTTTGATGTTAGATTGAAAAGGTTTTCAGATTTTGACTGGGCTAAAAATGTGGACGACCGAAGATCCATAACAATATATGCATTCAGCATTGGATTCAGGGTGATTACATGGAGCAGTAACAAGCTTAACACAATTTCCTTGTCCTCAGTGGAAGCAGAGTATCAAGCAATGTGCGCAGCAACATGTGAAGCGGTTTGGTTATAGAGACTTCTCCAGGACATCGGGGAAGAACAGAAAGATGCAACAACTATCAGATGTGATAGCCAGAGCACAATCAAACATGATAATAATCTGGTGTTCCTAAATAACACTAAGCACATTGATACGCAATTCCACTTCGTCAGGGAGAAAGTTCAATCTAAGGAAATCCATCTTGTCTATTGTAAAATTTGTGATAATTTTTCCGACATTTTCACTAAGCCTCTTGGAAAAAATAAATTTTAAATGTTTAGGGAGATGTTAGGTATATTTGTGAACCCCTTCTCCATTGAGGGGGAGTGTGGGGCATGTTAAAAGATAATGGAGAACCCTTAATTTGTGAGAGTTGGTTCACTGAACATTAGGATAAGAATTAGTTTCTATTTCTTAGTGTTTTCTTCTAACCTCCCTACATATATGTGTGCTATATAATGATTGAGTTGTATTGAGAATGTAGAGCGTTCTGCAGAGTTAGACTCTCCTGGTTCAGTCTCGATTGTAGAGTTGACCAATTTTTTATTAATGAATTCAATCTACCATATTTTATCATTTTAATGTTTGAGTTTTTAGGAAGTCGTATATAACAATTGGTCACTCTTCCCAAGTGAGTATGATGTTTCATTTTAAAAAGACCTCTTATACACCAATTTATATTTAATTCAATGTGAATCTTTATCTTACATAAAAAAAATTAACTAATTTAAAATATTATATTATTATACTTTAATATTAAAAATTATAATAATAAAATCAAATATAATTTACATATTTAATTTCCATAAAATGAAATTTCAATATTGATTTTCACTTTTACTAGTACAGATTTATTACTAATTTTTTTGATATACAATTTTTTTTATAATGAAAATTAAAAAAAAAAACGTTTACACATCAATAGATTTAATCACTCTTTAAAATGGATTTATAATAATCATATATATACATATAGTATGTGTAATTTTCCAATAAATAGATGCAATACCTTGAAAATCTATTTGAGAACTTGGATTATGTAGACTACACCACTTAAATTTGCAATTCCAACAAATCTTTGCTTACTTAAAAAAAATTGGCCCAAAATAGTGAAATTATTTAAAATGTTTTAAACTGCTTTAACCATAAGAATTATATATATATATATATATATATATATATATATATATATATATATATATATATTACGTATGAACCACATTGAATATTTTTATTATTATTAATATTTTTAAATATTACATATCAATTTTATATTAAAAATTATATTAATTAATGAATTGCACATTTTTTTTGTGAAGTGGTATGATTTCACCAGAGATTACATCAGGCTGGACCTGTGGCTTGAGAAACCAAAATCCAGGGGCATCTAAGTTGTCAAATTCAATTAGGGATCGCACCTGACCTGGGCCACAACAACACTAAGTAAACTAGGTTTAACTTGTCTCCTCCCCCTAGCACTGGCCCAACGTTCGTGAGGTTTTATCCTGGGTAGCCCTTCTGATGAGGCCCATCCTCAACTGGTTGTGCTAGTGGGAATTGACAATGAATTACACAATTTGTTCTTATTAGAAAATAATTAAATTATTTTCTTTTTAATCATTTTTCCTTTTGGTATTAAAATATTTTAAATGGTCAACACACATACTTTCTCTTTATATATGCACATGTATGAAGTTAATATTAAATTATATTAGTTGATATGGATATTCAAATAGTTTAAATAAGTTTTATATTGAATTATTTATAACGTAAATAAAACTTTATTTATTTTTTAACATTAAATTACTTTATCTCTCGAAAGATGATATCAAATTATGTTATTTAACATAGCTATCATAGTATTTTATTTATGACTAAAAGAGTGAAAATGAAATATTTTTATCGCATCTCCTTCATACTAGGTTGTAATATTAATGAAATCTTTTTACCACCTTCTTCATCCTGGGTTGTAATATTAACAACCAAAGCAAGTATGGTGAGAGTGAGATTGTTGGTTTTTGTAATGTTTTTTTTTTTTTGGTAAATTTAAGGATTTTATATTAACAAAAAACTCTTAAGTTCCATAGCTGATATAATCAGGTCCCAAAGGAGGACTCTGTTAACCCCTAAAGATATTGACTATACGTATTCTTATGCCATACCTAGCTTACAAGTTAATGTTTTTTTTTTTTTCTTCTTCTTCTTCTTTTGGTTGGGCATCCAAGAAACTACATGCTAGACATGTTGGCAAACCAATACAAAACATGCCATGAAACCAAACACAAAATTTGTCCCCCAACTAAAACATCCAATGTTACAAGCCTAACATGCTAGTGAACTACAACAAAACCTCTCATAAATCCAGACATAGCTAACATAAAAAGACACCATTACAAATCATATGAAGAGATGGGACTAGGATCCCTAGTACATGATACAACACTAGCATATTTGGCCCAATTTACAACAGCCAAAATGTCTCTATTGCGACACATAGGCATCCCAAGAGTGGCACTTTGAGGTTGGGCAAAACATCGTTTCCTATACTGTCGCATATGCGACACTTCTAATAATTGTCGATAAAGCGACACTAGACACGACATGTGTATTCATTTATTCAATATTTGAATCATGCCATTTATTGCCGTTATTCCGACATCATGTGGAGATGTCGATATTAAAACACTGATGCCTTCCCAGAATGTGTCGCAATATCGACGGCCTGTTGTCGCACATGTCGTCGTATGCCCGACTCTATTAGTTTTACAATGACGGTAACAACCGTCAGAAGTGCCTTGACAGTCGTTGCTATTACGACAACTCGCATAACATTGTTGCAACGATTGGGCCATACCAACAATGGAAACAACTGTCGGAAGTGCGACGGAAACATTTTAAGGTTTCAATTTGAGCCACATTGCAATACCTCAGCCTTATTGCATAACAATGAATATTCTGAGTCTAATTGTAGTGGTCAAATTGCAACTCCAACACTATCCTTTGGCACGATGTCTATAACTCACTAGGTATACCATATGACTATCGAGGAGAATTAAGTCGACCTGTGCAATATCAAGAGAAAATGAACTACAACTAAATGTTTGGTCTCATTCTTCAAATTGGCTTGAAGTATTTATTTCTTTTTGAATACCATCATGGAAGTTCGCATATTTATCACTGGTCTAATTACATTATCTTCTACAACAATCATTTCAAACTAGAGTTAATACTTGTGGATGAACTAGATTCAAATCTGTCATATTCTTGAGGCATCGGTAAGATCAGTACTTCCAATTTGGGAATTTGGGCCTTTAAAGTGAGTTCAATCTGAATAAATAATATATCTAAGTATGTTAACAAATTTCTAGTACCCATTTACAAATAAATAATTGAATCCTCATCATTTATGGCATGTTTGTGTAGTCTAACATATTGTTAAGTGAAAAAGCAGTGTAGAATGTGTGAATTCCATTAGCTTTCAGCCTGGTGCAGTTATTCATGGATTGACATAATCAATTCTATAGCTATAGCAAGGCATTGACATATACGGGCCGGTGGGAAAGTATACAATCATCCAGGAACATTAATTCAATCTTCCAGCAAAGAAAAAAATTAAGTGACACATCATTCATCAGATAGAATCTCATCATTATCTTGTAGCAGCTAGGCTATATGTATACTTGACAGGAATTGTTGAATTTGAGAAAAAATTCAAGGAACAAAACAATAATAAGGATATCAACAGTCATAATTATATCATTATTCCATGATATCTTCCTCAAGAATAGACACATAAAGTTTTCTTAGATAAGAATTTTCTTACTAACAAGGGCATAAGGTGTTGATCCTCTTCTTTAGTTTTGAGAAGAATCTCTCATACAATATCTTACCTTGAAGCCCTGTAGTAGGATCATTGAAAGAAATTGTCCTGAAGGTTTATAAAACTATAGACATTTGAATATTGTTTTATGATCAAGTCTCCTCTATGACAGAAAGTACTTTGTGTACAAATTACTCCATCAGATTGAGAAATAAGTCAATCAATGTGTCACTAATCCTAGGCTACATCTAGTATTCTCAGTTATTCATTGAAATATTTTAACATAATAATTTTTGAGGTGGAATACTAGAGGCATGTTAAGGAAGTTCAAATTTACTATATATTCCCAACTGATTCACTACAACAACAAATTCTTTCACAATTTGGTGAAATTGTGCCCTCTTGAGACTGCTAATGTCATCTATAACCTTATCAAAAAAGTCCCCACTATTGGTATCCTTCCTCTTTTTAGAACAAGTGTCTAGTGAGTCACTTATTTCACAAAACTCACATTCTCCCAAGTCATCCTTGAGAATTCTCAGCCCTGTTTGTGCACCACATGTTTCCAAATGTTTCTTAGCTCCTCTAACCTTATATGCTTGATGAAGTAATCACAGGCTCCATAATTGATGCCTTTCTCACAACACTAGTATCTCCATTTTTTGACATTACTTTGGACATAATAATCCAAAGTCATACATGGTGTAACACGGTTCAACTAACCAAACTAGTTGCTTCTTAAATTCCTGCATTGGATATACAAAAATAAATGGGAAAAAATAATTTCAAATCGATTAGAGAAAATAGTGGAAAATTAAAATTAAAATCCTATTTCCCACAGTCAAACTATTAAACAATGCTCGAACCATCTTCAACAAAAAATCTAGATACCTGGCCAATATTTTGGTTTGTTCACAAATTTGATGTTTCAGGGTATCTAGAGGGGGCTCAGATTTCATGTTCTAGAAAAAGAAAATCTAATCCCAGAGAGAAGGGAAAAACTTACTTACTGTAGGAAAATATAGTTCCAATATGACAATTTCAAGTAGCCTAAACCTATCCTCATCTGGAAAATAATAAATACACCTTGCACATAACCATATCGTAACCGTCTTGGGTATTTTTCTCATAACCATATCATAACCTTCTTGGTTTTCCTTAACTAAATATATTGTTTGGGGAACTCGGATGCATGTTTTCACTGACACAATATAAAATAGTAGTGACTCTGAGAAAATACCCTACTGAAAGAATATATACACAATTGTAGTGACTCGGAAAATTACAGAGTTTTCAAATTAACATTGACTGAATATGGATATGAATCTTGGGTTTGTAAATATTCCATTATTAAATGAAATTTTAGATCATTAAGTTATGAAAATCCATTTACGTCAGATAACATCATGGATTTGTAATTTTAACAAAATTCTATTTGGCTTGATAATTTTCTTAAAACTACAACCTTTACCAATACAAACATGAAAACAATATTTTCTAAAGGGTTATATTTTGAGCATTCTTTGTTGGAGAAAATTAGCCTAAGCCTAATTTCTGTAATTAGTGGTTCTCTCAGTTCTACATTTTATTTCTCCGTTGCAATGGCACTTCCGGCAAAGAAAACTATGTCTAGATAGGAATACAAGGTGAAATATTTGTCCCACATGGATTTTGGGAGGTTGGTGATTGAATTGAAAGAAGTTAAGATGATTGGATTGATGACCTGCAGAGCCGAGTTCAGCCCCACACAACCCTTTAAGTGTGCCTGGATCACAGGATCCCTCCATGTGACCATCCAGACCATTGTGCTCATTGAGACCCGCACGGCTCTAGGTGCATCATCTTGTCCATGGGGGCCTAGGGACCTGGGCTCATATGGTGGCCTTTTTGGATTTCCTGAACCAGGACTTTCCTAGTTCCCCTATTCTCTGCATGATGTAACTATAATCTTCAATTTTGTAGGGCTTATTTGTTCTTTTAGATAATTAAGAAGAATCTTCAAAACAAACACAACATTAGTAATCATCAACATGCCTATTTCTTGGTGATTTCCAACAATAACTCTTTGATGTAAATAGTAGGGCTTTGTTGCAACAAAATCTCAATAGAATATAAAAAATAAGAAATGTGTCTCCATGATAGTCCATCAGGCTGCATTATGTCCCCCTTGTAGATTATTTAACCACGTTGTAAAACCATATTATGTCCCCATGCAGTAGCCACTCTTTTGCTGTAAAAGATGTCCCTCAAAATAAAACAAAGCATTGCAAGTGTTCTACGCCTGGTGCAAGCCAGGCTTAGGGCAATATTGATTTAATGATTTTGAGGTACAATTCGAAGTGCACAAGGGTTAATACAACCCAGGCTCAATAGGATGTGGCCAAAGCGACATTCATCCTAATAGAAATTTGAGTGCTTTGTATTACATCTCTGTACTCAACATGATTCACACCTTTAGCCTTTTGTCCTACAGAAAATTATGCAAAATTTATAAAATGAAGTGAAAAATTTAAGCTTGAAAACCATCAAATTTTTAAAAACTTCACCGAAATATGTTGGTGCATAAATGCAGAATCCCTTGAGAGAAACCAAAGCACTCAGAACCAAACAAGAAAGGAAATAAGCTAGAAATCAATAGCAACTAAGAATGTTGATCCTTTAAATATTTCTAGAAAAATGATCCAAATTACTTCCAGGAGGAAAATGCTAGAGAACATAAGAAAATAAATAAACATAAGGTGGACTTTCAAGAAAATGAAGGCACCACTAGCATTTAAATGGCTCTCAATGGACATTCTTTACTTTTTTTTCATTTGAATTAAATGCATACTTCCATAGGCCATTTGCATAAGCCAGTTTATGCACAAAACTTTGGCTCATCTTGTATCTTGATATTTAAGCTGGGTACATATTTATCTAGCACCAGAGATAGTTTAAAGTTATGCTACTTATTTAAAAAAGCGAATTTGGTGTATCAAAGTAATACTTTTCTTGTATGTATATTTTTGTATTATCTGCAAACTAATGGTCCAAACATGATTCATAGTTGTTTATGCTTCATGATGCACCATAAATGGAAAAATATAACTAAAACACATTTTGGGAGAGTGAGGTATTATCAATTAAGTCTACTAATAATGAAGATAATATATATCAGAGCACAGAAAATGTGTGAAGTGCGCATTATGTGATTTAGCACCTTTAATATATATTGTTTTAATATTTTTGGAGATCCACTAAGCCTTGGATACAACTCCATGACACTTCAAAGATATGCTTCAAGATTGGTCCAAACAATGTTATAACTATCAAGTATAACTTTTCATTGCTAGAACCCTTCTATCAATTGCTTAAGAACCTGAGATCACATCAATAGAGATATTTGGCGATTCCATGTGTTGATCATTATTTAACATGAGTCATTTTAAATAAGCTTTAAGAAGCCATGTATCGAATAGTATGTAGTTTGTGAAACATTTGAGGGTTGGTCGAAGAGACACGATGCAAGACAAGTCACGGGCCTAAAATCAAAGCATATGCATGAAAAAATTCCAAACCAAGAAAAAGGTCAAAGGTATGGTGCAAAGGACACAAAAAAAATTGTTAAAAAAGCTTGTCATGTCCACAATACGCATGCGAGGGAACTCTTCATATGGGAATTTCCGCAGGGGTCAAGAAGCGGAAGGGGGGAGATACCCACACCCCCGCGGAATTAAGGTGACATGCCACAGGGTGGACCCGAGGTAAAGATGACATGGCGGAGAAAAGCGCAGGCGAGAGTGTGGTGGCAGAGTGAAATGTGGGCCCCAGAGACCTGTACGTTGTGTATTTAACCAGCCTTACGAAGAATATTCTTCAAGAACCGGATGGCTTATGCAGTAGAAAGGTAAGGTAAGTTTCTAGGTGAACTGGTACCAAGGCCCGTACCAGTATTAAACCCGGCACACGGTGTTCATCTGCTTCCAGCTGACACCCAATCCCTACACGCCGCATGCTCCACTGTCAGTGTCCTTATGACACTCCCCTTGGTTTATTTCACCTATCCGCCTTTTACCTCAGAACTCTCAGTCTTAGATAATAGTCCTCCCATATTTTACTGCAATAAAATTCGCAGGTTTTCCAGCTACGGTATAAACTAAGTGGGAGCTAGTGCCAAGGTCTACCCAGTCACTATCAACACCCCCCGCGTCGTTTTCTCGAGCAGATTTCCCTACTGCACAAGTACTCCATCCCTCATATTCCCTCTGCTTTCCTTTCATTTTTAAAATTTTTATATGTCAGTCATGGGAAGGGGTACACCCAAGAAAACTGAACCAGAGACTCCTCAGGTCCGTGAAACCAGAAACCCTCCTGGGTTCGAGCCTTTCATCGACCTGCAAGCCGAAATCTGTGATCCCCAATACCCTTTTCCCATCAGCAGTATAAAACCCGAGCTTTTTAGGCAAAATGTCGAAAATAGGGATCGATATCGGGTGGTTGTATCAGGTTTATATCATCAGGTTACCCCTCCAGTCTACTCGGTGGTCGATTTTATTTGTTGGCTTAGAGATGCTTACGATGAGTGTCGAGGTACGTTTACCTCTGCTCAGGGGAATAAGATTTTTTCTCTTTCCCCCGACATTATCAGACAAGCCCTCTTCTTTCCCATCAGTGCCACCTATACCAGTTTCAGTGAGGTGGCTTTAACCTCCCAGTTCACCAAATTTCCATGGGAGCACAAAAACGACTTCATTTCCTCCATAACCAGCAACTAGGCTACGTCTCTTCCTGCTGCAGAACCTTTCCTATTGAGTCTTTTGAAAGAAGAAGTGCAGCCCATCCTTGCCCTCATCGCAGGTCTTTTAGGTGTAGGTGGTTTGGGGGAAGTTTCCAGGGTATGTGTTTATTTCTTGTGGTTAATGTCTCAAAAGGGGGTAGTTCTGGATATCCCTGGCTTCTTGGCTGCTAACATTCAGACCCAAATCCAAGAGCTTTTGGAAACTGGTCACTTCCGTTTTTGTTCGATGGTCTTCTAACTTTTCTTATATCAGCATGCTGATAAGTTCGAGGGTTTGGGCTTAGATAGGGTATACGATGTCAATTCTCAACCCCGACCTGTTTTTGACTGGAACTTTGCAGTACACCAATTGCCAAATGGGGTGGGTTATTCCAGGTTCCTAAATGAGTTCATGCCCATCGTCTATACTATCATCCATGATTCACCCTCACCTAGGGTTTTTCCTGAAATGAAGAGTTGGCTACAAGCTAGTAAAACCCAGAGCACCGAGGATTGGTATCTATTCGACAATTACACTGAAATTTGAGTCTATGGAGCCGAAGTTCCCCCTTACCAGCTTCCTGTGTTTCCTGCTCGACGAGTTTATGCTCTGGAGTATATTCGGTAGACTCTCAAGTCTGACCAACTCCACTTTGTCCCTGCAAAGAAAGGTTTCATCCTGAGACTCCCTATCACTATTGGCCCATTTATTGTGAATTTAAGACACGCCCTTCCCATTGTTGAGAAGTTGTTGCAAGGCATGGACCTAAGACAGGGGAAGACTTGGCCCTATGATCCTCGGGAGATTATCGCAAACAGAAGAAAGAGGAACAAGTCCACTCCTTATGCACATGAATCAAGACCGTTTATAGAGTGGAGGACTAACCTTGAAACTTGGCCTTTGATTTCACAGATGGAGACAGATTCATCTTCCACAGGGGAAGGAGAAGACGTCAATAGAGGCCAATAAGAATAAGAAGTGGGTCCCTCAGGAGCAGGTTCTCCCCTTCGCAAAAAGTAGAAAACAGTCTCAAGCAAGGCAGAAGTTATAGGGGAAGAACAGCTGCTTGATCTGTTTGCACCATATGGCCAACCCGACAGGAGTAAAGCTGGGATCAAAGTGCTGAGATATAGTGTCACCTCCTCTGACTTCTCTGAAGTCTCACAGGCCATTGGAAATCATACGTCACCAGTTGTAGTTGAAAGGACCCTGAAAAACAAAACGATCAGGGATAAGTACAAGGCCGAGCTGGAAGGTTATGTAGAAAAATATCACACCAGGGTTTCTGCTTCCATGAATGTGGACACAGAACACTTGGTATTGTCTATGGCTGAGGCCATCTTGGATCCTGATGTAGGTACCACTAGTTACAGGGTTCTTGAGTATGCAATTTACATGGCCAAGGTACCAGCACCCGACAAATGTAACTTGTTTCAGGTGGTGGGTGATATGTTGAAGGACGAGGTAATGCGGGTCACTATTGCACTGAGAAAATTGGAGAAAAAGCATGAACAGGTGAGGGCGACCCTAAAGAAGGAACAGGAAAATTCTCATGCTCTTTCGAATCAAGTGCGCGGTCTCACAGAGTCGATCAAAGGAAAGGAAACTGGAGAATCAAATCCGCAGTGCTATGTGATTGAGCAATTGCAGAAAGAGGTCGCATCTCTGAAACGCAAGGTTAGCATACCGACATCTCACCATGTGCAAACAGCCGAATTGGTGCAAGCAGAGAAATAAAAATCAGACTTGGCTGACACATTGGCAAAGGAGAAAGAGGAAAAAGAAAAAATGGCGGAAACAATCTCCACTCTTTAGAGGAGGCTGAAGGAGCTGCAGACTACCTGGGACATGCACAGCTGTGTACCAAATACAACCCCACCAGAGACTAATTCACTATCCGAGCAACTGAATGAAAAAAAAGCTGCAAATGATATACTAGAAAAGCAGGCATCCACTGCGAGGTAGAGAATCACCGAGTTGGAAACCTCCTTGGCTGAGAATACCAGAAAAATAGAGACACTGCAAAAGGAGATTGAACTGGAGAAGAAGGCAAGAGCTGACCAACAGAAGACCATCAATGATCTCAATAGCTTCCTGAAAGGTAATATCACCCTCAGGGATGGAAGAAAGATTATTTGGTCAAAGATCATTTCGGCGGTAACAGAGCAGTGGGATTTCTTGAAAGTCATCGAGGAAATAAAATCTTCTGTACTCTATCTCAGGAGGAAGTTTTAGGAAGGAGATCTCAACTTGTCCAGCAGAGCCCAGCACACCAGGGGATATGTTTATTTCTTGAAAGGGATGAGAGCTAGTGAGGCGGAGCAGCATGGCATAGCGAGTCGGTTTAAGGAATCTGTCGAATGCCAAAATATTATTGATAAGGAGTCGGCCCGCATTATAGCTTCGAGGGCCCTACAACAGTTAGCAGCCAACGTGGACCGGTTCGATGCAGTCTGGGCCGAGATCACCACGGCAGGACTTCCGTCATGTTGGGACCCTACCACTCCTTTCATGCTACGATCATTACCAGAATATGAAGCACGGCTCCAGGAAGAAAGGGACCGGACGGACATCTTGTCAGATAAAACCGCTCGGTTAAAAGCAGAAACAATTGTCTCAGCACTCCGCCCAGAATTTGTTCTCCTTCATCTGATAAAACATAAGATCCCCACCGAGGCAAGTCTAAATTATCTCACTGATACCTTCATCAAGGTGGAAGGATTCTCAACTATGCCTGAACCTTCAGCGAACAGTCAACAGAGGTGCACCCAGTTTGCCAGCCAAATCGCCAGCTCGTCCGAAAATGTTCCGCCACCAGTGTCAGCAACCGCCTCGACCCCGTCGCGTCAATGAAGCACTGTTAATTCAGGATTCGGCCCTAGCGGCCTTTTTACTTTTACTTTAGTTAGTTATTTTCAAGTTTCAGGTGGAATTTATATTTCACCCCAATATTTTCTTTCTGCCAAGACGTTTGTTTAATATTTTGTTTCAAAACGACCGAGTGCTTAACTACAAATGATGAGAGGCCTTTATTCCTCATCATAAGTTTTGATTATTTTGATAAGGACCTTTAACCAATTTTTGGCATGCGAAGAAGATATTTTTCCAAAAAATATCTTCTCGCTCATGTATGGAGGTTTCTATATAAGCAAGATCAGAAGAGAAAAACAGGTTCCAAATTTTCAAAGGAATTTTGCTGTGTAAGAATTGTTGTATGCTTGTTGTGAAAATTTTAATAGAAATGCGAAGAGCCTGTTGGGTCTCAGCAAGAAGAAGTTTTACTCTATGTGAGGATTCTGGTCTAAGTGTTCTATAGTGTGTGACCCTGTCTTATCTGATATCGTTTTACTGTTTATTTCTCTGTTTCCACTTCCTTATATCATGTTCTGGAATGCGAGTGGCTCACTAGATTTTGGTATAAATTTATCACCATTGATACTTATAATGAACTTGTCAAGCACTTTAAATATTGCTCAGGCATGGTATGTTGTTTCACTTTTCATTTCACTCATTATTCCTCTATATTAAATACTGTGAGATGTTATTCTTTCAAGACAATTGACATGTATGGATTCTTATCTGTTTAAGCCCATATCATGTTTAAACATGTTTACAGAGTTCCCTCTCATTAGTAGTTAATATCCTTCTGTATTTTCTACACAACAAAATTCATCTAATTTTTAAATCTCTGTAAAGAATTCTAGAATCCAGCCCTCCTTAAATAAAGCTATCTTTAAGCTGTCTGATGCATCTATATTAAGGACTCATTCCTTGCCTCTGCGGCATATTGTTATTTTGCTTACTCTAAGAATATTCTGGTTCCATTTACATTACATTCCCCTGTGAGAATTGAAGTAGTAAAGAGCCTCATACTGTAAAAGTCTTGAATTATACCTTACGCTCCTTACTGCATAAGATGTCCTAGGCACTGGTCTTTTACAACTCAAGGCTATCTCTAGGAGCGACAACACCATGGTTAACAACCTCAATGCAAGTAAGCAACATGCATCCATGGCTAACTGCCTCAAAGCATGTAAAAGTTCCTCCTAAAACTACTCTTAGATAAATTTTCTCCTAACAACGCCATACTAAGCTAGAAAAACTTTTGAAGGTGCTAGGAAGGACCAGGAAGATGTCTCTACTATAAAGAATCAACCAAATCGGTCCCTCACCTCTTGATACACTGTCATAAACACCAAAGAAATCTAAAATGCAATTATAACCTCTCAAAAAAAAGGTAAGTGAAAAGGCCTAACACTGAAGTTTTCCCTTCCTATCCAAGTCATATGATCAAATCTAGCTCACCCACAATGCTTCTAACGTTCAAGGAAAAATCCTCCCTTCACTAGACATTCACCATTGGCTAACCCACAACCTTGTACAAGAGCCAACTCCAAAAAGAGAAAAATAGCCTAGGGCATCAAGATCCCCATCAAGAAAGGATGATGACCCAATGCAGATCCCATGGAGCAACTAAGGATAACCCCAAGCAAATCAGACCCTTGGATACAACTCCACGACACTTCAAAGATATGCTTCAAGCTTGGTCCAAGCAATGCTATAACTATCAAGTAGAACTTTTCATTGCTATAACCCTTCTATCAATTGCCCAAGAGCCTGGGATCACATCAATAGACATATTTGGTGATTCCATGGTTAACAACCTCAATGCAAGTAAGCAACATGGATCCATGGCTAGCTGCCTCAAAGCATGTAAGAAACATACATCATTAGATGCGAGCATATATCATCCTCACATCCACGGGGAGAAAAATATTGAAGCTAACTGACTCGTTAGGGCACTGGTCAAAAAGACAGTAGGCCAACCAATAATAAACATCTACAATGGATAAAATCACTGCAACACCTCTAGAAACATATCCTAGGGAGTCATCTCTCCAAGGATCTGAGATGAGCTAGCTTCTTTCAGTTATAAACTGGGACCTTTAAAATAACCAACATCCATTCATAACTCAGTACATCAGAATGCACGCAATAAATTATGTCTACTAGACTTGTGTAAGCTATTTTTTTTTCATGTTGCTCAAGCGCTGATTATTTTCACTTTCATTCTCTGAAAGTTCTAGCTCCTCTCATTTTCAATCACTTTAACTCACTCATTGTTAGCTGATCAGTCTTCCAGGGTACCAAGCCTTCTAAATGTATTCCTTTTATTTTCATTAAAACAAGTACATCTTTTTCATCTCAAGAATAATTCATGACTAATGATTATGTAAGTGTCAGCAACCTGGAAACTAGAGGAGAATCCTAAGAACATGCCAGACAATCAATTGAACATTTGACAAACACGTAAACAAAAATGAAATCTCTACTATGAAACTAGTAATATAAGTGCTAAGAGATGGACTAATGGGAAATAATCAAAGTATTAAGGTATCACTAACCTCTCTTGGAAAAATAGATCTAAGATCCCATTCCTGCCATTATCGTGATTGAAGAATATAAAGAGAATCTAATACATCAACCATGTCCTATTTTGTAATTTATTGAGGGGTGATGAAAAATTTTGTTATCCACAAAGAGGTGTTAGTCAGAAAAGAAAGGAAATATAGAATTATAAGCATAAAAAAATACACAATGGAACCAAAGAAAACCTTAGAATCAATAATTTCTTTCAACTGATTAAGCTCTTCAAGAGAAATATCCCAATTTTGCATCAAAATCTTTGCTGCAAGCTTTCCCCACAAGGCACTCAAACTCCTTTCACTGTTTGTACAAAAGGTGTGATATTGGTATAAAAATTCTGCTGCCCCTAAGTAGTTTCCACATTCAAACTGAAACTTAGCATATTGGTATAGCGCCTCTATCTAGTTAGGTCCAATCTGCCCATTCAGTGAACAACACTTCATGTAATTGGACAATTATAAATAAAATCATAACAAAGTTATCTAAGTATCCTCTTAATCTCAAGTTGTTTCAAAAATCCAAGAAAGAAAAATTATCCAGAAAAATTATCATTTTCAAGAGTTCATTGAAAAATTATAAATGTTATAATGTTGCTTTGAAGGAGAAACCATTGTGCATGTATGCGTTTTATTTTTCCAATTCTACTGCTTATTTTCCAACTATTGAGTCTATTGAAATTTTCTAAAATTCATTTGTGTTTAATTAAATTATGTATTTAAGTTATTTATGATAAGAACATTAAGCCAATAGTCACTTGGGGATGGGAAAATTTACACCAACAACATCATCATGGCTTGCTGCATTTAGCAGCTTCATAAAATGTCAAAAGAAAAAAGGAAAAAATGTTAAAAGTAAAAAAAAAATTATATAAAAATTGGTTAATGCTGGCCCTAAAGCACTCCAACATGAAAATACAACATATATATTATCTAAATGATGGTGTCAGAACCTCAGTGTGACAGGCACATGTGTCTTGTCCTTGACCATAATGGAGAGATCAACACCATCATCACCAAGAAACCATCACAGTATGTGCAACACATGTATTTTTGGTGTTTAGTTGGAAATTTTGGGTTTATGGCATTATCACTTGCAATATCACATGGCAGACCCAACTTGGAGAGTTTTATTTTATCATTTATGCATGGAGGTATGTTAGGTTTTATGCGACTAAACAGGCTCATTTTTTGGCGCTCTAATACAACATGGACCAACATGTTGATTATTGCCATGAGACAAGAAAGATTAGTGAGACGATGGGAGAAAATGGGTGTGTTGGTTATTAGCGCAATGGAGACAAGTTGGGTGCGACTTGTTAACGCATGCCCACACAACATGGCAATGGAAACCGATTATATGAGTGCATCACGTTTATAGAGTCGACTTGGGAGACACATGGTGGAAAAAAAACTCAACAAAGTGGAGATAACACAACTCAACATAGGACATAACACAACTCAATAGAGTGGAATAACAACAACTTGTCAATGACATAAAGAGATTTCACAACTGGTGGAGGAGTCAAAGGGCATGGACTACAATAGCAGTGAACCGAGTTATCATTCGGGGTAACTTCAGAGTTTGTGGATGTGACAACCTGACTCCCACAGTCGAGTAGAGGAGAGGACCATTAACAACATATTTCATGTGTCACGTGTGCCTTGCGATAGGTCTGTGGTGAGACATACAACCAATTGGTGCAGGTGTGTGCAACCTGACCAACGAGTGGATCAATCTATTGGTGGCCCAACACACGACAAAGGGAGTATTAAGGTTTGACCTGAATGTCAAATCGTTTAGTGGAAGTATGTGAGTAGTGGAACAATGAGACAACCAACAGGGAAGGTTTTAAGAGGTGACCCAACAAGCAGTCCGAGTGACCCAAAGGTAGACTGAGCACTTTGACAAGTTTTGTGGGGTTCCATTGGTGGACCAATTCGGCCTAAAAGGGTCTTCTATATTGCAACCAAGGTATGGTGTGACCTGACTAGGTGGACTATAAGCATTGTAATTTGTCTAATTCTATATGAATATTATCTTTGGAAGTTAGCTTGCAGGCCGCTCCTGGAAAAAACACTTTGTGTTGTATTTTCATGTGATGGTTTTATATTGATGCATGAACTAATGTGTTAATAATAAGACTTGTGAAAGAAATTTTAATGATTCATAATCATGTTGTGACTCAGATGTTGGATTAAGAAGAATATTTCCACTGCTATAACATAATCAAAACAATAGACCAATTGAAGCATAGTATGGATGAAGAAACACCAAGTTGGTCACACCATCAGATAGAAACACACTAGTGCCACATACCTAGAGAACACCTAGCAAACCTTCCTGGACAAGGAATGCTCTAGGTTCATAACAGAAGGAATTACAAAAACAATTAGGCTTGAATCTGCTTCATTGAAATAGGAAAATCTAAACATATAAATATATTTAAACTAAAAATATGTGGATATAGTTAAGACACCAACTAAAGGTTTTGCAATATAAAAATTTAAAACCTCTTATTAACGCTCTTGATTGAGTGATGCATCTCATGATAAATTTAGCTCATCACAATTTTCTCCATGAATGAGCCCTTATTTCAAAAACTATCAAACCTTGCTCACCAGATATAATTATGGATAATTGTGCAAATGTTTTGGGCAAACACATAATGTGTTACTTCCCATTTCAATTTATGTAGTTCTCTTTCATACATAATTAATATTGGATTACAATCCAACCCTTACTAGGTTTTCATTGAGAGGACTACAAGACAAGTTTATCAATATGATTGTTACAAAAAGTTTAATATTTTTATTTTCTAATTAATGCCAAAAATGAAGAGATGAAGCTAAGATTAGAGAAGAGTTGATTTACAAATCTTGGCTTATGTGGAGATAAAAAATGAAGAAAAGTACAGAGAATTCCACATACCTGGTACCGATCATTCAACATATGGAGATTATATTGCTTATCAGAACGAATCTCCTGAACAAGTGATGGATTTTGTACAAAACTAATTAGTGGTGCAACCATTTCTTCCAAAGAATTTAGTATTGCAACTACTTCAATGCATTTGTCTTTCATTTCTGCAAAAAAATGTAAAAGGAAGCAATGAATGTGAGTGAGAACCATAGTAGCAACATTAAGATACATATGAAATTTAGAGGAAATAAAGCATAACCCCAAATAACTACAAATTGAGTAAAGATATAAAAATAATTATGACGAAAAAGGAAAGTAGCATAGAACATCTTAAAATATTAGTTTAAAAATAGACAATCAACAATTTCTTCATGACATTCACCCTATTAATTTTCATCAAGTGAGAATTTCTAGTCTCACATGGCATGTTGGCTAGGTGGGGGTAAAATTGGCCATTTCGCGGTCCATTGCTGTTAAAATTTTTCATAAGTTCATCCATGAAGTTTGTCCCTTCCTATCTTTTATCTTTTTTCATTAGTTCATCCATGAAGGTTCTCTTCCCTCCCTATCTTTTATCCCTGTAGTAAGAGAGAATTAGAAGTATTCCTTTTAGGACAAGAAAAGGATGAAGAAGGAGGGATACCTAGTGTTGGGCATGCAACTATTCTTTCATATCGCTTCAACACCCACCAATTCCCTTTCCCTATTATAATCAGATATCATTTCAACATTGATTCTTGCATTAAAAATTGCAGATAGCTGTCCGAAATCACTATTTGTTTTGGAGGCGACGACGTTATTGTTTCTCTCACGATAATGATTTCTGAAATTTTCTGGAATTAAAAAATGTTGCAGCAAGACTATGTTAAAAATTTCTACACCATGCATCCTTATTGTGTAGAAAATACAACAAATTATGTACCAATCATCGTTTTCATGTACAAGAAAGACAAATATGGCCTAATATTGCTACTATGGCCAGAACCATCTGCCTTTGTTGGTCTTAGCAATCAAGAACTAATTTTTCTTAATATTGACGCTGCCTATGTTTGCTACTAGGCCACAACACACTGAACCAATACTTACAAGGGTGGCACAAGCCTTTTATTCAGGGAATGTAGAGGCAAAATATAGGGGTTTACTATTCACATTCCCTTGGGTGGACGTTATTTGGAGCTTACCCTAGGTCACGGGGACTGTGAAATGTTGAAGGAGAGAACCACAACAACGCTGGTGGAGTCCTCCCAAATAACTCTAAGATTTCAAGTGAAAAATAAGCATGGAGTTTACAATTAAACTCGGGATTCACCAACTAAAAATAAAAATCAAATCTATTTTGCAGATAACTGACGGGTTCCTCTCATTGATTACTATTAGATACATGCATACAAAGACTAAAGTAGGGTTTGAACTCAAGATCACTAGATTGTGAGTCCTAAATCACTATACCCTATGAACTCCATTGTATACAATATGATTCACTATAAAAAAACAAATACCTCTATACCTCATGGAACTAAAATATCAAACAAAAATAGAACCAAACCCTAATGCTCCTGGCTTCATTCTGCGACAAAAGCCTCCATTAGGGTTTTAGTGTCCTTTTTATCTAAGATAAATAAATGACCATTAGGGCTAAAGGAATAGATTCGTTCATTCATTAAGTACCTTGTGGAACTTCTTCGGTGCGGTAAAGGCTCTTATGGATGTCCATGGCATAGTCGACCATGTTGGTCTTGCTGAGAAGGTTGATCTTCAACTTGAGAATTTGTTCGTCCGGATAGAGTTGTTTCTCCTGTAGAAACTCCAGAAGAGGGAAAACCAGATGGTGGTCCAAATGGGGAGCAATCTTCGATGTTAGATCATACTCTGTCATTATTGTGGTTACTTCCTCACACAAGGGTTTCAGGTGATTTAGAATTTATATTGCAAAGAGAAATAGGCGAAATGACGGGCGGGCCATTATATTGCTACATGGGGTAGTCATAAGGGTTGGTTTTGGGTGAAGGCATATGTCGGGCTTTCTCTTCTACAAGGCTACATTCATGTGAGCCCTTAATCCATAAAACTTCAACACACGTAGAAGACAACCGACCTTGGCCTTTGCCTCTGTTATTGGTACCCATGCAAGTGCTTCTGCGGGATTATTTAATGGTTCCTCTTCAACATAGGTTATAAGTTATCAAGATTCCTTTTTTCCTCTATGATTGGCTGGGAAATTCACAAAACTATGAGATAAAATTTCTATTGATCGAGAACAAATGATATTGATTTCCCGTATGGATTTAAAATGGTTTTTCTACTGATTTTTACTAGAGGTTCTAGCTCCGGTCAAGGTAATAACGAATTCCAAATTGGCTTAGATGCCACTGGTGATGCCCCCCATTGGTGGGACCTTTCTCTTCATATCCGTCAGTATACCGACGCACATAACATGGATGTCGCTATAGCGACATCATCTTCTTTTACTATCGCCATCGCAACACCCTAGCCGGGTGGGTCGCAATAGTGATGCTTTTTTGTAGTGTCATAAGAGCGACAAAAACACCATCGGGGTTGCAAGAGCAACACCGCATGGCGGGATTTAAAAAATTGAGAAAAATTGCATAAATTTCCAAAAATACGTCAAAACTGTCAAAACTAAAGTGTCGGAAAATTGACCATATGTACTAATGCAAGAGGAGTAGCAGTGTTTGAATCACAAAGGAGGTGGCCCTCAACCTTAGCCATTATTAAGTCACATATATCCAATTTGAATTGTTGGTTTAACAACATCCTCTTGATGTCTTCCAATGAGGCAAATATATGTTATATTGTTCCACTTGCTTAAGTTTCAGAACCAGGCCCAACAATGTCTTCATCTGCTAGTGAAGAGAAACAAAATTGAGATATCATTTTTTTCATCCCTTAGTATACCTAGGATCTAGAACCTAGCAAGAAACATCCTCCATAATATCAAAATCCAAGAAACATTGTCTCTCCACTCCAACTTGAGTTTCTAGCTTCCTAATTTCTCTTCTAGTCTCTGAAGGGACTACATTGAAGTATGTCACTGATTGAGTCTTGAGCGAAGAAACAAGCCCTCCATTGACTTGACAGGTTGTTTCCACCTCTGCCCCTTTTGCACTGGATACGTCATCTAGGAAACATGGAAAGCATGAGGGTGTAGAACTTGTAACAAAAACTAAATATCACAACCAGGAAAATGGAAAGAGATGAATGCAACTTGACCCCAAACCAAAGGAGAAACCAACAAAAAAAACCACATCGTCACAAGACATATAAAAAAACAAACTAGAAATAAGAGCCATGTGTAGACCCCCCGGGGGTCGTTTTTACACTCAGAGGAACCTGTAGTTGTCAGAATTATAAGACAAACAACAACAAAACCCCAACCCTGCAAACTGCCAACCCTTCTGTAATTGAACTAATTTACACAAATTTTAGAGGGCATGTGAAGATCAAACCCCCTGCCTAAGACTCAACATCAAATAACCATTTTATCCACAATAAATCCTGATACAAAAATATCTCTCCAACCCACACTAGACCTAAGACCCGACAATAATATACCTACCACGATAGGAGTAATATTGACACAGACTAAACTAACATGACCAACTGAATAACTGAGAGTTATAAATAAAAAATGAGATGGTGATACCAACATACCAATTCCTTGGAACATGATTCAAGGCCAACATCAACCTCTTCAACCAAATTCTAAATCCACCAACCAATTTCCTTAATGCACCTAGAGTTCTTAACCCTCCAAATTCCCAAGATCCTTTATTGAGTTTTATCCCCCCTCTTATCATTAGTCATTCAAATTTACAACTCACCCTCCGCATCAAAGCACAAATGACTAGGACCCTAGTTCTGCAATGAAATTCATTTCTTTCCTCTAGAGGAACCCACCACCCTCCACTTCTTCAGCTCTAAAATAGATACACACCTCAAAGAAAACATGGCAAGGGAAAAAAATGAACCGAGGTTCATCCACACCAGAGTCAATTGAAGGGGCTCGCCGCCAACGAATTCCCTTCACCTTCACCACTAGACATAAAATGTGGATCATTGTACCAAAAATACTATTTAATGCCACCAAGATGGTTTCATGTGGCGTCATGCCAAGGAAACTTCCATCCTCTTACATTTACTACCATTCATGTGGGCAAGGTAGCAGGCACGATCTCCTAGGCCCCCCTTGGATCGTGTGCACACACCCATCGAGAATGTAATACGTTTTAATTAAAACTAAACAAACATATATATTTATTTATGTTTTAATTTATATTTTTATTAAATACAACATTATTTTTTATTTAGATTACATATATATATTTTTTAAAGGGATACATGTCAACTCGAGGTTGAGCATAAACACAATCACAGATCGCCCTCATACTAGGTGTAACATCCACATAAACAACTACACCTCATTTTTTTACTCAAATTAAGTAATCCATCACACCACAAATAATTAAAATTAACTGAGTTGTTGAGGCCATACTCACACCTTGCTATAAAATATTTCCACTTGACATTCAAGGGTATGGGTTCATTATATTACTCGTATGGTGTCAGATGCATATTTATGAATTGCATAATTTATATGAGAGTGATTTGTTGTCTAGGTGTGATGGTGTTATAGAATGTATATTTTGTGTTATGTTTACATGCCTATGACATGGTATTAAGCTTGTGGTTACATTATCTATCGGAGGTGTTAGTAATCATGCCCTGTGAGTTAGAACTTTCTCAAAAGCTAGTTGTCTCACTCGCTTTGACTTCTGAACCTAGCTAGTATGGGACATGTGTACACAGTCTCACCATTAATTTGCGCTGGTTTTGGTTGGATGGATTTAATCCTATGGGACTAGTAATGGGATAACTACCCACCCCTAACCCAACCTCATTGTCGCTCGTTTGAAACCCTCTGTCTACTTTGGAGTTTCTGCAATAAAACCTAACCTATTTTGTGCTTTCCATGGTTCATTCAATCTCATATTGTAGTGCTTAGGTATATTTTGGGTCTCTATTATAATTAGGTTTTATCCTTCCATGTTTTGTTTTACATATGTGCATGGATAATTAAATTTGGGGGAAATATTTGTAATTGGAGAAAATTTATACAAATGCCACCACTAGTGATTCACCCCCCCCCCCTCAGTAGTGAATATATTTCGAACAATTCATATTAGAGCTAGTGCTATTAAGTGAACCTTAAATATTTGGAAAGTAGATCCTGGATCATGGTCAAAATAGAAGGAGGATGTCTCAAAAGACAGGAAGTTTGAAAAAGGAAGAAAATCAATCCATTGCAAAAGAAGTAACAAATTCTGAAATTTCAGCCAAAGAAACTATGTCACGAGGTAATATGTTGAAAACATTTTTGAATTATAGTTATGATGATTCTTTTTAGTTTGATAGTGCTGATGAGAAGGATGTTTCTCACATTAATGTTGAATATGAATCAACAATGATTGTTATCAAGGAATTAGTTGTTGAAGTAGGAAAGCTAACCACTGCATGTGAAGATCAAAAAAGACTTTTGTAGATTACTTATGAGAAATAAAATGGCCTAAGGGAAGAGATCAATGGATTGAAAATTCAGCTTGAGGAGGAAAAGAAGATTGAGGAAGAAATAAGAATGTATTATAGAGAAAAGGAGGAGGAATTTGAGAGATTGGAAGTAGAAGTGGTTTCACTTAGAAATGATTTAGAAAAGAAAACCACTCTCTCACCTATCAAATCATATTGCAGCATGCACAAAGGAGAAACCAATTTAATTGTAGCCCCAAGAATAACCGACGATGGCAATAACAAGCAGTCAAATAAGGAACTCAAGGAAGAAAAACCAAAGGTGATGCCAAGAAAAGCACCTAGAGGATACTTTTCACTTTTGGGTGATGTGAGATGCTACAATTTCCAGAAACAAGGACACATTGCAACAAATTGTAGATCCATGCAAAAAAAGAAGAAATGATGGAGAAAGTTCTATCAAGTAAATAAGCCTTCTTGGAGTTCAACCAAAATCATGTATAATGGTCATTTTTAATGTTATTTCTATTCATGCAATTAATTTGGGAAAAATTCTAGTGGATACAGGTTGCATGCAATCAGGAGTAAAATGAGGATCAAGAGATTCGAATGTTTTCCTCCATTTCTTGGTCATTCAGATTGCACATATGTGATAATATTGGTCACATGGCCAAGGATTGCAAGACTCCAAGACACTTGAGGGAACTAGATAAAAGAACGAAGAATATGCAAAGACGTAGGCCAAAGAAGAAGATAGTTGGACACTTGCATGCAAGAGATAAGCCACTCAAAGTTTGGAGGAATAAGGAGAAACAAGAATTGAAAAGAAGAATATGAGGCTTGCATGGCCTAAGGTGGAGCTATGGTGCATCTTGTTTTTGCGTGTAGAGTCATTGATGGTGTTTCCATAGATAGTGAAGTGTGTGTGAATAGTTTTATCTGTTGAGAAGTTGTTTCTTATGCATATCATTTTTATGGTATTTTTTTATTTAGATTTTTTATACTAATGACATATCTGTAGAAGTTGTTGTGATGATTGGAGATGGTACAAGTTCAGTGGGAGCAATTATATGCTTCCAATATTTCGATGGCTCCATGGTTCCTTGGATGAGTTGGCTATGCATTCCATGCTACATGCTTATTTGACATAAGGTTGTTGCAGGAGCTCGCTTTTTGGTTGTGCATGATTTATATGCTAGCTACATTAGTTGACATGAGGAAGGCTAGTATTATTCATTTTTCTTATGATATTATGCATGTGATGGAGCCTTGGAGAATAATATGATGGTAGTATATGAATATAGTTGCTTGCATTATTCTTTTGTTAAATATTTGTAGAAAATATTGAGATTGATCATATTAGATATATTACATGTTATTGCTGCTATTGCACATTGTGGCTGGTTTATGCTCATTGGTCATGAGATATGTTAGGCCAATTACCCATGTTTCTAATGTTTTTTGTTAAATTTAGATAACCATGGTATGTTCTATGCTTAAAGCAGTTTACTTCAATCTTTATTATAGGTCCAATTCATATTAGCAATCACATAATCATTGAAAGTAAATGTTGATAGAACATAATAATAGATAGACAAAATAAAGCCAATATAATAAATAAGAATTTACAATTCTTCTTGTCCAACAAAGATAGAGAGAAATGTTTGCTACAATAGTCAACAAGATTCCCTAGCCAGCAAAGACTTTGGCTGGTCAAACCAGCTCTTCCAACCTCTCGGAGGTTTAATCAAACAGATACAACATCAACCTTCCTTCAGTGTCACACACACCTCATGAGACAACTCCCAAAACAGTCAACACAAGTCAGCAAAAGGATTTCCGGCATCGAGATTTCTAGCATCCATTTCCAGCATCATCCATATTTTCGGCATTGGGTTGGCATCCATATTTCTGGCATCCATTTTCGACATCATCGATATTTCAAGCATTGATATTTTCGGCATCCATTTCCATCATCCATAATTCCGAAATCAAGATTTCCGGCATCCATTTCTGGAATCATCCATATTTCTGACATCTAGATTCACACGTGGGAAGGAGAGAAGCCTCTTTTAGGTTGTACGAACCAATCCGATCATGAGGAATGTGTGTGATGAGATGATGAGAAAATGAGTATCAAGTCTCTCCAATTTATATCCGTCAATGAGGGTGTGTGACACATGTGTTGGGCTTGTGAGCCTACATTAAAATTCAGGCCAACCTTGACAAATTGCACATATGTGGAAAATAAAATCAAAATATAAGTTATGCTCATCCAAAAAATATGATCTTTAGATCAATCTCGCACCTCTCCGAAAGAGCAATACAAAAAAATATCATCATCATGATATGAGCAATGCAACATGGAGTTTGGACCTAGTTGCCCAAAATTAACACTCCCTCTCAAGTAGGGAGAACTCAATTTGTCCACCTATGCCATCCAGTGATCAGTATCATCATGTACTATCATCATGCGTTTCTATGTCATATTTTTGTAACATGATTTGTCGGCTCAAGGGAAAACAAACAAGAGTTAGTCACAAAGACATCACACTCCCTTGACCCGAAGTCAGCCTAGAGGGTAAAACCTCAATAGACTCAAAAAGAGTCACATACTAACCCGAAGTTAGTTTACTGACCTGAAGTCAGTTTAGAGGGTAAAACCTCAACAGACTTGATCCCAGGTCAAAGTGTTGGACACGTGCCATCCTAGACATAAAGAGTACGACAATATCTGATGTGTCCATCGGTCTTTCTATTGGTCTCTATCCACATTTCCCACCTCATTGGCCAAATGAGAGGTACTTCCCATGAGTATGAAAATCCTTGGGTAGGATGCGTGTGGGGCATAGATCAAAGAGAGGTGAGCCAACTCAATATCATAACGGTGGGGCAGAAGCACAACAAGGTTTGGCAAGCCTAGCCCCGCGTGTGCTTACAGCTCCAAGAAGCTACCCCCAAGCCCCCTGGAGCTCCTAGATCTCATATTCCAACTCAAGTCGGACCCTCACAATAGGGTCTTTCCACGATTCCAAGCTTCTCACAGAAGGTTAGGAACTTGACCTTCCCCAGGGGCTTCATGAGAATATATGTGACCTGCTCATCAGTTCCTATGTGATCGAGCCTTACGATGCCTCGCTATACCATGTCCCGTAAAAAGTGGTACCTATGCTTGGATTGATCGTGGAATACGAGATTCTCATAAAGACGAATCCCACTCTCGTTAGAACAAAGGATAACGGTGGTATCTAGCACATCTCCAAATAGCTCACTGAAGAGGTTTCTCAACCAAAAAACTTCACAACAGGCCATACTCGCTACAATGTATTCGGCCTCAATAGTGCTTAAAGCCACCAACTTTTGCTTCATGCTCATCCAAGATATCGAAGTAGAACCCAAGGTGAAGCAACATCCAAATTTTCTCTTGCGATCCACCACACTTCCAACGCAATTGAAATAAAAATATCCATGGATTCTCAAACTCTCGACAGTGTTAGAAAATTAAATATTACAGAGCAATGAAACACATAAAATATGCAGAAAACACAAGCACACAAAACACATAAAACCATAGAGACACAGATATACGTGGTTCACCTAGTTTGGGCTACGTCCACCCTGAACAACCAGTCCTTCCTTTCTATTATCCAGCAAAATGAAGAGACACAACCTACAACAGATCTATTGTAATATCCTTTGTTCTCTCTCACAGTCTCCCTATCTATTTCTCTCTCTGAGAATACACATACAACACACAGCCGCAATACAATACACTCATACAAGCAATGGGTTGCCTTCTAGGGCAAATAATCCTAAACTAAACATAACTTCTACAGTCAGATCATCCGCCTAATGAACGACCCAGATTGACTAGAAATTACTATACTTTTACAAGGTAATTTCAAATTTCTGCCCCCACTGGACTCCCCAAGTAGCGTAAAAATTACAGGTGGCATTGCTGCCCCATTAAGGTATAGGGTCCAATGCCGTGATACAAAATAAACAAGATAATCAGGTTCCACACCCAACAATCTCCCACTTGGAGACTGATTGTAGCAAATCCACCGCTGCTTCATTTACTGGACAATGAATCCTCTTTGGACCTGGTTGTTTCTCATCTTCATCATCATCCTTGAAGACCAATTGAAACTGAGCATAATCTCAGTTTCTCCCTGGTTAAAACTTTTGTTAGCATATCTGCAAGATTCTGGCTAGTGTGTATCTTTTCTAGCTTCAACTGTCCATCTTCCAATAATGACTGTATGAAATGGTACTTGACCTGTATGTTTTTAGTCCTGGAATGAAATGTTGAGTTCTTTGCAAGATGAATCACACTTTAGCTATCATTATATAACGTGCCCATATCATGCTTCTTACCTAATTCATCCATAAATCTTTGTAACCAAATAATTTCTTTACTAGCCTCTGTAGCAACAATATACTCTGCTTCTGTTGTTGAAAGTGCAACAACACTTTGGATTTTTTAAACCCAACTGACAGTAGTTCCACCTACAATAAATACATATCCTGTAGTTCTCCTCCTATGATCTCTGTCACCTGCCATATCTGCATCAACGTATCCCTGTAGAGAAATGTTTGAACCTCCAAAGCATATGCTTGATTTGTGGTACCTCTCAAATATCTGAGAATCCATTTCACTTCCATCCAATGTTCTTTTCCTGGATTGTTCATGTACCTGCTCACAACTCCCACTGCATGTGCAATATCAGGCCTTGTGCAGACCATTGCATACATTAAGCTTCCAACTACTGATGCATATGGAACTTTAGACATATAATCAATTTCTTCTTGGGTATTTGGGCACATCTCCTTACTAAGCTTTAAATGGCTAGCAAAAGGTGTACTAACTGGTTTTGCATTATGCATATTAAATATTTTCAACACCTTTTTTATGTAATCATTCTGAGACAATGTTAATTTGCGATTTTTCCTGTCTCTAGTTATTCTCATACCAAGGATTTGTTTTGCAGGTCCCAAATCCTTCATTGCAAATGAATTTGCCAATTTTCTTTTGAGCACATTTATTTCTTGCATGTTAGACCCTGCAACAAGCATGTCATCTACATACAATAACAATATAATATAGATGCCATCATTTTTCCTTTTCAGATAAACACAATGATCAAAGTGACATCTAGTATAACCTTGTTCAGACATAAACTTGTCAAATTTTAGATACCACTGCCTTGGAGCCTGTTTTAAGCCATATAAGCTCTTCTTTAACCTACACACTAATTTTTCTTTCCCTTTGACCTCACATCCTTTTGGTTGTGTTAGACTCCTATACCAATAGGTGTCATTTTTCATGATTGACTTGTTGAACTATGCAATATGTTCAAACATTTTTCTTGTGCAAAGGTGTTCCATATTCTTGAAAAGTCAAAAAATCAAAAAAAATTTTAAAAAAAATTAAAGAGGGTATGCCCTAAAAGAAAAATCAAAGGGTAAGAAAAATAAATTGGTCAAAAAAGTGAAAGAAATGAACCCCAAACAAAATTAGACCAAGGAAAGTGTGCAAATCCAAATGCCACTACTATTTCATTTTTTGTAAATAAGTAATTGTGTGCAAATTGTTAAACTTTTCCACAATTTATGAAGAGTCAAACTGTATAAACTTGACTCATTCATTTTTCAATTTCATGTTGTAGAATAGAGAATAAATATCTGACCAAACAGTTTAATCTTGGCAGATAAGTAGATAGGTAGAGTTAATAAAAGGTGCTCAACAGTTTAATCTGAGCCCTTGGATGTAATAAGTGTAGACTTAGGTAGATTTTCCATGTAAAAGAAAAGAATATTGATAAGGGTTTGCCAGTCTAAGTGCACCCTAATAAAGAAGAGAAAATGGTAGTGTAAAGTAGATAGGGTAGGTAGATGGTGTTGCAAATTTTCATGTGATGAGTGATGGTGCTAATGTGTTTAATCCTTTACTTTCATCACAAGTAATGAAGAAGAATATACATTGAAAAATTCACAGAAAGCAAAGTCAAAATCATTAACTTCCCGCATCACTTTTTCCCTAAGAGTTTTACTAATTTCCCCCAAAGTGCTAAGGAATTTGAAGAGTAAAGGGGCTCAAGGCATTTCCTTGACTTTTGGAGGGACCGGACCCTCGGCCTAATGATCAAAAAGACCTAAGTACTTGAAGTTATTTATCATTATAATCATTCCCTTTTAATCTTGAAAATCATGCAAATTTCCATAATAATCCCTCAAAATTACTTACTATTCTATGTTTAAGTGTTGAAGTTGAGATGATACAATTTACTTCATAAATCTTCACTTTCCTAGTTGTGTAAAGTATTTTGAGTTTCCCTTGTTTCATTTGTCATATTAACATTTAACTTTAAATATTAAATCCTTATACAAATTACCTTTCCCTATATATATAAATCCTTCTATGTAATATCCCCAAAACCCTCTTACTATAGATTTTTAGCCAAAGTATTTAAACCCATATAATAAAATAAAATTCCCATATTATAAACCCTTTGGCTAAAAACATATATTTATAAACTATTCCCGCCCCCTATGTTAATTAAATTGTTTTAATTTAATTACCATATAATAAAAATAAACGAGAAAAAGGGTTTTGAACATATATTTATATGTTTTAAACGAAAAAAACAAATAACCCATCCCTTTGCTTTTTTCCTTTCACCCAACGCCCTAACTAGAGTTAAATTTCTCAAGTTCCAAGTCTAAACTCTGGTTTAAAAACCAAATCCTCGATCGATTGCCCACATAATACAGGGATTAATTAATCACCCGGATTAATTAATAACCAACCTTTTCACCAATCAAAAGCCGCCCGGAATAATTAATTAAATGTTAATTATTTTGAAAACCCGTCGAGCTCGCACATTAACTCCCATGCCATCTCCCCGTCCCGTCGTCCGTTGGATCATTCCATCGAAAATCCACGGCGCACATCCTTTCCGATGGCCATCTCCCGTCCGAATATTAACATGTGAAATGCCGACGGTTTCCAAACAGTGCACCGGCTACGTGTCAATCGCTGAATGGATTCGCTGCCATTTCATCTAATACCGCCAACTCCCGAAAGCGGTGCGGAAATTACTGCTTACCGCCCCACCCCGGTGATGTGTCCTCCCGTACCCTGATGACGTCACTCCCAAAAATAATAATAAAAAAAAAGCCCGTTGACTTTGCAAATAAAACAAAATTCCGCGTATTTTCTATCATTTTGTCTGGTGAAAATGACTGCATCCTCCACTGAAAACTTTGAAAAATCCGTTGTTAAACTGCTGTCAACCAAAATTGTTGAACGCTATTGTTATACCAGTGCCCGAGCATTCATCCGCCATTAACCAGTGCCTGTAAATCTCGACATTTTCCATAAAACAGGTATTTATCCGATTTCTTGCTGGAACTCTTTGAAAAATCCGCATTCCAGTGTTAAATTCACACCATAGTCTGAAGAAAGGTTAATATTGGTATTTTTTAGTTCCTGCAATTAAAATCAAACTTCCAAAACTAAAATTGCGCCCGTTCCGTGGAAAACCCCCAAAATTTCTACTTTGAATACACAAGAACCAAAATGGAAGTTCCGGTAGCCCTGAGTGTAGCCCCATTAAACGCCCCTCACAGAGAATTGGAATACTTGCCACTAGTGGATAAATATTTTCAAATTAAAGACTTAGTTTTCAATGAAAATCCCCTTCGAAGTTATTGTCGCTGCAGAGATGATTATTCGAAAGGTTTGGATATCATTGGGTTTGGGAATCCAATTTTCCAAGATATCTCATCCCCTCAGTCTGTATTTTCCCAGAAATTATCCATTACTGTTATTCCAATTATGATCCAACTCAAAGAGCAATGTTATCCCCGGACCAGAGTATCATTTTCCCCATTACTCCTCAAGCTATCAATACAATGCTCCATTTTGAACCTGATCAAAATCTTACTCCCTTGTCCATGGAAGAACTACTTGAAAAGTCTACCCAATTGTCCCAAGAAAAATTGAAATGAATTTGTCAGACCTTTATGTTACCTGAACATCAACCTAAGGGCTCTCCTCCCTATGGTTTTGCATTTTTTACTGAATTAGGCAAGCTCATCCTGAATATGATATCCTTTGTACTGGGTTTTAATACTAGTGAGTATGTTGATGAATTAACCCTAGTATTATTATCCATATTCACTCCTGGACAACCTCCTGCTGCGAAATATGACTTAGCATCTTTCATTGCAAATAAAATCCATGACCAGTTCATGAGGTTAGATAATGAGAAAGTGTTTAAATATTCCTCAGTCATTTACCATCTCATCATCTATTATCAATCAGAGAAGTTCCCTTTTCCTGTTCAAAAGCTTGATGCCAAGGGAAACCCTAGGTCTGTTATATTTTGGTCTGCCATAACTCACAGTTCCTATAATTCTCCCTATTCTTATGCTGAGTTCATTGATATTTTCATACATCCTGCAACTACCTTGTTGACAGGAGTTGCTCCTCCAAGGCTTAGCAATGAGATTAAGAAAACTTTACAGCTTTCAAGGACATACAAAGTTGGAGACTGGTATTTGTACCAAAATTATTCAGAAATTAGAATATATGGATGTGAACTTTGTCCATTCAAGCTGCCTAAATATGTGCCTATGAGACTTTTGGCTTTAAAGTATTTCAGGAAAATGAATAATTCTGATGTTATTCATTTTTGTAACACTAAGAAGAAAGCTCAACTCAGAATCAAAAGTCAGTTAGGTCCCTTTATATGCAATTTTAGGGATGCTGAACAAGAAGCAGAAAATATATTGCAAAACCATTTCAAGTTACAAAAGAGTTTCCGTTGGATTCCCTATGATCCATTCAGTTTTATTTGTGACAAAAGAATGAAGAACAAATCAGCACCCTACTTTCACCACAGAATTCCAGAAATAGAATAGTATGCTAATCAAGATGAGTGGATGGAAGGAACATTAGTTGAACAGGATAGTGAAGAAGTCAATATGAACAAAATTATGAAAGATCTTGAGAAAAAGTTTGACCTAGAATATTTTGGGCAAGTGCAGGTACCTCATATTGGCACTTCTTCAGCAAAAAATCTTCAACAGGGATTACAGGAAAACATCCCATCAATTCCAGTTGAGTCTAAAGGCAAAGGGAAAGAACCATAAGTACAAATCATTGAAACTTTCATCATGACAGAGAAGCCTCAAACTTCCAAGGCACCAGATCAAACACAGGTTTCTCCTATTCAAGTTGATCATCCTGAAGTTTCAGAATTGCAGACTCCATCTAATATGGAAATAGGCAAGAAAAGACAGGTTACAAATCCCACTCCTCCCAAAGAATCTTCACAACAACATCAGGCTAAAAGGAAGAAACTGAATCCACTTCCAGAAGTGGAATCTATAGATGAAATCTTTGATGATGAAAGAGGGGATAGTCAGCTAACTGGTTCAGTTAGTGAAACACACACAGGTCATAAAGGAAAGGAATTACAAAGACATTTGAGCACTGAGGTGTCTTCCTTTAAACAACCAAAGACAGACGCGGGTGATATAAAGAAGACTTTCATTAATATAAAAGCAAGGGAATGACCCATTGAGGATGCAGGTATATGATCAGTATCTTAGAATGGCTCCACACAATCAAGAAATATTAATGTCAGCTTTTGACATTCAGCAAGGGAAAATGATGATGAGCTATTTCAAATCCAAAGTGTCAAAACCCAAGACAACATCTGATTACATTAGGACCAATTTTGAGGTCCTAGCAAAAGACATTCATCCATTAGACCAAATAGAATTACATAAACAAACTGGGGAAATGATATATTCTACCCTTACTGATAAAGCAATGACAGCCCATAGATTGCAAGATTCTTTAAATAATACAAATACCCAGTGGCAAATTGAGAAAGCTTCTTCTCAGGCAAAGGATAACAGAATAAAATCTCTGCAGGAAATAATCATCAGTTTGGGTCATAATCCCAAAGATATAAAAAGCATTGAGGCACTGATTAAAAAGAAGGATGATGATATTGATGCACTTAGAAAGCAATTGAAATTTCCAGCTTCAAGGCATCCCCAAACTCAAGAAGTTTTAAAGGAAAATTCACAAGAAGAAATGATGGAGTTGCTCCTAAAAATGACTAAGCAACTGAGTGAAACAGAAAAATAACTGGAGCAGGCATTGAAAGAAAAGCAATCTATCATGCAGACATCCACAACGGAGGTTACTACAGATACAACAGCAGCAGATCAACAAACAGATCCATCACAGGTGAATACTTCTAATTTAAGTTCTGATGAATTAGCAAAACAAATGGAAAGTTTAAAACTCAGAGTCACAGAACTTCAATCTACAAAATTACAGTTGGTGAATTTGGAACAAAAATATGATATGTCAAAAAAGACTGTTGCTGATAATACAAGGGAAATTAAAAGGCTAGAAAAATTGGTTAAGGCTTTAGAAAAAGATCTCTCATTAGAAAAGCCTTTAAGAGAAATAAATGAAATTCTTTGGAATAATATTATTGATTCAATAAAGAGTATTTGGTCCTTTGTTCAAATAATCTTTGAACAAAATGACTTGGTCAAAGTAGCTATGGAAGAAATTGACAAAACAAGAGAAGAATTAAGGGACAGACCTGAGCAAGCAAATCAACTTATACAATTTTTGAACACCCAGACCAAACAGCAGCTTGCGGAGCTTGGAATTGAGGACAGGACATGTACTATTTTAGAAATAAAAAGAGTTTTTACCAAGAGAACTCTTATGCAAAATCTAGAAAGAAAATGCTCAGATATTCAGGAAGAGATTAATGCCTTCAAAGAAAAGTTTCAGGTTTTATTGAACAGTGGGTTGCCCAGTCCTATGATTTCAGAAGACAAAATAATGGACTTGGGAACTTATGTTAACAGACTGGATATACATGCTCATAACACAACTGCTCACTCTATCAGTTCGTCAGAATCAACATTGCCAACAGGGAAGAATCTCTACGACAGGTTAAAGAATTTGTTTCATCTTGAGTATGAAATAAGGTATTTGTTCCCAAACCGGCCCACTTTCTTCAGATACACAGAGGCTGATGAAACATTAAGAAAACTCAAACGAACCATAATAGCAGAAGACAAATGGTGGGAAGACCTGTTAGAGATTTTGTAAAATTCATCTTTAGATAGAAAACTTTGCCTTTTTTTTATTATGAAAAGGATAAATAGATGAATAAAGGTTAAAGAGTATTAGCTTGGCAGTTGAAAGTGTATCAGTAGAAATGAAGAGTATCAGACAAGCAAGGCAGTTAAAAAATAATTATTCAAAAGGACATCATCGAGCCATATTGTAGGACCTGCCTCCAGCACATGCATAAAAGGAGGAAACAGCACACCAGCAGTTATCTTTTGTCCTATCTTCGAGACCATCTGTCTCCCTTTTTGTTGTAACTTATTCATTAGTCACCCTAGATTATTTCCTAGGTTAGTGTGAGATATTTTAAATCATTTTTTGTATAAATAAACCCTCGAATGAAGTATTGAGGGTGGATTCTGCTACTTTGTTGTGACATTGATGTTTTTGGAATAAAAGTGTTTTGGAGAAATTTATTTGTGGCTTGCTGGGTGACAATTTGAAGCTCAGGACTTTTTGCAGGATTCATGTGTCGGACTGCATTTCAATAAGTCTTTCTATATTATGTCTTAAGTTTTATATATGTTTATATTATCATCGTGTCCATTTCTGAATAATTGACATAAAAGAATAAATCAGAATTTACTTAATTGTACTCTGATTTCAATTGTGATTATTCTAAATGTTTTCCTCTAAATTAGTTGTAAGCAACGAATTCTTAATTGCTCTTGCTTCTCTAATTTAAGCATATTGATTACTATAGTAAAGAATTCTTCACTGCTCTTTATTTGTAATCATTCCATTTCTTTCTTTTGAACATGTTGAAAGATTCTTGAGTGCCTTTCATCCCTTCAAAACCCATTCCATCCACTTTAATTCCTAAAAATTGTTCTATGTTTGGCTATCTTGCCCTATAAAGCCATCTTGTGTGTAGAAGATTAATCCAGTAAAGCCATCCTTTGACTCCATAGCCCAATGGACTGAAAATATTCAACCTTGCCCTTAGTTGGCGAATTCCACCATTTTCAAACAAACTCTTGGATTTATAACTAGCCTAAAACTTTCTAAGAACAAAAATAAATTATAAAGAGAGAGCCCTCTCTGGATGCAGATTGGCTAGATTCTGCATCTGAAGGTTGGTTTGTGGTTACCTCGGGTATACTTTCCTTTTCTTACAACTTCAAGGAAAACCTGAGTGATAACAGGTTGCTCCATATATATCTCTTCCTCCAAATATCCATGGAGAAATGTTGTCTTTACATCTAAATGTTCAAGATGTAAATCTTTCGCTTCTACAAGACTTAAAATAGTTCTGATTGAAGTCATCTTAACAATAGGAGAAAATATTTCATCAAAATCAATACCTTTCTTCTGTGCAAACCCCTTCACCACAAGTCTAGCTTTGTACCTCTGTTTTCCTCCATCTTCTTCCTTCAGCCTATAAACCCATTTATTCTGCAATGTAGTTTTACCTTCAAGAAACCTGGCTAAGTCTCAATTTTGGTTATGCATTAGGGATTCCATCTCTTCTTCCATTTCTAGCTCCCACTTCTTCCTGCTTTCAACCTGCATTGCTTCTTCATAACATTCATGTTCACCAAAATCAGTCAACAATAAATAACATAATGAAGGAGAGTATTGTTCAGGGGGTCTACTTATCCTAGTAGATCTTATGACGCCACTTTCATGTGTTTGAGGTGCTTCTTGTTGTTGTGGTGGTTGTTGTTGTTGTGGATGTTGGTTATTATTATTTTAAAGAACCTTTAATTTTTCTATGATCTCATCAAGAACTGTGTATTCTTTGTTTTATTTTTCCTGTTTCTTTTCCTGTGACTTATTCTTATACAATACCTTTCTATTGAATATTAAATCTCTGCTCCTAATGATTTTGTTATTTTCATAATCATATAAGCGATAACCAAAATAATTAACACCATATCCAATAAAGGTAGATTTCTTTGATTTTTCCGCAATCTTTGTTCTATTTTCTTTATTAATATGGACAAAGGCTTCACATCCAAAAGGCTTTAAAAACGAGTAGTTTAAATTTTTACCTGTCCATGCTTCCTTTGGAATACCACCATCCAAGAAACTTGAAGGCCCTATGTTTATTAGATAAACATCAGTATCTACAACATCTTCCCAAAATTGTAAAGGCAATCCTGCATGCAATCTCATGCACCTTGTACGGTGCATGATTGTTCTGTTCATCCTTTTTGACACACCATTTTCTTTTGGTGTTCTTGGAACTGTCTTCTCTCTACTAATTCCTTGCTCTGAATAGTACCTATCAAACTCTTTGCTGCAATATTTACCTCCATTGTCTGATCTGAGACACTTCAACTTATTTCCTATCTCAATCTCAACCAAAGATTTCCATTTCTTGAAAGTATCAAATACATCAGATTTATTCTGAATACAATAAATTGAAGTTTTTCTAGTTGCATCATCAATAAAAGTAACATAATAACGAGAGCCACCAACAGATGATGCAGGCGAGGTCTACATACATGCATGCACAAGCTCTAAATTTTCACTCTTCTTTTCTTTCCCAACTGCGAGAAATCTGACTCTACATTTTCCCGCCATCTGATTCTGCAAAAATCCAAATCAACATTCTTCAAGGCAGGCAACAAATTTCCTAAGTGAAAAGTCTTCATCTCCTTCTCACTCATGTGTCTGAGACTATGATGCCATAATGCTGCATCTGCTCCTTTGGAAGTTAAAGCATTAACAAAGTTAGAAATACCATTGCATAAATATAATGTACCAGCCTTTTCACCTTTTGCTATTACCAGGGCTCCTTTGGTGACCTTCCCAGTTTTATCTATGAAAGTTGTCACACAACCTTCACCGCCTAACTACCATGTTGAAATCAGATTTTTCTTTAGATCTGGAACATGCCTTACCTCCTTTAAAAGCCATTGGTTTCCATTCTGTTGTTTTACAATAACCTTACCAATTCCAACAATTTTACAAGGCTTATCATCACCCAAATGGACTTGTCCAAAATCTCCTTGAACATAGTCAGGAAAATATTTCTTATTAGGTGTGGCATGGAATGAGGCCCCTGAATCTACAACCCAAGAAACAGAAAAATTTTCGAAAGAAATAATCAAAGCATCTTGTAACACATCACCTGTCACATTTTCTTCATGATTGTTTTCTTGTTGTGCGTCTCCTTCTTTTCCGTTCTGAGATCTATAGTATTTCTTTAGGTGTCCTTTATTTTCGCATTTCTAGCACACTATCCCCGATCTAGACTTGGATCTACCTTTCCTTGATTTAATATGATATCCAGAGCTCTTTCCTATTTCCATTCTTCTTCCTCTAGAATCTTCACTCAAAGCATTACCTGATGTCTCACCAGAGCTTTTCTGTCGCATTTCCTCGCTAAGGATAGCACCGACAACATCATCAAACTTTAAAGTACTAGATCCAGAGACAGAGTTACTAATGGCCATAAGTAAACCATTCCAGCTTTCTGGCAATGAGCACAAAAATAAAAGAGCCCTAACTTCATCATCAAAGTTTACCCCTACAAAAATTAACTGACTGGTAACTATATTAACATCATTTAAATGTTCTGCAACAGATCCACCTTCTGGCACCTTCATATTAAATAAATGTTTCATAAGAAATACCTTGTTTGAGGACGAGGGTTTTTCATATAGTTTCACCAATGCCTTAATCAAACCCTCTGTTTTTGTTTCCTTCGAAATATTTAAGGCTACCGACGCCACGAGGAACAACCATATTGTTTCGAGTGCCTTTCTATCGAGAATCTCCCATTCTGCGTCTGTCATAGTTGTCGTCTTCATTGTTTTTCCGCTCAATGGTAGGTACAAATCTTTCTGATACAGATAATCTTCCATCTACATCTTCCACAGCGGGAAGTTTTGGCCGTTAAATTTATCGACCCTAAATTTACCATCTTCCGCCATTTCTCCCACTCAAACCAATAACCCTTCTTTCCTGTGATTTTATCAGCCAAATAGACCTTCGACTCTGATACTAGTTGTTAGAAAATTATATATTACAGAGCAATGAAACACATAAAATATGTAGAAAACACAAGCACATAAAACACATAAAACCAGAGAGACACAGATATACATGGTTCACCCAGTTTGGGATACTTCCACCCCACACAGCCAATCCTTCCTTTCTATTATACATCAAAATGAAGAACACAACCTACATCAAATCTGTTGTAATATCCTCTGTTCTCTCTCACAGTCTCCCTATCTTTTTCTCACTCTGATAATACACGTACAATACACAGTCACAATACAATATCCTCATACATAGCGAGGGGTTTCCTTCTAGGGAAAAAAACCCTAAACTAAACATAACTTCTACTGTCAAATCATCCACCTAATGAACATCCCAGATTGACTAGAAATTACTATACTTTTACAAGGCAATTTCACATCTGTTTTTAGCTTCGGGGGCGCTGCCCCTGAAACCCCCCACTAGGGGGGGGCTCCATAAAGTCAGAGTCGCCCCCCCTGGACCCCATAGGTAGTGTTTAATTATGGGCGGCGTTGCAACCCCCATTAAGGTATAGGGGTTAAGCGTTGTGATACAAAATAAACAAGATAATCAGGCTCCACACCTAACAGACAGTGTATCTCAGCCCATGGTTGATTGTTCCCCGAATATATCTCAATAGATTCTTGGCACCAATCCAATGAATGTGATGAGGCTCAACCATATGTTGATTCAAATTGTTCACTGCAAAACATACGTTCATATGGGAGTTCACTAAGAATATCAGGGCTCCTATGATTTGTTGATACTTGGTGGGATTTCCCAGCAGCGCTTCCACACAACTTCTTAAAGTTGAGTTCCATCGGTGCCAACACAGACTTATAGTCCACCATACCAAATCTCTCCAGTAACTTCACGACATATTTTCCTTGAGAAATGAAAATATCGCCTAGCCTTTTCCAAACCTCCAAGCCTAGGAAATAGTGCATTAGTCCTAGGTATTTCATCTCAAAATAGGAAGCTAGATCCTAGGAAATAGTGCATTGGACCTAGGTATTTCATCTCAAATTAGGAAGATAGATCCCTCTTACATTGATGTATGAGAGGGTCAGCACCTGTTAGGAAGAGATCGTCCACATAGAGAACTATAATGAGTGGCCTTTCTCTATCAACCTTAAAATAAAGGTTTGGATCAACATTACTTCGAGTGAAGCCCAGCTTCATCAAGTAGTTATTTATCCTCTCATACCAAGCCCTGGGGGCTTGCTTCAACCCATAGAGGGCTTTCTTCAACCTGCATACATAGGTGTCTCTATCTTGGACTTCAAACCCTAGAGGTTGCTCCACATAAACCTCTTCCTTTATTGAACCATGCAGAAAGGCAATCTTAACATCCATCTAATGGAGACTCCATCCTTGCGTTGCAGCAAGGGCAATGATAGATCGGATGGTGGTATAGCGGGCGACAGGTGCAAATATATCATCATAATCTATGCCTTCTTTTTGAGAGAAGCCTCGGGCAACAAATCTTGCCTTATACTTTATAGCACTACCATCAGCTCCATGCTTGATCTTGAAGAGTCATTTCGAGGTGACAACAAATTTGTCCTCCAGTCTTGGGACCAATTCCCAAACATCATTCTTCATAATGGACTCATATTCTTCGTGTATAGCATCCTTCCAAACTTGATGCTTTACGGCTTCTTCAAATGATCCAGGCTCAGATTGTACAATTGTACTCATGGCTGCTAGATACCCTTGGTATCTATTCAGCTTCTTGCTTTCACGAAATGTCCCCCTTGGGGCAATATGTCTCTTGGCATCTTCTCGAGTGTCCCTGAGCCATGAGGGTCTTCTCTTATTTGGAGGAGGTGGATCAATAGGATCCATTGGTCCCTTCAACATCGGGCATAGGTTCATCCTTCGGCTCTTCCTGCTTCCCTGCTTCTTCTTCTTCTTTGTCTTCCTTTGAACTAGGAAGATTCCTAACTTTCTTGAGGGCAACTTCTTCATTGAAGGTGACATCGTGGCATATTTCCACTTCTCTTTGACCAGACACATAGATTCTATATGCCTTCAAAGTTTCACTGTAGCCCACAAACATTCCTTTCTTTCCAGAAGCATCCAGCTTGCTTCTCTTTTCTTTCAGCACATGAAAGTAAATAGGACTACCAAAAACTCTAAAATGAGAAACATGTCGGTTTATTGAATCGGGCTTCTTCGGGAGTCTTGGAGTCAGTCTTTGAATGCGAGGCATCTATTTTGAACATACACAACGGTAATTGCACCCAACTATAAAGTAGAAACTTCGGAAGACCTTGGTCATATAGTATGGCACGGGCAGCTTCCAAAATGGTCGTGTTCTTTCTTTCAGCAACACCATTTTTCTCAGGAGTATACATAGTTGTGGTCTCCCTCTTAATGCCAAATTCCCTGTAAAATTCATTGAATTCATTTGACTCATAATCTGTCCCATTATTGGTCCTAAAAATTTTGATTCTCTCCTCCGATTTTGATTTTCCACCAAGGCCTTGAAGGTACAAAACCATTTGAATGCTTCGTACTTATTCTTCAATAAATATATCTAGGTCTTGTGGGAGAAGTCATCTATAAAATTCATGTAATAGGAACATCCTCCCAAGTGTGTTACAAGTAGCATACCAGATAAATTGGAATGAATTAATTGCAAGATATCATATGTCTTTGTGACACTTGAGGGGAATGGTCCCCATGTATGCTTCCCTTTGGCACAACCCTGACATATACCTTCATGATCATCCTTAAACTCGGACATCCCTGTCACCACCTTCCTTGCTTCGAGAAGGGCATTGTAATGAAGGTGTGCAAACCTCTAGTGCCATAACTTGGTTAGAAGAGTTGTATCACATGACATAGCTCCCAACAGACTTCCTCCAACTCGGTAGAGTGTATCAAATTTAAAACCAATAGTAAGAGCTTCTTTGAAGTTCTTCTTCGAGATGCATACCTTTACATCAACGCATTCCACCTTGAATCCTTTGTCTTCGATTGCCAAAATATACACAAGGTTATTCTTCAAATTAGGCCCGTACAACACATCTTGTAAGCGGAGGACTTGACCTAGAGATAGATGAAGGGTCACAATCAATGTCCCTTTCACAAGATAGGTGGCATTATCTCCAAGGATAATTTCTAAATTAACATCATTCTCAATCAAATCAGAGAGGGCTTCACTATAACTAGTGAGGTGCCTTGAAGCACCACTATCAATCAACCAAACGTCTAGGGTGTCGGGAGGAGATGCAGCAGTGAGGGCAGATACAAGAATATATTCATTTTTATTATTATCAACAACATTAGACTCATCGTAATTGGAAATTATTGACCTCTTGACAGGCTTCCCATTTCTACTACGATTATAGGAAGCCTTCCTTTTTCCTTTGAACTTGTTGTTCCTTTGATTTCAATTCCCCCTAAAGTTGTTGTTGTCATCATCCTTGAGAGATTCCCTTCTATTGAGGCACTCTCTTGCATAGTGACCACTCCCTTCCTTCCATTGGGCCCCACTCTTGCATGGTTTTGATTTCTCGAGCCACCATGGTTTTTCTTCTTTACATAAGCGGCGAAGGCAATAGGGTCACCTTCGTTCCCATTACAAGGATGATCTCTCTCCATCATTCTTGTCTCCTCTTGAGTGCATCTAGTCAGAAATTCATCAAAATCAGGAATCAAATTATTATTAAGAATAGTAGTATTAAATACATACCAGTCTCGAGGAAGTCCTCCAAGAGAAATGAGGACGAGCTCTCAATCAGCTACTTCTTCTTCTATGGAAAGGAGATCATTCTTAATTTCTATGAGCCTCATAAAATATGATTGGAGTGCATTTGACGGAGGCTCATGAATCTTCCCCTGCACATAATCCATGACATATTGATCTTCTAATTCCAAATCTAAGTACATCTTCCATGCATGATAATCAGACTTGTCAGTCAACTTATCATCAGATTTGAAAACCCTTGTAGGTTAAGGAGGCCATTTGTTCTTGACAAGAATTCTTCTTCGGTGATTTATTTTTACACTATCTTGGGATTTGTCTTCACCTAAGATCTGATACCATGTTAAATTTAGATAACCATGGTATGTTTTATGCTTAAATAAGTTTACTTCAATCTTTCTTATAGGCCCAATTCAGATAGCAATCACATAATCATTGAAATTAAATGATGATTGAACATAATAATAGATTGACAGAAGAAAAGCCAATATAATAAATCAAAATTTACAATTATTCTTTTCCAGAAAATATAGAGAGAAATTTTTGTTGCAGGCAACGGGATGCCCTAGCCAACAAAGACTTTGGCTGGCCAAACAAGCTCTTCCAACCTCCTGGAGGTTCATTCAAACACATACAAGATCAGCCTTCCTTTAATGTCACACACACCTCACGAGACAACTCCCAAAACAATCAACGCAAGTCAACAAAAGGATTTTTGGCATCCATTTCCAGCATCATCCATATTTATGGCATCTAGATTTTAGACATACTTATTTTTGGCATCGAGATTTACAACAACCATTTCCGACATCCATATTTCTAGCATCCAGATTTATGGCATCCATTTTCGGTTTCATCCATATTTCTGGCATCGAGATTTCCAGCATACATATTTTCGGCATCGATATTTCCAGCATCCATTTCTGACAACCATATTTTAGACATCCAGATTTCCGGCATCCAGATTTTCGGGATCCATTTCCGTATGAGGGTGATGCGTGATTTTGTCTATACTCAATATGTTGTTGACATGTGTTTTTTTAAACTTAAAATAAATAAATATTTATTCAATAAAAAAATCTATTTTTTTAGAGTGTAGAACTTGAGAGGTTGGCACTTCAAAAAATTTAATCCCTCATCAATAGATAAATCTAGACTAGTTCCAATAAATTGAAAATAAATTTTTGAAATTTGTCGACATGATGGAATCCGATAAATGATATCTGCCCTATTTACCATTTGTATCGAGTTTATATTTCCCGTTTGTACCGAGTTGTATGGACACTGTGGTATGTTGGGCATGTCATGTGCCATATACTCAAGAATCCAAGAATTCTTTATAAGTTAGCATATTTCAATATAATTTCCAACATTACACCTTTTAATTCTCTATGCCTTTGTTGCAGCACTTGCACATTGAGCAGATATAATATCGACAGTTGTTATTAAGGAGAAGCAAAGTTTCTCTTGATGGCTTTATTTTGTAATTAATAACTATATACACATGCTCATTCTAGTCCAAGAAATATGGGACTAATTGGATCAAACCCTCTAACCTGACATTAGAGAAGGGAGGGATTAGTGGGTTGAACTCTTACGGGTTCAATTTGCTTGCCAATGTAAGTTAAGTAACCCCAAATTGAACAAAAATAAAATTGAGTATTCCAAACCTGATTATGAAGATGCAGGTGATTCCCAAATCTTATGTTGATTCAATTCTCTCTTCTGATGCAAATATATTGTCATGACTGGGGCATTCATTAAATTTATTTATCTTTAATTTTCTGAGTGTCCTATTCTTATTAATTTAATATTAGCTCTCTTATGTGGATTTTGGATATTTTAATATTGGTAAAAGCTTTAAGTAAACTGTGGTTTTAGAATTTTTTATTATAATTTTCATATTTCTAAGATATACTTACTTAGATTACGTGAAATTGGATCACTGTTTGATCCCTTTGTAAAAGTGATATATGTTAAATAATAATTATTTTAATATTTCTCTCGATTTAAGGCACTGGAATTTGAAATGTTTATTTTTTTGTTATCAAAACATAAAAACACCATTGTCTTGATCTGAAGTTTGACAAGAATTAGGAGTCACTAGTAGTGGAGAAAGTATTGTGTGTGGTATTTATAGGTCCACAACGACCATCCAAGGTATAATTTATAGCTTTTCACAAGATGGGCTCTTTTTTTATTTAGGTCATTCAAATTAAATTTCGTTTTCATTTATTTTGGAATTTGAAATGTTGGTTGTTTCTACAAGGAGCTGTATAATTTGAAGAAGCGAAGAGGAGAAACATAAGATGATAAAGAAGCATGCACGAAGCTTGTAGATGACAAGGCTTCAAAACCTCCTAGTCCTATAGAAGGCGTCCTAGATGAATGGGTAAGGATTTTGTTCTTTTGAGTATTATTTTCTTTCAAAGCTCTTCCACAGATTGAATGATGGTAATTTTTCAATGAGACTTTGTTGTGCTACTCATTCTCTGTAACATAGATTGTTTCTTAAAGTTGTTGTAACTGCTATTTATTCAAATTTTGTTAATAAATTCTTTCTGTGCTCTAGAAGGCACGAAGAGAGATATATATCACAAGACAAGTAGTTGAAGGAGAAGACTATGTGTGAATATATTAGATGTTTTTGAGGGGAACAATGTGTTTGTTTTGTTAGGAATCGGTTGGTGCTTATTTTCTTTGGAGGTTTAATAGCATACAGGGGAAAATGAATTTGGACATTGTAAAATTGATGCCACAATACAACATCATTTTTCTATCTGTCAGCATATGCAGTGTTGTTTGAGGAAAATATTTCATGTATATATAATTTTCCATTCCACAGTACCAAAAATTTCTCCACTATTGTTCTTTAGATTTTATAATTATAGAGGTATGCAATATGACTCCATCCAAGAACGTTAGGACTCCACATTCACATCCAGTAATTGTATCTTAGAGGAAGGAGATGGTCGTCAAATTGAGTTGATATCAACCTTGACAGTTTTGATCAGATGACAGAGCCTCTACGTAGGCTCACTATTTATTTCTGCATTTGTTTGACATGAAATTAATATATTCTTGATTTCTTCAAATTCAATTTAGTTTTTAAGACCATTTTATTTAAAGCCTATTTGGAAAAGATACGATATCTTTTCAATCTTTATTTTTTTGAGAAAATATCGTCATTTGATTTATAAGCTAATTTGGAATCGATGCTAGATGATGCATTTTTGTGTGTTTAATGGATAACTGCTTGCTTTTGTTTGAACTGTGGGAAGATTTTAATTGAATGGTATTTGATGTTTGGACCTATGTGAGTTTGTTTCTCTTAGCCTATATTTGATCTTTGGACCTCCGTGAGTTCGTTTCTATTATCAGGGAAATGAATTTTAGTCTACCCAACGGTTTCTATGCTCTTTATGGATCCACAATTCTACCAAATATGAGCTAAAATATTAATAAGTTTTTTCCAACTAAATTTTTTTAGATACACATATGTTAAAATTAAGGATACCGCAAACAAGGCCCTCAGACGAAGACGAAGATGAATCAAGGGTACCGACGAGTAAATGAGGGGATCCTTGTTTGTCCCATTCCATGAAATTAATTTCGAGTGACAATCAACCATCTTCAACATGCAAGCAGGTCCTGTAAAGTGAAATTGTGATGTTAGTTGAGGAAGTATTTCCGAATTTGAAAGTAGTGTCATGATCCATATCTAAACAATAAAAACATTGTAGTGCAATTTGTTTGACATAAAGTCAAAGGGTTCTACCACATTTGACAACCATTTTGGATTAAATACTAGATTGAAACTTGACCAGCGGAGACATGGGTTTAGCAATGCAAAATAAAGTCAGTAAAATCAGTGCCTTTGGAGGCAATCCTAGATCAAATGTGCGTGCCAATTGGTCAATTTGTATAATCTGTGCCAATTGGTCAATTGGTATAATCACGATGGGGAGGCAGTGCAATGGTGGATTATGTTTTGGAAAATTTCTTAGATTGATCACGAAACATAAATGTTATGAAACCAGCTCCAAAAATAGGAGAAAAGAGAGATCAACGCCTTAGAAATAAGCCACTTCGAGGGGGCAACCTCATTTACATTACATAAATGAACAATTATTGGATGATACAAATGAAAAAACCTCCTATATATAGGAGTCAAAGTCCACAATATAATCCTAGCCGACCTAACAATAATAATGTAAGGGCACAATAATAACACTATGGGGGTTATGGGGGTACAACAATAACAATAAGGGGGTTACACTAACAACAATAAGGGACTATACTAGTAATATAGCGACCTAACATGCTCCTGTCCTTCAAAAAAGTGTTTTCCTCAATGCTTGAGTAGCTCTGGGTGATTTTGTATAAAATTCTCATCTTCCCATGTAGAATCTTCCATGGGTAAGTTCTTCCATTTGATGAGATACTCTGAAATTGATCGATTTCATATTTGTCAAGTTCTTGTTTCCGTGACTGCTTCAACTTCCAATATGGTTTTTATTTCCTCATCAAGTTCTGGAAATATTGTTTGAACTTGAAGTCTGTTCCCTATAACCTCTTTTAAGCATGAAACATGGAAAAATGGATGCACTCGCGAAGAAGAAGGAAGCTCCAATTTGTATGCCATAGTACCAATCTTTTGCAAAACATTGCAAGGACCATAGTATTTTGGTGATAATTTATTATCCTTCTTAGATTGCTTGAGGGACAATTTTTTTTATGGTTGTAGCCGTAAAAATACCCAGTCTCCCACATCAAAACTTCTCTCGCTGCGATGTTGATCTACCTATTGGTTCATTTGATTTTGTGTCGAATTGAGGTTATCCTTTAAGAGTTGGAGAACTTGTTCTTGATGCTCGATGTGATCTTCCACTTCTTGCACCTTAGAATTTTCTCTTAAAGATGATGTGATGGACGGTGGATGATATCCATAAAGTGCCATAAATGGGGTTATTTTTGCTGCAGTATGGAAGGAAGTGTTATACCACCATTCAGCGAGAGGTAACCACTTAACCCATTGTGCTTTCTTATCGGATACAAATCAACGAAGATATCCTTCCAAAAATTTATTCACTATCTCTGTTTGACCATAGGATTGAGGATGATAAGATGAGATATGAGCTAGTTGAGTACCCAAACAAGAAAATAATTCTGTGCAAAAATTTCCTGTAAAAATGGGATCTCTGTCACTTACAATAATCTTCGGGTTTCCATGTAGCTTTTGAATTGTTTCCATAAATGCGGTAGCAACTGTACTTGCTTTAAATGGATGAGATAATGCAAAAAAGTGTGCATACTTGGTAAGTCTATCAACTACCACCATGATGACACTCTTTCCTTCAGAGTTAGGTAAACCTATGATAAAATCCATTGAAATATCCTCCCAACATTTACTTGGAATGGATAAAGGTTGTAGAAGTCCCGGGCTCTTAATTGTCTCAACTTTATTCTGCTGGCAAACCAAAAATTCTACCACAAAATTTTGAATATCAGATTTAAGGCCATCCTAAAAAAATTCTTTCTTCACCATGTGGTATGTTTTTAAAAATCATGAGTGTCCTCCTAAAGGAGAAGCGTGCAATTCCAAAAGAATCTTTTGTTTTAGTTGGGAATTCTTACAAAGATATAAGCGATCTTTGTACCATAAAGAATCATTTTTCCAACTAAATGTATCAGATGTACTGGGATCTTGTTGCAACTTTTGAATGATTGTTCACACTTCATCATTCTTCCATTCCTACTTGCTTTGGTTATCCAATTTGGTTGGATAATAGAAATGGAACGAAGAAATGATTCCACCTTCGCATTCTTTCTTGAGAGTGCATCTGCAACAACATTAAGCTTTCCTTTTTTGTAGATTATTTCAAAGTCATAACCCAACATCTTTGTAACCCATTTTTGCTGCTCTTTTGAAGATAGTCTTTGTTCCAAAAAGTGTTTAAGACTATCATGATAATTTTTTACCTTGAAGTGTCTTCCCATTAGGTAGGTTCTCCATTTCTTTAGTGCATGCAGTATTTCTAACATTTCCTTCTCATAAATAGGTTTCTGTAAATACTTTCCTTTGATTGGATGACTTTCAAAAGCAATGGGTCATCCTTCTTGCATTAAAACAACACCAATTCCATTTCCTGAGGCATCACATTCCACAATTAAGGTTTTTGTGAAGTCTGGCGTAGCTAAGACCGGTGCTAGCCTACATTGCCTCTTTAAGATGTTCAAAGGCCTTAGTTGCTTCAAGAGTCCATGAAAATGCATCTTCCTTAAATAATGTTGTTAGAGGTGTTGCTATTCTCCCATAATCCTTAACAAACTTGCGATAATACCATGTTAACCCGAGAAATCCTCGCAACTGATTTATGGTTGTGGGGACTTTCCATTCCTTAATGGCTTTAATTTTGTTAGGGTCTACCTTAACACCCTCGTGAGATACAATCTGACCCGTTCCACCTCTTGTACTCCAAAGAAACATTTGGATTTTTTTACATATAATTTTTTCTCCTCCAACAGTTTGAGCACCCTATGAACATGTTGAACATGATCCTTCCAAGACCTGTTGTAGATTAGTATATCATCAAAAAATACTAGCACAAAGTTTCTAAGGAAGGGTTTGAAAATGGAATTCATCAACCCTTGAAATGCAGAAGGTGCATTGGTAAGGCCAAAATGCATGACCAAAAATTCATAATGACCCTCATGAGTTTGAAATGTTGTTGTCGGAATATGTTCAGTCTCCATTCTAATTTGATGATATCCTAAACGAAGATCCAAATTGGTAAAATAAATTGCTCCATGTAATTCATCAATCACGGGAATGGGAAATTTATCTTTTATAGTGAGCTTATTGAGCTCCCTATAATCTGGACACATGCACCATGATCCATCCTTCTTGTGCACCAATACTGTTGGAGCAGTGAAAGAACTTTTACTAGGTTGAATTATACCAGCCTCTAACATTTCTGCAATCATATGTTCAATTTCGCTCTTTTGGACATAAGGATATCTGTAAGGCCTAATGTTTGGAGGAACACTTCCTGGAATCAGATGAATAGCATGATCATGATCACGAATAGGTGGGATTCCTTTGGGAGTTTCAAACACCTTGGAATGATTGTCCAATACTTTTTGGAGATTTGGAGAAATATATGATTTTGATGTTGGAACTTCTAGTGAGCATAATTGTGCAATTGTGCCTCGTTGTTCTGTCTTCAGAAGATTTTTCATGACATTAGAGCTTATTATATTTCACGACTTCCCTGTGATAGCCCGTAATTTGACTTCATTTCCTTCTGGAAAAAAATTCAAGAAAATTTATTGAAAATTAAAAGCTACTATCCCCAAAGATTGTAGTCGTTGTACTCCTAGTACAACATCAACACCTCCCATTGGAATGGAAAGCATTGGACTATTCAATACATATTCCCCCATGGTTAGGTTGATATTATGGCATTTTCCAGAGCAATTTATAGTTCCTCCATTTGCAACTATCACTTGACATTCTGGTGTTGGGTATAGGAAACAATTCAATTCCTTGGCTACCTTACAATGAATAAAATTATGGGTACTACCTAAATAAATCAACACTATTGCCTTTTTCTTCTTGATATGTCCTTCTATCTTGAGAGTTTGAGGAGTGGTAATTCCTACCAATGCATTTTTTTTTTCCGAATTGAACTATTTCTATTAAGTAAAATATAGTACAAACAAGAGAGACAAGACATCGGTCGACCGGAAATGATAAAACTATCAACCTCGGTCCCGGAGATGGATTGATCCAAGCAAGGAGCTACAGTAAATGACTAGAATGCGAGAAGGACTGACTTCTACCCAACATGGGCAGTGGTCTCCACACGAAGTTTTTTCCCTTTTTTTTTATTGACTTTTACCCAGCCATCCTGCGGATTATGAGTTAAAACAACTTGAAGACTGGAGTCCTCCAACTGGGGAGTCTCCTTATCTGATTCTGAGGAGGAGGTCTCATGAGCCCGTTTCTGGGTGATATCTGTTACAGGAGGACACGCAGGTGCAACAAAAGACAGGCTTGTCGACGGAGGCGGATGATCAGGTTCAACATCGCTCTCTTCGTCTTCCAAACTTGAGGAGTCCGAGCTTACGGCTGGCGACGGAGAGCAAGGAGTCCATCTCTTGGGTTTGGTCTTAGAGATGTTATCTTTTTTCGTTTTTGCAGGGAGAGATGGGCAGGAATTTTGCAGATGCCCTGTTTGGTGACAGTGGCGGCAACGAAAAGCTATATTCTCGTAATCCAGGCTTTGATTCCAGTCAAAGTCATTGATATTGAGATTGATTTGATCTAGTAGTCCCTTGCTCAAATCAAGTTCCACACATATTCTGGCATATGTGTAAAGCCCTTGATTTTCCCGCCAGTAATCCCCCATTAAGAAGCAGACCAAGGTGTTGCTTATGCCCTTGTAGACTGCAATATGCCAAAGATGGGCTAGTAAGTTTGGTAGCTGGATCCAAACAGGCGTCCTGGTGATAACTGCAGTTGCTGGGTCAAAATCTGGGAACCATGGAGTTAAGAAAAGCCCAGCAGTTCCCATAAACCAGGGGCCTTCATCTAAGGCCTGATGGCAATGCTTAACCTTGTCAAAAAAAACTATGAAATATCCTTTTGAACAAAAGCTGACCTTGCATTGGTGAGTCCAGTTAGCATGGATCCAGTCATAGAGTTCCTTAGATCGCGGCCAGAGCCCATTGAACCTGCAGATGATAGCCCTTTCGGAAAATTTTTGAAGATCATTAGCTAGTCCAAGATGGGAAATCTCAACAGAAGGAACCTCCTATAGCTTGTCAACCAGAAAAGGCTTGGGTTTAGGGGCCTCGGAGGGTTTGGGAACCTCAGAGCGAACTGCATCTTTGAAGGAGGAGGGAGGAGCAGAAGATGACTGCCCAGCAGCGCCTCCTCGCAAACGAAGGGAAAAAACCAAAGAATCATTTCTGTTTATGTTGTAAGCAGAGAGAGGAAGAAGATCTTCGAGTTGTTTACCTCGAAAAAGAAGTCTCTGGAGGGCAGAGGGTATCCCGATCCGGCGTTCCAGATTTTTCTTGAGATTCTGCACCAAGTCTGAGGAGCAAACCCATTGCAGAATGGTTTTTCCTGAAAGTTGTGAGATTTGAATCTGAAAGGATGTAGAGAAATTTTTGAGCTTCCTCTGGTCCGACCCAATGCTAGATTCTTTTGTGTCTTCGAGAGCCGGACAACCTGGTAGTGGTCGAGGAGGCAAATTCTCTCTTGAAAGGAGATTGCCTCTCCCGCCCAGAACTGTTGCTGAGGGCACGGGGGCAGAACTGTAGATGGGACACTGGAACATCTGCTGCAGATAAACCCCTGCATGGCTGCCTAAATATTGTGCTTCCAGAGGGGCCGTCGCCGCAAACGTGCCCAGAGTCTCTGGCGCGAGAGAGAAGACCAGGCTGCGGTTGTGAAGGGTTTCAGGCACTTGGCCAGGGCCATCAACACGCCAGTTAAATTTCCTGCCGTTGATCTGAATCGTAGGTATCAAAGCAACAGGGAGGGGGCATTGTGTGGCTCGAGGAACTGATGCAGGATCGAATGCCGCAAGGGGAAGAGGATTCTGATCCACAGTCTTAGCCGGTGCGGAAGCACCATAGGAGAGAGTGGCTGTCTGCGAGGAGAAGGAGAAAACCCTAGACTCCATTCTTCCGCCCTTTTACACAAAATGATCACCAACTAACTTGAAATAATCCCAATTCCTACCAATGCATTACACAATATGGTCAGACTCATTTCTTCTTCTTCTAGGGTTGGTTCCTGGTGTATATCCTCTTCTTTTGAAGTTTGTTCTTCATTTTCTTCCTCCTCTTCATAATCTATGTAAAATAATTTCTTCTCAGCACACTTATGACCATTAGTGTATTTTCTATCACAAATGTAGCAAATCCCTTTTGCTCTTTTTTCTTCCAATTGTTGTAGTGTCAACCTTGTAGGTTGTGGAAATCTAGGGGTAGCAACACTTCCATGTTTATAGATGTGAGTGGTAGGCTTCCTTATCACCATAATTTTACATTCAATTTTTCTTGCCAACCTGAATGCCTTCTCCAATGAATTAGGTTCCCAAAGGCAAACCTCATGTTGGATGTTATCCTTTAAAGTCCCTATGAATACATCAAACATGTGTTCCTCTGGAATATCAGTTACCTTTATATTAAATTTTTGGAAGTCCTCAATGTGCTCCACCACTGAACCCTTTTGTTTTAGATTTATCAATTGGCTAAAGAAGGTGTTGCTCTTTGTATCCTCATAATGTGCTATTATTTCCTCCGTAAAAATTGACCAAGTGAAAAAAAAAATTATGGGAGAAAAGCCATCGATACCATACAAATGTATTTTGTTCTAAATGTAAAGTTGCAATGCATACCTTTTGTGTGTTTTTCACATTATTGAGATCAAAATATTTCTCCATCTGTAGTATCCATGTTACAAGATCCTTGCCATCAAACTTCCTCATATCCATCTTTAGAATATTGTGGTTCTTCCATCCAACAATAGAGCTTATGAGATCACGATTACCATTTATTTTGTTCTCATCATGAGTTTCCTCTACTATATTTTGGCCATTAGGAAACATTTCTTGTATCAACTTTGTCAAAGCTTCCATGTATAATTTTATATCCTTCTTCATTGTTTCCATGTCATATTTCATGTCATCCATCTTAGCTTCCATGCCAACTTCCATGCCATGCATATTAGCTTCCATTCCATTCTTCAAACCATCCATCTTGGCTTCCACGCCTTTCTTCAAAACTTCCATTTCATTTTTTGTTGCTCTTTGCAAGAGCGAAATTTGGTGCACTTGCTCTTGTAAGTTTGATATGTCATGTTGAACTTCTTCATCTTCATGAGTCATAGTAGAGCCTTCTGAAGGATTAATGGGTGTTGAATTCTTTTTAGGGGCATTTTAGAACCTGATGCTGATATCTATTCTACAATATTCTCTTGGAATCAATTCAAACTGATTTTTCAAACAAGACTTATGCAATTCAAAAAACAATACACACATTTTTCTTGTTTTTGAGGAGCTCGATATTGAAACTAAATTATCTCTGTGATTTCAGATCTTCAATATCTGAAATTCGATCATGTAGTAGCCCTCTAAATCATCTTTTGAATGCCACAAGTCTGACCTAATTTGGATTCTTCAAGGCAAAGCTATGCCCAATCTCCCACAATGACCTAATTATGGACCGTTTCAGTATAGTGAACTTGTACGACGTGCCACATGTCATTGTTTTCTCCTTCAGCTTTGAAATTGATACACAGGAAAATACAATCTGTTTACTCGCAAACACTTTTTATAAAATTCCAATCCAATGCTCAGAGAGAGAGTTATGACGATTTTCCCATGGTCACCACTTTGAGATGAAATTCAGGAGCCTGAAAAAACCCTAGCTTCCATAGATCGTATCTCCGAAAATATTGCGAACCGAGATCTAAAATTTTTACACAAAGTTCCTCAAGATTTCAGCTTCGCGTGATAAAAAATTAGCTTCTAAACCTTTGTAGAAAAAAGGTTATAGCGAAAATTCCAAGATGACCTGTTTGGAGCAGTAAAACCCTAGAATCCAAAGCTCTGATACCAAATGTTATGACACCAGCTCCAAAAATAGAAGAAAAGAGAGATCGACACCTTAGAAATAAGCCACTTTGATGGGGAAACCTCCTTTACATTACATAAATGAACAATTCTTAGATGATACAAATGACAAAATATCCTTCTATATATAGGAGTCCATGGGGTCACAATATAATCCTAGCCGACCTAACAATAATAATGTAAGGACATAATAATAAAAATATTGGGGTTATAGAGGTACAAAAATAAAAATAAGGGGGCTACACTAACAACAATAAGGGACTACACTAGTAATATAGGGACCTAACAGTCCCATTCCAGGAAATTAATTTCGAGTGGCAATCAACCATCTTCAACATGCAAGCAGGTCCTATAAAGTGAAATTGTGATGTTAGTTGAGGAAGTATTTCCAAATTTCAAAGCAGTGTCATGCACCATATCTAAACAACAAAAATATTGTAGTGCAATTTGTTTGACAGAAATTCAAAGGGTTCTACCCAATTTGACAACCATTTTGGATTAAATTTTAGATTGAAACTTAACCAATGGAGACATGTGTCTAGCAATGCAAAGTAAAGTCAGTAAAATCAGTGCCTTTGGAGGCAATCCTAGATCACGTGTGGGTGCCAATTATTAAATTTGTATATTTTATGCAAATTGGTCAATTTATATAATCTAGACAGCCAGGCAATGCAATGGTGGATTATGTTTTGGAAAATTTATTAGATTTATCACGAAACAAAAATCATACTTATGTTTTGGAAAATTTCTTAGATTTATCATGAAACAAAAATCATACTTATTGCGTAGGAAAAGGGAAAATATGGGAAAGTGATTAAATATTTTTGCTCGAGTTGTGATGATTATCTATACATTTGGGGGGTTTCCAAAAATCAATGTCCAACCATGTCAACCAACTTTATTACATACCAGCTTACAAGAATTTTCCAATTACTAACCACCTATCAGAATGTGTGGGAATGTGCTACGTGGTCATCATAATTATGCGTATGAAAAATATAAAATCTAAGCTTATGACGAATATCTACGTGGTCATCATAATTATAGGTATGAAAAATATAAAATCTAAGCTTATGACGAATATAAAATCTAAAGATTGCACCAACAAACCCAAATCTTGGAATTTGTTGCCAATTCATCATGTGTGGGTACCATTTGGTCAATTGGTATAATCTAGATAGGGAGGTAGTTCAATGATGGATTTTGTTTTGGAAAATTTCTTAGATTTATCACGAAACAAAATTCATACTTATTGGGTAGGAAAAGGGAAAATATGGGAAAGTGATTAAATATTTTTGCTCGAGTTGTGATGATTATCTATACTTATAAGAAGGTGTGGGAATGTGTTATGTGGTCATCATAATTATACATATGAAAAATATAAAATCTAAGCTTATGATGCAGATAAAATCTAAAGATTGCACCAACAAACCAAAATCTTGGAACTTGCTGCCAATTCATCATTATGATAACATGACAGAAATATAAAATGGAAGATTCCACCCAACAATATTCAATTAATCATACTAATCAAAAAAAAAAACCTTCCCCTTTATGAGTTCTATGGATTTATTCTTATATACACCACGAAACTTGCATTATCTCATTTACGAGTTCTATGGCTTTATTTTTCTATACACCACCAAAAATGCATTCTTGTCTCATTTTTTAGATCTATGGATTTATTTTTATATACACCACCAAAAATGCATTATCGTCATGCAAAAATGAAACCTATACAAACCTTAGAAGTACTCACATCTCAAAAAGGTACAAAATAGAGATGATTAAAAATATTTTAAATAGAGTTGATTATTTTTTTATTTTTTTATTGGGAATGATATCAGGGATAAAAAGTGTGGGATTAAGTTATACTGAAATCATTGACTCCTTGGCCTGGTTCAAAGTGTCCCTATACTTAAGGTTTGCATCGATAAAATTCATATTTTGCATTTTTATTGGTTGATCTTACATTACACATATCCAAGTTTGCATCGGTAAAGTCATCTTTTGCATTTACATGGATTGATATTACATTACACATATCTAGGTTTGCATCGAGAAAAGTCATCTTTTGCATTTGCATTGGTTGATCTTACATTACACATATCTAAGGGAAGATAACTTGAGATGAATTCTATGTAATTTTTTGGTGACTTATTGGACATGTTTCCTCAATGTATCTTAAGATGAATAACATTACCATAATTGTCATGACACCATAGCCAAAAGTTAAGGTAATTGTCATCTTTTGTATTTTCCATGAATAACATTAGCTTATATGATTATGCTTCTCTTGGGCCAAAAATGATAAATATCAATGCTAACTGTCACAACAGAGTTGATATTTTCCATGAATAACATTAGCCTACATGATTATGCCTCTCTTGGGCCAAAATTGCTAACTATCACAACATAGTTCATGAAAATTGAAAATTAGTCATTATTCCTAAACCCAGCAATAAGAATTTTGACTTTATGTTGATTATGTAAATTTAATAAATAAATAAATAAAAACTAAAAGGTAGAAGTTAACGGCATATCCATTTTCTAGATATGTGAACCTGTTTTAGAGAGAAACACTTGAAAAAAAGTATGCACAGAAAGAGATGTAATCCTCTTCAAAATGGATCTATATTGGTTTTATATATACATATAGCATGTGTAACTTCTCATTTTTAAAAGTGTATTTTTTAATGCATAAATGGATACACTACCTTGAATGTTTACTTGTACACTTGGATTGTGTAAACTACCCCACATAAATTTGCAATTCCAACAAATATTTTCTATACAAAATTTAAATTTAAATTTAAAACTGGAATTAATGGCTCCAGGAAAATGGCTCTGAATTAATTTAAAATGTTATTCTAAAACAAACTCTCTTCTTTATGTTGATTGCAGGTGAAATTATATTTCAGTATTATTTTGTGCGACATTTCCCACATTTCCCACATTTCCCCCCCTCCATCCTTCGCCCTTTAGGTTGTTATCTTTTCTTTGCTGCAACATTTTTGAAGTAACATCATAGGCATTATCTATTATTTAGGTGTGTTAGTATCAGTCTAGTCATACTGCCATCAGTGATCAAAGTTACTCTTTGCATTTTCATATTAGGTGTCTCATACCGAATAAATTTCACCATTCCGCTAGGTCATGAATTCATTGATGGTAGTAATTTTTATCAGTTGTCCCTCATGAGGTACTTGCTGATTTTCCTTTCTATGGTCTTTATTCATTAGTCTTTTTTATTCTAAAAATCATATCAGTAGGTCATAGGATGGGTCTCATTAGTTTCTAGGGTCTCACCATGGTCAAATTAATGAGTCAAATGTCAATAATATCAGCAAGGTCATGAGGAAGTCAATAAAATCAGAAGTCACAACACCTGAAAGATCAAAAAGATATTTTATTCAGCTTGATGTAATTTTCACCTCAAGACCATATTTTGAGGTGAAAACATGATATTTTGCCTTTATTATGATTCATTATGTAATTTTATATCATCATATGTAATAAGTCACAATTCAGAAACTGTTATTTCCACAAAGTGATGTCCTTGCCTTTAGAGAAGTTTTTCGTAGCATGTTCAGTGCCAAATCATCCTCCAAGCAGATCCATCAGAAAGAGCTCGGAAAGAGCTTTCCAATGGTATACTACACTCTCAAAACTGACTTCTGGATTGAAATTTATGCTTAAGTGAAGTAAAAGCCCTTATATCCTCATATACCCCCTATTTCCCATTTTTTCCCTTTAAACTTTATATTATTAAAGTTTTATATTTCTTTAATTAAATCCCTTTTCCCCCTTTCCGATTATAAAATCGCATTATAAATCTTTAAATACAAATGCGATTATGCCAAACCACTTCCCCACCAGGCTTTATAATAAAACTTTATAATAAAGTTTTAAGTTATAAACCCCCCGCTTCCCATCGCAATCGCAAACCTTTCCCCCCGATCACATCGCAAAGTTTATTTGAATGCTTCGATCCGCCAATCACACCATCCTCCGATCCGCTGATCGCACCATCCTCCGATCCCCCAATCGCACCATCCTTTGATCCGCTGATCGCACCATCCTCTGATCTGATCAATCGCAAGTCCCTCCCTCCTATTACCCGATCCTCTCCTCCGATCGCAACAACCCCCGATTGATCTCCCCACCGTCGATTTTCCCCGTCGATCGGACGGCCCATAGCTAATCGGGCCATCGCAATCGACATTCCCATATATGTTACACTCTTCTCCCCTCCGATTTCTGATTGCAATTAATCCCCGGGCCCACCATACGGTACTTCCACCCATTTATAATGTGAAGGGTCTTTCCCTTTGTAAACTCGAAATTTGTTATATTTCATTTTTTGCAAAGGTTTTTCCCATTTCCCTTCCCAAATCGCATCAGCCCAATTTTGTTATGCGATGCGCCCCTCCACGATCTTCTGATTGCGATTATGTGGGTCCCACCATTTAAAACCCTCTGCCATTCATTAAAAAACCCCTTTCTCCTTTGTAAAGGTGAAAATTTCATCTTTTTTTTTTATTACAAAGGCCTTCCTCCCCATCGCATCGCAATATTTGTAATATGTTACTCCCCTCTCCCGATTCCGATTCCGATTGCAATGGCACCGCCAATTGTTATATTACAACTGTTTTATTCATATGATATCCTTCCGCCCAGCAAACTCCGATTGCGATTGTAATGCGGGTCTCGCCTCCTCTCCCTTCCTTCCTATTCATTATTTTCCCTTCACTAAAGGCAAAGTTTCATTTCAAAGGCATGTTATTTAAAAAAATAGTTTTCTTCAGAATTAGAAATAGTGGAAAGAAAGGAAACAGTCAAAGGGCTGAGAGCTTATTTAAAACAAAGATTGTTAAAGCAAGCAGCAAAATAGGAAATATGTTCATCGAATTACCTATTTTCTTTCATACAGCCTAACATCAAAATCTCCAAGTAGTCAAATGCAATGGTGTCCCTTATTCTTAGGGGCAGATTGTTGTATTTCTTTCTATGATTGTATTTTAGTTCTTCAGCTGTTAGAACAACTCGCTTTTCTGTGGATCTATGTTCCCACATTTCAGTGTATTTATTGTAATTATAAATTATTTGTAAGAGAATAGTCTGTAACTCAGAAAGTAGGGGAATAGTGTGGAAGAACATCTCTGCGCTACATTGTATAGTTTGACAGGAATTAATAAGAGACGCAGCTATGATTTGTGGGATCCATGTGGTATGAGAGTTAGAATTTGTTTTTCTTATTTGTTTCATATGTGAATTGTTATGTGTTCCATTCATCCATAAACATTTAATTTTGAATGCTTTCAAGACAGAAAGGTAGAATCCATTTTATATGCTCTGCCTTAGGAAATCATTCATACTCTGTATTTTTCTTCTGTTTGAAAAGGATCCATTTATTGTGCCCTTTTCAGCTCCTCACCAGTCTGTCATCCCATCCTCATTAAATTTTAATTGCTAAGTTTCCTACCTATCTTGCCCCATGAAATACACGGTGTTCTGATTTAATTCCCGGTTTCAACTGTCCCTTTTATCCCACACATCCCTGAAATTCATTCATTCATTTTATTAAAACCTTTTTCCCATCATTTTATCTAGCCTAATATCAGTCCATTTATTTTGTTCCATTGAATATTCCTTTACGGAGAGAGCCCTCTCCTGTCCTTGTAGGGCTAGCGACAAGGCTTAGCGTGGTTTAGTTGTTACTCTTTTTTTCCTTTTCAGCCTAGGATCCAATTCGGGTGCTAACATCTCTAGTGACCATACTGGGGAATACAAATATCATATCTAAATCCCCGGTAAAGAATGACAAAGTATATTTGATTGATGATGGTGGACAAACAATCAGATGCATATAAAAGCTGAATATTTCACCTGACGACTCCAACTCAATGTAAAAACTCCACTGGAGGACCGACTCTTTCCGTGGGAAAATGGAGGGACCTTACACAAAGTTCAGGTATCCAAAGTGGAATGGTATTCAGGATCTAATCTGCTTTCTGGTAAATTACTTCTTTGCTTTTCCTGAAGCTATCCTAAAAGTTTTTCAGAATTTGTTGTATGATAAAGGTGATCAAAATCTTCACTCAACCTGTTCAAAAAGTGTAAATATTGAGTTTTCCTTTGATCTTGGCCTCCATCCTTTTCCCAAATATTATGATGACCATCTTCGAAATGATCAGCCTAAAGAGACCAAAACTGATCCCTTAGCTCCTGTATATACTCCTAGACCTTCTATAGTCTCGGATAGGTATAAACCTCTTGTTTTACCTTCTGTACTCCATGCTTTCCCTGCAAATTATTACCTATATTTTCCGAGATTTGATGGCGAATGTAACAATGTCAACGCTGAGCAACATGTGCAGAATGTTGAGACTTTCCTAGACCTTGTTGAGGTTGATGAAGAAGATGTTAGTATTAGGATTTTTGCTCTTTCTTTGCAAGGAAAATTCAAGAGTTGGTTCAAAACTCTGCCTGATGCGAGCATCTCAGAATTCCAATAGTTCGTAAAAGTCTTCCTCGATAGATGGGTGGTCAGACAGAACCCTTTCCTTATTTTAGACGAGTATGCCCAACAAAAAAGACAGTTAGGGGAGACAGTACATCAGTTTTCCGCCAGATTCAATCGAGTCTATTATTCGATGCCTGTCAATATAAGACCCCCTCCTGGCTCGGCTCTCTTACATTACCCGGGCGCTTTTGATCCAGAAATGGAGTTTCAACTGAGAGAAAGTAACTTAGCAACACTTGAAGAGATACAGAACAATGCAGTAGATGTAGAAGCTAATCTGTTGATCAGAAGAGAAAAGATAAAGGAAGAAGAAAAGAAGAATGTTTCAGAGCACCTGACACCTTCAGAGGTAAAGCTCGACCTTTTGGTAAACGCAGTGGAAAAGATGGTGCAGAAAGTCACTGCCAGGAATGAAATGGAGGTTCAAGAAAAAGTGGCTGATCCAAAACATTTTCTTTCTTATCCTAGTTATCATCCATCTAACAATGATTATGTTATAGAACATCTCGGAGATGAGAAATCTATTTATATGACTTGTATGCTTGATGATATGTTTTATGTTGATGATTTGCCAAAATTCAATCAATACGATGATGATGATTTTTTCAAAACACGAGCTAGTCTTGCAGCACAATCAACTGTTGATTTGTGGGAGGAAATTCTGTTTCAACAACTTGAAAACAGTAATCATCTGATGCATATCATCCAGGACAGTGATGAGGAAAGTCTGGAAAATTGGGGAGTAAGTGAAAGATCTTTGCCTCTTTGTTTCGCTTCAATTCAGTTCATCAAAGATAACTTTCATGCAGTTAGAAATCAACAATCTCTCAGTTTTAATGTTGAGGTTGAGACAGATAGTGAAATTCTTGAGCAAGTTGTTTATGAGAAATCTTCCCCTGAAACGACTGATGAAATCATCTGCGATATAAAACCCTCCCCAACTCCAGATTTTCAGCCACCAAACACAATTGAAGGTCAGATTATAGATGAAGGCTTGGAAGCTGAAACATATGATCTAATGATGCAAGAGGATTCTGTACCCTTATGTTTCGAAGCATTTCAGTTTATAAAGAAGAATTTTCGTAATATCTCTAAAAGAAAAGTTGAGCAGTCTGTAGAGTGTCATGCAGATACGTCGCAACAGTCTTTTCAAGTTTTCTATGATCCTATTGCTCATGTGTTGGATGATGTTTGCTATAAAAGTCCTTCTCCATTGGCTAACCATGTGCCATAAAAGAATGTTGACAATAATTTTATTCGAAAGTCGACTTCATTGTCTTGTTCATCAGATGTTTCATTACAAAGCCCATATCAAGATTTCCAGTCATATAAGGAGACTAATGAAGAAGATTTTTGTTTTTTTCCTAATCATCAAGAGGGATTGGTTATTCACGAAGTTCAGGATCCTTTTGACAGCCTGTTGTAGTCATCAGAAAGAGACAGCTCAGAGGTTAGGAAAATTCTAAGATCAAGGTATGGAGATTACCTGGACCAGAGCAGTGATGTATTAAGGGAAATCAATAACTATTCTTATGAAGATCCTTTCGCAGTATTCTTGAGTTCATCCGGTCAACTTAGACTTTGCAAATTTATCAAAATTCAACCTGATTCTAAGCTTCCATGGGAGTTGCCTTTTAGCTCTTCTCTCTACTTGCTCATTAGAAAGCACTTGGGGAGAATTCAAATAGCAACCAAGATGCTTACATGGTTGCATTGGTTGTTCCATTTCACTTGATCAGGTGGTGAATGCAACAATTAGAGTAGGTTTTGATGAATAAGCTCAATTATGAGCATCTTTCCAGTTTTTCAATTTTGTTTGTCATGTCTTAAGTCAGTTTGGTTTTATTATGGTTTTTCAGTCTTAGCCTTCAGTCAGAGTCAGTATGCATTGTATCTTGTTTCAGTATTTTCGACTCCATGCCCAATGGATAAGGCTACTTGGTCTACGGTGTTCTTGGCACCTCCAAGGAGCTACCATCCCCATTGGAGCCAATGTTAGTGTCAGTCTAGTATCGGTGATCAAAGTTGCTCTTTGCATTTGCATATTAGGTGTCTCATACCGAATAAATTTCACCATTCCGCTAGGTCATGGATTCATTGATGGTAGTAATTTTTATCAGTTGTCCCTCATGAGGTACTTGCTGATTTTCCTTTCTATGGTCTTTAATCGTTAGTCACTTTTATTCTCAAAATCATATCAGTAGGTCATAGGATGGGTCATATTAGTTTCTAGGGTCTCACCATGGTCAAATTAATGAGTCAAATGTCAATAAGATCAGCAAGGTCATGAGGAAGTCAATAAAATCAGAAGTCACAACACCTGAAAGATCAAAAAGATATTTTATTCAACTTGATGTAATTTTCACCTCAAGACCATGTTTTGAGGTGAAAACATGATATTTTGCCTTTATTATTATTCATTATGTAATTTTATATCATCATATGTAATAAGTCACAATGCAGAAACTGCTATCTCCACAAAGTAATGTCCTTGCCTTCAGAGAAGTTTTCTGCAGCATGTTCAGTGCCAAATCATCCTCCAAGAAAATCCATCAGAAAGAGCCCAGAAAGAGCTTTCCAACGGTATACTACACTCTCAAAACTGACCTCTGGATTGAAATTTATGCTTAAGTGAAGTAAAAGCCCTTATATCCTCATATACCCTCTATTTCCCATTTTTTCCCTTTAAACTTTATATTATTAAAGTTTTATATTTCTTTAATTAAATCCCTTTTCCTCCTTTCCGATTATAAAATCACATTATAAATATTTAAATACAAATGCGATTATGCCAAACCACTTCCCCACCATGTTTTATAATAAAGTTTTATGTTATAAACCCCCTGCTTCCCATCACAATCACAAACCTTTCCCCCTGATCGCATCGCAAAGTTTATTTGAATGCTCTGATCCGCCAATCGCACCATCCTCCGATCCGCTGATCGCACCATCCTTTGATCTGATCAATCGCAAGTCCCTCCCTCCGATTACCCGATCCGCTCCTCCAATCGCAACAACCCCCGATTGATCTCCCCACCGCCGATTTTCCCCGCCAATCGGACGGCCCACAGCTAATCGGGCCATCGCAATCGGCATTCCCATATATGTTACACTCTGCTCCCCTCCAATTTCCGATTGCGATTAATCCCCGGGCCCACCATACGGTACTTCCGCCCATTTATAATGTGAAGGGTCTTCCCCTTTGTAAACTCGAAATTTCTTATATTTCATTTTTTGCAAAGGTTTTTCCCATTTCCCTTCCCAAATCGCATCGGCCCAATTTTGTTATGTGATGCGCCCCTCCACGATCTTCCGATTTCGATTATGCGGGTCCCACCATTTAAAACCCTCTGCCATTCATTACAAAACCCCTTTCTCCTCTGTAAAGGTGAAAAATTCATCCGTTTTTTTTATTACAAAGGCCTTCCTCCCCATCGCATCGCAATATTTGTAATATGTTACTCCCCTCTCCCGATTCTGATTGTGATTGCGATGGCACCGCCGATTGTTATATTATGACTATTTAATTAATATGATATCCTTCCGCCCGGCTCACTCTGATTGCGATTGTAATGCGGGTCTTGCCTCCTCTCCCTTCCTTCCTATTCATTATTTTCCCTTCACTAAAGGCAAAGTTTCATTTCAAAAGCATGCTATTTAAAAAAATCATTTTTCTTCAGAATTAGAAATAGTGGAAAGCAAGGAAACAGTCAAAGGGCCGAGAGCTTATTTAAAACAAAGATTATTACAACAAGCAGAAAAATAGGAAATCTGTTCATCAGATTACCTATTTTCTTTCATACAGCCTAACAGCAAAATCTCCAAGTAGTCAAATGCAATGTTGTCCCTTATTCTTAGGGGCAGATTGTTTTATTTCTTTCTATGATTGTATTTCAATTCTTCAGCTGTTAGAACAACTCCCTTTTCTGTGGATCTATGTTCCCACATTTCAGTGTATTTATTGTAATTATAAATTATTTGTAAGAGAATAGTCTGTAACTCAGAAAGTAGGGGAATAGTGTGGAAGAACATCTCTGCGCTACATTGTACAGTTTGACAGGAATTAATAAGAGATGCAGCTCTGATTTTTGGGATCCATGTGGTATGAGAGTTAGCATTTGTTTTTCTTCTTTGTTTCATATGTGAATTGTTATGTGTTCCATTCATCCATAAACATTTCCTTTTGAATGCTTTCAAGACAGAAAGGTAGAATCCATTTTATATGCTCTGCCTTGGGAAATCATTCATACTCTGTATTTTTCTTTTGTTTGAAAAAGATCCATTTATTGTGCCATTTTTAGCTCCTCACCAGTCTTTCATCCCATCCTCATTAAATTTTAATTGCTAAGTTTCCTACCTATCTTGCCCCATGAAATACCATGTGTCCTGATTTAATTCCTGGTTTCAACTGTCCCTTTTATCCCACACATCCCTGAAATTCATTCATTCATTTTATTAAAACATTTTTCTCATCATTTAATCTAGCCTAATATCAGTCCATTTATTGTGTTCCATTGAATATTCCTTTACGGAGAGAGCCCTCTCATGTCCTTGTAGGGCTAGCTATAAGGCTGAGCGTGGTTCAGTTGTTACCCTTTTTTTCCTTTTCAGCCTGGGGTCCAATTCGGGTGCTAACAAGGTGTATCTTTGCACCTTATATTGAGATCCCTCTTGTAATATTGCATTCCATATTACAGTTCTATCTATATAGAATTATTAAAATAATTTTATACGATGTCAATTTCTTCATTTCATTGAACTAAGATAACCATCCTATATTGCAGGTCTATTTATATAGAATTATTCAAATAATTTTATATGATAATTCTTTATTGTAAATTAAAAAAAGGTTTATTCAAATAATTTTATATGATAATTCTTTATTGTAAATAAAAAGAGGTTAATTTTAGAGTTGTGATTTATTTTAATAATTAAAATAAAGGAGTGGGGCCTTTTATGTTCAGGGAGAAAGAACCTTACAGTCAAAGCTTTCTGCCACTATCATTTAGTGAGATTTTGAGTCTTGTTGTTCACAAGGACTCTAGAAGAGTAGTTCCTACTAATGTTGGAAGTTGTTAACCCAATGATTTACTCTATTTTAAGGAAATGATTTACTAATAAGGACTCTAGAGAAGAGAAGATTGAGGAGCTCCTACTACTTCATATATGAATGTTGGAAGTTGTTATCCCAATAATTTACTTTATTTTAAGGAAATAATTTACTAAAATCGACACTGATTTACTATTTGTATTAATGCAGTAATTTACATATTAGGTGGTTTTCTGTCGATCTCCGCGTATATTTTAGGGGTAAATCCTTTCAATGGTTTATTTATCTTTGTCTGGTGTTGAATTCGTTTCTTAGTGTAACTGGGTATCTTATGAGTAATATTTTTCAATGGTACTCCTTTTTCCATCTGGGTTATGTGAAGCGCTTGGTTCTCCATTGGCTACGCAGTTGGTTCACTTTGTTTTTCATTCTTCTCAGCTTCCAGATGCCTATTGTTGACAGTATAAACATTCTGGGGTTGAAGAGTCATCAGATAATGAACAGAGCTTTCAGAAACTATTATATTGACTTCTATCTCTTCATAGGATCTGATTTCAGGTTCTTTAATTCCAACATGGTGAAAGGCCAGAATAATCGAGGAAAGGGCAAGAGAGGGAGGAAGACTAACAAAGAAACTTTGGAAAATATTGTAGATGTATATGAAACAGGAAATTTGATCCATATTCGCAAAGAAATTCATGGCTGGGAAAAAAAAACTCAAAGTGATGATGAAGATCTGGAAGAACAAGAGGCCAAGATGGATTTTATTTTGGATCTTGGCAGCACAAGAGGCAGAGCATCACTATTCCAGTAGTCAGTTAAAACGTACTAGAAAATGAAGTGTGTACTGGCTAAGGCAATGGCCAATATGGAAGTGAAAGAAGCAAACTCTTCAATGTTGTTCGAATTACACCAAATCAAACAGGATATGCATAATATAATGAAGACCCAGTTGCAGGTTAATGAAAGAATCGGTCACATAGAGAGGCGGCTTAATAGCCTCGAGAAAAAGGATTTGCATGGCTCTACTGTAATGGAACCAATTGATGGAGTCTCTTTTTAGATTATAGATATGTTATATGTTTTTTGAGAATAGTATATATAGTTTTTCTTTTAAATGTACTGGTTATGGACATAGTAATGATGTAAAAGTAGTAAATAAATAGAAAAAACAATTTCAATTTTGGATGGCTTTTAATGCCAGGCGGTGGCCAACCGACCTGGTTTCCTTCAGGCAGGTTGAGGCTCCGCAACTGATACTATGTATAGCAACTTGCTCGCTTTAAATATGAAAATGGATAGGTACTACAAAATTTACAAACAAAAAAAAAAAAAATTGCACATATACATATAATTTTTTAAGAAGAAACTTTTACTTTTTTTAACTATAATTTTCAGTAATTATGCATTCAAATTTTTTAATTATATTTTATAATAGTCGGCGAGATAAATATAAATACTTTATTGTTTGAAAGGATTAACATGTCATACATGCTCTTTTGAAATAATGATAACTAGTTTCAATATTAAACAATAACCAAAACGTATTTAAAAATAGTATTGTTATACAACTTAAATAAAAATTAAAAATTATGTTAATTAGCTAATTATTATTCTAATAATAAATTTAGTAAAGCTTCTCTAATTTTTCTTAGAAAAATAATATTTAAATGATTTTTTTTAAATATATTTTATATTTATAATATAAAACTTAAATTCTAGAATAAAAATTAAGTGGAAAAGAAAATCAACATAATATACTATTTTACATAAAATAAAATAATTTATAACACTACTAAACAATAACTTTATTTTAAATTAAAATGCATAAACATTAAAACAAACATAAATATTGTTTTTATAGTTTTTAATTATAGCATGGATAATATTTAGTTTTAATTAAAGTTGAGATCTATAATTTTCTATTTTCAAAAATTGATCTTGCTATTATCTAAAATGCAAAACATATTACATATATATTTACAAATATCTTTCTCATACAATTTTTTCAAATTAACAAACTTGTAAGTCTCTTTGCAAAACAATTACTACTATATACTACCCATTGAAACTATTTTATGGAAATATAGGTTCAGAAATATTGATAGGTTCAGAAATATTAATAGGTAGACTATTACGTCTTTCTCTTTTAATGTAAAAGTTACACATTTATTAAATATACTCTCACACTTCCGGCTTTTCGTTGAATGATTCCTCGAAAAGGGACGGGCGTGTTTCAATGTCCTTCCCCTGGAATTTGACGTCCTACAGTTTGTATTGTATTGTAGAAAATTTGGTTGAAATTAGAAACTGTAATAATACGAAGGTGATATTAATGGTCGGACGAATAACTGTATTTTAATGTCCTTGGCCTCCGATATTTGGTTGGTCCATGCTTTTGGAGCTGGTTGGGTCCACTGCCTTCTGGGATTAACATGTTTATTGGTTCTCCTTCCTCATCTAATTGCCAGAATATGCAATATATCATTCAATTGCTGTCAATTTCTTCTTGGATCGAACTAGCAAGGCAAGAAACAGAGAATTGAAAAATTGTTGGATCAGATTTACTCTATTGTATATGCTATTCTCATACCTTGGTTCTCGCTGTGTAGCCGTTCTTTGCATTTCATCTTTCATAATGTATGTGCACGCCGTATTTTGAAGACAAAGAACTGGGGTTGTAAGATGCCGCATGCCGGGTAGAAAGAACGATTAAAAGGGAGGAGGGAGAACGATTGAAATGAACGTTTCTCGAGGAAGAAAGAACCTATTAAAATTAAATTACTAAATTAAAAACCAGACTGAAAACGTTCGAGATTAAAGTTTGTTTATAAACGGGAAGACTCGTAAATATTCACCATCCAATATTAAAGTTATAAGAAAAAATAAAAAGTTTGCAAGCCCACAAACCGATTCCAATATAGACATCGACGCTATAGGCGAATTAAAAACCATGAATAATAAAATAAAGGATGAATCTGTGCACCAAGAAATTTAAAACAAAATATATAATAATGAAAATAGCTATATATACCTTAGCATCATAATATGTGATGCAGTAATCTATGACAAATTTAAAGATTCCCTGTAATAATGGAAATAGCTATATATCTTGTGTTACAACAATTATATATCTTGTGTTACAACAACAATTATATATCTTGTGTTACAACAAAACTAAAGGAAAAAGAAGATACTCAACCTTGACCTCGGGCATTACAAGGCATACATGAAATAAGGTTGATAATTAAAAAGCACACAGAGTGATCACCCTGCCACGACAAATACACTGGTCAATATATGCTGAAGTGTGTGATATCAGGTGCCGGTTTGAAGGTGGTGGATTGGATATTTGTTTCCAGAAACAGTAGGTCTGTATGACAGTCATGGCGAAAACCAAGAACCCAACGGTAGGTAATAAGGCAGAAATCATGGCGCTCTTGTTAAAATATATAATTACTTCCTTATGCAGAAAGTAGACAGATAGTTCACTGAATGAGTTGAGTTGAGTTACAGTTAGATATGGTAAGTGAGTTAAAGAGTGAGTTAAGCAAGCTGATTAAGTTCAGTTATGAGTGACAGTGTGTGCATGTCAATTAGATTAAATACCCTTCATGGGTTCATTGTTTTAAGAGAGAAAGAGAGAAAGAAGAGTAAGAGAGTTTGATGATTAATAGAAGAGCAGCAGCTCATTGTTTATGTGTGAAATCTTTGCGTTATTATGTGATTGAATCATCTGCCTTTCCAACAGATTGGTATCAGAGCTAGGTCACAGAGAACAGAAGAAAAACAGATTAGCAATCATCCGTGGGTGAGAAAGAAAAAAAAATTTCCGCGTTTTTACGCTATAACGCAGTTGTTAATTAAAGACAGAGCATTATAACGCGAGTTCCTACAATAGAGAAGCGGGGATTTTGAAACACGCGGTTATACTGAATTATTCAGTGCGTTAAGGCACTAACGCATCACAGGGTGTCGGGAAGTGGGTTAGCATGCTTTGATTTTCAATATCGATCGCGTTATTGACTTGAAACTCAACGGAGCAAGGATTTTTTGAATACATAGTATTCTTAAAAGGCATGTGGTAAAAAAAAAATTTCTTTACAATAGGGAGTTTTTTTTTTTAAAGCACGTGAGGAGTATTTTCTTAAAGGAGAAATTTCAAACATATTTGAAAACGTTTTGGTTTGAAAAGAAGTTTTCTAAAAGGGGCATTTTATAATAAGTATATTATAAAGGCTTTAAAGGTGGAGTTTTTATAAAAAGTGTTTTTAAGAAAGGATATTTTATATAAAGATTTTTTTTAAGAAATTTTTATATAAATAATAAAAATAACAAAACTTAGGGTTTTATTATAAGGATTTTTTTTGGAGCTTTGCAAAACATATCAATTTTTTTTTAGGGTTTCAGCAGTGAACTTGTGTTTGAAGAAAGATGGCTACAAGCAGCTTTCAGCCACAACTTCCTTCTTTTAATGGCAAGGATTATGATGTGTGGGCCATTAAGGTGGAGACCATGCTAAAAGCGCATGATGTATGGGATCATGTCAAGTATGGGTTTGCAGAACCTAAAGATGATGCAGAAGAACGAGCCCTTAGTAATGCAGAGAGGGAACAGTGGAAGAAAGATAAGCGGAAGAATGCGCAAGCGTTGCTTCTAATCCAGCAGGGAGTAGATCGAGCTGTGTTCCAGAAGATCATGATAACCTCGTCAGCAAAAGAGGCATGGGACACCTTGGCGACAAGCTATCAAGGTATGGCAAAAGTTAATATTGTTAAATTGCAGAATACTAGGAGAGATTTCAAAGTTCTGCAGATGAAGGAGACAGAGGACATTGATTCCTTCATGAATAGGGTCATGTCTGTCATCAATCAGTTAAAAATCTATGGCGAAGATATTAAAGATCGAACAGTGATCGAGAAGGTTCTTCGATCCCTGTCTACCAAATTTGATGTTGTGGTAGCAGCCATAGAAGAAGCGAAGGACTTGGAAAAACTCACAATTGATGAGTTGATGGGATCCCTTCTATCGCATGAAGCAACGATAGACAGAAATAAGGATTCCACTTTGGAATCTGCTTTCCAAAGTCAAGTCTATATTTCAAGAGGTCGAGGCAAAGGTCGATCGAGAGGCAGAGGACGAGGCAGCAACTATGGCGGTCATAGAGATGGCCGAGACGATCATGAGCATCAACATGGAAGCAGCAGCAGCAGAAGCTTTAATAACAATCAAAGGTCTAACAAATCTAAGGTAAAGTGCTTTTCCTGCAATAGATTTGGTCATTATGCTCGTGATTGTAGGAAGAAGATTGCAGATCAAGGCAATCAGAGAGCTAATGTTAGTACAGAAAGTACTGACTCTATGTTTCTAGCATGCAACACCATGCATGCACCGTCTGATAAGGTCTGGCTATTAGACAGTGGTTGCAGTAACCACATGACAGGCAACAAGGATTTGGTTGCTAATTTGGATGTCACAGTGCAGACAGAGGTCAAGTTGGGGACTGACAAGACTGTGGATGTAGATGGAAAAGGAGTGGTCAACATTGTGACCAAGCGGGGGGAGCCAAAGACCATATCAGAGGTATACTATGTCCCTGGGCTCAAACACAATTTGATTAATGTTGGCCAACTGATGCAGAAAGGATACAAAGTTATCTTTCAGGGGCAACAATGTGTTATTTACGACAAATCCCCAAGCAAGCAGCTGATTGCAAAGGTGCAGATGACGAGGAACAGACTCTTTCCTCTCATTATGAACTACAATGATCAGGTTAGTTCTTTTACAACTGCATGTTCTGATGCATACTGGTTATGGCACTTTTGGTTTGGACACTTGCATTTTTTCGGTTTAAGATTGTTGCAGCAAAAAAAGATGGTTAGAGGTTTACCTCCCATCAAAGAACCTGCTAGAATGTGTGAGTGTTGCATCTTGGGAAAGCAACACCGTGAAAGTTTTCCGAAAGGATTTTCTTACAGAGCAAAGAAACCACTTGAATTGGTGCATACCGACTTGTGTGGACCTATGAGGACACAGTCGATTGGTGGAAGTTGTTACTTCCTCACCTTTATTGATGATTATAGTAGGAATACTTGGGTTTACTTTTTGAAGCAGAAGTTTGAAACTTTTGCAAAGTTCAAAGAGTTCAAAGCTTTGGTGGAGAACCAAAGTGATCGACATATCAAGGTATTAAGATCTGATCGTGGTGGCGAATATGATTCGAAGGCATTCCATGAGTACTGCAAACAACATGGAATCAGAAGACAATTTACAACCAGATACACACCACAGCAGAATGGTGTAGCAGAGAGGAAGAACTGAACAATCATGAACATGACAAGGAGCATGTTGAAAGCAAGACACCTGTCTAACGAGTATTGGGCAGAAGCAGTTGCATGTGCTGTTTATGTGATAAACAAATCTCCTACAAAGAGCGTGATGAACAGAGTTCCAGAAGAAGCATGGTCAGGTATGTCTTGCATTGTATCTCATTTCAGAGTTTTTGGATGTGTAGCCTATGCACATGTGCCTAAGCAGATAAGAGGCAAATTAGATGATCAAAGTGAAAAATGTATATTCACTGGTTATAGTGAGCAGTCAAAAGCTTACAAACTGTATAACCCTGTCACAAAGAAGACAATCATTAGCAGAGATGTTGTGTTCAAAGAACAAGAGTCATGGAATGGGACTGTAGACACACTAACTGATGCTCAAACACCATTGATGGAGGATGATGATATAGAAGAAGAGAAGCAGCAAGAACCAAAAGAGTAGACACCAAACAGAGTCACACTAGCAAGGACTCCAAGATTTTCAGAGCAGCATGGATCTTCAAGCAGATCCACAGATCAGAATTCTCCAAGCAGCGATTCAGGTAAGAAAAAGATGAGAAGTCTGAAAGATATTTATGATGATTTGGATGTTAGTTCAAATTTTGCATTGTTGGCATTCCAACCTTCTTCGTTTGAAGAAGCAATCAGAGATGACAATTGGGTGCTAGCCAAGGATGAAGAAATGAATTCAATTGAAAAGAATGATACATGGGATTTGGTTGATTTTCCAAACGATAAAAATCTCATTGGTGTGAAGTGGGTATACAAGACCAAAGTGAATGAGAAAGGTGAGATTGAGAGATTTAAAACAAGACTTGTAGCAAAAGGATTCTCGCAGCAACCGGGAATAGACTTTGGAGAAAAATTTTCTCCGGTCGCCAGATTGGATACTGTAAGAGCAGTTCTAGCAACATCAGCTCAGAATAAGTGGAAAGTATATCAGATGGATGTCAAATCAGCCTTCTTGAATGGAATTTTAGAAGAAGAAATTTATGTGCAACAGCCTCCAGGTTATGAAGTTGAAGGACAAGAAGACAAAGTTTACAGATTGAAGAAAGCGCTTTATGGACTAAAACAAGCACCTAGAGCATGGTATAGCAGAATCGACAGTTATATGATCAAGAATGGATTTTGCAGAAGCAGCATTGAGCCTACCTTATACACAAAGGTAAATGAGCATGGACAGATTTTGATAGTTTGCTTATATGTTTATGATATGATTTTTACAGGTGATCTTAAAATAGATGAATTTAAAGCAGCCATGATGAAAGAATTTGAGATGATAGATATAGGTCTCATGAAATATTTTCTTGGCATTGAAGTTGAGCAATCTGAAAAAGGCATCTTTATTTCACAAAATAAGTATGCAACAGATTTGCTGAAAAGATTCAGGATGGATAATTCCAAACCTATACCTACACCAGTTGCAATGGGTACAAAATTAAGTAAGGATGATGAAGGGGCAGATGTCAATACAACTCTATTCAAAAGATTGGTTGGCGGCCTCATGTATCTCACAGCTACAAGACCAGATATTATGCAGGGAGTGAGTCTGATTTCCAGATTCATGGAGACTCCAAAAGACACACATTGGAGTGTTGGAAAAAGAATTCTGAGATACATAGCAGGAACCAGAGATTATGGCATAATGTATGCAAGTACAAAAAAGAAAGAATTGATTGGATATACAGATAGTGATTTTGCAGGAAGTTTGGATGATCAGAAGAGCACATCCGGTTATGTTTTCCATCTCGGTTCAGGAGTGATAGCATGTGCATCTAAGAAACAACCTATTGTTACACTATCATCAGCAGAAGCAGAATATGTAGCAACAACTTCAGCAGCATGTCAAACAGTATGGTTAAGAAGAGTATTGGATGGACTCAAGCAGAAACAGCAAGGATCAACAGCGATATACTATGACAACACATCAGCGATTGCACTATCCAAGAATAGTGTGTTTCATCAAAAGAGCAAGCATATTGATACTAGATATCATTTTATTCGAGAACTAGTGAACAATGGAGAAGTTCACTTGAAGCCTTGTAGAACGAGTGATCAATTGGCTGATATCTTTATGAAGCCACTAGCAGTAGATTTGTTTGAGTTTCACAAAAGAAACTTGGGTGTTGTAAGCCTAGCTGAGACATAGACCAGCAGGCATGTTTGAGTTTTCATGAGTTATGTTTTTAGTTTAGAGGTCGTAATTAAGGGGGAGTGTTAAAATATATAATTACTTCCTCATGCAGAAGTTAGACAGATAGTTAACTGAATGAGTTGAGTTGAGTTACAGTTAGATTTGGTAAGTGAGTTAAAGAGTGAGTTAAGCAAGCTGATTAAGTTCAGTTATGAGTGACAGTGTGTGCATGTCAATTAGATTAAATACCCTTCATGGGTTCATTGTTTTAAGAGAGAAAGAGAGAAAGAGAGAAAGAAGAGTAAGAGAGTTTAATGATTAATAGAAGAGCAACGACTCATTGTTTATGTGTGAAATCTTTGCGTTATTATGTGATTGAATCCTCTTCCTTTCCAACAGCTCTGGGGTGGTCTCTTGGTGGCCTCCATTCTTTGATTACAGAATTCCAATTTCTATGGTGACTCTAAGCTAGTTATTGGATGGATTTATAGTAGATGTGATATGATTGTGCCGGGGTTAATGGGATGGAGGCAGAGGATACATCGTTTATGGCAGATTTTAAATTGTCCTCCTATTAATCATATCTACAGGGAGAATAATACGAGGGCGAATGGTCTTTCCAAAAAATGTATCAGTGCAGATTTTGGGTATATGTATATTCTTCAGTACAAGGACGGGGTGAAGATCTGGAACTTGACAGTACCAATTCCATGATTGATACATGTTTCCGGATCACATGCTATCATTTTCTCACAACCAGCTTTATAATTTTCTTATTATGTTTTCTATCGTCTTTTCGGCCATAACTTTTCGAGATTGTAGCTTTACTCTAACAACAGTACAGGTGTATTTGAAGGCTTACTTTCCTCTATAGGATATGAGCTCTTTGGTTCTCACACAGATCATCACTTCTCCTTTTGGTACATGCGAGCCTGAATAACTATACAACATCGCTGCATCTGTGGAGGGCCTCTTTTCAATATGTGTGCAGACAGCCAGTCAAAATCTTATTTGTTTACAAGCGAGCCAGTAGAAATCACTTCACATCTGTTCACATTGCTATCAGATGCTATTCACATATGAGCTTATTTTCTGTTACATGGGATTGGGATGTTTTCTGGTCATTATCTTCATCAAGCGAGCTGGTTTTTTTTTTAAGATGATCAATGTTTTAAGCAATAGTGCCTGTCAATAGATCCTATCAAGCATGCATGCTCCATGTATTATCTGTTTTTTTCTATTGGAACATCTAATGGACACTTTTTCATCAAGCGAGCGGGATTCTGAAGTTGATCAATGTCATTCAAGCGAACTTGTCAAGTTGGATTCACAAGCGAGCCTGCTCCATATACACTGCGAGCGGGAGTTTTGAAGTTGATCAATGTGATTCAAGCGAACCGGTCAAGCCGGATTCACAAGCGAGCCTGCTCCATGTGAACTATGGAAGTACACTTTGGGACAACACTTTTTTTTTATCGCTTTCTTTCTAAATGCATCTATCTTTTTAATCCCTCATTGCCATGAATTATGATGCTTCTATATTATCTATGCATGTATTTTCAATGTATACAGGGATGTTTTAGAAAGAATCTGTTTGGGCCAGGTAAAATCTACCCGTAATATTGCTTGCCATGTACATCGAATATCTGTATGTTTTTGTATGTATTTGGGAATATGGAGTTTCTCACTGTCTAGTATTACAGCTGAGAATGTAATGATGAACATGTACTGTCATATATATCTTATAATATATACAGCATTTTTTTTCCTCTGAAAAAAAAAGGAAGTAGAAAGTTCCAGCTGGATAAGTAGTCAAAAAATCTCCAAAGCATCCTTCTGATTTTGGTTTTGCGATCGTTTTTCCATAGCACAGCAAAGAGTCCTCTACCGAGGTTGTCAGAATTAGGTCCCAAGTGACAAGTGAAGAAGGGAAACCAATATTTCCTATGCTATTCGCCCATTTCAAATGAGAAGCATAAAGTACCAATACCATAGTTCATGTCCATACGAGCCCATGCCATGCAGAGCAGGGAAGCAAGTACCACTGTAGGGACAGGCTACAGCGAGTGATAGTACGGGCATGGTAAATCGCGATTTCGAGAATTGATAGGTGCCTCTCTAAGATATATTATAAATTAATATTTCTATGTAATGGGTGGGACCATGCGCACCGTGTGAGGGAAAAATCCTTTCCACTTTCTCGAAATATCAGATATATAGTGTTATTATTATAATATAATGGTATTTTTATAATTTATATTCAAATTGTCATTTTTGCTTTTGAAACATACTCTTTTTGGGTAATTGGTGAAATTCCACGATCAAATCGCTTTAAGTTTGGTGAGGTTTGCTAGAATTTGGTAGATGGTTTACTCAAATTTGATAGATCTAAGACATCAAGCCATTTTCATTTATTTTTAGAATAAAATTATAATTTTAATGATATGAGTTGTGTATATGTTTTAATTAATATGTGAAGATAGTGAGAGTGTTGGTTAATAAGAGATTTGGGTGGTATTGTTGATAGAATATATTAAATTTTTAAATTTTGGATATTTTAAGTATATTTATTTTTATTAGTTTGATTTGAAATTGTGTTAGAAATTATTGGAATTAGAAAGTTGGAATTTTGAGTTAATACAATATAAGTGTTTTAATTTTTTTTTAAATTGTTAAATTCATTTATACATTTAAATGTATAAAAAAATATTTTAAGTAGCCAAAAATTGTAATTTAATTAAAAATTATATCACTATTACTAGATTCTAGTGGAAGGAAAACAAAGCATAATATATCTATCTATCTATCTATCTATCTATCTATCTATATATATATATGCACTATTAGTCTTGTTGGCCAAACCTAGGAAAGCAATGATAGTTAAAAAAATTGGTTTGTGTATTCTTATGTCATGTCTTCTAAAGATAAACACATTAATGTTTAAAAAAATTGGTTGAGTGTTCTTATGTCATGACTTCTAAAACTAAACATATTATGGTCCATTACTATTTGATGTGAGATATTACAATGTGGTACTTCATAAATTACAAAAACATATTTCAACTTAAGAGTTCTTAATTGGACATAATATAATAAAGCCCTCATTTAACTAAATGGTCCTTAAATGGGGTAATTCTTTTGCCAAAATTCTTTGTCCCATATTAAAGATGATTAAGCTATAAAACAAACACCTTTTTATATAGAAGTCCTAATTTGAGGTATTTATTAAGTCAAATTTATGTGTATAATTGTCTTACCAAAATTGCATAATACTTGTAATAAATGTCCGTTCACAGAAGTGATAAAGACAACACCCCACTTTTACATTGGCAAACAAACCCTTGTTAACATGTTTTTTATTTTCCATGAACAAAAGGTATAATTAAGCTTCCAACTCAACCAATTCATGTGTAAGATTTGGATCTTAGTTATATACTGATATTGTTTGTATTAACTAATAAAGTAATTTTCATTAACAAAAAATATATACATGTATGTATATTTTGGAATAAGAATTTAGAATTTTAATTCAATTATCACTAATTATTAGACAAATGGTAGGGATTTAATCTCCACAGAATATTCTAGAATATTTTTATTAATTGTCTCAAATCAAAGGTTGAGGTTTATCTCAAAAATAGTTATGCCATTTTTGCCATTTTAATTAAATTGATTAATTGTTTGTAAACATTTATACCCATCAAAACACTTATTTGATGACACAATTCACATTGCCAAGATTCAAAACAATTCATAAAAAATAACTAAATTACAACTCTATTATAAATAATAATAATTATTATTATTATTAATTAAAATATATATATATATATATATATATATGAGTTAAACATAAGCATATTTTAAAAAACATGTAACAACATTACTAACGATGAAAATTCATCCATATTACCATGATTCTTAATTACGTTGAAGGAATTTACTCTGTGGGCTTGGGGTGAGCACGCACTATTCACCCTAGCTAATAAGAGTCCCTCAATTTCGTCCTCCTCGCATCTATTCAAAGTTGACACATGGCTATTTCTTATTTTTCCATTTCCTTTTCGTTTTCTTCTCTCACTAGAAGGTCCTTCTCATGTTGACTTCAGGTTTGAAGGCTCTAACGTCCACAGGAAACAGACGATGTTCCCTCCTTGCAGAATCACAACCCATCAGAATTCCTACCAGAACCTCGCGGCAGCAACGACCTCGTGTTTGAGTTGCGATCGAGCACTAGCGTTAGTACTTCAATGGCAACCGGCACAACAATGACGTTGCTCAAGGGCATGGACGTGGGTAGGTTGGAACCATAGCTAGTGAAGTTAATCACACCTAAAAATAACAAGAAAAACCATTAAAATCTCAAATTGTTTAATCAAAAATGATTTTTCTTATTTAAAACACAACATACAAAAATGTAATTGAATTATGTGAGCCATGGAATTTATTTTGATGTTTTAATGGTGCTAGAGATCCTTTCTTGTACAACCTAAACTTAATCGCATAATTCATTCAAATATGTCACTCTCAATCTAATCTTCTTTCCAAATATTCGAGATACCAATCACACTTGCGAAGAAAAGAAAAGTTATTTGAAATAAATTCATAAAACTCAAATTAGCGAAATTAATAGACCAATCGAGAGATTTGATGGCCAAATTCCTCGTTGGAAAATATTTTCTATTTTATTTGGTTTAAAGTGCTTTGAATTGGCTGAAGAGGACAATATTACTCTCATAAACTTGTGAGACAATAGACACAACAACCATAATAATACTAGCATTTGTACCAAGAGATGCAGAAACACCCCGATAGATTTTTTGTGTTTGAGGATAGGGTTTTTTTTTTTTTTCAAAAGGTGCAGCATGGAAAATATATATTGGGAATGTTAGTGGAAGAAATATATTCTGAGTTAACAAGGAATCCATATGCGTCGTGAAGTACCATAAAAGTGGCATGCCATAGGCATTAAAGGTTGTATCACGTTAACACATTGAAGACAACGGTAGACTTGGAATTGAATTAATGAGCTTTGCTTGTAAAAATGGTGTACCCTTACGTGCAAAGAAATTTTAGTCGCAACACCCCATCATAGTCCATGGGACCTTTATGTAGGTAGCTGCATGACAAGCAAATTTAGAGGAAGTTGTCTACCCAGGGTACAGAATAACCCGGACGGCAGGTTTTTGCTGGAATCTGGTTCAGTAAAATTCAAAAAATGAGGTAGTTCCAGTGTTTGGAATCCATTTTTGAGAGTGGAAATGGATTCAGCACTATCAAAAACCCTTTAGACACCCAAAATATTGAAGTTTAACAACTGTAAACAAGATTCTGATAAAATATTTGCCGGATTTTTTCAAAATCTCTACCGGATTCCGGGCCATTCTGTTACTTTCTTAGACTAAGGCGATTTAGAGATGTATATTCAAAAACGTGTTTTTATGGGGAAGCCAATAGGTAAACGTAAACCATTAAATGTTGTCGTTTTTGCAAAAAGGAATTAATCATTTTAAGTTGACTTCTACAATTTCAGCAAAGCCTAAGGCTCCAATTCCCAAAACATGAACAAAATAAAATTTGATAGAATAAAAAAATATATATATCTAAATAAAAAATCAATTAGTGTTGATAACTTCTATGCGAAATCCATAATCATGTGTTGAGGATTCAACTTATAGAGATATATTCCATTAGATGTTTTTAGCGCACCATGTGCTAAAAATGGTCATCAAATTCTATTATTTCTGCCAAATGATAAGAGATAAGAATGTGATGAAGATTTAACTTACAGAGACATATTCCATAAAATTATTATCTATGACTATGAGAAATTTTCAAGTTTAAGGTGACAAAATATTTTAAATGTTAATGGAAATAAAAAATGTACAAGGTATTCAATATGCTCAAGTTTTTGAACTGTGGACCTATAACGGGACCATAGTTGTTGTTTGTTTTGCTTTTGGTCAACACAAGAACAACCCTTGCACTAATTTCCATGGCTTGTTGTTGTTGTTGGACAACACAGGAACAATGCTTGCACTCATTGTAATGGACTTTTCCGAAGGATGATGTTTGGGTGTCATTGTGGACCAACACCTCACTGTAGTTCCACATATTTTGTCTTGTTGGGAGTTCAAAGAGTGAGAGTGTAAATTAGAACCAGTTCGTTGTACCACTTGGGCACTTGAGTATGCCAAACTCAATGTTGTTGTGTAGACAGGTCTTTAGAATGTGGTTAAAATTTGCATAGTAACCCCAACATTAGTAGCTAAAAAAATATATTATATTTAGTAACACCAAAGAATTTGCAATTCTCAAACAGTGTACATTCAGTGGACAATGAAGGCATAAGAAAATTTGAACTAGTTCAAATTCAAACCATGGAAAATGAATTAAAATTTAAAAAAAAAAAATTCCATACAAACAAGCAGAATAAAAATCTCACAAATGAAAATCCATGGATGGGATCAACTTGTTTCTTGTTATTTATAGTTTATCATTTCATGAGACGAATTTCCTGTTTTTTGTGTTTCTCATTTCCAGAGACGCGTTTCTTGTTGCTTCCTTTTCTAGTGCTCAAATAACACTAGAAAAAATCCAAATTTAATTCACAAAATTACACAGTCCAAACAATGGTTAAGAGGCAAACGAGACAGACGGTGACTCAAATTAAAGAAAAATGGAAACATAAGGTGATAAAACCTGAAGCTGAGACTAGGAAGAGAGGCAGGAAGACAAAGAAAGAGGTATTAGTGAATCTCAACAGTATACTCCCTTGGGAATTTGTCTCAAGTAAGGAAGGTAACTCATGGTTGGGAAAGAGAAACTCAAAGCAATGAGGAAGACAATTAAGCAAAAGTGGAAATTTTGGACTTTATCACAGATCCTAAGAATATTAGAGGTCGTCTTTCACTGTTCAATCAAAAAGTCCATACATATTGGATCATGAAGTCTCTGCTAGCTAAGGCTATCCAGAGTCTTTATCCACGCAGTGAGAATCAAGAACCAAAAATGTTGGAATTACTTCAGGATATTGATATTGAAATCCAACATATCAAGGTGACTCAGTATCAAGCGACGGACCGTATTGGGAGAATTGAAGACCATATTGGACGAATTGAAAAGTAGATTCAACAGTTGCAGCAAGCAGACATGCCAGGTTCTACGACGAAGGACCCAGCTCCAATTGAGTCATCATATGGATAGTATTTCAGTTTAATCTCAAGTTTTATATCAAAATTGTTTTTTTGGACAGTGCTTTGGTTTTAAGTTGCTACGTTGTAAATGGTTTAAATAGTGAACTAGCTAATACAGCGAGTAGAAGAATGAAACATTTTCAATTTTGGCTGGATTTTAATGCATTAAGGTGGCCAACAGACCTAGTTTCCCTTCGGGCAGGTTGAGGTGACCAACTAACTATCTATTGTAACCTTCTTTAAGAAGATGAATAGAAAATAGCAAGGTACTTCCAAATTGACAAAAAAAAAACAATCAAGTGCACAATGCATTGCGGATCCTGATCCTAGGTCAAGTGAGTGGCGAAAAATATGGAAAGAGCTCATGTCTAAAGGAATGTTGCAAAAACCATGAAAAAAATGGTGAACTGTTGATTTTCTAGCAAATCAACATGAAAATGAGATATTTCCCAAAATAGTATGCTGGTATGAAATAAACCACATTTTTCTTGGAAAAAAATGGCAACAGTAGAATAAATCTTCTATAAACCACGGAAAAATGATTCACTTTGTTAATTGAATTTAGTCATATATTCAGTTTAGTATTTTTATATGCATTTTCGATAGAAAACAATGTTTCTTTAATTACTAATAGTTTCTTTCCATTTTTGTAGATATCTCTTCTTTAAAATATGGGTAGATAGTCAAAAATGTAGTCTTGATGTCAACTAATTCACATCATACTACAATTGTAATATTTTTCAAGTATCCTTGTGTTTATTTGTGTTCCTTGTTAGCTTGTAAGATAGTCAAATATGTAGTCTTGATGTGAAGTCATTCACATCATAATACAATTGTAAGATTGTTCAAGTAGTGTTGTGCTTATTTGTGTACCTTGTTGGCTTGTAAGAGGTCATAATGTGCAGGTCCTTTTCGACATGCAAGCTTACAGGTTTGCTTGGATGCAAAGGTGTGGGGATGGATGACCCCACATTACTATTTTAGACATTTTGTGATTTATCGACATGGTAAAGGATAATTTCAAAAATCAATTTTGCACCAAAAAATAGGCATTTCCGAACTGAAAAGTTTCCATGGATGCACATATTTAGGGATCCAAGGAATGTTGTTTCCTTGAGCTTTTTTAACGTGTGAACCTTTTTAAGGGTAAAGGCCATTCCTTGGGTTCTTTATCGTTTTTCTTTTCTCTGAGATTTTGGACATTTTTGCTACTTATTTCAATGTCAAATAATTTTAAATATTCCACATGCATTGTATATATATATTCTGCAACCTTTCATAGTGGAAAAGATTCAATATCCTTTTTATTTAAAACAGTGGGGCAGATTGATCCCAACAGGTTAAAGTCAAATGTGGACCAATTCATTTCAAAGATATTTGAAAGTTGCTAAGAAATACTGAGATTGAAAACATTCATTGACCATAGATGGAGAATGAGAAATTGTAGTGCCAAAACACCAAGAGCTTGGATTTTTTCCCCAAAATTTTCAATGCCCCAACTGTGACAATTTAAGGGATTAAATGCTATTTCAACACTGACCTATCACTAAGACATAAATTATTCTAACACATGGTCTACATTGAGCATGTAGATTGGATCGAATATAAGAGATGTTAAATGAAGCGAAAAGGGTGTGTGTTCTCAATGTGTGAAATTTATTATGCATATCAGGCCTGTCATAAACTTTGAGCACCTTCAAGGATACAATAGTTGTATAATTGTTGTTCCAAGAAGCCCAACATACAAAATAAGTCACACAAAAAAGGCACAGTCTTACATCCTATTTTTCATGATATCAAATGGCAGAGAGATATGCATTCTTTCAATGAAGGAATTCACATGTAAATAATATTTGACCAAGGCAGCAACAAATCCTCCTAAACCAACATTCATGTCCATGGTATTTCGGGATGTTCCTTGGGCCAATTATCATATAAACCTCCTAGAGTTTTCTATCCTGTCATTCCACAGTTGAGAATTTTCATTTAATTTTTAGTAGTAATTAAGGTTCAATATTCTTATTGCATAAGCTCTAATTTTAGTGAATGCAAAACCAATCAAACTTGCCTATTGTTTTCTATTTAAGAGCAAGAAATTTCCTTGAACCAATAAAGAAAAGCGCTCAGAGAAGGCATGGAATTCAGAAAAAATATTAGTGAAATCAGATTGAAATGATACAATATATAATGCGAGGAATGGAAGAGAAAATCGGATTGACAACCCCAAGAACTAACATATATGCTAGTCATAAGGAAAATACACTACCTAGACTAAAATGATATATGCAATAAAATTGAAATAACTGAAAGTACTTGTCTCAAGCAACAATAATCCTATTACTTGCAAAAGACAGAATCCATGAAACCTAGTGATAAAATCCTCAACTTGGAATAGAACTGTTCGGATCCTCTTTTTGTGGACCAATTCCCTTCAAAGATATTTGAAAGTTGCTAGGAAATACTGAGATTGACCATTTCCAAAACCTTGATCCATTTAATATGCCATAACCAATGGCATTTAATACTACTTTTAGAAATAAATTTGAATACCAAACAAGTTCTAAAAATGGTATCAATGGTTCTACTAGTCCCAACATGTTTTTGGCCATGATGGGTCCTTGAACAAGGAGATGTATTGTGTGGCCTTGGTGATTCGGTATGGCATTTCCTATTTTACATAATAGGAGGAATTGCTTGATAATTCAGTTGATAAGATTAATGGAGGTGAAATGGATCCTTACTGCAGGAATCAATGAATAAGAGTGCCATGAGATTAGGTGTTGATGTGATTGTCTTCAGTTGTTTTCCTTGTGGAATTCTTGGCACATAGAGCATCGAGCTCTCTTCTGAGTAATTTTTGTGGCAGATTCAATAAAAGGTAGTGTTGTTGTTGCACTACTTCAAACTTTTTATCATGTCCCGAACCAAATCAAAACTGGGCTAAAAATCATAGAAAATTTTAGGGGCTAATATTCGTAGGTGGGCTAATTTTCCATGATTTTTCCAAAAAAAAGATTCGCCAATTTCCATTTTTTTGTAAAAATGATTCACCAAAATTCTACAATATATAATTATTTTACCTTAAATATAGCCAACATTATCTAGTGACTATATATAAAATCATTATAATTTTGTATAATTTTACAAAAATATCAATATAATTTTATAATTCACATATTAGGGACTAGTGAAATTCGCCAACATTTTAAACTTCAATATAATTTTCCATCCTTAAAATTATCCCTACTAAAAATCATCAGAAGTGAAATCCAACTCTGAAATATAATGCCTCAGGAAGTGGAGATGGGTTGGAGAACATTAAAGGCTATGTATATGTGTAGCTGTGAATTAGATTTTTGATGTGGTCGATCTAAAATATGAGTTTGGATTCACTTTCACAACTTGCTTATTGATTGCCTTAATTGATCCGTTCTTGATCTGTTCTGGTTTTCCTCCATTGTATCTTAATAATGGTACCAACGAAGTTGTGGTTTATTACAATGTTTTATCATAATATTTTAATAGTTTTAAATATGTATATACATATGTTCAATTATACCTGTCATATGAGGACTAGACTATAAGCCCCTGTTTGAAATAATAGTTAAAAGGTGAGAAACAACAGTGAACTGATTGAAAATTGAATCAAATACAAGAAAGGAACATGTAACAACACTATAATGAACTTGTAACAGTACTACAGGAAAGATTATTTAATTGAACTGAATCTAAAACCAATTAGAGAGAAACAAGTATAACAGCTAAACATTGAAAACAATAGACGCGATCAAATTGAAAGAAGCTATGACTTGATATTCAGATTATCAAAAGGAAGTATTATCCATTAATAAGATTACAAAGCTTATAAAAGTGGCTTTTTCACTTCCTGCTATATTTGGTTTACATGTACTGAAATAGAGGAGGACGTGCAAACAAAATTGCATCATTGTTGGTGACAGAACAGGTGCAAACAAATGTGCAATATTTTGCATCCAATGTTATCAAAAAATTACGATGGAACAAAGTTGATAGTGTTTTGTGCTTTTTACATTGGATTTTCAAGAGCTCCCTTTCTCTTGGAAGGTCTTAGGGGGAGGTTGTCTTAGGGTTTCCATAGAAGTTTTAATACAGAAATTTTAGGGTCGAAGTTCTAGGTGGTGTAGCAGTGTCGCAGCTAATAGGTCGAAGTTACAATGTGTAGCAGTTTTTGAGAAAATTGAAGGAAGGACTTGAGGAAGGGCTGGCTTGGTAGTGAGAGAAGGACTTGGTCTAGGGATTGTGTCTTTGTATCATATTTGAAGCATATTCTAAGAAGAGAAGAGTTTCTAGGTTTTCCCCTTGGAGTGGTATTTCCTTGACTTAGAGCCTATATCTACGTCCTCTTTTCTTGATATTTTTTGATGAAGAGATATAAATAAATAACATAAACAAGATAACTAAATATTCACAAGAAAGTATCAAGGATAAAGAAAGTAAGATATAATCGTTGCCACCTTACTTATTCTAACAAACCCATAGGGCACAGAAGGGAGCCAAAATTCCAATTGAAGGCCTTTCTCCAGGCTTGGAAATTCAACACATGTTGAAATAAATTAAGAGCCATAAGGATTAAATAATAGTATCGATGAGCCCAATTGAAGACACGCCACAAAGATGCCTTCTGGTGCTCAAGTCAAGTAATTAAATATTCTTGAAACTCACCATCCTCTAGGTAACACATGAGAATGGAATCTCATCCTTCTCTAGTCCCAGGACTCGTCGTCACTTCTCTCTACAAGGGTTATAGCTATGATTAGACTACCCCTAAACATTATCACAAGTATTACAAGATTCAACATGGATTTACTTTGACTAAACCTTCACCCTAACAAAGTGAAATTGTGTATCAACATGCTTTGTGTTTTTATGAAACATTAGATTATTTTCATGTTTGATTGAACTCTAGTTGTCACATATGATATCTGTTGCATCTTTTTGTTCTTCTCTAGCATCTTGGAGAATTCTCCTCAACCAAAATGCCTCACACATTACTTGATACTATTCTTCTTCTGAAGACAAGGATACAATGTTCTGCTTCTTGCTGCTCCATGCAATGACCTCAGATCCAATGCTAAATGCATAACTTGTTATGGATCCTCTGGCATCCAAATTTCCAACCCAATCTGAGTCTGAAAAACCTGTCAATGTAACATCGAACGAATCAGTATATTTAATACCAAAGTCTAAGGTTCCTTGAAGATACCTTAAGACGTCTTTAGCTACAACCCAATGATTCTCAAGAGGCTTTGACATGAATTGGCACAATGCACTGACTGCAAAAGCCAAATCTGGCCTAGTTGTAGTCAAATAAATTAGACTCCCAACCAACTGTCTATACAGTGTTGCATCCACATCCTTGGAACCATCGTCATTTTGAAGTTTCACATTCTGCTATAAAGGCACTGAGGCAACTTTACACTGATCCATTCTGAAATTTTTCAATAAGCCCCTGACATACTTTCCTTGAGACAAAAAAATTCTGGCCATAATCCCTCTAGACTTCAAGACCCAAACAATAGTGTAACTCTCCAAGATCTTTCATCTCCAAAACCCGTGGCATATTCTCTTTGATTTCTTTAATGAGTTCATCAAAATTTCTTGTAATGATAATATAATCTACATATAAAGAAATCAAAACAGTTTTCCCTTTTTTATCAAACACGGTATACAGATTAGTGTCATTCTTACTTCTTTTATAACTATGTTGTAGGAAAAATGAATCAATTTTATCATACCACACCCTGGGTGCCTGTTTTATTCCATACAATGCTTTCCTCACTCTAAAGACTAATGTTCCTTCCCTTGTTTAACAAACCCTTCTAGTTGCATTAAATACACTTCTTCTTTTAATTCCCCATTTAAAAATGCAGATTTTACATCTAGATGGTGTATCATCCAATGATGTTCGGTAACTAAAGAAATTAACATTCTAATGTGTTTAATTTAACTACAGGGGCGAAGGTTTTCTCATAGTCTATGCCTTCTTTCTGCGAGTACCCCTTTGCAGCCGACATATCTTTATATTTTTCTATACTCCCATATGCTTTAAATTTATGCTTGTATAACCATTTGCAACCTATGGGTTATTTGCCTTCAGGTAGTTCAACTAGATCCCAGTTTTTGTTTTTAGGTATTGACTCATATTCCTCTTCCATGGATGCCATATATTCATCATATTGACTAGCTTCTTTATAATTTTAGGGTTCAACAACATTTAACATACTAGTTATAAGAGAATGATCCCTATTTCTTGTTGGCAATTGAATTTGGCTACCTGATCTCGCCTGAGCGAGTCCCCCCTCCATCGTGCCATTGTGCAAGGAGTGAGACTCATAAAGCCATCGTTTACTGCACGAGTGTGGTGATCTTGCGAAACCTATTATTTTTCCCTTTTTCTCTAGAGGAGCTTGGAAATTGTTGGAAATATGATGCAGGATGTTGTCCTTGATGGCAACCCACTGAATGAAGATGAAGACATCTGACTGTTGACATGTGTTGTCCTTGATGGCAATTCACCTAATGAAGTTATGCTTGACTTGATGGACTTAGTAAATGATGTAAATCTAATGTGATATGATGTTTGTTGACAATATGTTGTTGAGTGTTGTCCTTGAAAGGCAACCCACTTGATGAAGATGATGAAAACTTACTTGATGAAAGTTGTGCTTAAGAGAATGTGTTCCTGATGAAGAAAATATGATGTTTCTACAGTGTGTACAGAAGGCTATGAAGAAAGGATTTCAGAATGTACTCAAAGTATGATGAAAAAGAGTATGTTTCTTGGTATACGCGGATTGGCCTAGGGGAAGTCGCGTATGCACGCGGAAAAGAACGTGCCAAGTCGCGTATGGGCTAAAGCGCTCAAAAGGTGCAAAACCAAGGGTAACCACCATGGTATTGACCCATTGTATTGGGTAATGATCCGCCTAATTGACCCCGTCCAGGTTGTTTTGGGCTCATGGTATTGTTTTGGCCCATGGTATTGAAAAAAGGGGCTCATGGTATTGAAAAAGGATAAACCTATATAAAGAGATGAAATTCATTATGCAAATCACATGTGTGTGGGTGCAAGATGTCTGAGCTTGAATGAATACTTCTCTCTGAAGTATATCTGAATGGAAAGGGTTACACTTGAATGATAAATCTGAATGTATGATGCACCAATGATGAAGAAGGGGATCTAGATCTGAATTGCCCTTGTATTTTCTAGATCTGATTATGGAAGGCTTAGATCCGTGATGAGGCGAGCATCCAGGTGAACATATGTCTGAAGCAAAAGGGTAGATCTGAACTGAATATCTGATCTGATGAAGTATGCTGCTCTGTAATGATTGAAGATCTATACGCTACTTCGCCGCGGAGGAAGCGCGTATATACGCGGCTTCAGCAAAGATAAAGCGCGTATGCACAATAAAATATACACTGAGGTATACGCCGGTTTGTGTGGACGGAAGCGCGTATATACACGACATCAGTGAAGTGAAAGCGCGTATGCAAACTAGGGTTTGCTGAAGCAAGGGGTATGAAATATCTGATCTGTTCTGCTGTGTTTCTGCTATCTGATCTGTGTTGATATGTATCTGTTGGTGATGTATGTTTGTGCTTAAAAAGTATGGAAAGGGTCCAATATGAAAATATGATGAAATGTGGCCTGCAAGTGGTGTTCTATTGAAGTTGTTGGATCCAGTGTGAAAATTGATGAAACGTGGTCCAAGGTGGTGCTGAAGGTTGTAGCCTTCAGTCAGGGGGTTGTAGCTCCCTTCCAGGAGAGGCTGGTAAACGAGATCGTGGGGTCGTAGCTCCCTTCCAGGAGAGGCTGGTAAACGAGTCAGGGGGTTGGAGCTCCCTTCCAGGAGAGGCTGGTAAACGAGCGCAGGTGGGTGCCTGCGTGCTGGTCAAGTCTGCGCCAGCACATATGTTGTAAGATGTTTTCTCTATAATAAAATGATTATACTAGCACCGCAGTTTCGTGGTTTTCTCCCCGGGATGGTTTCCACCCTAAAATCCCGGTGTGTTCATGTGTGTGATGCTTTGTGTGATGGCTTATTCTATTTTACCGGTGACTCCTGTTTACCGTTTATTGAATATCTGATTCTCGATGAATAAATTATGAATGGTTTAAGTGAAGATTTAATGACATATCTAACTGCAGTATACGCTAGTTTGCGTTGATCCTCATGTGATATATAAAGTAGTTTATCAAGTAAAGTAGCGATGGGTTTTAAGGAAATGAAAAAGTAAAAAGTCGGAATATGCAAGAATACGTATCTACTTCCCCCCCACCTCTCAAAAGATTTTCCTATCCCAACATTATTGTAGGCCGATTCTGCTAGGTCGTCCATAATTCGCATCATAGATCACAAAATCGATCTGCCCGCATGCATCTAATCTGATCTAGTGTGTATGTCAGGAGATATGGTGCGAATGAACTGTTAGTATTGGCTGCAGCATGAGGATATTTGTGGAGCAGTGACTGCGTGTGGAAATCATAGTGTGAGTCTGCTTGGTTTGTTGAGGGAGACAAAATATATCTACATGTATTGATTTCTGAGTCAATTTTTATCATGGTTGAATAATGAGGTTGTCGTTGGAATGTATGTGGAGGTCGAATCTGGAGATTGGAGAAAACAATTGGTAATTGTTGTTGGGGTATGCCAAAGCTACTTGTCTAGGCAATCAATATGATTTGTACCAGTGGATCCGACCGGTGAAAGAAGAGTTGGGATCTCTGTGTCTTTCCTTCATGTGGGAGGTTGAGTAGAGTGGTAAGCGTAGAAGCATAAGCCCAAACTCGAACCTGCGTGGAGGCATGTTAGTCACGTTTTTGTCGTTCTAAACGTTAGTTGTAGGGATGGTGGTGTCCTCCTACTGCGTGGAGCGTTGTAAAGTGGTCGAATAACCTGAATACAATGTGTATCAGTGTTGGTGGTGTCTGTTCGACAGAGCTCCTCTCTTAATGCGTTAGATTCGATCGTGGATTATGCATATTTGTGGATAGGTGGAGCTGTGACCCTGACAATAGTTTTCTTTCAGTTGCTAGAAAGACATTATCGTTGAGAAGATGGTACAATTTTCCTTTGATTTTTTTTTAAAGAGTTATAATATTTTTTGAAAGTGTTGGGCGCATTTGAAAAGGGGTTATTTGTTTAAAGAGGGTTTATGCACCTTTCAAAATGATCTGTGCATTAAAGATTGCATTTTTTTAAAGAAGTTTTCTTGAGATTGCTCCTCTAGATCTAGAGATAGATCCGTTTTTTCTCTCAATTGTTGGAGGTGGAAAGTTTTTTTTGAGGTAGACCTGTCACGATGAAAAATCAGATAGTAGAGACATAATTGAACAAGAGAAATAAGCTTGATGGATCCAATTATTCTAATTGGAAAATTCAAGTTGCAGAGTTTGCTTGAGGGGAAAAGTGCATGGGTGATTGTAGATGGAGATGAATTGAATCCAACAACAGTAGGAGGCAGAACAACTGCAGCAATTCAAGATTGGGAGAAGAGGGAGAACAAAGTGAAAGTGTTGTTGAAATTGTCAGTGATAGAATGCATTATCTCTCACATTAAATATTTTAAATCAGTAAATGAGATCTGGAAAAATCTCAAGGATTTGTACGAGATCAAAAAGGAAAATCGCCTATTGTTCCTAAAGAGCAAGATTCTCTCCATTAAAATGGAGGAGAGTGAATCAATAGCTATGTTCATCTATCGAATCAAGGAGCAAAGAGATAAGTTGGGTGACATAGGGGAGACACTATAAAACACCGATCTTGTCATAATTGCCATGAATGGTATGACTAATGACTATCATATGTTCATCACAGGCTTGAATGTGAGAGGAAAAGCTTCCAAATTTGAAGAATTGATAGGAATCTTGATGCAAGAGGAAGAAAGACAGATGACTTTGAAACCTTAGAGTTCATATCTTTCCTTAATGGCAAAAAAGAATCCCTTCAGAGGGAAGGCAAGTGCAGGACAGAAAGGTAGAGGTACACCAAAAATAAATCCACCTCAAGGTATGCCATCTCAAGGTATGTCTTCAAACATAAGCAATTCAAAAAACCAAATGTTTCTATTGTGGTAGAGTTGGTCACATTGCCACGAATTTCCATATTAAGAAGAAGCTTGATGAAAATCGACATAGGCATAAGAAGCATGCAGGGCACTTTGCTGATGAAGATCAGAATCAGGACCTCATACTGTTTATGTCTGATTCTATTCTCTCTACTGAGAATAATGAAGCAGATGCCAGATACATGCTCTGATACCATGATAAAAACTGGAAGACAAAACATATATTCAACAAAATGAGCAGCTCAATATACCTGACACTCTGATACCATGATAAAATTCAAAGAAACATAATATATTCAGAAACTTAGTAGCTCATAGGTGAGGCACTTCACCTAGAGACTGCCTTTGGCAAAACACTCTACATTTCAGCATTAAGAATCATGAATATATATAGTTTACAAGAAAATAATTGAGTTGGAACAACCACCTAAAATGTAGGAACTAAATCCTAATCTAAGGCTCACACATAACTAATGAACAAAATCTCTCCAAGAATACATTCTCCATTAATTTCAACAAAACACTTACCTACCTCTGTGACACATCTATTAAAATTTAAAAAAGTTATGAAATTTAAGTTAATTATTATTACTATTACTATTAATAATAAAATGTGTTAAACATATATACATTAAAAAAATGTAACAAAAATAATAGTAAAAGCTACAATAAACTAGACGAATTCAATATCATAAATAAAAATTTAAGAGAAAACAAATTTAACATATATAGAAATGAGAATTCGAAATATCATTATTTGTAATTTTTAAGGATATTAGAATCCATTCTACTTTCTAATTGCAATACAACTTTTCATAGCAAGTGACTTAAATTACATAAAATGTCAATGAATAGAATCCATGTTGAAGAAAAAACTCCTTTAACAATGTATCTAATACCATGACAAGACATAAATATCAGTATGAAAAGTAGAGCTTCCAATTCCTAAATATGTGTACCTTATCTCAAAATCAAGATAAAGGACATGCAATTGCAAAACTAGGCCAAATTAATATAAATGATCTCTAAAATACTCAATGTTTAAGGTCCAATTGTATTACTCTCAAACTATGGGGATAGTCATGGTTATGTGTCCAACACAATCTCCTAGGGACCCCACCAGATGCCTAGCTACACTCCACAAAATTATGGTCTCGAACTTTGGAATGAGGCATGTTATGGTATGAAGAATCTCCTAAATGTGGGGCATTTTCACATCTCATTCTTATAATTGAAATATTTGCTTTGAGGGCTCTTACAAAGTCCTTATTTTTATGCCCAACTAAATTCCATAAAAAAACAACATATGAAATTATGTTGGAGTGAAAAAAGTTGATTCCTAAAAAATTCATGGGTAAACTTGCTATTATCATAGCTCTCAAATCATGATGCTAGTCCAAGTTTTTTCTTCTCCCCCATGTTGTTTACTATGTACTCTATCATCGCACAAATATTGTTTTTCATCTACTCATGATAGGAATACAACAAAGTGCTTTATAGTTGTGCCAACCTCACATATAAGCATTTAAAAGTTTGTCAACTTTTCCTACCAAACGAGGGCTTGGTTTATGTCCTAGTATACTACAACATGTAACTCTCAATGCTCTTTTCAATGACACAATTGTTTTGAAATTGGTTTGAACATTCCATTCCATCCCATTTTGTAGTGAAACTTGTGTTGGATGACATTCAAGGGAAAATTTGCAAGTTGTATTGTTGGCATTGCACGAGGACAATTTGAGTTTCATCTTGGTCGACATTTTTGTTTCTAGAGAGTTGAAAATTGTTGAGATTTGCATTGTCCAACTTAGCTCCATGGAGTTACAATGACGAGATTTGGGATCATGTTATTATTCCAAACACTCAATCACTTTTGTCAAGTGAACAAGGGATCACATATCTCGTGAGGATTTTAAAAATCTCTGTTGTCTCCATTCGTTTTTCTTTTACCCAATTTTATTACCTATTGTCTTCATTGTTGAGTAGCCTATCTTTTACATTCCAAAACTTAGGGAATGGGAAGCTTCTCTTAATGCTTTGCAATGTGATATAGGAGACACGCATTATAAAGGTAAAATGTAATATATAATCCACTTTGAACTTTGCTAATATGTTCTTAAGTGCCCAAAACAACAAGGCATTTTAGAGTTCTTTCTATTAACATACATTTGAAACTATTTTTTTTGGAAAGTGTTCCTCTTAAACTTCAATCAATCCACCCAAATACATCAAATGTATGTCTGGCCCATTTACATGTGTTGCGCAACCCTCAAATAAAAATTTCTAGTGTCAATAACGTTAATGCATGATGCATTCAAAATCAAAATCTAATGAATACTTGCACCTAAGTGGAACTAGATAGGTTTTTCTTCCAGGATCCATGGCCCAACGTGCTATTTGTGTTTGTGTTGTAGCTTGAAAGTGTTATAAAAAAAATATACTATTTGTGTTGTAGTTTGAAAGTGTTATAAAAAATATATATATGGCGCACAGAGCGTGTATGCACAAATCCTAGTGTGGATGTACAAAAGGCTATTTAGGGGAAAAGAAACCCACTCATATGAATATCATTTTATAAGCTGAATGGTTTTGATTTTAAATCAATCTATTTGCATATAAATAGTGTGCCTTTCAAACCAGTACTGTAAACTGCCATTTTATAACAATTTTTAAAGAAGAAACAGAAATGTTCTATTGACAAATGTTCAAGCAGAGTCACCATTCTTGAAAAAAATGAAATGAAAGAATAAATTAAATTCCTTCATTTCATTTTTTCAAGCAGAGTCACCATTCTTGAAAAAGTGATATGAAAGAATAAATTAAATTCCTGATTACAAAATTGAGGGCGGCTGGGCCATCATCTTCCTATTCCCAAGATTCTTTGGGCGTGTAGAAAATGCAATGAAGCTTTGCCCAATACATCTGTTGTAGACCTGATGATTACTGATTTGAGTTGCCAGCTAGAATTCAGAAGACAATGACCTCCAACCTGAAAGCCAACGCTCCATCTCATGAGCTCGCTCCAAAAATTCTATGTATATAGCAGCTTGCCACTGTGAAATCATTATGAGTCGTTCACTACCAGATTCCGGTTCCATGAATTTATATCTGAAAACCTGGCCTGTAGTTTTGGAGGTTGCAGAGGCTCCAGTAAGTAACATAAACAACCTGGCACACATGGTATTTGAGCTTCTTGGCCCCTATGCTTTTCCAAAAGGCCACCCAAGGGTTAGCCTTGGAATTATCATAATTATTTGCCAGAATAGACGCAGATTAGATGCTATCCCACACTCCTAATCCTATTATCTACTTCCCATCAAGGGATTCATAGAAAGAGTAGGACAATAGGCCTTTAAGCCAAGAGAAGTAGGACTTAAGTATCGCCAAGCAGCAGTAGGAGAGAACATCCTGTATCTTCCAGCTTGACGTGTATATTCTTCGGAGGCCAACATTTTCACCCAACGAAAACTGAGCAAAATGAACGTTTCTGCTGATCTCCTGGGACCTGAGGTGGAACTAACCGGAGTCCACTATTCTCACCGCACATTCCATCCCCTTTGTGAATGCGGCTACCTGATTATCACATTAGGGAACTAATTTATGAGCAGGCCGATTGATTAATCGCGATCGGTTTGCTTTTTCCATTGGATTATAGGTATGATTAAAAGAACAATATTAGTCCAAAAAACGTACCTCGGGCAGATTTAGCGTTGGACCATCTACACTGGAGCCCCCTTTCCAGACTGCAAACACAACAGCCTGCGCACACAATATAATTAGTTAACGGTGAGCAATATTTTGATCTGAAAACTAGATAAAGTTACTAAACATGAAACTCATATCACAAAAAAATTATTTATACCCATGATTGCTCGAGGCCCTTGAGAGTGGCTACATCAATGTTGTTTCTGTTTTCAAGTAGAGCAACCACTCTAGCCATGTGGGCAACTGCCTCATGAATGTCACAGCCATTCTAAGGTTCATAGATACCAAATGAAATCCACATTCTGCTTTGAGGTTGGCTTTGCTGTGGCTGACTACAGGAGGAGGGGATCACCATTTTGTTTGTTTGATCTAGAGGAAATGAACTATTCATCTTGAGGAGATCTTCATTTTGTTTGTTGTTTATCTGGGATGTTGAAATGTTACTTTCAACAGTGGCTGTGCAAAGCCGCTTTCTATTTTTTTCTCCAGGTTTATTTACTGACAGTCGCTTTCTAAAATTGTTGAACAATCAGTTTCATATTTTGTTGGAATCGGCACAGTCTTTTTTTCTGAAAGACAGTCTTTTTATTTTGTTCATGGATAGTCTCTGTTTTTGGAAAAACAGAGTACCTTTATATTTTTTTATATATACACAGAGATATTTTTTATGTGTATGTGGGCATTTTATTTTTAAACCCCGTGGTCCCCACAAGAGGAATAGTGTCTTGTTGATGTGGCAAATTCTGCAAACGGAACGAACATACATATACCATAGCCTTTGTTAAGGGTCGATGCGATCACACACATCGCAATCGAAACTTATATTATAATCGCCCTCCACCTTATGCCGAGGTCCGTTGGTCCCACAGACCACGTGGCATGTTATTACACAGTCGCAAAGTATTGAATCACAACCTTTTTGTTTTGGGCCCGATCGCAAGTATCGCATCGAGAGTGTTTATGATATGGCCTAATTGAACAGTCAAAGGAATCGGACCCGATCCCTGTTAATGCAGCAGAGTTAAGTTTTGTTTTCGGGTCCGATCCTCAATCGGAATCGGAAGTCTGAGGTATGGCACATTTGTTTAATGTGCGGACCCGATGGAGTTTATGCAGTGGAATTAAAAGGTGTCATCGCGTCCAGTTTGTAATTGCGATCGGAACCTTTTGTTTGGCCCATTTGTAATGTTTTAAATCCAAACCCGACGTCATTTTATATGGCGTAGTTTATTTGTTAAATCGCGTCCAGTTACCAATCACAATCGGAAGTTCGGTGGGTCATTTGTTTTGTTGTAAGTTGCGGACCCGATGCAAGTTTAGACTGAAGTTGAATTTTTGATCGCGCGTTCAAAGCGCAATTGTAAAGTGGGCCCGTCAATCTTTTAAAACAGACTTTATTTTTTATTTTTAATACGTTTTTGTAACGTCATATTTTCATATGCACGGCATATAAAAGAAAAAGGCCCAAGAGCCTGTATGGTATGTTATGTTATTGAATTGTTTTTGTAGTTTGCACAGCAGTGCGCCAAAAGAAAACACAACAATGTTGTTTCGAGAGATAGAGTGTTTTGTTTGTATGAGACAGTGAAGTTTTGTGCACTGTGTTTGAAGCAGTCACATTTTGTAATCCCTCTGTTGAGGAAGAATTTGTAATAGTTTTTTTTAAGGAATACAAGTTTTTTTTAAGTGTGGAAACTCTGTCTCCTGCGAGTGAAATTTTAATATTTCTCTGTGTTAAAGAGGAGAGTATTATTCTCTCCATTGTTGTTATGGAATTTTCAGAAATTCCATCATGGTATCAGAGATAGTCCAGGCTCTTTGAAGATCAAAGAAGCTGAAGGAAAGGAGTTCTTTGTAGCAGCAACTTCTCCAACAGTGTGAAGACTTAGCCAAAAAGAATTCAAGGTATTTCTCTATATAGTTTATTGTGTTACTGTTGAAGAACAGTCAGCTATTTTAAATAAAAAGTCAAGTGTTTTTTGAATCATATTTAAGAGTGCAGAATGGTTGGAGCCAACATTGGTATGGGTGGGAAATATCCACCTCCCACTATTTAATGGGAAAAATTAAGACTACTGATCAATAACTATGAGAGATTTATTTGTCTCCCAAGAATTATGGGAATTTTTTGAGGATGGCTTTGAAGAGCCAGCAAATGAAGAAGAGTTTGAAGATTTAACTCAGGCAGAGAAAGAGTTGCTGAAAAGAAATAGGAAGAGAGACTCCAAAGCTCTCTTCTTATTGTATCAAACAGTGCATGAGAGTGTGTTTCCGAGGATTGCAGTAGCCAAGAGATCCAGAGAAGCATGGGAAACTCTCAAGACAACCTATCAAGGCATGGAAAAAGTGAATACAACAAAACTTTAGTTTCTGAGGAGAGACTTTGAGACTCTCTATATGAAAGAGTCAGATACTATTGACTCATTCTTCACTCATGTGATTGTAATGGTCACACAAATAAGATCTCATGGAGAGACTCTTGAAGATAAGAGGATTGTGGAAAAACTCTTGAGGATTCTACCCTCAAGATTCGATGTGATTGTCACCACCATAGATGAGATTAAGGATCTCACAAAGTTCACAGTGGATGAGCTACATGCATCACTGATGACTCATGAGCAGAGATTGGGTAGGAGTGAAAACTCATCTCTTGAGCATGCCTTTAATACCCAGATGTCTTTCGGAAGAGGAAGAGGGCAAGGCAGAGGAAACAAGAGAGGAAGAGGCAGAAGCCAAAACAGAGGTGGAAGGAATAGTCCAGCAAATGCTCAAGGAAGGCGTAGCAATCCAAATCAGCATCAAGGCCAAGGCAGCAACTAGCAAAGTGGTCAGCAAAATGCTCAAGGAAAGAGGTATGATAAGTCCAATGTCTAATGTCACTATTGTAAAAAATATGGACATTATGCTAATGAATGTAGAAAGAAGCAGCATGATATGGGAAGTAGAACTAGAGAAAATTTCACTAGAGAAAATATCAGCCAAGATAATTTGTTTTTAGCTTGTAATATGGCTGAAAAAAAAAGTGAGGATTTATGGTTTCTAGACTCCGGTTGCAGTAACCATATGACAGGAAACTTAGCAATGTTTTCTATGTTAGATGAGAGTGTGAAGTCACAAGTCACACTAGGAACTGATAGCAAAGTTTCTGTTATGGGAAAAGGAAATGTAAATGTTTTAACAAGGAAAGGTGCAAAGAAATCCATAACAGATGTGTATTATGTTCCAGGAATGAAGTGTAACCTCTTAAGTATTGGAGAACTTGTTCAAAAGAGGTATAATTTATTTTTTTAGGATTATGTTTGTACCATCATGGACAAACCACCCAGCAAACAATGTATTGCTGAAGTGAAGATGACAAGGAACAGGATGTTCCCTCTTAGAATGAGAGCAGATTTGAAGAATGGTGAAGAGAAAGCAGCAGTGGGACAAGAGGCTTTCCAAAGCGAACCAAAAGATGACAATTGGTTGTGGCACTTGAGATTTGGACATATCAACTTTGGAGGTCTTAATCTGTTGAACAGAAAAGGAATGGCAAGAGGTTTACCATTGATAGAGAAACCGGACAGCCTTTGGGAAGGTTGTATCTTGGGGAAACAACACAGAGAAAGTTTTCCTTCCAGGAAAAGCATAAGGGCAAAGGCACCCTTAGAGATTTTCCACTCAGATTTGTGTGGACTGATGCAAACTCCATCGCTTGCTAGCAGCCACTACATGTTAACATTCATAGATGATTTTACAAAAAAAACTTGGGTTTATTTTTTGAAAAACAAAAGTGAAGTGTTTGAAAGGTTCTGCAATTTCAAAGCACTTGTGGAAAACCAAAGTGGGATGCATATCAAATTCCTAAGGACTAATAGAGGAGGTGAGTATATCTCTAAATATTTTCTACATTTTTGTAGAGAAAATGGTATTCATAAGCAATTTACAACAAGATATACTCCACAGCAAAATGGAGTAGCCGAAAGGAAGAATAGAACCATAATGGACATGGTGAGGAGTATGCTAAAGGCAAAGCATTTGCCTAATGATTATTGGGCTGAAGCTATACATTGTGCAGCGTACATTTTCAATAGGTTCCCTACAAAATCAGTGATGAACAAAGTGCTGGAAGAGGCATGGAGTGGCGCAAAGCAAGGTGTCACACACATGAAGGTTTTTGGATGTGTGGCTTATGCGCACATACCGGATCAGTTAAGGAAGAAGTTGGACAGCAAGGGGGAGAGATGTATTTTCATTTGATACAGTGAGGAATCCAAGGCTTACAGGTTATACAACCCATCCACCAAGAATTTTATTGTGAGCATAGAAGTTTAGTTCATTGAAGAAGAAGCTTGCGATGGAAGCATAGAGAAAATAGTGAATGTTAAACACTGTTTATCTCATGATGAAAATGATGATGAATTGGCTGAAATAAATCCCCAAACAGCAGCACCAACATAAGAGCAACAAAGCACACCCTTGAGGAGAAATGAAGGTGCTTCTCCAAGCACACCACAAGGAGGAAATACAAGTGCTTCTTCAACCATTTGTACACTTAATGAAAGAGGTAAGAAGTTCAGAAATTTGAATGACATTTATGCACAAGAGGAAGCAGATGAAGGTATCAATTCTTTGTTTTCTTTATATTGTCATGTTGAAGACGCTATCCACTTTGAAGAAGCTATTAAGGATAAGAAATGGATAGAAGCTATGGATGAGGAGATTAATGCCATAGAAAGAAACAAGACATGGGATTTGGTTGAACTCCAAAAATGTAAAGATGTCATTGGAGTTAAATGAGTCTACAAGACCAAGAGTAATGCTGAAGGAAAAATAGAGAGACACAAGGCAAGACTTGTCGTCAAAGGGTATAAGTAGAAGCATGGGATAGATTATGAGGAAACTTTCACACTGGTTGCTAGAATGGAAACCGTGAGAGCAGTGTTATCCATAGCAGCACAAAACAAGTGGAAAGTTTACCAAATGGACGTGAAGTCATCATTCCTAAATGGAGTGTTAATGGAAGAGGTTTACATTGAACAACCTCTCGGATATTAAAAGAAAGGCCAAGAGAACAAAGTGTGCAAGTTGAAGAAAGCTCTTTATGGGTTGAAGCAAGCGCCAAGAGCGTGGTACAGTAGGATAGATTCCTATCTACTGGAAAATGGATTTGAAAAGTGTGAGGGAGAACCCACCCTCTACATCAAAGAAAAGGATGGTAAAATTTTGATTGTAGTTTTATATGTTGATGATGTTATTTTCACAGGTAATGATGATTACCTTATTGAAAATTTTAAAGCAGTCATGAAAGAAGAATTTGAAATGACTGACATGGGTTTGTTGAGATACTTCTTAGGAATAGAAGTAGAACAAGATGAAAATGGGATTTTTATCTCACAGGAAAGATATGTTAATGAAGTGCTTGAAAGATTTAATATGCAGAAAAGAAAATTAGCAATCACTCCCACAGTGATGGGATTAAAACTCAGCAGAGAGGACAGCAGCAAGGATTTTGATCCTAGCTTGTACAAGAGCATAGTTGGCAGTCTCATGTATTTGACTGCAACTAGGCCGAACATAATGCATGCTGTTAGTTTGATTTCCATATTCATGGAGAAGCCAAAGGATGCACATTTGCAGGCAGCGAAGAGAATTCTGAGGTATGTTAAAGGTACTAAAAGGTTTGGTATTTTATATACTGCTTCAGAATGTTCAAATTTAGTTGGATACACTGACAGTGATTAGGCTAGAAGTGTAGATGATCGAAAGAGCACTTCCGGTTATGTTTTTCACATGGGTTCAGGAGCCATTTCATGGGCTTCTAAAAAGAAACCTATTGTAGCATTGTCTACAGTGGAGGCAGAATATGTGGCAGCTACAGCAGCAGTGTGTCAAGCAATTTGAATGAGGAGGATGTTAAGGAGTTTGTGCCAAGAGCAGACAAAAGGAACTGTGATTTTTTGTGACAATAACTCAACTATTGCATTATCTAAGAATTATGTGTTTCACAAGAGGACAAAACACATTGACACAAAATTGCATTACATCAAAGAATTGGTAAACAATGGTGAAATTGTTTTGGAACACTGCAGAACTCAGGAGCAGTTTGCAGACATTCTAACCAAGCCATTGGGGCAGAAGAGTTTCGAATTTTTGAGAAAATGCTTGGGTATGACTAATAACCCAACAGTTGAAAGTAAGGGGGAGTTTTGAAATGTTACTTTCAACAGTGGCTGTGTAGAGCCGCTTTCTATTTTTTTCTCCAGGTTTATGTACTCACAGCCACTTTCTAAAATTAATGAACAGTCAGTTTCAGATTTTGTTGGAATCGGTGCAGTCTTTTTTTTTGAAAGACAGTCTTTTTATTTTTTTCAGGGACAGTCTCTGTTTTTGGAAAAACAGAGTACCTTTATATTTTTTTATATATACACAGAGATATTTTTTCTGTGTACGCAGGCGTTTTAGTTTTAAACCCCGTGGTCCCCATAGGAGGAACAGTGTCTTGTTGATGTGGCGAGTTCCGCAAGTGGAATGAACATACATATACCACAGCCTTTGCTAAGGCCCGATGCGATCACACACATCACAATCAAAACTTATATTATAATCACCCTCCACCTTATTCCTAGGTCCACTGGTCCCACAAACCGTGCGGCATGTTATTACACAGTCGCAAAGTATTGAATCACAACCTTTTTGTTTTGGGCCCGATCGCAAGTATCGCATCGGGAGTGTTTATGATATGGCCCAATTGAACAGTCAAAGGAACTGGACCCGATCCCTGTTAATGCAACAGAGTTAAGTTTTTTTTTTGGGTCTGATCCTCAATCGGAATCGGAAGTCCGAGGTATGGCACATTTGTTTAATGTGCGGACCCGATGGATTTTATGCAGCGGAATTAAAAGGTGTCATCGCGTCCGGTTTGTCATCGCGATCGGAACCCTTTTTTTGGCCCATTTGTAATTTTTTAAATCGGGATCCGACGTCATTTTATATGGAGTAGTTTATTTGTTAAATCGTGTTCGGTTACCAATCACAATCAGAAGTTCGGTGGGTCATTTGTTTTGTTGTAAGTCGCAGACCCGATGCAAGTTTAGACTGAAGTTAAATTTTTTATCGCGTGTTCAAAGCGCAATTGTAAAGTGGGCCTGACAATCTTTTAAAACAGACTTTAGTTTTATTTTTAATACGTTTTTGTAATGTCATATTTTCATATGCGCAACATATAAAAGAAAAAGGCCCGAGAGCCTGTATGGTATGTTATGTTATTGAATTGTTTTTGTAATTTTCACAGCAGTGCGAGAAAAGAAAATACAGCAGTGTTGTTTCGAGAGACAGAGTGTTTTTTTTGTATGAGACAGTGAAATTTTGTGCACTGTGTTTGAAGCAGTCACATTTTGTAATCCCTCTGTTGAGGAAGAATTTGTAATAGTTTTTTTTAAGGAATATAAGTTTGTTTTAAGTGTGGAAACTCTGTCTCCTGTGAGTGAAATTTTAATATTTCTCCATGTTAAAGAGGAGAGTATTATTCTCTCCATTGTTGTTTTGGAATTTTTAGAAGTTCCAACATGCGAGTATGCTTTAAGTATGGTGCAGGGAGACATTTCAATTTTTTTTTTGGCGTGACTACGTGAATTTGAAATAGAGTGGGCCGCTCGCATTAATGCAATTAAAACAGGCGGAGTGGTGTACACGGTAGGTACAGTCAAGCAGATCTTTCTGCCCATCTTGATGATCGATGCCATCGACATCGACATGGAATGCTTAGTGGTCCTCTTAACAGCATTAATGGGCAAATAGCATAGGAAATATTGGTTGCCCCACAATCCCTGAGCACGTGAACATCTTGAGGAGTCTGGATGAGGCAATTCATCAAACTCACGTAACGCATCACGACGTTTCCACTACTCGGGTTGTTGAATTCCATGGAAACCATGTTCCTCAACAGCACTTCCGTGTGGGTTTCCCATATATTTATCTCTGGAAGGTACAACGTACTTGAGTATTCGTCTAAACGGATCTTGTTAAGCCACTTGCAGAAGGGCTTGAATTTAATCCTGCCCTTCGCTAACTTCTACACGTTTAGTGCGATTTCATACCTGCGTTCAAAGGTTGTGTTGGGCAGAAAAAAAAACTGTCTAAGCGCTATGATAGGGATATCAAGAATGAACTTTAAAGTCTGCATTGCCGTCGGTGTGTTGTGCTTGTCGCCCTCACTTGGAATTTGTAGGATTGGTGCAATGAATGCGTGCATGCAACCCAGTAAATGATTTTCATCGACATTAACAGTAATTGGTTTGTTACCATCATTACAAACATGTGTCGAGAGAGGAGAAAGCTCCCTACTCGCATTCTGCAACAGTTGATTGAAGTCTTCATCACTTCCATCCATGTTTCCAAAAAATTCTCTCAGCACAGCAAGCGGGATTTGATTCTCGAGCTTCAGAATATCACACTTGATACACTCATGAAGCGGACCTAATTCAATCATGTCATTTTCTGCACTGACACTAATACTGGCAATGCCATCATCCGCGTGCTTTTTCTCATCACAAGGCATAGACAGGAAGATTTCCGTTTTCTCATCTTGACGAGGCCTAGTAGAGAGGAAGATTAAGAAATGTAAGAGAAAAGATGAATCTACAACCATCATTAGAGTTGCGTCTGTATTGGCTGGCAAGTGATAGAAATGTTCTACCTCTACCCACATTTGTTCCATCATGTCAACTATAGGCTTGAAACCCTTACCACATTTGCGTAGTTGCTGCGAGAGCATGGCCACGGACTTGGCTTTGTACATCTCCGTCGTTGAAATCTTAAGTTCCGCATAGGAGGATTCAATATCTTTCTCCAGATTGGAATGGTGGTAAGGCCCAATTGACAGAAACCGTGGAATATAAGCCTCTGGTTTCATGTTCAAGAGAGGCGTCGCCACTCGCAAGATCGCATCCGCCTTTCGTCGGGCAAACTCTTTACCAATTTCATCATCAGCTTCATTATGGAGCATGGCTTTAATCTGAACAACCCACTCTATACGAAACACCACAGGTTCCGCTGTCACCATGCCTAAAACCTCTACTTCTTTAAATGTCTGCATCAATCAATTTTCACATTTTGTGTACCGAGGGACAGAACGAGCAATGACGTGGCCAGCGCTTCAATGCAAAATTCATCCAATGAGTACAATCGAAGTCCCTAGACAAGTTATTGCATCATGTCTTCTTCTGATATAATTTATTAAAAAGAAAAAATTGCTTTGCCAAAGTGGGAATTATTTGTAGGACCCTCCCCCGATGATTTAATTGTAAAAGTATACATATTCTAATTCTTTGGCTTTAATTTTATAACGTACCCACATATTTAACCATAAAAATTGTTCAAATATTAACAATTTTTATTAGTATTATTATTATTATTATTATTATTTTACATAATAATAATATGTTTAATATTAAAACTATATTTTTATTTTTATTAATTAAAATAATGATATAATTTTTAAATTAATTATGTTGATAGGTGTTTTCTTTGTTGGCTTGGGGTGGGAAAACATTGTTCACCCCAGCCAATAAGAAAGCTTAAATATCGCCCTATCAACCAATAGAAATTTTCTATTTGTCCAAATTTCGTTTGGCACGCTTTGACTGTGAGCTCACACGACATCCTTTGCCCTATTTTCACTCCTTCTATCCCTCTTACGATGTACCCTTCTCCTTCACCTTCAAGCTGGTCAATCTAGCATTGTCCACCATACCTCCAACATTAAATTGCGCTAGGGTATTCCTTGCAGGTGCCACAGGAAACACCATACCTCCAACATTGAATTGCAATAGGGTATTCCTTGTAGGTGCCACATGAAACACTGGAAAACAGATTGTAACCCAATCCCTTATCCAAAGGATTCATTTTCAGGGTTGGTGTCTACGATGTGGACAATGCCAAGAAAAATTTCCCCACTGACACCAAAATTTATATTTTCAAGGCAAATGTGACAGACGGTGCATGCCAGAATTTACAGCTTTACTGTGTTTACAACTTTTACCTAATGAAGCATGGATATGTAAGCACTGTACAACATTGAAGGACCTAAGTTCCTCTTCTCCCCATCGATTACTTTCGTATTCACTATTGCATAGTTCTAACGCAAGAACAAAACGTTAGGTTCTGATTTTTTTCATCATGATTCCCGATTTTCCATTACTCTTTTTCAAAATTGTGACTGATAGGTTTAGCAATCTCGGTCCCAATTTCCCATTACTCTTTTTCAGAATTGTGACTGATAGGTTTAGCTATCTTGGTGTTTGGGGATATGGGTACTCAGCAAACTATTGATGCACTGTGTGAAATGGAAGCGGGTCTAAGCAATACTGGCTCTTAAAAAAAAAAAAATTAGTTGTACTGGCAAGTGTACTGTTGAATGAAGTGAAGGAAGGTTAGATGGATCGATCCATGGAAGGACCTTTGTGAAACAAGAGCTCTGGCATAGTTCCAATGTTGAAGAGCTTGGATTCGATAACTGCCTGTAGCTTGTCATGGTAATGAGACATGGGCATCAAGAAGATAATATTTATCACGTTTTCAAAATGGTGATTATTGGGGACTCTGCTATGCGAAAATCACAATTGTTGTCCAAATTATCCAAGGAGGAATTTGGCTTAGAATATCGAGCTACAATAGGCATAGAGTTTCAGACCAGACCAATCTCGTGTTTGGGGATCTAGGTCCTTAGAAAACTATTGATTTACTGTGTGAAAATGAAGTGGGTATAATCAATAATGGCTCTTTTTTAAGAAAAATAGTTTTAGTGGTAAGTGTACTATTGAATGAAATGAATAAAGGTTATATGGATCGATCCATGGAAGGACCTTTGTGAATCAAGAGCTCTCGCATAGTTTTAGTGTTGAGGAGCTTGGATTCGATAATTGTCTATAGATGGTCATGGTAATGAGATATGGGCATAAAGAAGAGAAGATTGATTACGTTTTCAAGATGGTGATTATTGGGGACTCTGCTATTGGAAAATTATAGCGGCTATCCACATTCTCCAAGGATGAATTTGGCTTGGAATATGGATCTATAGTAGGCGTAGATTTTCATACCAGACCAGTATTCATTGAGAACAAGATAGTCAGGGCTCAGATCTAGGATACTACAGGCCGAGAAAGGTGGTATACAAACTTGTTATATTAGTATCCCCTTATCAGTTCTTTGTTTTTTGAAACCCTCTGCTTCCCTGCCATGGTCATCTCTCCTCCTCCTGCTGCAACAATATCTTCCTCTAATATCTGCTATAGAGGATTTAGAGGCTTACTATGAAATGCCACAACATATGATTTTCATTGGATTCCTAAGGTGGATATGAAAACCTTGAAAATGCTTTGGTGATATACATAATAAGCCCATAACTTCCATAAAAGATATTTGGTCGATCCAACTGACATACTATACATGCTTTGATTCTAACAGAGACAGAGAAATGGTTCCTATCAATCTATCTAGAGTGACTTATTCTTGGATTGAGAAAAGTTTATAAGACGTGATATTTTTGTTGTCTTGTGTTTCTTTAATAAATTTTGGCTAAATTTTGTGCTACATGCCTTTGTGAATTGAACTTGTATAAATAGTAGGTATCTATTATTTTTATGCATCGAGTTATAACCATGTTTTCACTAAAGTTTCTTCTCTAATCAGCTACAGAACAGTTACATTAAACTCGACGATGCAACCAAATAGGAATGACAACATTGTCAATATATCTGGACCAATGCAAATTTGTGTCTGTAAAAGAAATTTGTTTTAGAGGGAAAACAAACGAAACAAGAGTAAAAAAAATGAAATTTGTGCTTGGTGTTTTACGATTTTCTTCAACTTCCTTAATTTTTTGAAGATCAACGACAATTTCACACTACAGAGGCGAGCTTGACAAAATTAAGGTTTTTATCACAACTTTTGTTGGTACGTTATGATAATGGAGAAAAGTTAGCTCAATGGTTCAACTATTGGAACAATTAATGAAAAATTGCAGATGGTTATGGCCCATGGGTAATTTTTTGGATTTCCATCATATATTGTAGGACAAAGCAAGTATAAATGTGCACATATGCACACATTTTATATACTAATGCACATATAGTTGTTAAGTTTTGAATTTTATTTGGACAGTAGATATATTTGTATGGATAATGGAAATTGTAGGATTTTGTTAATACATACTTGGTTCTATTCTTAATGGGATATGAACAAATTTTAAGCAATATGGAACCATTCTTTTCACAATTATATCATTACTCTTACATTACATGTAGCAAAAAAATGATTAGACAGATGGCAGAGAGATTCATGAAATTTGTTTCAACCTAAAAGCTTTGTTGTGGCATGTCAAACTCTTCACTTTGAGAATTTTCAAAAACAAAATATAAAATTGTTTAGAATATGATATGGCCTCTGGTCTCTATAGCTAAACATAAAACTAGAAAAGTAAATCATGGCATATCTTGGCATGTGCCCATTACGTTCTTTCAAAGACAAAAAGGGATAGTCTTCAAAAGAAATTGGTCCATGCCTTCTAGAAATTTTAAAATAAAACATAAACAGATGTGATGATAGAGATAGAGTTGAATCGAGACACCAAACATTAGGTTCTGATTTCTTTCATCATAAGCCTTAGATTCCCAATTTCCCATTACTCTTTTTCAGAATTTTGATTGATATGTTTTTCAATCTCAGTGTGGAGATATGGGTCCTCAACAAAATATTTATTTACTATGTGTAAAAGGAAGTGGGTCTAAGAAATACTGCCTCTTTTATAATAAAAAAATAGTTGTAGTGGAAAGTGTATTGTTGAATGAAGCAAAGGAAGGCTAGATGGATCGATCCATGGAAATACCTTTGTGAAACAAGAGCTTTGGCATATTTCAGTGTTGAAGGACTTGGATTTGATAGTTGTCTGTAGCTTGTCATGATAATGAGATATGGGCATCAAGAAGAGAAGATTGATTATGTTTTCAAGATGGTGATTATTGGGGACTCTGTTGTGTGAAAATCACAGCTACTGTCCAGATTCTCCAAGTATGAATTTGGCTTGGAATATTGAGCTACAGTAGGTGTATAGTTTCATACCATACCAATCTCGATGTTTTGGGATCTGGGTCCTCAACAAACTGTTGATTTACTGTGCGAAAAGGAAGTGGGTATAATCAATATTGGCTCTTTATATATATATATATAGTTTTAGTGGCAAGTGTACTACTAAATGAAGTGAAGGAAGGTTAGATGGATGGATCCATGGAAGGACTTCTGTGAAACAAGAGCTCTAGCATAGTTTTAGTGTTGAAGAGTTAGATTCGATATATGCCTGTAGCTCGTCATGGTAATGAGAAATGGGCATCAAGAAGAGAATATTGATTACGTTTTCAAGATGTTGATTATTGCGGACTCTGCTGTGGGAAAATCATAGCAGCTGCCTAGATTCTCCAAGGATGAATTTGGCTTGGAATATTAAGCTACAATAGTCGTAGAGTTTCAAACCAGACCAATATTCATTGAGAATAAGATGGTGAGGGGTCAAATATGGGATATTGCAGGCCACGAAAGGTGGGATACAAACTTGTTATATTGGTATCTCCTTATCCATTCTTTGTTTCTTGAAACCCTCTGCTTCCATGCCATGGTCATCTCTCCTCCTCCTCCTGCAAAATATCTGCCTCTGATATTTGCTACAAAGGACTTAGAGGCTTACTATGAAATGCTATAGTTTTACCGCTAGGGTTCGAGGTTTAACAAAGATTTGGTGCACCTGGTTTGTTTATAAAAACATGTGTATAATGTAGTGCTTTTCTTTATACACCAAGTCTAGTCCCTTGGATACTAATATAACACACGTTGAGTTTTTAGGAGAAAATGACATTGCCTCAATAGAAAAAGAAGATAAAAAAATTCTGGATGTTGAAGTCCTAAAGGCCTTAGAATATTTTCCTGAGATGAATTTGTATTTGGCTGCGAGGGTTAGTTTGAGATCAAGAATGAAGTCACATGAGCTTGTTTTTTGAAAGATGAGAAAATCCAGAGATTAGTTTTTCATGATTAAAACCATTGTTAATGAGTTCATAATTTTTAATATAAGCCCTTCTCCAACTAAGGCTTGAAATGCTTTGCGTAAACCTTATGCCTTCGTTTTTGGTATCCATATCTGGAAATTGTTGAATTTTACTATACAGTGTATCACTTGGACGTTGTGAGTAGGCCTAGTCAAATATATGGTTTACATTACTTGATTTCCTTAGTTGATGTGAGAGAGAAACTAACACCTTTTCAAAAGTGGGATAAACAAAGAAAATAATTTTTTTTTCCTGGATGAGTTAATAAAACTATAAAAGGAATCAATTTGATTCCATTTATGTCGTGAAGATATGTTTTATACATAGTAAATTGTTACTAAATCTTAAATATTTTGGTCTTCTCAAATATTTTTCTTATGTTTATATTTATTTGGTTGATATATATATATTTTCCTCATTTTTGGGACAATTAAACAAATTTATGGCAAAGAAAAATTGATTTAACTCTATTTGATGATGGAAGAATTGTTGTTGGTTTAATCTATTGAAGAACCCTTTTGTTGAATATATTTAGTTTATAGTAATTTGTAAATTATGAATGGAACATGATAGCATTCTCTTATTTCATCTTTGCATCACTTTGAATGTTACTTTAAAAAAATGTTAACGATTTTTGGTTGCTTATTCAAGTTTCTTGAACAATTGTGTGTAGCCATTGAATTTTGTCTGCTTCCTTGGAAAATTTAAGATGTAGATTGGGTAGGGAAATTGATTTAATTCAAATAAAAATTATTTTCAATGTTATGGGAACCACCTTAAAAATAACCCCTAAAAATTTGTTAATTTCAGATATTACTAGTTATAACAAATATTAGTTCCAACCTATATCAATAGACATAAGAGTTGCATGAAGATCCTCTTTGTATTCAAGTTCTAGACATGAATATATATGGCCTTGAACAAGACCCCAAGCAGTAAAGAGTTTTCATGCTTTGAAGCATATTAATTTTAATTTTGACATGGAGTGTTTGCTGATCTTTGGACACTTTGAATTCTCCTTATTATAAGTGTGAATTGAAAGTTGACTCCTCAAGAGCGAGAGTTGTGCATATCTTTTATTGAGGAAATGAAATAATAGAAAATTATGTGGTTGATCATATCTCTTTGTAGAAAACCTTTGATCAGTTAAGTTTCATAGTAGTATATAGGTAACTGTATTCTTGTTAAAACTTTGCCCACCCAAAAAGTTGTTTTTGCAGATAAACATGGACACAAAGCAATACATGCTCCACTATTTCTCATTTTCGAATCTCTTTGCAACAAACCTTGATCATTTGTATTTAAAAGTTGTATCTATGTAATTGTATTTTGGTTGAGTCATACCCAACAAGCATTTGCAAATAAGCATGACCACAGAACAAGACATTGTTTACTATTTCTTCTTTTTTAATATGAAACAATAAACATTGAAAATTGCATAAATGTTTGCTTTATAATAAGGTTTAGGCTTTATAATTTTTTTGAAATTTCGAGATAGAATTCACCTGAACTGAAATCAACTGAAATATAAAATTTACTAAGCTATAGTTATCTATTAAGTTTGATATGCCCATATTGACAAGTTTTGTTTGGAATCAAACACAAGCAGATACTAGGAAATCACAAGTGCTTTTTACAAAGGATATCTAGGGTCACTGATATTGTACGAAATTCCAAATGGTACTTGTTTCGGCACGTACCTCGGTGGATTGAAGAGCTGAGAATGCATGCAATCAACAAAATTGTGATCATGCTTGTTGGAAACAAATATGATTTAGGGAACTTGAGGGAAGTCCCAACATAGGATGCTAAATAATATGCAGAGAAGGAGGGCTTGTTTTTTCTTGAGACTTATGTTCTTGATCCCACCAATGTTGAGAATGTATTTCTCACTGTCCTCCGTGAAGGTTTACAAGGTGATGAGTAAAAAGGCCTTCACTACAAGCCAGGATGATGGGCCTGGGCTCAGGTCCATTATGTCATGAAGAATATTAGCTTTAACTCCATATGATGATAATAAGGTTAATAGGGAAAAATGTTGTTATTCATAGTACTATTCATTTTCATAATTAGGCCTATGGCCATTCAAATTCCAGAGGAGGGGCCGACATTGGATGTATCTGAGGAATAAAAGATCATGACAGATCTCTGATACATATGAGGAATACAGGATCAAGGGTTTTGATAGATCCGTGCTAGACTTAATTGATCCATGGCCTATAATGTTCACCTTCTTGTAAAGGGAGGTCCTTTTTTTTTAATTAATTTTTCTTTCACGGTAAAACTAATAAATACGTCATACCAAATCTACTTACTTCTGTTAAATTTAAATTAACAATTTAGTACAAAAGTTGAAAGAAAAAAGAACAAAAGCAATAATTCTTATGAATGAGTAGGAGACGTTGGGAGTTTATTTATGCAAATGTAATTGCTCTTTATTTTTTTTAGTAATATGTACAATTTATTTATTGCATATTTACATCTAGATTTCAAAAACTTGGGAAGTTAAGTGTCGTTTATCCTATTCCTCAACTTGTTTGAGGTTTGGCCATTGTGAAAAATTCCATACTTAATGAAGGTCCTCTCATTTAAATGTTAAAATTTTCTTTTATATCCCTGCAAGCCTATTGTCATATATGTATATCAAACTAAGTTGTTGACAGAGCCCTAATGAAGAGTGTATGGAGCCAGAGATCTAGTCTTGAGAAAGAGTTAGGTAAATGATATTTCCATAGACACCTAACTCTGCAGGTATACATCCATATAACTAGTATTCATCTAAAATAAGGGCGATCAAACTGCTTAGATTACCTAACTATGACTAATCATTATATTATGTTTCAATGAAGAAAAATGGACTACAATGTTCATGATCAACCATAATTTGACCATATTTAACCATATTCAACCATGTTCAAACATGGTTAAGAAAGCTTAACCATGGTCAAACATGGTCATCAAGTTTAGACATGGTCAACCTTGCGATGTTGTAGCTTGATATGTCGTGCAAGGCCAAATTTTCCTTCCACATTTCCCCACTCCTCCTATCGACATTCCTTTGCACCTCTCGGTGTGTTTCCTTTGTTAAGAGGATGTTGGGGAAGAGATCAAAGAGACTTCTAAGCATGAGGACGGGGAGGAGCAATAATGAAATGTGATAATATAATAGTGTATTAGGATTAGATTACCGAGATTTCCTACATTGTTTGGTAAAGGAGGCCTAGGTGCATGATTATGTTTATTAGATCACATGCTTTGCAACATTTAGTTGTTGTGGGTAGCATATTCTTAGTCATATTTTGCTGGATGTGCGTATGTTGGCACTTTATATCATCTATTTGTGAATGGTTGGAGTCACTGGCTTCATATTGTAATATCATATTGGTGGAGTCTATCAACAGATCTGTAGGCCCATTCTTCTTTTGTGTTAGAATAATATTTTGTATTTTCTTGATTTAGCTTCTCACTGCTTGTATCAATGAACAATTTTTTCAATTTATATTGAAAATAGCTTCATTTATGTGCTTTTACCATTAAATAATAATAGGTATTGGAAGATCTATGTTTTGAAGTGTTTCATCTTAATTTATAATTTATAATTTCAGCATATGCTGAAAGGAAATAGTGTTCTTTAGCACTGATTAGCTGAAGCCTGTTGATTATGTTTCACTGTCTTACCATATCAAGGCTTTTGTTTCTCCACACCCTACAATTTTACGATCCTGATAATGCAGCTAACCAAGAATGTTTGTAATTTGTTTTGTAATTTTCCATAAATTTTCTGAAGCTATTGAACTAGTAATCATCCTAAAATGCTGAAGTTGTTTAACTAGTAATCTTATGTTGAGAATTTAGTGCTTTCCAAATAACTCCAATCTGATCTACATTTAGAAAGATACCTTTCTTGGTGTAACCTAATTGGTTGAAAACAAATTTCATGGATGTGACTGGGCTATTAATTTTTTGATAGTGACTAAGTGAGCTGATTTGTCATGGGAAATAAATATTTATTTATTACTCAGTATCATGTTAAGTGTCTGAGAGTTTTTCTTATAGTGAGAGCCTTTGGTTTACCATTCGACCATAGGCAGGTAAAGTGAGCATATTATTATCAGAATTGGAGGTATGACATTATATGTGGCTATAAGAATTGGAGGCACGACATTATCTGGGGAAGTGGCCTCACATTTCATTATACTTATCAAACTTATATAAATCATTATGGTTTTTTTTTTATTCTTAATCCAAAAGACATGTTGGTTACCTATGCACAATGTATAGAGGTCACAACCTACGCATGTACCTTTCAATTGAGTACTGGTGTTTGTGTTGCATATTTTGGAAGTTTTCCCGACCATAATGTTGTTGGAAAGGAGAAAATATATGGGTAAATAAATCTTTATTCAAATCCATTTTTTATTTGATGTCGTGATGAGTATGATAATGGTCACATGTAAAACAAATTCAATGTTTCTTTTAAAATGGTATTTTTATAGTCGAAGTAATTATCGAATATGATTTTTATAGTGGAAGTATATCAAAAGCACATGACCATATAAGGTGACATTGATGATGAGCACATGACCATATAAGGTCACATCGATGATGTAACTTGATATTTCAAAGAGTTTTCTTCGGAATTCCCCCACTCCTTCCTATCGATGTTCCTTTGCACCCTCTGGTGCAATTGCTAGTCTTTATTACTCTCCAATTTATTATTCTCACGATCGGGTGTGAGCCATCAGAATGGCCTTATTGATATTTATGCCATGATGAATGAAAGGAAAGGAAGGGATGGAGGGTGGTCTCTTTACATCCCTCAAACATTCAATTTGTATTTTAAGGTGGCATTGGGCATGTAGATAAATAATTTCTGAGGGGAAGGTCAAAGGGTCGCATCCACACCGGAGATTTATGAAGGAAAATCTCAAGTACCAAAAAGTATTTTTTTTTCTGGTAGCTACAATGGTTACATGGTTCTCGGAAAGAGTGAGGTGGAATGTGAAGGAGTTCCACTCGATCCATCATCCTAGTGTAGGAATCTCCCTTCCTCTTATGATTAACCATGTATGTTATTTTTCTAAGTGCGAGGTGGAATGTGAAGGAGTTCCGCACGGTCCATCATCCTAGTGTAGATGACTCCCTTCATCTTATGGTTAATCATGTATGCTATTTTTCTAAGTATCCCTTATATTCTTTCTGTTGTGAGCCAAGTTCATTTGATTTATCGACAAGGAAGTGTTTATAATTCGATGCCTTATATTCCTTTCATTGTGAGTGAAGTTCATTTTATTTATCGATGAGGAAGTGTTTATAATTCGATGCTCGAAGTCAGTCGGAAGTTCATCCGTTAATTCTAGAACAAAAAAGTCAATTTTTATGATGGATTGTGTGAATAGTGTACTATTGTTTTTGTCTATTTTGGAATCTTGCTATCTTGCATGGGGATGTACTTGAGTTTTCTGGTTTGGAATTCAATATATATCTCATGCATGGATGACTATGTTTATTGCCTTGCTTATTCACTTCTTTTTGCTGGTTGATAAGAACCGAGGTTTCCTCAGTAAGGTCCCTCCTGATTTGACTTTGTATCCTTCTTTAAGATGGTTCAGTGAGCCTTGGCTTGTTGTTTCTGGCTTATTGCAACAGACCCAAATCATTCCCAAAGGAAATTTTTGGGTTTACAGTTCTAATATCCATTGCTATATGGATTCATGTTGTGGTATTATGACAACTTTACTTTTATAGTGTGTGTACCAAGACCTTCAGCTTGTTATTCACTGCGAGCTCGAGGTCTTGGCTTCTTGTCTCAGGGTTTCATATCATTGCAGTGTTCTTTTAAGTATCAATATGGTTCACCTCTGCTCCATCAAAGGCTCCTCAACTAGTGGAGGTCATTGGCACAATATAAATGCAAGGTAGAGTCGTGGTGGTAGGCAACCCTAGCCTCGCCAAGTTAGGGGCACATGCCACAAATCCTCTCCAAGACACATTCGAGACGTACCTCAGTCATTCTAGATAGGCACTCCAATGCAAGTTCGCCAATTAATCTTGTGTTGGGAAGCAGAGTTAAATCAACAGGCAACAAGTGCAAAGATAGATATGGAAAAATGGCACGACTTGGTACTTGATCCGGGTCACTCCAGAGGAAGGTCCTCCCAATATAAGCAGATTGTCTACCTTTACTGGATAATGAAGAAAATATTAGCCAAAGCCTTGCCGAACCCTCCAGTTGACTCTTCCAAGATTGATCATAGACAACTGAAAATTCATAAGAAATTTCAATTGATTCAGTTCCAGATCCATCAACAAAATGTTCGCCTTAGTCGCGTTGAGAAACTTATTCCCTGTCTCCCTTAGAAAAAATTACCTAGTTCAAGTGCAAAGGACCCAGCTCCAGTGGACTCATTCTATTACTTGTAGTTTGTTTGTATTAGTTTTGGGTTTAAATTTTTTCATTTGAAGAATTTGTAAATTATGTTATCTGGTTTTAGTTATTTAGATTATAGAGGCTTAAAGATACTCATACATATATAGTTTTGTTAGAAAATCTTAAAATTTTCTGTTTTTGGATGACTTATAATGCAGTTAGGTGGTCAATATATGTGGTTTCCCTCTAGGAAGGTTGAGGCCACCTAGCCATTTGAATTCTGGTTATATAACCTGCTTTTTTGAAGAAATGAATGAAAAGGTCTTGCCAAGCTTACACAAAAAAACAAAATAATATATATTATTTTTCTTTTACATGATGGGAAAACCTATGATAACTCAGTTGTCAAACTAGCAGCGAGGACAACCATCTCTAGTTGTTATTCACAAATCGAGGTCAACTCATCACCATTATTCAAGGAAAACCACGCCACATGGAATAACCCATTGGTGATCTGTAAGGGGTAGGCTATCACTCCTGCCATATGCCTCTGGGTCTTGGGTCGTTAACCTGTTTCCTTACGTCCAAAGAAGACAAGCTCTTAGCCAAACAAAAGCAATTTTAGGGCATACTCCAAACCCTATTAATCTTTATTATTATATAAAAATATTTTTTTTATAAATTTATTTTTATCTTTTAAATTTCTAAAAATTAAAAATTAAAAATATTTTTAACTAATAAAAAAAAATATTTCTTATTTATAATTACAATTATTTCTTATTTATAATTAATTATTAATATTTGAAAATATATATTTCTTTTTTATAATTACAATTATTTCTTATTTATAATTAGTTATTAATATTTGAAAATATATAAATAATTAGTTATTAATATTTGAAAATATATATTATTATTTGATAGTTAAAATATAAAAAAAATTACAATTTTAATAATAAAATGAATAATATTTTTCAATTAATTAAATTTAATAATAAATAAATATTTTTTTAAATAAATATATAATATTATATTATATTTAATAAATATTAAAAAACATATAAATTTATGTATAGTTTTTTTCCAAAATATTATTATTTTTTTATCATCTTTCAATGTAATATAATAGAATGAAATAATCTTTAAAATTTTCCATCATTCCAAAATATTGAAAAATACTATATAATATTTGTTCCCCTATCTTCTTCATTTTCAATTTTTATTAAAATCCGTATACCAATTTTTTTTCTAATTTATTTTATTTTTATATAATATATAAAACTTAAATTAAGAAATGAAAAATATTAAAAAATTATTATTATTCATTTTTATTAAAAAAAAATTCAAATTTTTATTTATTTATTATTTTTATATAATATATAAAACTTAAATTAAGATATAAAAAATATTTAAAAAAATATTATAATTCATTTTTAAAAATAAAAAGATAAATATTAAATAATTATTATTAGATTTATTTAAAAATGAAAATGTATAAATCATTTTATATATATATATATATATATATATATATATAATTATTTTTTTCTTTTGAATAAAAAAAAATCACAATGAAAACGATTATTATTAAAATCTTTTTGGAAAAAAAAAAACAACAACAACAACATCATCTCACATTCAAACTACTTTCTTTATTTTGACAAAATAGCTTTGTATCATTTAAAATTAATAGATTTTCTTATATTTAAAAAAAATAAAAAAATGATTTAAACTAAACAATAACATTTTCAAATCATGGTTATTAATAAATTAAAATTAAAATATTTAAATAAATTAAAGAAGATAGGAGTAAAGTTTTATGTTGTGTCACTAGTCACCATATCTCCCCATACTCCAAAAGAGAACAATCGACCCTACTCTAAAGAAGAGAAAGCGCATAGACTCTGTGCTATGCCCGACACTCTTTCTGAAAAGACATTCTATTGTTCCCCGGCATGATGAGAAGCTAATAATTGTTCTCTCTTTATTCCATGAATTTATCATTCTCGCAATGCTATGAACGTAAAAGTTACACATTTATTAAATACTCTCTCGATGAACAATTCTTGGCAAAGTTCGCCAACCGTTAAAAACGAATAACTGTCTTTAAATGTTTTCGGCTTCTCATGGAATTTGATGGCCCACATGATGCGTTCTGGACAATTTGGTTGAAATTAAATTTGATGTCCCACTTGATGTGTTTAGGACAATTTGGTTGAAATTAAAAATCTATTAACATGAAATAGAGAAGGTTAGAGAAAATAAATCAGTGGAGATGGAAGGAGAAGCGGACTGGTGCAAAACCCTAGCCATGGCGGCCATGGGTTACTCGATATCAAATGATGCTGATGGACATTTGGTTTATGGATAATACCTCATGGGGAATATCGACCCTCGAGTCTCTGGTCTACTCGACGGGGGAGGAAGTAATGTGCTTATCTTTTAACATAACTCAGGATTTTGTCGGGGTTTCATTGTTTTATGTTAATAACCTACAACGAATTATAACCTCTGCGGTCCTCGAGACCTAACTGTCTCTAATCAACATTAGTTATACCACAAAGATTATTACTTACAACCTTCTTTCTTGGTGCTGGTTTGGTTTGGTGGACTCGTATTGGCGGTCACAGGTTGCTTGGTGGGGTTTTGCTTTGCTCTAAGCACATTTTCCGTGGCGGTCTGGGCCTTGCTTCATGCTAATGGAGGTATCCGACCCTGACCCACTGCTTCTGACCCGCGTTTCACTCCTACATGCTGCCCACTTCCTCTATTTTAGTGCACCTGGGAGACCTTGCGACATCTGTTTGGTTTCCTCTCTGATGTTTGTTTTTTCACCGCGTAAATTTTAGGCTCTGGTCGGGTTTCGATGCTTCCTCTGGCAGCACTAACCGCAGACTATCACACTTGCGCTCCGTGTTTTTTGGGCATTCTTCACAGTCTACGTCGGTTACCATTACTTGTCCATCCATTGGTCATGAGTATATACGAGGAGGAACTTGATTACACTACTGACCATTTGGAGGGTGTTGAGATTTGGGGAGATCGGACTGGTGATGATGTGGCTGCCATGGCGGATATGGATTCAGCACCGGCTTTGTACTGGCCAAAACCGTCTCTACACGTCACGCCTGCGATCTGTACCAACCCTATTATTGGTCGTTTGGACTCTCTGTCTTTCACTATCCCGTCGCCCTCCGTGTTGTGTCTCTGGGAGTTACATGCACAAGACACCACTTGACTTGCATGCGGACAACATCCCTGTTACGGGCTTGTGCGTTGCTAAGGTACCAGAGCTTACCTTTGCCAATACACTTGCTTTTGTAGACCTTTTCATTGGTGGGGCGGAGACCTTGCCACAACCTACTCTGTCATTCGCTGCGACCGAGCCGACTGCGGCATCTGGGTTCTTTGTGAATATTCCTTTTGAGGCATAGATTGTGGAAGCGCAACCTTCATCCGACTCTGACGGTCTTGGCGCACCAGGTGTTGTCTCTGGGGACCAGAATATTCACAGAGGAAGGGAGAAAAAAACTTGACTTACCAAAACAGAAACAATCACAACACAAATTTTGGCAGGTATAGAGGCATGGCAAACATTGAGTTGACGGCTGCTACGATACTTGTTGGCAAGGTTCGGGGTTGAAAATATTCCACTGTGCAGCTAAAACTTTGGACTGAGGAGATTTGGGGCGGCCACATGGAGCATCTTCCGAGTGTTATGCTTATGAACAAGGGCTAGTTTTCCCTCACGTTTTCCTAGCCTGCTTTGGTTCACTGGGTATTAACCAAACACTAGCATATTGAAATGCACCTAGTGTTGTTGAAGAGATGGTTCCCTCTTTTTGATCCTAATAAGGGGAACTTGGGTGCTGGACCGATTTGGATGTGTTTACCAGGCCTGCCACTTCAATTTTGGAATGAAGCCTCTTTACGCAATATTGAGGAGGACTTTTCCCTTTGTCTGGATCATGAAAGATCATATCTGGAGTCGGGTATCATCTCTGTTGCTCGCATATTAGTTTTCTTGGATACTAGGGATGGAATCCATGATAATTATAACATGTTTTTTGAAGGGATGGTATGGCAGCAGATGATGGACTATGAGGGGGTTCCATTTAGATGCCGGTGATGCCATTCGGTTGGGCATCTATACAAAGAATGCCCTTTCATGGGTGGTGTCGCTCCCCTCTACAAGACGGTCACACATATGGCTACTCAAACAGACCCGGTCACTATTGTATCAACTCCAGAGGTGAACCCGATGGCCGCAAATGCTTAGTCCAAGGAAATGCTACCATCCTGGTCGATTACTCAAGCTCGCACTCATTACCAGTCTATCTTCTTTGCTCAGAAGGATCCGACTTTGATTCCGGGTACTTCTCTGCCCTCTCCTTCTATTTGTAATTTTTTATCTCTTGCACCATCAAGTAATGTACACCACACTTTTTGTTCACTGAACTCCATTAGTTGCTCTGTTGCATCGGTCCCCCCTACTGTCCCGCCTACCATATCCCACACATTTGTGGAGACCTCATGCTTATCCCCTCATACTGCCTCTAACTCCTTTGCTGGGCACAACTACTACCTGAGATCATCTGTTCAATAGCCAAACTTGTCTGATATTGGCATTGGCTCAGTGCAGGGCCCCTCATCCACAAAATCTCATGGTAGACCTTTTGTGATTTCAAAGGCTATCCGCAGGGCCAACATGGAGGTGGCTGCGGGTACACAATCATCCCTCGTTAGGGTTCTTAGAGCAAGAAAATCCAAGGATGTGATTCCATCATGATCTGTCTCTCATTCAATTGCAGGGGACTTTCCAACCCTATCAAGAAACTGGCACTTAGGAGACTTCTACTCACCACTCTCATTGATGCCCTTTTCCTTCAAGAAACTTTGGGGGATGTTGCATCCATATCTAAGACCTTAACTACATTTCTCCCGAATTGGACATTTGTGACAAGTGATGCTTGTGGTCGATTCGGGGGTTGTGCTTTAGGCATCAACAACAAGACCACTCGTATTATGAATTGTAATGCCCCATTTGATCCCATAAGGCAAATTTTGATTAGCTTTTAATTAATTTGTGAATAATGACTTATAATCTTTGAGTAATATCTACACTTGTGAAATTGTAATTTTATTTTATTTTCACTGGTATGACCTTTATTATTTATTTCATTTCTAATGTGTCTTCTCAAATCAAATCTTAGATGAGTTATGGTCTTCCCTCATTTAATTCTAGAATCAAATATCTAGATTTTGTACATATGGCCTTCCCTCATTTAATTCTAAAATCAAATGTCTAGATTTTGTACATCCAATATGTCATCTCAATTTACATTTTGGTCTTCTCCCATTTATTTTTTAATAAAATATCTATATATGGTAGGAAAGTCAATGTTCATAAATGAGAAGGATGGGGGGCTAGTCATGAAATTAATGGCAAGTAGTTGAAGTCGCTGAGGGGAAAAGATATAAAAGGGAAGGAGGATGAGAGGAAAGGGGAGGATTTTGGTCTTGTTGTGGCATTGTGGAGGATTTTGGCCTTGTTGTGGCATTGTGGAAGATTTTGGTCCTGTTGTGGCATTGAGGAGGATTCTTGGCCTTGTTTGGCCTTGTGGAGGATTTTGATCTTGTTTTGGCATTGAAGAATATTCTTGGTCTTATTGGAGTTGGAGGGTGTTGATTCCCACTCGGACACACTACTGCTGGTTAGACTTGGGCTCGGAGGGCTAGGGAGCCTATGGAGGTTCCCTGGACTAGGAATTCATTCCTAGTTGGCTGAGAGGTAAATTTAGTCGGGTAGCACAGAAGGAGCATCTCAACAAAAGTCAGGGGCATCTCTACCAATCGAGTGATACAAGTATTATTCGATTGCTAATTACTTATATAAATTACTAAATAAGAGAAAATAAATGAATTTGTTTAATATGTTGTTGTATATTATTATCAAATAAATGTTGAAGATAGAAATATTTTATTCTCCTTCATGTTGTGTTTAATTTCAATGATATATTGGTTTAGTTAGAAGTCTTAGATTAGGTCGTCACATATGGTATCAGAACCTAGATTTAAAATCTGGACCTAAAAACCCACCTACTAGCAGCAAAAAAAAAAAAAAATTGTCCCTTACAAAATAAATAACCAAATAAAAATTCTCTAGTTTATAAGAAATTAGTCATTCCAAAAGTAATAGGCAATAATATCTCACTTTCCAATTGCATTCTTAATAGAACTTATGCTATCTACCCATATTGTGGGCTTAATTGAATCAAAATCTGAAAGCTTGGATTTAGGGCCTTCAAGTCAGTATGATTAGAGAGAATGAACATTGTAATAGAGGGACTCTATGGCGAGGTTTGACAAATATGAATGAAACTCTTTCAGATATCAAAACAACTGTCCACTCCAAGCCATTTTCCTACTGCGATATTATTATCGTTATCGCTTCTGTATTCCCTTGTTCTCTAAATGATCCAGGGAATTGTGTCTTTTGCACATATGATTATTATTTTTATTTTAATATAACATTGCTTTACAAAATTTCCACAACTTAGAACTTTAGAACCCTATTAACTTATAACTTTAGAACCCTGTTTTTATAAATTAACGCTACATCGTTGTTATAGATTGATCTTATACAGTTAAGCATGACACAAAATCTTGAGTAGAAGCCCTTGCTTCCATAAGATGAAGACTGATGGTATTATTTGTCCACCAGTGCCAGGAAATATAATATAGGAACAAACACCATTATCAACTTATCAACTTCTCTACGGTGCTCAACTTCTTCATTTTGAAAAACAAAGCCAGTGATTTTGACCAACTGTGCATAATCCTTCCACTACGCCTTCGATGAGTTGTTCTGCTTTGAATTCCATGTGAAGGCTGCAGAGCTCGAAGAACGCCTCAAGGCACTACAAGACACCTATCTTCACATCGTGATACATCTGTCAGTCAAAACATTTATTTATGCAAAGTCATAGGGAGCCTTCCTCCATTTTATTGTTGAAATGTTACTTTCAACAGTGGCTGTGCAGAGCCGCTTTCTATTTTTCTCTCCAGGTTTATGTACTCCCAACCGCTTTCTAATTTTGCTAAAAAGTCAATTCAGATTTTTTTTTATCGACACAGTCTATTTATTTTGAAAAACAGAGTCTTTTAAATTGTTCGGGACAGTCTCTATTTTTGGTAAAACAGAGTACCTTTTTTTATATATACACAGTCAAACAGATATTTTCTATGTATGCGGGTGTTTAGTTATAAACCCCGTGGTCCCCAGGAGGAACAATGTCTTGTTGATGTGTCGAGTTCCGCAAGCGGAACGTTTTCCATTTAACATAGCGGCCTTTGTTTTATGTTATGGCCCGATGCGATACACACATCGCAATCAAAATACAACTTAACAATTGCCCTCCACCGTCAACTAAGGCCCGTGGGTCCATAGACCACGCGGCAACATAATGTATAATCGCAAAGGTTAAATCGGAGGCCTTTTGTTTTATGCCCCGATTGCACTATCGACTGGCGGACCCGATCTAGACTTGTGTTGCAGTTTATTGTTGCCATCACATCCGGTTTTGATCGGCAATCGGAAATGTTTTGAGTATGGCCCGATTGACATTTTGAAATAGCAGACCCGATGGAGTTATGCGACAGAGTTAATTGATCCATCACATTCACTTTCAAATCGTAATCACAATTTTCTTTTGGTCGTGTGTTTTGTTATAACACGGACCCGATGGTTTTTATATGGCGGAGTTTTATGCGTCATCGCGTCCGGTTTGCAAATCGCAATCGGAAATTTTATTTGGTTTGTTTGTTTTATTGTGAAGTCTGGACCCGATGAGGTTTATGCAATGGAGTTTATAACCCATCGCGAGTCCGTTTACAATTGGAATCAGAAGTTTGTGTTTTGGACCATTTTCAATGTTAAAGTTCAGACCCGATGCAGTTATAGATTAGATTTAAATTTTTGATCACGCGTTCAAAGCGCATTTGTTATGTGGGCCCTCGAAATTTGTTTTTAAATCAGAATTTAGTTTTTAAAGTTTTATATGGTTTGTAATGTTTTATAATGTGCGCAACACATATAAAAGAAAAGGCCCGAGGGCCTGTTGATGTAATGTTTTTGTTTTTTGTTATGCACAACAGTGCGGAAGTAAAAACATAGCAGTGTTGTTTTACAGAGACAGAGTGTTGTTTCGTGTGAGACAGTGAAGTCTTTTGGTGTGCACTGTGTTAGCAGCAGTCACTATTTTGAATCCCTCTATTAGAGGAAGAATTTGTAACAGTTTTTTTTAAGAAATAGAAGTTTTTTTTCAGAGTTGAAACTCTGTCTCCAGTCAAGAAATTTTATTAATTTCTCTGTGTTGAATAGGGGAGTTTACTCTCTCCATTGTTATTCTGGAATTTTCAATATTCCAACATGGTATCAGAGCTAGTCCAAGCTCTTTGAAGATCAAATAAGCTGAAGGAAGGAGTTCTTTGTTGCAGCAACCTTCTCCAGCAGTGTGAAGACTCAGCCAAAAGGATTCAAGGTATTTCTCTATACAGATTTAGTGTTACTGTTGCAGTACAGTGAGATATTTTAAATACACAGTCAAGTGTTTTTGAATCATAGTTAAGAGTGTAGAATGGCTGGAGCCAACACTGGTATGGGTATGGGAAATATCCACTTCCCACTATTTAATGGGAAAAATTACGACTACTGGTCAATAACTATGAGAGCTTTATTTACTTCTCAAGACTTATGGGAATTTGTTGAGGATGGATTTGAAGAGCCAACAAATGAAGAAGAGTTTGAAGATTTAACTCAAGCAGAAAAGGAGGTGCTGAAGAGAAATAGGAATAAAGACTCCAAAGCTCTCTTCTTATTGTATCAAGCAGTGCATGAGAGTGTGTTTCCGAGCATAGCAGCAGCCAAGAGATCCAGAGAAGCGTGGGAAACTCTCAAGATATCCTATCAAGGCATGGAAAAAGTGAAGACAACAAAACTTCAGTTGTTGAGAAGAGACTTTTAAACTCTCTGTATGAAAGAGTCAGATACTATTGACTCATTCTTCACTCATGTGATTGGAATGGTCACACAAATAAGATCTCATTGAGAGACTCTTAAAGATAAGAGGATTGTGGAAAAACTCTTGAGGAGTCTACCCTCAAGATTCGATGTGATTGTCACCACCATAAAGGAGACTAAGGATCTCACAAAGTTCACAGTGGATGAGCTATATGCATCACTGATGACTCATGAGCAGAGATTGGGTAGGAGTGAAAACTCATCTCTGGAGCATGACTTTAAGACCCAAATGTATTTCTGAATAGGAAGAGGGCAAGGCAGAGGAAACAAAAGAGGAAGAGGCAGAAGCCAAAATAGAGGTGGAAGGAACAGTCCAAAAAATTCTCAAGGAATGGGCAGCAATCCAAATCAACATCAAGGCCAAGGCAGCAGCCAGCAAAGTGGTCAGCAGAATGCTCAAGGATAGAGGTATGATAAGTCCAATGTCCAATGTCCCTATTGTAAAAAATATAGTCATTATGCTAATGAATGTAGAAAGAAGCAGCATGATATGGGAAGTAGAACTAGTGAAAATTTCACTAGAGAAAATATCAGCCAAGATAATTTGTTTTTAGCTTGTAATATGGCTGAAGAAAAGAATGACGATTTATGGTTTCTAGACTCCGGTTGCAGTAACCATATGACAGGAAACTTAGCAATGTTTTCTATGTTAGATGAGAGTGTGAAGTCACGAGTCACACTAAGAACTGATAGCAAAGTTTCTGTTATGGGAAAAGGAAATGTAAATTTTTTGACAAGAAAAGGTGCAAAGAAATCCATAGCAGATGTTTATTATGTTCCAGGAATGAAGTGTAACCTCTTAAGTATTGGACAACTTGTTCAAAAGGGGTATAATGTATTTTTTGAGGATGATGTTTGTACCATCATGGACAAACCACCCAGCAAACAATGTATTGTTGAAGTGAAGATGACAAGGAACAGAATGTTCCCTCTTAGAATAAGAGCAGATTTGAAGAATGAAGAAAAGATAGCAGCAGTGGCAAAAGAGGCTATCCAAAGCGAACCAAAAGATGAAAATTGGTTGTGGCATTTGAGATTTGGACATCTCAACTTTGGAGGTCTTAACTTGTTGAACAGAAAAGGAATGGTAAGAGGTTTACCATTGATAGAGAAACCGGACAGCCTTTGTGAAGGTTGTATCTTGGGGAAATAACACAGAGAAATTTTTCCTTCCAGGAAAAGCATAAGGGCAAAGGCACCCTTAGAGATTGTCCACTCATATTTGTGTGGACCGATGTAAACTCCATCGCTTGCTAGCAGCTACTACATGTTAGCATTCATAGATGATTTTACAAGAAAAACTTGGGTTTACTTTTTGAAAAACAAAAGTGAAGTGTTTGAAAGGTTCTGCAATTTCAAAGCACTTGTTGAGAACCAAAGTGGGCTGCACATCAAAGTCCTAAGCACTGATAGAGGAGGTGAGTGTATCTCTAAAGATTTTCTACGTTTTTGTAGAGAAAATGGTATTCATAAGTAGTTTACAACAAGATATACTCTGCAACAAAATGGAGTAGCCGAAAGGAAGAATAGAACCATAATGGACATGGTAAGGAGTATGTTAAAGACAAAGCATTTGCCTAATGATTATTGGGATGAAGCTGTACATTTTGCAGCATACATTTTGAATAGGTTCCCTACAAAAGCAGTGATGAAAAAAGTGTCGGAAGAGGCATGGAGTGGCACAAAGCAAAGTGTCACACATATGAAGGTTTTTGGATGTGTGGCTTATGCACACATTCCGGATCAGCTAAGGAAGAAGTTGGACAACAAGGGCGAGAAATGTGTTTTCATTGGATACAGTGAGGAATCCAAGGCCTACAGGTTATATAACCCATCCACCAAGAAGTTTATTGTGAGCAGAGATGTACAATTCATTGATGAAGAAGCTTGGGATGGAAGCATAAAGAAAATAGTGAATGTTAAACACTGTTTATCTCATGATGAAAATAATGATGAGTTGGCTGAAATACATCCTCAAACAGCAGCACAAACACAAGAGCAGCAGAGCACACCCTTGAGGAGAAATAAAGTGCTTCTCCAAGCACACCACAAGGAGGAAATTCAAGTGCTTCCTCAGGCATTTGTACACCTAATGAAATAGGTAAGAAGTTCATAAATTTGAATGACATTTATGCACAAGAGGTAGCAAATGAAGGTATCAATTCTTTGTTTTCTTTATATTGTCATGTTGATGATCCTGTTCATTTCGAAGAAGCTATCAAGGATAAGAAATGGATAGAAGCTATGGATGAGGAGATAAATGCCACAGAAAGAAACAAGACATGGGATTTAGTTGAAACCCCAAAAGGTAAAGATGTCATTGGAGTTAAATGGGTATACAAGACCAAGATTAATGTTGAAGGAAAAATAGAGAGACACAAGGCAAGACTTGTTGTCAAAGGTTATAAGCAAAAGCATGGGATAGATTGTGAGGAAACTTTCGCACCGGTTGCTAGAATGGAAACCGTGAGAGCAGTGTTGTCCATAGCAGCACAAAACAAGTGGAAATTTTACCAAATGGATGTGAAGTCAGCATTCCTAAATGGAGTGTTAATGGAAGAGGTTTACATTGAACAACCTCTCGGCTATGAAAAGAAAGGCCAAGAGCACAAAGTGTGCAAGTTGAAGAAAGCTCTTTATGGGTTGAAGCAAGCACCAAGAGCATGGTACAGTAGAATAGACTCCTATCTACTAGAAAATGGATTTGAAAAGTGTGAGGGAGAACCCACCCTCTACATCAAAGAAAAAGATGGTAAAATGTTGCTTGTAGTTTTATATGTTGATGATGTTATTTTCACAGGTAATGATGATTACCTTATTGAAAATTTTAAAACAGTCATGAAAGAAGAATTTGAAATGACTGACATGGGTTTGTTGAGATACTTCTTAGGAATAGAAGATGAAAACGGGATTTTTATCTCACAAGAAAAATATGTTAATGAAGTGCTGGAAAGATTTAATATGCAGGAGAGCAAAGCAGCGATCACTCCCATAGTGATGGGATTAAAACTCAGCAGAGAGGACAGTAGCAAGGATTTTGATCCTAGCTTGTACAAGAGCATAGTTGGCAGCCTCATGTATTTGACTGCAACTAGGCCCGACATAATGCGTGTTGTTAGTTTTATTTCCAGATTCATGGAGAAGCCAAAGGATGCACATTGGCAGGCGGCGAAGAGAATTATGAGGTATGTTAAAGGAACCAAAAGGTATGGCATTTTATATACTGCTTCAGAATGTTCAGATTTAGTTGGATACACTGACAGCGATTGGGCTGGAAGTGTAGATGATCGGAGGAGCACTTCCGGTTATGTTTTTCACATGGGTTCAGGAGCCATTTCATGGGCTTCTAAAAAGCAGCCTATTGTAGCGTTGTCTACAGCAGAGGCGGAATATGTGGCAGCTACAACAGCAGCGTGTCAATAAATTTGGATGAGGAGGATGTTAAGGAGTTTGTGCCAAGAGAAGACAAAGGGAACAGTGATTTTTTGTGACAATAGCTCAACTATTGCATTATCTAAGAATTCTGTGTTTCACAAGAGGATGAAACACATTGACACAAAATTTCATTACATCAGATAATTGGTAAACAATGGTGAAGGTATTTTGGAACACTGCAGAACTCAGGAGCAGTTTGCAGACATTCTGACCAACCCATTGGGACATAAGAGTTTCGAATTTTTGAGAAAATGCCTGGGTATGACTGATAACCCAATATTTGAAAGTAAGGGGGAGTGTTGAAATGTTACTTTCAACAGTGGCTGTGCAGAGCCACTTTCTATTTTTCTCTCCAGGTTTATGTACTCCCAGCCGCTTTCTAATTTTGTTGAACAATCAGTTCAGAATTTTTTTGATTGACACAGTTTTTTTATTTTGAAAATAAGAGTCTTTTAAATTGTTCGGGACAGTCTCTGTTTTTGGAAAAAAAGAGTACCTTTTTTTTATATACACAGTCAAACAGATATTTTCTGTGTACGCGGGAGTTTAGTTCTAAACCCCGTGGTCCCCAGGAGGAATAGTGTCTTGTTGATGTGTTGAGTTCCGTAAGCGGAACGTTTTCCATTTAATACAACGGCCTTTGTTTTATGTTACGGCCCGATGCAATACACACATCGCAATCAAAATACAACTTAACAATCGCCCTCCACCGTCAGCCAAGGCCCGTGGGTCCATAGACCACACAACAACATAATATATAATCGCAAAGGTTAAATCAGAGGCCTTTTGTTTTATGCCCCGATTGCACTATCGACTGGCGGACCCGATCCAGACTTGTGCTGCAGTTTATTGTTGCCATCGCATCTGGTTTTGATCGGCAATCAGAAATGTTTTGAGTATGGCCCAATTGACATTTTGAAATGGTGGACCCGATGGAGTTATGCGACATATTTAATTGATCCATCGCATCCGCTTTCAAATCGCAATCGCAATTTTATTTTGGTCGTGTGTTTTGTTATAACACGGACCCGATGGTTCTTATATGGCGGAGTTTTATGCATCATCGCGTCTGATTTGCAAATCGCAATCGGAAATTTTATTTGGTTCGTTTGTTTTATTGTGAAGTCTGGACCTGATGAGGTTTATGCAATGGAGTTTATAACCCATCGCGAGTCCGTTTACAATCGGAATTGGAAGTTTGTGTTTTGGCCTATTTGCAATGTTAAAGTTCGGACCCGATGCAGTTATATATTAGATTTACATTTTTGATCGCGCGTTCAAAGTGCATTTGTTATGTGGGCCCTCGACATTTGTTTTTAAATCGAAATTTAGTTTTTAAAGTTTTATATGGATTGTAATGTTTTATAATGTGCGCGGCACATATAAAAGAAAAGGCCCAAGGGCCTGTTGATGTAATGTTTTTGTTTTTTGTTATGCACAATAGTGCGGAAGTAAAAACACAACAGTGTTGTTTTACAGAGACAGAGTGTTGTTTCGTGTGAGACAGTGAAGTCTTTTGGTGTGCACTGTGTTAGCAGTAGTCACTATTTTGAATCCCTTTGTTAGAGGAAGAATTTGTAACAGTATCTTTTAAGAAATAGAAGTTTGTTTTCAGAGTTGAAACTCTGTCTCCAGTGAAGAAATTTTATTAATTTCTCTGTGTTGAAGAGGGGAGTTTACTCTTTCGATTGTTATTCTGGAATTTTCAATATTCCAACATTTATAAGGTCTTCTGAGTTGTAGCTTGTACAGGGCTTGAGCGTAGAATTCCTTTTCGTCCTCCACCCATCATAGTTCTGCAAGCTGGGCATTTTTTTTAAAAATTCATGGCTTGTGGTTCTCTCGTGACTCGATCCTGCAAGGACATAAATTATTCTATGGACGGAGCAATTTCTTCTCTTCTCTTTTAGACTTGAGATTAGAGATTTTACTGAAAATGCAGACTTGGTTCTACTTCACGCTATGGCAGCAATATTTATATTTTCTTGCCTCCCTCGAGAATCAACAATGCGATGTGTTGTGGTGATGGCGTCAACATTTAAGATTTGGTAAGAGCTAGCTATGCAGCTCCCTGTCACAACCTAATTTGGATCTCCTCCTGATCGATCTTATTTTTCCGAACCCCAATCTTTGGATGGAGCTGTCGTGACGATTCTTGATGGAACCTTTTCCTTCGAAGATTCACAGTTGTCGTGACGATTCTTGACGGAACATTTTCCCTAATCTATAAATTCTAGAGGACTGCGGAGAATAAATGGATCTCAGATCCTGGTCTACTTTCATCCAAGACACTGGAAGAAAAAGAAAAAGAAAAAAAGAACACAGTAATTTCCACCAGTGCCTTTCACTGTGCTTTTGCTGTACAATTGGAGATTGGGTTCCTCTTGTAGCGTTTGATTCTAGAATACAAGTCGTTTTTCTTGGACCAACCAAACCTGTTTCTATTAAGAATATTTCCAGTTGATCACAAAACAACCCAGGTCTTTCTGGTGTTACGCTAGCAGACATTCTTGGTTTTGATACTTTTGGCATCATGCAATTTTCAATTCTTAACCATAAATTGTTGTATCGAAGTTTTCACATTCATTAGCTGAGGTAAAATCCCAAGATGGCCACATCAATATGAATGCACACCTTGGAAATGCGGCCATCATGGACGCAGACCCAGCCGAGAATGACACGAAGGGTGATATGGTAGCCCGCTGGTCGGCATCCTCAATTTATCCTTTCAGTATTTTGATTGGAGCCACTGTTTCTGTGTTCCTATATGTATCTATAGAATTTCCCTTTAAAAATATATATATATAAGAAAAATGTTCTGTAAAATATATTTTTTGGACTTACCACCCCTCATCACATGTCAGTAGTTCTTCCTCGCATAATGAACTCTTTGGTATTGGATATCAGTAGTTCCATGATGCGCTAGTCTTTCTAGCTTGGAATTTCTCAATTCTTGAGAAGTGAAACTCATTTTATTTGAGTTAAGATTTTTGTAGCTATTAAACCAGTGGTGCAAAGAAAATATTCTCTTATCTTCATCGAAAGAAGTGTTATTATTCATAGGAGTGCTATTATTCATAGTATTTACTGCATCAATCAATTTCAATTTACTATTTCAATTTACTACTAGCAAACACACCTTTAAGTTCAGAGTATTTACTGCATCAATCAATTCCAATTTACTACCACTAGCTGCACCAATCAATTGCAATTGGAGGAGTCTTTCGTTCGAAAAATCGGGAGCTGATGTGACAACTCCCGATCCGCCCCTCCGTCGACTCGTCTCTTCTCTAGCCCAATGGTGGACCCCACCTCTCCAGCGTCCGACGGCAGCGAACAACGAATGACAATGGCTCCAAGCGCCTCCTCCACCACCCCTCCCCTGGCGCCGCTCCTCCCCGCAACCGCCACCCTCACGACTCTGGCCACCTACCTCCATCAATGCTCCACAAACTTGAAAGAAGAATTCCGCGGGAGAAAATTTTCATTTTTAGTTTCACGCGTTTTAGTCGCAATAACGCTCGACCAATCTCGATTTCCCTCTCTAGCCATTGCAAAGGAAACGATGGATCTCGCTTAAAATCCCTGCTGGTCCTCTTATTGTCTCTGTGCTGCCTAATTTTGGTACCCTCGGCCGCAAGATGGGCATGCAGGGACACTTGCGGGAACCTACAGGTGAAATACCCGTTTGGAACAAGCCCCGACTATGGGGATCCACGATTCCAGAACTTAGTAACCTGCGTGAACCAAAAGCGGATGTTCAGTACTCAGGGTCTTATCCAATATCTTTCATCGATTACAGCCAAACCACTATTTATTTAGCCGATCCACGGATGTCGAGCTGCACCAGCATGACCAGCAGTGGCAGCTTCGGCCTTGACACCACCGCGCCTTTCAAGTTCAAGAACGACATTTTCGTCCTCCTCAACTGCTCTCTTTCCTCCTGCCTTTACAGTCCCACAAACTATATGTGTGACACCGGAAGCTCCCAAATATGCAGTGCTCTCTACAACTGCCCTAGAGTGGTAGGCCTCGGTTTATAGCCATATTCCCTAATTTCCTCCTGCTGTGTATATGTGCCCATCAATCTGGGCTTCGCCGATGAGATAAACCTGGCTAAGCTCGAATTCCAGTCCTACACCAGCATTTACAGCTTCGGCAACGATGCCACAGATCCCACTCACTGGAATTATGGTATCACGCTCAAGTACAGCTTCAATGTCGGCAACAACAATTTCCCCACTGCCTGCGTGAATTGCAAGTAGAGAAAAGGCGTCTGCAGCTTCACGGGGGTGTATAATTCTTTCACCTGTGTCTGTAGGAATGGATTCAATACCACCACAGACTGTTACGGCCAAGGTATTTTCTTTCTTTCCCTTTCATTCTCAGATTTCCAACTCGTCAAGAAACTCTGGAAATAAAAGAAAATGTCAGATTTCGAAGCCTTCAAGAAACTCCAGAAATAAAAGAAAATGCCATATTTCTAAGTCTTCAATAAACTCTGGAAATAAAAGAAAATGCTTAAATAAGACAACAATGTGTATGGTTTTGCAGAGGACTACTGGAACGGAGCCCAGAGTCACAGATCTGCATATTTTGGGCTCTGGATTGCAGGTCAGTATGAGCATTTTCTTGTTTTTGGTTTATATTACGGTTATGCTTGTTTTATTTAGTAATTGATCCAGGTTTTTTGACTTGAGTGCAGGACTAGTACTAGCGATTGCAAGTTCTTTCTATTTCTGAACTGTGAGTTTTGATTTGGAGAAACTTTGGCAGAAGAAAGCATTGCACTGCACTGCACCGCCGAATGACAGTCCCAACAGTGTTTGGAATGTTGTTCGAAAGGACAAATCCAAACAGTGAAATAATTTTGAGTTCATTTATGAATGCATGTATATTTTTATCAATAAGTTCATTCTTTTCACTGAATATTTGTTGGGTGTCATATTCAATGGGAAAAAAGCACTGTAATTTCAAGGCTGAGCTCCTCTTCTTCTGAACATAATGAATGTTCTCCTTTATTTTTTCAGAATGTTATGAAAATGAAAAATGCATGCAGTTGTTTTCGTTGTTGTGCATTGGATGCCTCGAGAAAGAATAAAGATATGAAATAAAATAATAAATTCTTTGAAATAAAGTGGAAATGGTACAGCTGGTAATGTTCTGAAATGGATAGGCTTTTGAATTTATTAAAGGCTAAGGTTGGTTCTTGACAGGCTTTTAAATTTTTCATTCCAAAGTCCAAAGCTAGATCTTGAAAGGCAATAAAATCACATATATTTAATTATAAGTAATATTTTAATAATTGAAGGATCACATTGAATTCACAATTTACTAAAGTAGAAACATAATTAATATAGTTTTGAAGACAGTTGGAAAAAAACTGATTGCCAGACTTACTAAACAGAAGAGGTTGTTTCCAAAAAGTTCCTTTTAATAATAGTTTCTCTCAAAAGATAAACCACATTGAGGTCAAACTATGAATAGGTGGCTGCATAATGTCACATTAAGGTAGGTCAAAGTCTCAATGGGTGGCTGCATAATGTTGGTAAAAGGAAGTGTGATATCAAAGCTATGCTTCCCTCTCAATCTTTTCCTTTTCCTTGCTCTTCCCTTTTATTAAGAATATTATGAATATGAAACTTTGTTGTGTATCAAATGCCTTTGTGAAAGAATAAAGTTATGAAATAAAAGTAAAAAGGTTTCAGAATATTATGAAAATGAAACTTTCTTGTGTAAGTCATTACTTTATGAAAGAATAAATTTGTAAAAAAGAGTGGAATGCTCTGGTGAGGGTTTGAAATAAATTGTTGCAAAGACTTAATTAAATAATTCAAATTTGAAAATTAATATAATAATTGCATTTCGGTTATATTTATTTATTTTATTATTAATATTTTAACAATTTTATGTTCACATGAAACTCCATTTTATTAGTCTTTCTTATTTATTCGCAAGGACTGTAGTTTATATTTATTTATTTTATTATCAATATTTTAACAATTTTATGTTCACATAAAACTACATTTTATTAGTCTTTCCTATTTATTTGCAGGGACGTCGAGTCAATTATTTTGCCCCTTTTTACTAGAAATTTGTTTTTTTAAAGAAAAAAAATAATGCTTTTATTTTTTATAATGATATTTGAATTTTTTTTCAGTAGCAAAAGGAAGTGTAACTTAATTAGTTAGTAAGTGCTAATTATTTTTTGAAGGTCAAGAAATAATTTTAATTTTTTTAATAAAATATAAAAATGTATATTACTAAATATGTGAAATGAGTTTAATGACTAAGAATATGTGTTTTCTCATAACAGGTCAGTAGTTTACATCTAAATATGGGTAGAGTATGTATATTCTGACAAGTTTTAAATATGTGTAAAGTATGTACACTTTCATAAATTTTAGTTGTCAAATCACTTGTGGAGGTCTCATACACCAATTTGATGTCTAACTTTGTTGTGACCTTACATTTAAATGGTTATTATTATTATATTTGAAGCGATGAAAAGATATAAGTATATTGTAATGCCTATAATTATAGCTTCATCTTGTGGTGATTGGTATGCATGGTGATTGGCATGCACCTGCTACTAATGACATGATACTATATTAATGGTGCTTGCACTAGAACTAGAATAGTGTTTGTGCTAATTTCAATTGAAGAGACATCTTGGAGGGGGTTATGGAGAGAGGGATATTGAAATCATATTTATTTGGTATTATTAAAAAAAAACTATAGGGAACACTAGCAACCCTTTACAATTGCTAGCATTGCGCTTGCCTCACCCTCCTACATTGAAGGAGTAGTTGACACAACCCCAAATTCTCACCTATTTCATTTCTACAACAATGTTAAAAGTGTTTAATCCTATCACAATGCTTCATTGTCACTAAGACTTGTATCTACCCACATTGTGTATTTGATTCTTCAATACAAATGTCATTGGAATTGCAACTACCCAAACTATATATGGACACTAATTCGTCACTACAAATGTCATGCCTTCAACACCTATAATTCACCAAGGTTTGGTCTTGATGATAATAATTATCAAAACCACTTCACATAATCTTTATTAGGTATTAAAGGATTAAGTAATCTCTAGAATTTCAAATGCATTAAATGAATTATTTGACCCAATCAATAAGAAAGATAATTCCTCACTTGCTAATGCTCAATCACCATATGCTCCACCACTTCCACTAGATGAATCTATGAAGTGTTGTTCATATCTTTGTGCTAGTCATAAGAGATATGTACCTTATATGACTATGAGTTCATGGTTTCTTTTTTAAGGAAATAATTTGATTATCTTTGAATTTCCAATAGAAAATATTCCAAATAAGTTTAAAAACATAATTTAAATTTTTTCTATTTGATTACATAGGAACTAAAAAAAGCTTTGTTAAACTCTATTTTGTTTGGAATTAAAAAAAGTTATTTGAAAGTGAAATATATTATTCTTGGTGTTTGTTTTATAATTTATTAATTTGATTAAGTTTTGTTTTATATAGCTTTTAATTTTTTTATATTTGATTACATAGGAACTAAAAAAAGCTTTGTTCAACTCTTTTTAAAAAAAACTTCATAACTCTTATTTTATTATTTTTACTATCATTTTATTATCTTCCTTAGGAGGCCCATTTTAGACTTAAAAATTCCCTTAATGTTTAGCAAAAATCGTTGGGTGGAGGTAGGTCTCTTCTCCCACAAACAAAGCGGTCTCATGCGCCAAATTGGCTTGACTACGACCTTAAAATGATATATAAGTTAAATATTGTGATTTTTTTTTTCATCAGGTTTAAATCACAATTAGAACAATGGGGTTTGTTTTTAATAGGTTAAATATTAGGAAAGTGTTAAAGTTACAAAAGTTAGGTGAGAAAGTTTGGATCATTTTGGAATGGTAATATTGAAGCTTATATTTATGAGGGTTTGTAAAAATGCAATGGAAGAGAGGCTTAAATAAAAGGAAGTAATCATAGTGCAATGTGGTGTTCGAGACTTCATATTTCTCATTCTGAAAATATTTTGTAATGACAGGCATTCCGGATATATGGTTTTAAATTTTGAAACAACATTGTAAGAGGAGGATGATTAATGGAAATGCTTGTAAATTACACTATATGAGTAAAATGTTATGTGTAAGCAATTATTGTTTTTGGCAACATATTTCCTTTGGCAATTTTAAAAAGGGTTGAACATCTATAATTTGTAAAAAATTGAACATCTATAATTTGGTAAGGGGTGAGATATTATTTTGTATTATTTGGAAACATATTCCTTAGAACTAATGATATGATATTTTTTGTTTGTTTGTTTGTTTTATTTAGGTATTGATGGCATTTTATTTATTTATTTATTTATTTATTTTATTTAAGCACATTAACTTATGAGGGAATATGTTATTATTAGACATCAAATTATGACAAAGAAAATATTAATATCACACATTCATCAACCTTACAAATTCTTTGAAAGAATTTTAATTAACAATAATCCATTGGTATATAAGGAGAATATGTCATTTAAGAAGAATTGAACTATAATGAGGAAATAAAGGGTATATAAGGGAAACAAGTCATTTAAGAGAATTGAACCATGACAAGGGAATCACATTACCTTGTTTAAATTATTGACTGGACACATAGCTTTTGATGAACACATATATATCATAAAAATGTAAGTATCTCTAAATACCATATTTATAAAAATGTTATCAATATCTATACACTAAACAATGTAAATACTTTTAAATATTTACACTTGTATTAGAATTAACATCAAGTTTCTAATAACAAGTGTAATATGCATGGTCACTCTTAGTACTTGCTTTTACAAGAAGTAATTGCTTTTGCAAGAAGTATTTGATACCTAAAGTAAAAATAGTAAAGAGCTAAAATTACATAAATCCCATCTTACAACAATAAGAAAATTGCATTTAGACCAAAGAATGTAATAGCTTTTGATGCATTTGGAAATAATTTTGCAACAAACATTTTGGTCTTGTGGTATAGACAAATGCTTTTAACAATGGATAAGGTGGGAGGTTTACCAACAATGAAAGTAAATATGATGCCAGAGAGAAACACACATTTTGAATAGTGAGAAGAAACACTTGGAAATGATAAATGCCTCTTTTTGAAGGAATTTTTCTCCAATTTTGTTCAATAGATGATGAAGCTTGGCAATGTTAGAGGGAATATTTGTTCCAAAAAGTGAAACACTTCGGACAATGCACCACATTCAATAATTCTCCTTTACATTGGCTTGATCCTCGTAACATTTATTTTCATTTATTCAATATCTGCTTATAAGATGGAAATATTTTCTTTATTAAATCATTATTCAAATATGGCTATTCCAATAATTGAAACTATATGAAATAACTAAGTTTGGATTTGAATCATTATACGTTTTAAGCTCTCATTTTTTGATGGGATAGTAAATTGATTAATTTATATATATTTTTAAAATTTCAACTTTTGTTATATGAATTATTGACTTAATTTTATTGTACATATATTGAGGTAGAGTGAAACAATTTTATTTATGATTTCAAAAATATTAATTGAAATATTAATTTTTGTTAATATATTTAATTTTAAAGGATTGTGTTTTATTTATCAAATATGCTGACCAAAAGAAAAAAATTAATTTCTTACTAAGGGGCAAAGACTTTAATAAATTTTGAGGGATAGTAACTACTAAAAAGTCAACACATTTATATTTTTTGCTCCTACTTAATAAAGTGCTGAAGAAAACATAAATAATGGTGGGTAGTAACAACTATGGTAAGTGTTATGCAAATATTTGCTTAAAATATGATGGGTAGTAATTCATAGTAAATATGTTATTTACATGAATATGAACTATTTCAAAGGATTTTATTTTTTGATACTTTCCTATGAAGCTTAACAATGAAAACTCCGAAAGTATCTAAAATTGTGGCATAAATATTATAACTGCATCAAAAAATTATGGCAAAAAATATGAGACAGTTATCCACATGGCCCTGTGTTGTGCAAAGGCTTATGACACTATTAGATTTTTTTTTAATATAATTTTTATATAACCAATTAGAAAAAACCAATTTACATTTAAAAAAACGAGTCGTCTTTAAGTTTCCAACGGATTTCAAATTAATCTTCTCCACCATCTAATGTATCATTCTCCTCAAACACATTTGACCAAAGGATGGAGATGAAAATGTTGCAGTGAAATTTGAAATCACAAAACAGTTTGAGGCATTTGCAGAAAGCACGCCAATTCTGCTACTGAATGAAAATGTGCATATGTATTACAATACTATCAAGAAAATTTACTGTTTTCCAACATAACATTTAAAAGTAAACCACAAATATCCATTAACTGTATCATCGAATTCCTGATGTTCTCTTTTCATTTATATAGAAAAAATGAAGTACATGTACACACTTGCAGCTTATCAGAAGCTGGAATAATTTTAAGCTCTTCTAACCCTAGCTAGGGAAACCAATATAACCATAACAACAAAGTGCTCCACACTAGGAATCACATGTAACCAAAGCTGGCCACTCCACCATGAATCGATATATCGGAGAATAAACAAAATAATGCAGTTTCTATCACAACTTTTTTCTGAAGCCAATTTATGTGTTGTCTCCAAGTTCTGTGATGTCAGTGACCCAATCATCTTTGGATAGAGGGGGACCCATTGAAGAAGTTGTTGTGTCTGTAACATGACAGTGCATTTTTCATCAGAGAATATAATAAGATGTCAAGTAATAAATGCATCAGAATACAAAGAAGATCAATTAAAAGTATCGTCCTAAGCACCTTGACTCATCTTATAAAAATACTTATAGTGTGTCTTTGAACATCCTTCATCTAAAATCACATTAATTGGACGTTCCAACCTTACAAACATTCCATCACTACATTAACAACATGAACAACAACCAGTTCTAAATGTAAGGAGCGAAGACAATGCAAACAAACATGGAAATTCACCAATTTCCGTGATGTCAGTGGCCCAATCCTGTTCTAGTCGAGGGGGGCCCAATGACGAACCAGATGTGTTTGTAAGATGACAACATAGTTTCCATCAGAGAAAAAATAACATGTCAAATAATCGATGCATCAGAATACATAGCAGATCAATCAACAATCTCGTCAAATATACCTTGACTCGTGATCAATAGGTGGATTATGGGTCTGTGTACATCCTTCATCTGTAATCACATTAATCGGATGTCGTGGCCCTGCAAACGTTACAACACTACATTAAGCTAAAAGAAATAGCAAATATCAAAGACATTGCAACAAACTTGAAAAATCGACAAAGCGATCTAAACATAGCAACAAACTTGGAAGATCACGAATTTGATCTAAACAAACTGATATCGTCTCCCTATAGAAATTACTTGGAACAGTAGAGGAAGCATTATTGGAGGGAGGACGACCACGCCTGTTGAGGTGTGGAAACTGAAATGGTTCATCTTCGGATGCAGAGACATTCAAATCAATATTCAAGGTGACATTCCTTTTCCTTTTATTTATTTTTTTTGGACTAAGGAAACTCTTATTCCTCTTCAAGGATGACTCATAAGCACCCAAACCATGGACGAAGTCATAATCCATAATATTAAGATTATTAGCATCATCCAAAATTTTTTTAGCCAGATCAATCAACTGTTTTGTCTTGCTCACAGTAGAAGGAGGACTATTCTGAATCAGGTCTAGATAACCAAACAACTCCTCTCTCAACACACCAAGTTCTTCAACATTGTCATCTTCAATATTGGTTGGGATAGTATCTGCAGGAAGGTTTAGCGCCTCTGTACTTATCTGAAAAGGGGCATTCAACTGATTGGGTGTGGTATGAAGATCCAATAAAGGGTCTAAATCCATCAAGGAGGAATGAAACCAATCTACCTTTATAGAATGCTTGCAAATGTTGCCCCGAATAGACCATGGACAATCATAAGTGATAAAAATTTTGCGATGAAAAATGATAAGATATTCCTTATTGGCTTTGCTTTGACTCCTTACCCAATAAGCATGAGATACGCTCTCATGAGGCCCACAATCACTGTCTGGAATTATTCTAGCCTTTTCCATTGATGATTCAAGCTGCATCTCTTTCTTGTGGTTGTTATAATATCCTTCTTTTTTCAAAATTGCCTTGAATCGATAACATGGCTCAACATTTTTTAGAAGAGTGTAGAATAGCCAATCCATTCTACGAGAACATTACTTTCGCTTATCACATAGAAATGATGACTTCAGGTAACCGTCGTATGATTCCACAACATTATCTGTCTCCTGGTTTGTGTGAGGAAAATCTCTGCAACCTTTAACCCACATGCCTACAAGGAAAGACTCAATTAGTAAATATAAGTTGTCCAACATAAATGACAAACATACAACACAGAAGGAATATTATGAAAACTTACGAATCTTGTCACCGACAATCCAAGTCTTGTAGAAATAGTCCAAAAACTTCTTCTCAGTTGCATATTTGATGAACAAAGCATTGATTGCATCATCCACTTCATCAGTACAACAATATTTCATGATATGGCCAAGTTCATTGAACATATCGTTTGCTTTCTCTGAGCTGTTAACCAACCGATTAACATTCTTGAGCCATGCCCTCCTTACGTGCCAAATACACAAAATCACTTCACATTTCGTGATTCTCCTGTGACATTTAATTCATTTTGAGAAATTATTAAAATGAATGCAATTTGAAATGTCAAATAAAAATATTGATGTTACCTCAAAGCAATGATTTCAGCCATAGCATCATCAACCATGAAGGCGTTGACCCTCCAAATGGGACGAGTCCGAAAACACCTAAGCATGAGGCTCTCCAACCATACTTGTATATATTGTGATGTATTACGTGACATCACCACCCAGGCAACTGGTACCCCACTTTGTTTCTCATCAAAGACCGCAAGCGTGTACAACTGATACTGTCATTTTAAATGAAATGAAGTTAATTTTAACATAAATGATTTTATTGAAGCAATCATTGGAAAAAAACTCACCCCATATTTGTTTGTGCTGAATGTTGAGTCCATGGCTATCAAACTATTGTGGGATAACTTGACCATAGTTTCCAACATCCATTTTGTTTGTATTTCAGCTACAAAAGGGATGTCTACACCATTGGGCTTCTGGTAGAAGAAGAAATCATCCTGGTTTCTTTGATACCAAATATTCACACTCATTTCATCTTTGCTATGAAATTGATAAATTTCTTTCATCAAATGATTATAAATGTTTACAATATCTTTTCTGCGTAAGAAGGAATCCCTATCTCTAGATGTAGCATCTATGTCAAGATATTTATTTATATGTATTTTACAAACAGAGTCAATTGGCAGTTGAATAAAATAACAGCTTTCTAAATAAGAAATCATGTCCTTCAAAAGTCTTGGCTTTATCTAAGTAACATCATCACTTAAAGTGTTGTCTTTACCATGACAAGGCCATCCTTGCCCATCTTCATGATCATACTGATTGTATGTTATTACTGCTATGTTGGGATCTTGAACCATAATATTTAAAATAAAATGGCATTGACATCCCCTCTTTTTGGCATATGACTTTGTTCCTTTTCTTTTCCATTCTTCTCTCTTGTCAACTGGACCATATGAGCAATGATAACTAGAAAATAAATTACAGGAATGTCACCAAATCTGGTAAATATAAAGCATATTTAATATCAACATCTAAACAATGTAGTTCTAAAATACTTACAGCTCATATTGTAAGGCTTTTGTGCTCGGGCATTTTCTTTGTAGACACAGGAAGGAACATGGAGCATTTGGATTCGATTCCTCTCCTTTTTTAAAATCATCAACTCTTTCTTTGGGAATTTTTGCAACACGGTCAATATTCATGTTTTCTTTATAGATTTCAGCCCAACCTAAATCTTTACTAGAAAAAATGAGTTTGTCTTTTGGGTCTTGCACCTCAAGAGCCATGACTGACTTCCATTTCTTTTCCATGCTGGATGACTGTCTGCAAAAAAATGTGAAAACATATTAGGGAGCTGGAAATGATGAGAAGGTGATTTGTACATATACAACAAGAAATATAGTAATTGCATATCCATGAAATGATGTAGTGGAAAATGATTTCTAGTACTCCTGTAGGTGCTGGAAAATAATTTTCCAAGGTGCTAGAAAAGGCAAGTCTCTGAAAAACTGATTAAATGCAGCCTCCTTGAGGAGGGTCTGCCTTTCTAGCTGCTTGCTTTCGTAGTGAATGCACATTAGACCTTATAAAGTTTGAAAGGAAGTGGTTGAGTGATTATCTTAACCATCATAGGATGTGATGTGGGTCTGACTGTTTCTTGTCCACCTTCATCACATTTTCTCCACGTGGTTGGGACCGGTCCTTATGGAGGTCCACGTCAAGTGCGGATGTCTTACACCGCTCCTATGTGCTCCAAAGTGTCGATGTTTAACACCGCCTCAGCAACTGCATTATTTGTGAATGTTGTATGTTATTTTTCATTTGATAGGAAGAGCTGCATACTCTATTTCTGAGGACGGTGTTTGACTGTGTAGGATATGAACTATATAGAAAGAAATATATCTTGATTTTCTTCATCACTGGAACTATATATAAAGAAATATTCAACATTTGGATTAGAATCAGAAGAAAGTTCCCATTCTGCTGGTTCATATGACAATTTGAATAGATTTAGCTTAACACTGCCTCAGCAACTGCATTATTTGTGAATGTTATATGCTATTTTTCATTTGATAGGAAGAGCTGCATACTGTGTTTCTGAGGACGGTGTTTGTCGTTGTGACCATGAGAGTTCGGGCCGAAAAGTTTGGGTTTGGAGATAAATGATGATATCTCCATACCAAGGATCGAGGGTACTGATAAGAAACAAAGATTCATCCGCGATCAGATATTCTGCCACAATTTCTGTGTCAGTACTTGGGAAGTCACACATAAGTTCAGCGAAGACCAATGACTTCGAATCTCCTTTGGGTGAATCGGGTAAAGTTATAATAGGAGAATTCGTCTTGGAAGATTTCGTCTTACTCTTACTAGTGCTAACAGAACCAATTACACCATCAGCGACATGAGAGCCTAAACGAGTTGTAGTTAACATGAAGGTCTTGGTAAATCAGGGATTTTCTCATACATAGTACCTGACTGTGTATATACAAGGTCAAGGTACTGAGCTTGAGCAATGACTTGCTCTTCTGTAATAATGCCTCCTTTGGCCACATCCTTAGTAATTTTGGGCAATAATGATTTGATAAACCATTCAGCCAAAATTTGATCCGGAATGAAGACTTTCACCAAACGTCTCCTACGTCTCCATTCATGAATGTGATTGGATATGTATGTAGATGTAGACTGTTTTAATGAGGTCAACAATTTCATGACATTGTCGTATCTGATAGACAACTGAAAATGGGCTAAGAAAGCAGTATATAGTCCATTAAAATTATTAAATGAGCCTCATGGTAACTCAATGTACCATTTGGCAGCTAGACCAATGAGAGTTCTTTGAAAAAGATGTAATCGAATTGAATCATCGATTAGTGAATTGGATGCACACTAAAGGTGATAAGTCATAACATGATTAGATGGATCTTCTCTTGAATTACCTTCAAACTTTGGAATATCACTGGGCAACTTATTAGGAATCGGCTGCCAATACGGAAGATAAAAAATGGGATCATTCATAAGGCGTGATAGATCAGGTAAATCTAAAGTTTCTATGAACGGTAACCAATGACTAGGGTCTTGATAACCTTGTGTGATCAAACCAGTTCCAGGAGGAGGATATCCAGGATATCCTAGAATTGGATTTGCATTAGGAATTGTGTAACCTCCTGGAAAACCAGGATTAACCAGACCAAACTAGGATTGTTGAGGTACTTGATAAGTATACCCAGGATACGGTTGATACTGATATGCTGGATTTTGTGTAGCATGTCCAAATTGATACTGCTAGACTGTGGCACAGATACTTGAGGAATTTGCACTGATACAGGGGTAGTAGAAACAGGAGTTGCAAATACTCCAGAAATAGGTGTGGTAGGTTGAACAGAAGTTGCAGCCACAGTAGCATATTGAGGCGGAGTCTGAGGTGTACTAGGCCCAGGTTTTTGAACAGAACTGGGTACAGAGACTTGAATGGTAGGCTGTACGGGTTGCTGGGTTGGACCAGAACCTATGGGCTGTCCAGGTTGATTAGGTAACTGCACATTGGGTTTCACATAGTCTGTTGAATTTGAGATGGACCCCACACCATATTAATTCCGGGATATTGACCCATAGAAGGTTGTGCATATGAAGGCCCATAACCAGGTTGAACATAGGGTTGATAATTAACTAGAGAATTTCTAGCTCCTTGTAATAATTTTTGGCTTGAAGGAGGTTGAAAACCTTGAACTGGGTACTGACCTTGAGGTTGATATTGACTTTGAGGAATGTACTGAATCTGGGGTTGATATTGTCCCTGAGGTATTCATTGACTCTAGGGTTGATATTGACCTTGACGTATGTACTGTCCTTGGGGTTGATATTGACCTTGAGGTATGTACTATCCTTGAAGTTGGTCCCCAGGCAAGAAATATTGTCCTATAGCTTGACCTCTAGGTGGTAAAAAACTACCCTGAGGTTACCCCCCGGGCGATAATTGACTACCTTGAGGTTGCCCCCCAGGCAGTAAATGACTTCCTTGAGGTTGCCCACAGGCGGTAACTGACTTCCTTGAGGTTAAGGATTTGGAATATTTCCAAAAATGATATAAATATGTTTCATGTTCAACGTTGCAGTGTTTTTTCCATTCGTACCAGATGATAAAATTTGTTCAATTGGTTGAGGAGCTCTCCTGAGAAGATACTAGAGAGTGACTAGTATCCCCGAGGAACAAACGAACCACCAGATTAAAATGTTCTGGGGATTCAGAAAACATAGATGACTCACCTGACATAGCTAATGAACGTTGATAACCTCTCGATGTAGGGTAAAAATGATTACGGGGTGGTGAATAAGTAAGACCTGCATTTTGTAAAAAAATTGTTAATGATAAATACTAAGTGTCAGTTCTAAAAGGACTGTATAATATTTTCACGCTCCCTAAGATTCAAAGTTTCTTGGGTTTCAGGAATATTTACTTCTTCGTTTGGACCTACAAGTTCTTCAATACATATGAGATCAGAAGGAAGGTTTTCGGTAATGCGATGTCTTACCCTAGGTGAATCACGATCACTAGAAGTCAGAGTAACAAATCCTAAAGATGATTCCAACACAACAGGTTCAGTGTCTAGCTCAGAAATTTCAGGTTCTTCAGCTAATTCACTAGTTGTAGAAGCAGTGTCAGTGATTTCGGAAATTAAAATTGGCTCTTGAATATATTCTGTTGTTTGAGGTTGATTTACTTCATGATAATCAGGATGAGTAATTATGGATGATTCTCCTGGTTCTGTTGATATAATTCTACTGATAGTATGCAGTACCAGAGCTTTCAGTCCTTCAAGTTGGCTTAGTGTATATTCAAGGGGTTTCCCCTGAAGTCTACGCGATTGTCTTGGTAATTCAGCCACGATTAAAAATTATTAATCACACGCAATCAAATAAAATTTCAATTAAAACTCTTAAAGTAACTAAGGAAACAATCAAGTGATCAAACACTTATAAAATCTAGGAGATCAAACCACACACAAGCAGTAGATTCCCACATTAAAAACACTAGTTGGTGATGAAATCCAACATCATAGTAATTTAATGTAGAAATGGCGGTTGGAACAATTACTCCGAAAACCTGCTTAATGAAATAGACCGGTGCAAGTTTCTCCACTTAAACCATTTCATGTGAAGATAAACCTCCAGAGAGTCCAAGTGAGTCTAGTCGACGTCTGCTCCAGGTACAGTGGGATCTTTCCTCCACCATCACCTTAGGAAAAAAATCTTAAAGTTTATGGCCACTATGGTCACAAAAAGGAACAAATATACCTGGGGGAACAGTCTACAATCCGATATACGTGCAAGGGCAGAGTAACAAAGCTCAATCCCCTTGAAGGCTCCTTGACATAATCCAAGGTATACCGACAAGTGACCCCAAGCTCCTCGATAATGGTCAATCCGAGGTTTACCGTTGTTAATACGTGCACATCTTCTATCGTTCCCAATGAGTTGGAATTGATCACCTCATTGGTTCGGATAAGATCTCGTGCTTGACTCCTTTAAGAGAAGCTTCCCAGAGCATACAATCTACTATTGGATTTTTCCTACCGAAAATATTGACTACTTGTTTGTTTTAATTGTCTTGGAGAGTTAATTACTCCCTACTCCAAGACACTAGCTTAAGCTATATTGGTGAAAAGAGTCCTAGAAATATAAAAATTACTAGATTGATTTTAATTTAAGCATTGATTTTAATAGGTTGTTTCTTAGGACAATAGGTGCGAAGTGAAACTTTGATGATATGTAGTGACCCGACTCAAAACACTAAAAATGCATCTATTATGAGAAACAATTCATTTTCTTTCAATGAATTCTATCTAAAAGAAAGAGTTGAGAGATGCAATCTTTTAAAACAATTCTTTCCTTCAAAAAAAGAATATATGAAAAGAAATATTATTTCACGAGAACGCAAAATGACCAATTGCTCAAAAAGAAATCCCTTTATTATTCATGATCGAAACTACAATCAAACATTCTCCAAAAGAAAACTACAATTCTAGAAATCTAGAAATAACACTCAAAACTAAAAACACTAATTTCGAGATCTAAAATTTCTAAGAATTAAATTTGAAATAAAAACTTTAAATATTTTGAAGAAGTTTCGCTTAGTGGACTACCCATTTGAGCACACTCTTCCACGGGACCAGCAGATTGCTCATAATCTTAGATTTAAGTTTTAGGAACTTTCCAGCATCCTTGAAAAAGCAACAAACTAACTCAAATGAGGGTTATGAAACTATAAAGTAAACAACACACAAAACCAAATGAATCAATTAGTGCCATGATACATGTAACAAGTATTCACACAACTAATATTTCTATTACCAGAGAATGCATTGAGTTTGACAAATTTAAGATCCAAATAGATCTGCTCTGCATTGAATTCAGGAAACTCTTAAAAGAATAGGGTGTAATTATCCCCATGTAGGATATAGGATTTTCCTTTGATGGGTGCAATAAGTTTTCCCTAATTGAAACAATTGGTACTATGATTGTATTACTGAGTTGAGTTAGGGTTAAGTTTTTGTAATCGAAGTTAGGGTCATTGTCATTTAAGAGATCAAAATTTATTGTTTAGTTGGAAATAAGGATATCATATATCGCATAATACATGACACTACAATTGGAGCCATGAATACAAGTCACCTAGTTGGAGTATGACCACTTCTTTATACTATTCCAAATTATTATGTTCTAAGAAGTATAAAGCTCAAGATTAGCTCAACATTAAACAAATTATCACTTAGGTCTTCAGATTTTCTTTTGTATGTACTATCTAGAACAAAGTCTTCATCTAGCCATAAAGGATTAGGTTGAAATCATTGTTTAGAAAACAATTTGATTGGTTGCGCTAGCATTAAAGTCTTATACCAAAAGGATATAATAAATTGTTATATAAATCCTCTTAGCATTTACGTCTTATATTTCTATCCAAAATGTACTGATTGAGAGAGGGTCTATCTTATGGAGTCCAATATGAGGATATTTATTATTATATTATTATTATTATTTATCAGGTCATGTCTCCAATAAGAGGCTATGACTTCTTATGACCACAAGATGAATCCTTTATTCAAGGAACCTTAAACTCAACATGTTCTCATGTTTAAACTAGAAAAATAATATCAATTTCACTAAAGATCCAACTTAACATATAACCTTTACACCACATGGAAAGCCATGAGGATACCAAAAAAAGAGAATTAGAAGTGTCCAATTTTTTTTTTAATAATAATCCTTATGGTGTATTTCCCTAATAATAACTTTTCTTTATATAATTATTGCCAATTTATTTTTCTTTCCTACTTTCTTTACCTTTTGAACTTTTCTTAACTTAACTTGGTATGTTGAAATGGTAGTCTTTATTTATAAATATTTTTGACTCTATTCAAGGTTATCACTAACACTTCAAATCTAGTGGCAAGGTCTAATTATTACATGCTATTTCCTTTTTTTGTTTGTTAAAATTTGGTGATATACATTTTGTCAAACAATTTCAATTATTTAGAATGTGCTTTTGAATGCATAAATAGATTCAATTCTAGGGCATTAAAGTTATGTGGATTAAGAAAATAAAACTTATGATTCCAAAAACTCCCTCTCAAGACAAAATTTATTAGAAAAAAATCTAATAATTAAATTATACTTAATCCAAATTAAAAGTTAAGTTACAACATGTAAGTTTTGTATTTTTTCTTCAAAATTTGGCCATTTTTTGGCCCAAACCTTTATTTTTGTTATTTAAAAATAGGTTTTTTATTACATATAGGATTCAACACCCTTAAAATCCCATGAAACTCAAATTGTGAACATTTTACAACTCAAACTTGTGATTCCAAAAATTCTCTAACAAATTTTTAAACAAATTAAACCAAAAATCATCAAAAACATAAAACAAATAAATTTTACAGTTTAAACCACAAACTAAAAACCAAAAAATTACTTCACAACACTTTTAAACACTTTCCTTGGGTGAGCTAGAAGGTGTATTGAAATGGTTCAAGTGGGAAAAAAGCCCTGGGCCTGATGGCTGGCCCATTGAGTTCTTTATTCATTTTTTTGATCTCATTTCAACTGACATGTTGATTATGATTGAAGACAGTAGAGTGCGAGGTCGAATTTATGATGGTTTCAACACCACTTTCATTGCTCTTATTCCAAAAACTGACAATCCAACTAGCTTCAATGAATATAGGCCTATATCTCTGTGTAATTTCATATACAAGATCATATCCAAACTCATTGCTAACCGCATCAAGCCTTTCCTGTCTACACACATTGAAAAAGAAAAATTTGCATTTCTGAATCATAGGCAGATCCACGAAGCTATTGGCACGGCCCAGGAAGTTCTTCATACTATTAAGACCCAGCGCCAGATCCACCATTCTCAAAATCGATCTCACAAAGGCATTTGATCGGGTCAACTGGAGCTATCTCCATCTCATTTTGATCCATTCTGGCTTCCCTAATCTGTTTATAACTGGATCATGGGATGCATTTGTCACACGACCTTTAGTATTCTGATCAATGGCACCGCATCTGATTTCTTTCATGCGGGGAGAGGACTGAGACATGGATGTCCTCTCTCACCATTATTATTTGTCTTGGTTATGGAGGGACTCTCGGGACTTATCATGAATGAAAAAGACAGAGGAGAACTCCAAGGACTCCGGATTAAGGACACTCTTCATCTCACTCATCTACTATTTGTAGATGACGTTCTCATTTTCCTCAATGGTACTAGACAAGACTCTGTTCATTTTGATATGATTCTGCACTGCTTCTGCAGGGCCACTGGCATGGAACCAAATAGTACCAAATCAACCATTATTATGATTGGTTGCTCGGGTATGGAACAAGGTATCTCTCTGCACCTATTAGACTATGTTAGCATTGACATCAATGACGGACTCAAATATCTAGGTTTCCATATTAAACCAAATGACTACAAGATCAAAGACTGGAACTGGTTGATAGCCAAGATTGAACGCAGAATCAACATATGGTATAACAGATGGTTATCCAGGGCTGGACGCCTGATACTCATCAAATCTGTGCTGGAAGCTATTCCGGTCTATTGGATGACCCTGGCTTGGATTCCAATTGGCATCACTAACAGAATTAAAAAGATCTGCAGGCTATTTCTCTGGCGCAATCAGGGTCAAGTCTCCACCTTTGCCTGGGTTGCCTGGGACTGCATAAGCATCCCCAAACATTGGGGAGGCTGGGTATTAAAAGATTTACATCTCTTCTCGAAGGCCCTGGCTGCTAAGATGTGCTGGCATTTAATCACGGGTCAGAGTCTCTGGAAAGAAGTCATTGTGGCTAAATACATTTGGCCTCGGAGCCCACTCGATTGGATTCGAGACAGAATAGGTCTAACCACTGGCTCATCTATTATTTGGAAGGCGATCAATAAGGCAGCACATATTATACAGCTTGGTTTATCTTGGCAGATTGGCACGGGTACTATGGTCCGTATAGGCTCTGATTCGTGGTCTGGCTGTGGAGATCATTACAATCTTCCAGTATTTATCACTGAACACCTTGCAAACAGAAATATATTTTACCTTACACAGATTGCAGACCTGGTGCATACCTCATGGAGGGGCCAAGCCTGGCTTACCGCAGCGGACCTTGACATACCACTGGCGGGTGCTCGGATCTGGCAGAGGTATATTTGGGCCCTTAAAGCCACAAACATTCGGATTACAGAGCAGGCTGATAAGTTAATTTGGGCTGTATCTCCAAACGGTTGATATGCCCCTAGACTTGGATACCATGCCTTAATTAGGACTAAAGAACCTCCCATCAAAGATTGGTGGTGGCGCTGTCTTTGGAAAATAACTGCCCCACACAAACATAGAATGATGTTCTGGTGCATTCTCAATAATTGTATACCCACAATGGATTACCTCCACAAAAGAGCGTTCCAAGGAGCTTCACAATGCAGTTATTTCCGGGCCTGCTGTGAGGACGTGAACCACTTATTCCTCCTTTGCAACAGTGTCAAAGATATCTGGGCTCGGATCTGCACAGACCTGAGCTGTAATTTTATTTGGCAGGGAGACAACATTCTGGCAGCCTGGAAAAATTGGTGGAGGCACTATGATCATGAACCACACATGAGAAATCTCCCTTTAATTGTGGCTTGGGAGATCTGGATTGGCCGGAATAGACAGATTTTCAGAGATTTTCCCATTGACTGTGATCATATTTCTACGGCCTCCATTGCTACCTTCAGTCTTTTGCCGGTTGACGAGCATCACAGAAAGCCTCCTATCGACATCCCTGAAATTATAGATCACAGGTGTGCTTGGGCATACTTTGATGGTGCGTCCAATGCTGTGGGATGTGGAGGGGGTGCTATCCTCTACTTAAATGACCACCATTTCTACCATATCAGAATGGGATTGGGACCCGGTACAAATAATTATGCAGAACTGAATTTTCTTCGCCTATTGCTGACTTTTGCACAGGACATCCATTGCAACGCCATCCAGATTTTTGGTGACTCACTGCTTGTTATCAATTGGTTCAATAATCTTGCATTATGTCACTCGCACACACTGTCTGCACTGCTGCGGGAGGTTCATTATCTCAAAGGCCTTTTTGATTCTATCTCTGTCACTCATATTTACAGGTCTCGGAACAACATGGTCGACATATTATCCAAAGAAGCAGCAGAGCTAGATTGGGGCACCTGGCATTTCACTGAACACTCGGGCGAACAGGTTTACAAATTTTTTCATCGGCCATTCATAGAGGAGGCAAATCTATAGGTGACTACTTGCTGTACAGTTTTTTGGGGGAGAATTTTGTGTATATATCCCAGGATTTTCTACCGACATGTATACTTTATTATATAGTTTATACTTTTTTGTTTTTATTAGTAAGCTAAGCACCGAGCTTACTAAGTGACTTTTTAAATATCCATGAAAATATGTTTATTTCTGGGACTGGATCATACCTGTTGGATGGCATGTATTTTTTGACTGGTTTCTTAGTTTTTGGATTATTTCAGTTCTTGCACTATACAGCTATATGTAACATGTAATCTCTCTTTAATGAAAGTTTACGAATTTTTTCGCTCTGAAAAAAAACACTTTCCACATAACGCTCCCAGCAAACTAACAGCACTATCATTCTACCAGCGTTAATAGTACCTTAATAATGTCCAAGTGCAACTATAAAAACTATGACACGATGATCGTGTGTTCCACAACAAAGATGGAAAGGCACAGCATTGTCACAGCGTTGCTATTTGTGAAAATATAAATGGGATGTTTTAATATTAACTTAGTTGAATTTCTTGATGATGTAGATTGTGATGAGAGGGTATTGCAAATGACCTGGTCATTATAGCTGCATTGATGTGGATATTAACATCAGTAATACATTTAAATTCTTGGGACTATAAAGGCAGGAGGAAAGAAAGCAGTTGAGGAGGACGAAAATGTCATTCTTGAACTTGAAAGGCGCGGTGGTGTTAAGGCCGAAGCTGCCACTGCTGGTCATGCTGGTGTAGCTCAACATCCGTGGATTGGCTAAATAAATAGTGGTTTGGATGTAATCGATTAAATATATTGGATAAGATCCTGAGTGAGTAATGAACATCAACTTCTGGTTCACGCAGCTTACTGAGTTATGGAATCGTGGATCCCCATAGCCGGGGCCTATTCCAAACGGGTATTTCACCTATAGGTTCCTGCAAGGCTCCCTGCAAGCCCATCCTACAGCCAAGGGTACCAAAATCAGGAAGCAAAGAGACAGTATGAGGACTTGCAGGGATTCGAAAGCGATATCCATCATTTCCTTTGCAATGGCTGGAGAGGGAAATCAAGATTCGTTGAGCGTTATTGCGACTAAAACGCGCGAAACTGAAAATGAAAATTCTCTCTCGTGAAATTCTTCTTTCAAATTTGTGGAGCATTGATGGAGGTAGGTGGCCGGAGTCGTGAGGATGGCGGTTGTGGGGAGGAGCAGCGCCAGGGTAGGGGTGGTGGAGGAGGCACTCGGAGCCATCGTCGTTCGTCATTCGCCGTTCGCTGCCGTCGGAAGCTAGAGAGGCGGGGTCCACCATCGGGCCGGAGAAGAGAGGGGTCACCGGAGGGGCAGATTGGGAGCTGTCACATCAGCTCCCGATTCGTTGAAGAAAAGACTCCTCCATTGCAATTAACTACTAGCAAACACATGAGTCGGTTCACATTATTTACTACATCAATTTCAATTTACTACCAACAATCAATTGTAATTTATTACCAGTAAACATTTCGTTACATTTTACATGCTGGTCAAACATTTAATGATTCAAGGTTGTTATCCTATTTCTTTTCTTCTAAATGTTTTATATTATAATGCAATAGTCTAACTAGACTGCTTTTTTTCTCTGAAAATCATGAAAATTCCGGTAAGATTTTAAGAAAATTTGGTAGGAATTTTTGTAAATCCATGTTATAACTATTGAAGTTTAATATTTTGGGTGCCTAGAGGTTTTTGATGGTGCTAAATCCATTTGCAGCATCAAAATCAGGATTCAAACACTGTTACTGTAAGATTTCTTTATTTTTTTTGGCCCGAATTCCGACCAATTTTGACTGTCCAGACAATTCCTCTAGCTCGTTAGACAACTCCTACTATAATCATATCTCTATCTGATCTGCTAATGTGTTTTGACCTACGAACTATTTAATACCCTATTAAATTAAATTTGGGAGCGAAATTTCACTAAGACTGAGGTATCACACAAATTATCTCCTTGCTAAGAGCTATCCTCCACTGTTCCTCTTGCAAACCCTAATTTTTGTCAAAATGGATTTTTTTTTGGAAAGACCTTTGGGTCCACTAATTTAGTTAATACAAACTAGTAGAATTTCTTGGCATCCCAATGGTTTAATTTTAGAAATTTATTGGAATGAGTATAGAGTCATATTAGTTGAACAATATGCTTAAAAGTTTACAACAACACAATGAGAAAGAGAGCATTGATTGAGGAAGACAAGGTGTCTACTTTTCACTTTTATTATTTTCTTTATATGATGTGATTAATATATAGTTAGATTTTCATTTTATATATATTTTAACTAGTAAAAATGTATTCAAATTTTATAATTATGATAAAATAAATGATGGTCATATATATATATATATATATATATATATATATATATATATATATATATATATATATATATATATATATTTCGTATCTATTTTTTATTATTATTTAAAATACTATTGTAACAAATTAAGAAAGGTAAAAGTTGTTGTATAGTTAGATATTTTCAGAAATTTCCCTCAGATTTCACATAAGCAATTTAAGAAGGGTAAAAGTTGTTGTATAGTTAGGGATTTTCATAAATTACCCTCAGACTTCATATAATTAGAATATTTCATAAATAGTGAAAAAAATCTATTTGACAACTCAACAAGACATTTAACATTGGTTGTTATCACAATAGTAAAATGATTTATTACTATTATTTAAAGTAAAATCACACCCCCTCGAACAACCAACTTTTGTTCCATAGAGGGGAAGACTTTCACATGTCTCTAATTTAGTTATTTTTATTTAATAAGATGAGACACATTCACACTTAGATAAATAAATATGTTTACCAAGAGTTACTTCTCACCATAATTTATGTAATTCTTTGCATAAATTTAGATGAGACTAAACATGGAAGTGCGTAGATTTACAAAAGTTTGTGCTCACCAAAATTTATGCAACTTGTGGTAAAAATTTATAGAAGAATTATTGACGTTGTAATCAAAGAAAACCCAACTATTTTTCCAAGAAGGTTGTAATCTTCTATAGGGTTATGTGCCTATTAAATGAATAAAAGAAAAGAAAAGAAAGAAAAAAGACATTTGCACTAACTTTTCTAATTTATTTTTATTTTTTTAATTTTAATTTTTATTCTTTCATCACTTCATCATTAACAAAATTTAGTGATTACATGTTCAAGTAGATTACAATTATGATGGGTATATATATTATTATATAGCATGGGCTCTCCAAACCGATGCAGTTGGTTTATCTGGAGGTCTGGCTGTATGTTGGGATCCAAAGTTTTTCACTTTTAAGGAATTTGGTTTTTTCGGGGGAATTGTGCTCTCAGGTTTTTGTAGGGGCTTTAAGCACAGAATTCACATTATAAAAATCTATGCTCCATACTCGGATATGATTTCTTTCTGGAAGAACATGCAGGACTGCGGCTTCCTATGGCTTACAAATCCCATAATTGGGGGAGATTTTAATTGCATTTTTCATCAGAATGAGATCTTGGGAGGAGGGTTCAAATGGACCCTTGTGATGTTGATATACATAACCTATTAAGGGATGTTGATTTGGTCGACACTCCATTGTAGAGGACCTATCCTACCTGGATGAATGGCAGAAAAGGATTAGATTTTATAGGAAAATGCATCGACTGTTTTATGGTTGGTATGGGTCTGCAAATCAAGATGAGAGGGATTGGGGCAACAACTGAAGACCTGTCCATTTCAGATCATAGACCGATTACCTTATGCTAGGATTTTTAAAGGTGGCAAGAGGGTTTCCCTTTTGATTTCAACAGAACCTGGCTGGGGGATGATGATTTCATCAGGTTGGTGAAGAAATTTTTAAGCAATCATAAAAGGACTGAGGGTTTACCTACTATGGAATATCTTGTCGATACCCTGAGGGGATTAAAGAACAAGGTCAAATAAAAATCAGAATGTAAAGGAAAGAATAAGGGACATATAGGAGGAAAGGACAAAAATATTAATGGAGGTGGAGGAGGGAAGTCAGGATGAAAATTTCTTGGAGACCCTAAAATGCCTGGAAGCGGAATATAGAACCATCTTGATCGATGAAGAGAAAACTTGGTGGCTAAAAAGCAGAGCCATGTGGTTGGAAGCAGGGGATAAGAACACCAAGTTCTTCCACTCTTATGCTTCGGGGAGGAGGCGAGCGAACACCATTTGGGAAATTTAGGACAAGGGAAACGTAATAGTAACAAATGAGGAAATTAAAGAGGCTGCGGTTGAATTTATTGGTGCTCTGTATAAGAGACGGGAGGATATGGTAACGGATGCTCAATTAAAAATGGTAAGGGACTACCTTGTTATGTTTTATGAGGAGGATTTGAACATATTTAACCAAGTTGTGAAGCCGGAGGAAATTAAGGCGATTCTGAGATCCTTTGCAGTTGACAAGAGTCCGGGGCCGGATGGTTGGACCCTAGATTTCTTCCTTCATTTCCTTGATGACTTCATTCAGGACCTGACGGATATGGTCGAGGAAGCTCGGGTTATAGGTAGGATTGATGGAGCTATAAACTCTACATTTCTGGTTTTGATTCCAAAGAAGGAAGTTAAGCTGTGTTTCAATGATTTTAGACCCATATCTCTATGCAACACTTTATATAAAATCATCTCAAAGGTCATAGCTGAAAGATTAAAAGGCATTTTATCAATTTTTATTACGCCGGAACAAGCTATTTTCTTGAAAAATAGGAGCATACATGACGCTGTTGCAGTGACCCAGGAAATCATTCACACAATTTATGATAAGAAGAAGGAAGCTGTTGTGATGAAAATTGATTTGAACAAGGCGTATGATAGGGTCGACTAGGTGTTTATGAGAATGATCTTATACAAAATTGGTTTGGATCAGGTGGAAGTTGCATGGATAATGGGATGCATCTGTAACACTTCCATGGCTGTTATAATAAATTGATCAACTACAAAAAAAAATCGCCCTAGCAGAGGGCTCAGACAAGGGTGCTCTCTTTCCCCTCTGCTTTTCATTTTGATGATGGATGCTTTTAGCATCAATATAAAAAGGGCGGTAAAAGAGGAAAATTTCATAGGTATCAGCACTAGTCCTCAAATGAAGGCAACCCATAGCCTGTTTGTGGATGACATTCTAATTTTTGGAATGTTGTTGAAGGAATCATGGGTCGTATTGAAAGAAATCCTTGACACTTTCTGTGCAGCTACTGGGATGATCCCTAGTGAGGGAAAGTCCTGTTTACATTATGCTAATGGAGACGAAAGGAATATAAGGGAGATAACTGAGATGTTTAACATCAATTCAGCGCCACTGAAGGAGCGGTTCATATACCTGGTCTTTAGGCTAAAGGTTTCAAACTATAGGGCCGAAGACTGGAAGTGGATTTTATCCAAATTTAAAAATAAAATCCATCAATGGTCCACTAAATGGCTATCGAAAGGGGGAAGGATGATTTTGATTTGGGCGGTATTACAACAAATAAATGTCTTTTGGGCGCACCTTTACTACATTCCAAATTTGATTATATAAGAGCTTAATAATATGTTGTAGCCGCTACAACACCACCCAAAATTTTGGGTACATTCGAAATTTCGGGTCCCCCTCTGCTCGCTTAGTCGTTAAAGTCTTTCACCCGACCTGCAGTCAGTGACATCCCTGCAACCTATCCCCAACCCCTCATGAGCTTTCTCACCATCATGATCAGATGTTGTCACTGCAATCATGCCATCTGAGGAAGGGATCACCCAGCATACGTTCGAATAAGAACTTTCTGTGCATCCAGGATGTACATTAACAGCCCCCTCATCATGGTTCATTAAGCACGTTGTTTGAATAATTCTCTTAAGATCGTTAGTATCATATGTTTTATCTAGGGACACCAATATCAAAGAGTAATTGTGATGTTGTAATGTTCCACACAGGTCAAACCTACGGGTGAAAAACTCCTCAATATTGTCACGACATCGAGGGAAATAAAATTGAGCTCAACAACAAGGCCAAAGTTGCGAAACAGGGGAGGAGGAGGAGCAAGTGACCAGTACTGTTAAAAGGAGGATGGTGTGATACATGTTTATCAGAGAAAGAACCTTTATGTCACTGATGCAAATAAGCATTCTTCACTAGTGTACACCGAATACTTAGAAGCTCTCCATTTGGAAATGTCTGTACCGGATGCCATCTCGCATAAACTAGAAGCATTTGCTATGATATATCACCTTAAAGAAATTTTTGAAGATCCTGCACGATACCAGCTCAATGTCGATGTGTACACACAAAGGATCATATTTCACCACTTCGACAAGTCTAGCCTGAAGTATAGCCTGGTGAACAAAGTGGACTCAGAAGATTTCCCTAGAGAATGACAATCTCATTCAAGGCGTTTTCGTGCCGAGCAGCAGTGCGGAAGCACACATGTTGGTGTTGGCAAGCCAACGGCAGAATTTCAAATGTCAACCACGCCTTTGGGAAACAATAGCTATTAACCTCGAGCTACATGGTGGGCACAAATATGAGGACCAAGGTTGCGGTTTAAAGCGCTATATAATTAAACCAAGGCACGAAAAGGATAAAGGGCCTCATGGTTTCAAAACCATATGAGATGGTGGATCAAGACTATATGAAAAAACATTACAAATGAGCTTAAATATTTCTATGGCGGATATAGTGATCAAAAATTATGTTTAAAACATGGGGTGGAGTGTATCACAAACCTATAGTAGCATGTTATAATAACTATGGTGTGTTACGAATGGGCGCAAAGGTTCAATGGCGGGTTTTCAACTTACTGTAAATGTTTGGGGAAAATATATATACAGCGGTCAAACGTTATGATTAAAACATGGAGCAGAACTACATCAACATGTACAAATGGACGCAAGAATTTCAATGGTGGAGTTTCAAACTATGGTGGAACGTTTGGAGTAGATATAATAGTGGTCAAAATTTGCGTTAAACATGGAGCCAAAAATCGTAACAAACCTATAGCGGCAATGTTATATTACTATGGTGAAATTATATTTGACAATCCATAGCCTATGTTTTAAACAGCGCTGAAGATTAGTAATACAAGTTAACAAGAGGACGTGTCATCACCAGAGAAGCTTCTCGCGTGCCATGGGTTTGTTAACCGTCAGGTGGTGGTTATGAGCAGGTCGTTAAATATGCCATGGGTGATATCACAGATCCAACTCACCACCGATGCCAAGCTAGGGGCCACGACCACTGGAAGAGTTGAGTCAGCTTGCTAAAAGGACGTCGAACAGATGGTAATTTGATCCGCCGGTTTGGTAGATGGTTTTGTAACATTGGTATTATTGCACCAAATCTGGGAGATTCTAACGCACAGCCTATCCACAGTAGCTCAGCATGCTGGAACTTCAGGCCATGCAAAACAGAAAAAAGGGCGGCGAAGATATGATGATATAACCCATCGGTTTGGTAATAGGTTTGAAATTATACTGAACCCACAACGGTCAACAAATCTTGACACGGCTGGTTTTATGGAGACCGGTAAAATTGCTATCAATATACACTGAAAAAACATTCATTTCATTAAGAAAAGCCCACCACATCATCACTAAAATGCTCTACAAGGATGAGTCTTCAACAAATCTTCATGGAGGAGTAACTCTGCAAAACTCACACGTCTTTTGACGATGATATCCCCAAAACAACCATACCTCTGTGATGGATGGTGGTATGCGTATAACTGGGGGATCCATAATATTTTCTGCCACTGTTTTCAAACATACTATTCGTATCGATTGTTCCAAGGAAACCCAACGACATGCTGGATTAAAATACCGGATATGAAGCATCTAGTTGGAAAGCTTTCCTGAAAGGTTTTCACGCGATTAGTATGCATGTGCCGATTTTTAAGGTAGATCGAGATTTGCACCAGAACAAAGCACAGTAAAAGAAGCAGGTTGATGCATATGCCTACATGCAATAAAGGGTGAAAGAGATTGTGTGGCGACTGTAACGCATCGTTGGACAGAGAAACAAAGGTGCGTGGGATCCATGGTGGCTAAAATGGTGTTGCAAGAACGCATGGATCCCTCCATATTCATGAAGTTCAAGTCCTTCTTAACAATGGAAAACAATCCTTCATGCTTGCATGAAGAACTGGCATGCATTACTGCCTGGAAAATGGCATTTATTGTATCATACAGAGAGGCAAACAGGCATAACAACTAGTGAGGCTTCCCCGAGAGTTCTTATTGCAAATGTTTATCTTAATTTTTTTGCAAATCAAAGACAACAAAAGAAGCTTTTCTATGGAAGCTGATTTCACGGTCATGGTTGATGTTACACATCACTTCAAATGGTTAAATGACAAAGGGAGGTCACAATCGTCCATTTCTCACTGCACGTGCTCGAGGTCACTGAGTCGCAACACATGCTTCCACACATGAAATGTGACCATGCGACTATGCGACTCTGCCAAGGTCGCAAGGTCGCAAAAGAACATGTTCAGAGAGGAACCGCAACTGGTTAATTTCCCCGACCCAGTGGCCTCTACTCTAGAAGTGTGACCTCCATCGGAGGCTAATACCCATGCCCATCTGAACGTAGAGCTACATTCTTGGAATGAGATGGGCACGTGCTCGATTCATAAGCTGAATATACGCCGGTACTCGGAATTGATCCATCGATTGCACCTGTAGAATAAAATGTGATCTCTATTTAAGGCTCGGGAGAATGCACCCATCGCAGTTTGCACGATGCTGGGAAAGTTGATACCCACATACACCACTTGGAGTATTGGACATCTTCTTATTGGTGACCGGCTTTGATATGGTAAATGATAAAATGAACCTGAAAGGCGCCCCACATATCACATGGAAACCCCAGCTCAGTAGACAAATAATTTCAAGCCTGATGCAACAATGAAATTTCATCCTCCCTATAGCGAGGCGGGTGATATTGATCACATAGCAGCTACATTCCTATTCAATCATGGTGGTGTGCATGGAAATAATTTGAGGAAGTCTCCCGCTTTGCAATACTCACTTTATCTGTCCTAGATTGTCTTGGTCATTTTCCTCTTGAGCAGCAACCCATTTTTTCTGAATGATCATCGAAATCCCTATTTGGTCGCAACCTCGTGACACTTTGATGAGGTTGCACATCGTGGCTCATCCCAGCATCCAGTAACACATAGGAGCTTCCTTGGCTTCAGCATCATTCCCGTTGAGGGGGAACATCAAGGGAGTTAACTATACATGCTTATTAGATGATGAACATTTCTTGGCATTTCAAAGTTTTTCTTGCGCACCAACAAACAAACTCATAGTGCATATGCACCAATTACTCATACATTTCCTACAGAACAGGAATATGCAAGATTCCAAGATAGTTGTTAAACTCCCATAATTTTATTTCGATTCTTCCTTTTATGCGTCTTCGATTTTCTACTTGCTCAACACACACACATATATATATATATATATATATATATATATATATATATATATATATATATATATATATATATATGTATTCACATGCACGTATATATTCATATATGTGTGTGTGAGGCTAGTTTAGTGTGTTATATACGGCTAATTTTTTGTGTTCGCATGCGAACAGGATGGGGAGATTATGATAACGACCCAACCGAAGAAGTTTTCACTTATCCAGAAAATGCCAATCCATGTGACAAGGGCTATGGCTGCCCCCCAGGAAAACAGGTTGCTGATATCTCCAAAAGATAAATGTAGAAGGGATGAAAACCCCAGGTCACGGGTCGCGAATTTCTCAAGGTCACAGGTCGCTGATGGCTGGAGGTCGCAAGTCGCAAAATCTCTTGAGGTCGCAGGTCAGAAATTCCCAAAGGTCGCAAGTCGCAGAGGTCGCCAGGTCGCTAAGTCGCATCCCCTATTAAATGCTCGACGGCGCGACCCAACGACCCAGCGACTAGGTCGCAAGGTCGCAGAACCCAGTCAGGTTGCAGGTCGCAAATTCCCAAAGGTCGCAAGTCCCAGAGGTCGCCAGGTCGCTAAGTCACATCCCCTATTAAATGCCTGACGACGCGACCCAGCGACTAGGTCGCAAGGTCGTAGAACCCAGTCAGGTCGCAGGTCACAAATTCCCAAAGGTCGCAAGTCACAGAGGTCGCCAGGTCGCTAAGTCACATCCCCTATTAAATTCCCGACGACGCGACCCAACGACCCAGCGACTAGGTTGCAAGGTCACAGAACTCAGTCAGGTCGCAAGTCGCAACAGTGGCTCAGGTTGCAGGTCACAGAACAGACTGGGTCGCAAAGCAACCCAACAGTCAGGAAAGCGAAAAGTCAAGGAGCCCAAAGGGAAAGCTTTTCTCTATAAATGCTTCCTTCGAGAACTTGTAAAGATCTTTTGTTTGGGACTCGAGAAGAGTACATTGTATTACCAGAGGATTATAAATTTGAGCATGAATACAAGCATTTTGAAAAATCCCTTTGTGGATCTGGTGTTGTCATATGTATGAGTGCTATTGAGTATTATATTTTCAGTTTCTGAACATCTTTAGATTAAGGGAACCGTATCTTCAATTCATATTACAATTGCATAACAGTTTGCTGAGTATGTTAATGGTGGTTGAGTTCATTTCACTTTATTAGCGAATGTTGATGACTTTGTTTATTATCATTTGTGTTATCATTTAGAAATTTCAGGAAGTGAAGGGTGTTCTTGCCATGAGGAATTGTTTCTTTTGTGGTCAGAACAATTTACAAGCATGACCTGGATGATGTGTTGTTAACAACACCTCCTTCGGTACTGATGTTTTATTATTTCCTCTTGCTACTCATAGTGTTATATGTACATTTAATGCATCAATCATATGTCTTGTATCATTTTATTAAGTGTGTATCCACTGTTCTATAGAGTTTAAGCGAGACCCAAATAAAGGAGAAATCAACGGTAGCCGGACCCATACCCTGGACGGGATCCCTATTCCAAATGGTTCAAGGTCTAATTGGGACTTTTTACAGGTGAGATCCCCTGCTGTTGGCCAGAAAAATTTTCCCGTCAACATAAGATAATGGCCAGATTTTTGTGGGAGGATGCAATGACAAGAGACCAATTTATTTGGTGAAGTGGGAACTTCTCTCCACTCCCAAAGAAAAAGGTGGGTGGGGTCTGATGGATTTGGCCGAATTTGGGAAATCACAGGTTATAAAATCTCTCTGGAGGTGTCTAAATGGTCAGGGAATATGGTGGCAGGTAGTAAAAAGAAAATACATTGGTGAGGCTATAGTGGAGGACCTGTATTTAATGGGTTGGAAGGGAACCAGACCCCATTCTGAGATTTGGAAGATTTTTGGAAAAATATGGCCAATAGTTAAGGAAAATCTCAAATGGCACTTTGGGAATGGTCAAAAAATGTTGATTGGATGTTCAAATGAGTTGACTACAGGGCCACAAAAACACATTAATGAGGGTTTAATTCTAAACTTGAACTAGAGGGGCTTATTTTACATTCATCAGATCATTGAGAGGTGGGATTTAGAGGCACCTAGATGGAAATCCTTTTTGGATTTAGGCCTGGATGAGGGATGGGAGGTAGAATGGAATGTATTCATCATTTACATGAGGTATCTCAGACTAGTTAAATTTGAGGAGGGTGATAGACTTGGATGGTGTGGACGCAGAATGGGGAAAGATCTAAAGGTTAACGAGATATTTTCAACTCCAATTAATAAAAAAAAATTAAGGGTTCCCAATAGCTGGTTTAGAGATATGTGGAAAAGAAAAGCACGGGTGAAGAGGACTATTTTCCTATGGCTGGTATGGAGGGATAAGAATTTTACTTGGAATAATCTTTAGAAAAAAGGGTGGCAGGGGCCGGGCCTATGTATCCTATGTGGACATGAAACTGAGGACAATCAACACCTTTTCTACTTATGTTCTTTTGCTTTGGAAACTCTGAAAATAATATGTGTGAGTTTGAACATTCAACAACCAGATTGCAGGAAAACGGAAGATTTCACCAGGTGGTGGCTGGGCAGAGGGAAGATATATAGGACAATCCCGATTTTGTTCCACTAGTATATTTGGGGAAACAGGAACCAAAAACTGTTTGAGGGATAGCCATGTTGTCGATTTAAGACGACACATCATATTTTTAGTAGCTAGGAAGGTCTAAAAATATGCTAAAAGCCACCTGGGGATTTATCAAGGAGAAAATGGCCACACGAGATACAATATCCTGTTGGCTATTTTGATGGCACCTCACAACGCTCAATATGTGGTTGTGGGGCTTAGCTTATGATTTCTCCTACATGTCATTATAAGATATATTGGAATGGCAGGAATGACACAAACATGAAAGTTGAGTGTCTTTCTTTATGGGGCCTTCTTTGGTTTTCCTGTCACTTATATTTGGATAAAATTTGGGTTCTTGGAGACTCAAAAGTTATGATAGACCATATGAACCAGAAGGCAACCTTAAACCCCAGTTGTCTATCCCATTGGATTGAGAGGATTCACACACTAAAAATAAATTTCTCTTCCATCTCCTTCTCACATGTCTACAGAGAAAAGAATTTTGAAGCAGACTGTCTCTCAAAGAAAGGGCTGAAAGGATTATTCGGGGAAATGCATTATGAATTGATCAATGCAAATGGAGAAGGGGCAATCGGAAAGATATTTTTCTTTTGATACCTCCATGGGAGGACACAGATAATTTAGAAAAAACATGACGAGATCTTACCTCTTTTTTATGCCTAACAGCGTCATCGAGTCTTTTACAGGTTTATGGAAGCAGAACAGAGCCAACATAGAGGGGCATCTTACTGTTTTTTTGAAGATTTTGTGGAGGCTGATAAGTATCAGCTCTATTATGAAGATGGTTAAAACCTTTTTGAAGTATATGTCTCCATTTCTGTTTAGAGGACCATTAAGTTGAAAGTATGAAAAAGATGATAATAAAAAAATAGGAGTTAAATTACAATACTGTATTTTTTGATGTTTCCTGTAGCTTTTTCTAGAGGACCACTGAAAATTTAGCATGTAAAAGAAGACAATCAAAAAACTGGTGTTAAGGGCCAGCTTTAATAAAGGGATTTACAATCCTGAATGTTATTTTGATATTATTGAAAAAGAAAGATGTAAACTTTATTTGAACAAAAAGTATATGTCCTAGTACTAAATATAAACCAGAGTATTTTTCACGCTGAAAAAAAAATATTAGTATATATATTCCTATAATGGAAATTAAATTGAAAATGAAGAATACGAGGTTTAAATATACACACTATAAATAATTTAAACATATTTTATTTCCAACAACATTATGTTATTAATAAATGAGAAGTTTAGAAAGAAGGGTCCCATTAAGGAATTAAAATGGATATTATGATCTGTATGAATGCGGATAAGAAAATCATTCTGTTATAAGATACTAAGGGATTTTCAAAAGAAAGAAAAAATAAAAGAAAAAGGAAATGCCCAAATTTTAGTGGTATTATGGGTGTTACATTGTATATATATATCAAAAAGATTAACTTCGAAACATGTAGATTCATTCAACACAAGTGTTGTAGTAGTATGAAGAAAATAATTTCTTTCATGTTTGTTTTACCCGAGTAAAAAGTAGGGCATTGATAGGCATATAACAAGTTATATAAAACAAATACTAGATATTAATTTATGCATCCTTTAGGTGACTACAAAGTATATTATAATTGCAACAAGGAAAATAAATTTCTAAGAAGAATTTGCAAAAAAAAAAAAAAGGGTTAGGGAAGGAACCTCTTATGGTTGATTAAGGAATGAAATTTTTCAATGACAATAGCCCCTTGATTTAAAACATGGTTACTTGAGAAAGTCTAAAAGGGAATGAAATTCCTATTTGATTAGATTAGAGAAACTGGAAAAATGGCATATTATTATAATCAATGAATGTGAAGTTGTGGACATGAAAACATAGATTTAGGTTGGAATGTTAGTCTTCATACAAGATTAATAACATTTCTTTGTCCAAAAGGTTCAATCTAGGATAGATGATACCAAAAAAGTATATAAAATTTTCAAAATAACTATTAACTTATTATAATAATAAACATCAGTGTAAAAATTATTTGGCGCATTTTAGGTTAATAATAATCGCTTTAGATAGGAAGGAAGATGTAATAAAGTGTACTAAGGAGAGAAAATAAAAGAGATGATAATTTATATGAATAAGTATGAGGAGCATGAATAAAGAGTTGGTACTTAGTTAAATGGAAAGATAAGTTTAGTTCTATACCAATGATTAATTGAGATTGAAAAAAAAACAACAAAAAAACATGTGTGAACCTAATAAGGATTATGCTGAGTAGCATTTCTACAAGATGGAAAAAAAAATAGTAATAAAATGGACTAGAGAGGGACCATTTATGAGAAAATAATGAATATATGATCTTAAGTTCATTAGTGAATTATATAGTCTCTAAAAGTCAACATGACATAGAGTATGAGAATCATGACCTTTTCAAGGTAACATTAATGAAAAGAAATAGTACAAATGAAATGAAATAAAATAAGCTAATTGAATCAAATAAAAATTCTAGAAGATAAATAAATTGAAAATATATCATGCCACAATCAATCTACACAATTTTGTGTGGATTTGGATTGACAACTACAGTAAATGGTTAGAAAGGGTAAAATAGGCTAGTCATAGCAGGGGATGATAGACATAAGTTATGTAGCCATTTATCCACTTCACCCTTCACCCTTCTCACTTTATAGGATGGCTTGGTGATGATGTGTATATTGGAAAACTATGATTGGGCCATGAATAAATCCAATTCAAACAATTACTATAGATAGTCTTGAATAAGATAAGTGTTTTACTATTTACTTTGTTATTTCGTCACGCAATGCTATTACGTTATGTTATTTATAATTCATGTGTGTATAAAGGCTACATGATTTCCATTATGGACATATATATTATGCAAGGAATTATTTCAAAATGAAACTAAGTGTGTTAAATAAGTAATTGCATATTGGGTTGTCCATAAGATATGGTTGTGAAAAAAAAAAGGTGGGTATTTATGAAACTAATACACCTCATAAGGAAAGTTCAGAAAAAGGTTTTGTATTGCACCAAGGTGGTTTTGTTCCTTGGGTTAACAAACATTGTTTAGAGGCAATTCAAAACTAATAATAATAACAAAATAAATAAATAAGTAAAACAATCCTCATCGTTCTTAGTAATAAGTGGAAGAAATTTCCACCAATGTCTAGTTAGTTTATTAGATGTTATAAATAGTAACATCTACCTCAACTATAAAATAAAACTAAATAAGGCCACATTGTATCTGTGTTCATTCTATGTACATATCTTCTAGTGGAATCCTTGAGAAATCATGTTTTAGTTGTGATAAACACATGGTTGAAATTGCATTAAGTCATGCATTATATTTCAGCGAGAAGGATACCTATATAGTGTTAAAAATTCCTAGAGGAAAAAGAAGAAGAAGAAGAAGAAGAAGAGAGTGAACTAGATATTCAAGTTGGATGGAGCGAGAAGTTATGACTATCCATACAGAGCGTTGGTACACTTATTATTGCACGATAAGATCCAAACGAAGCCAATTACTGCATATATCAATGCAAATAATTGATGATCGATACAAATTATTTATTGAATGTAAATGACAATTGAAACTCTAAATAACCCAAATTTAAATATTAAGAAATAGGTTTCGCAAGCTATTACAATCATGTAAGTGCATGAATATTATTTTCATATTTGTTCACATCCTAGTCTTTAATTATGATTCACTTCAAATATCTTTACTTAGTGTTTAATTATGATTCATCAAGTCTCTAAATGTGCTCCACTTAATATTACAAGTCCATGGGCACAATTTCTCACTTTTCAAAGTTCATTTGTGCTTCACTTATCAATCTTTAGTTCCATTTTTCATGGAGCATTTACTTCTTAGATCTTAAGAAAACACTCAAGCTCTTAGCATAGTGGCTATTTATAAAATTCCAATCTAATTGTAAATGGATATAAATAGATACGCTTGTGATACTCCCATTCGAATTAGCTCCACTTTTCAATACTTCTATATACAAGATTTAACATAATATTTTAAATATTTAATATTTCTCAAACAATCGTCGTGTCATTTGATAATTGGAGTCTACAAGCATAAAAATTTAGGTCCAAAAGACGCGGGGTCCTTGAATATAGGAACTAAAAGACCTAGTCATAATAAAAGTCCCCATCACATAACATAAATTCTCTATAATACCATACAAAGTTCTCATAAGATACAGTGGGACAAGTATAGCCCAGAATCTGCTACCAGGGAGGATGCAAAGACTATACGTCGTGACTACCCCTCACTTTTCGAACATTTGTGATGCCCATTTTGACTTAGATAACCACCTATAGTAAGAATCTATTTGGTAGTTCCATGTTATTTTATGAATGCTATGTAATATTGTTGCATTTAGTTGGACATATGAAACTACTTATATAAACCAATAGATATATTAGGTATTGTTGATTAAAATATGGTTGTATGACTTATTTGATTGAACGACTTAACTGATGTACGACCTACTTGGTTATGATTTATCTAATGTATGACTTCTCAGAGTTATTAATGTTTGACATATGACTTATGGGGATATGATTTATCTAATGAATGACTTATCAAAATTTTGGTTTAGCTAATGTAAGATTTATTCTAGTATGTCTTATGAAGTACAAATTGGGACATGGATGTTGAACTTTATAACATGAGGATTAAGATCACTTATCTATATTGTTTCGGTTTTTATGTATATACATGAATGAGAACTAACCTGCAGATTGCAAGGAACTATATGATAACCAAGATATATACTCCCGATGGGGAATTTTGACATATCCGACGAGGAATGGTATGATGTACATTGTTCTATTACATTTTGTATCTACTTGATATGCACTATTATGATATGGCTAAAGTGTAATTGATATAGGTGACAAGACTACCCAACTGTATTATTCGATGACAAGTATCCAACCAGCTTCGTAGTGTGGTCCATATTAGGGTGTTGACCCTAGTTTTGAGGAGGGGTGGAGGTATTTTCCACCGTGTAACCTCCAAACCTGGAATCGTGGGAGGGCAATGATGGACACGCTCCCCTAGACACGTGATGACAATTGCTAGTTTCTTGCCGGGGAAGTAAGATCGATATAGTCGACGCTTCCGCCATATTGGTTTTATCAGTGGTTAGATCAGTATAGCCGATGTCATAGTATATTGCAGCAGAGGAAAGATAGGGTGGGAGTGAAAGTAGGTTAGGAAGGATAGGAGGTTATAAGTTAGATTGGAGACTCGTGATGGGAGGAGGTATCATTGCTTGACTTAATTTGACTACTATATCTATCTCTATTTTGTTATGCCTTATTTTCAAAACCATTGTGTCATTTTCACTCTAACTTCGGGACAAAGTTTTCTGAAGGAGGGGTGTCTGTAATGCCCCATTTAATCCCATAAGGAAAATTTTGATTAGCTTTTAATTAATCTGTGAATAATGACTTATAATATTTGAGTAATATCTACACTTGTGAAATTGTAATTTTATTTTATTTTATTGTTACTGGTATGACTTTTATTATTTATTTAATTTCTAATATGTATTCTCAAATCAAATATTAGATGAGGTATGGTATTCCCTCATTTAATTCTATAATCAAATATCTAGATTTTGTACATCCAATGTGTCATCTCAATTTAACTTGTAGATAAGGTATGGCCTTCGCTCATTTAATTATAAAATCAAATGTCTAGATTTTGTACATCCAATATGTCATCTCAATTTACATTTTGGTCTTCTCCCATTTATTTTTGAATAAAATATCTATATATGGTAGGAAAGTCAATGTTCATAAATGAGAAGTATGGGGGGGCTAGTCATGAAATTAATGGCAAGTAGTTGAAGTGGATGAGGGCAAAAGATATAAAAGGGGAGGAGGATGAGAGGAAAGGGGAGGATTTTGGTCTTGTTGTGGCATTGTGGAGGATTTTGGCCTTGTTGTGGCATTATGGAAGATGTTGGTCCTGTTGTGGCATTGAGGAGGATTCTTGACCTTGTTTGGCCTTGCAGAGGATTTTGATCTTGTTTTGGCATTGAGGAAGATTCTTGGTCTTATTGGAGTTGGAGGGTGTTGATTCCCACTCAGACACACTACAGCTAGTTGGACTTGGGCTCGGAGGGCTATGGAGCCTGTGGAGGTTCCTTGGACTAGGAATTCATTCCTAGTTGGTTGGGAGGTAAATCTAGTCAGGTAGCACAGTAGGAGCATCTCAACAAAAGTCAGGTGCATCGCAACCAAGCAAGTGATACAGGTATTCTTCGATTGCTAATTACTTATATAAATTGTTGAATAAGAGAAAAGAAATGAATTTATTTAATATGTTGTAGATAAATTTTACTTTTATATTATTATCAAATAAATGTTGAAGATAGAAATATTGTATCCTCCTTCATGTTGTGTTTAATTTCAATGGTATATTCGTTTAGTTAGAAGTCTTAGATTAGGTCTTCACATGAATTGCTAGGGTCGGGTGGGTGCCATAGGAATGGAAGTTACTACTTGTGATTTTGAACTTCCTTTCACCCTGATTAATGTCTATGGTCCATGCATCAACAGAGAGTTTTTCTCGGAATCTTTACTCCGATGCTCTCTGCTTCAACATAATCACATCATTCTTGGCGGGGACTTAATTTTTTCTATCGAGATCTTGGAATCGTGGGACCTCATGCCATCCCAGATCCTCTATCTGATTTCTTCGCCACTCAACTAGAATTGGCTGAATTTATTGATATTAACATGAAAAAGAATCATCCTACTTAAAAGAATAGACGCACAGGGAGGCAGCACTAGCGCAACGACTTGATATATTCCTTATCAAGCAGCCTTTTCATAGCCTTATGGTTAGATCTGGGCATTGGTTGGGTTTGGGTGGGGCCTGAGATCACTCTTCAGTTTATTTGGAATTTCTAGCAGGTGCTCAGAAACCACATGCACCATTCAAATTTAATGATGGCTGGCTACATGATCTAGATTTTCAATTGCTGGACGCTCAGGAGTGGTAGCACTGCAATCTTTTTCCCGATAGAGAACCTGCTCAGGTATTTAATGATAATCTCAAACGTATCAAAGAAAACACTTTCTGTTGGTCATAACACAAAAGAAATCTTGATAAGGAGGAGCTAAAAAGGATTGAATTGGAAATTACTAAGCTCACTGATTCAGACTACTTGGGCTTCCGCTCTGCATCCTCAAAAGAGCAGCTGATTGCTCTGGAAACCACTAGGGAAAATATCCTCCGTCAAAAGGAGGAGGATTGGAGATTAAAAATTAGGGCCATCTGGTTTAAAGCCGATGATGAAAATACAAAGTTCTTTCAACAGTGTGCAAAAGGAAGGTGGATCATCAATACTATATGGGAAATATCAGATAATATTGGATATGTGGCTAAATCTCATGCTCAACTTGCTGATATGGGTATCCAGCACTTCACTAATCAATACAGAACACCACACAACATCAATCTTCCAGATATTATGAACATCGTTCGAACATTTCACAGGTTCGTTGATGATGAACAAGCGGCGGATCTCAATGCACCAGTCTCCATGGGTGAGATCGAAGGTGTACTGAAATGGTTTAAGAAGGAAAAAAAGCCTTGGACCAGAAGGATGGTTCATTGAATTTATCTTCATTTTTTTTATCTCATTGGCAGAGATCTCCTCCAGGTCATAAAAGAAAGTAGAACATTCGATCACATTTATGATGGTTTCAACTCTACTTTCATTGCTCTAATGCCCAAAAATGATCACCCTGCTACCTTCCATGACTACAGACCTATCTCCCTCTGTAACTGCATATACAAAATTATATCTAAAATCATTACAAACTGCATCAAACCCATCCTCCCTTCTCATATTTCCAAGGAAAAAGTTGCATTTCTCCATCACAGACAAATTCATGAAGCCATTGGCACTGCACAAGAGGTCCTGCACTCCATTAAAACTAAGAATCTCAAAAGCACCATCCTCAAAATTGACCTTGCCAAAGCCTTTGATCATGTTAATTGGAACTACATTCATCTCATTCTTATCCATTCGGGCTTCCCCCAATCTTTAACTAATTGGATTATGGGTTGTATTATGAATGCCACTTTCAACACCCTCATCAATGGAGCAGCTACTGATTTATTTCATGCTAGTAGAGGTCTCAGGAAAGGATGCCCTCTCTCACCACTTCTTTTTGTCCTTGTTATGGAAGGCCTCTCGTCTCATATTAACAAGGCAAAGTATGTTGGTGACATCCATGGAATTAGATTAAATGAATTCCTATAGCTGACTCATTTATTATTTGTGGATGATGTGATTATATTTTTGTTGGCAATATGATGCAATGTGTTGTCCTTGATGGCAACCCACTCGATGAAGATGATGGAAACACTTGATGAATATGATGGCAACCTACTTGATGAAGTTATTCTTGACTTGATGGACTTGGTAATGATGTAAATCTGATGTGATATGATGTGTCTACAGAGAAACTTAGATGTAATGATGAAAGGAATAACAGTATGTGCTAGAACAATGATGAAAAGTGTATGTCACAAGGCATACGTGGGTTTGCTTCATAGAAGTAGCGTATGCACGCGGGAAATAACGTGCCAAGTCGCGTATGCTCAATTGCACTCTAATTGTGTAAAACCAGGGGTTACTACCATGGTATTGACCCATTGTATTGAGCGCTGGTATGTCTAAGTGATCCCGTCCAGGAATACCATTGGAAGAAATGTGGTTTTGGCTCATGGTATTGAAAAAGGGTAAACCTATATAAGGAGAAGAAAATCATTGTGCAAGGCGTGCATGAGTCTGGGTTTGAATGGAGACTTCACTCTGAAGTATGTCTGAATGGAAAGGGTAACAGTTTGATGATAGATCTGAATCTGTGATGCACCTATGAAGAAAATGATGAAGAAGGGAATCTAGATCTGAAATGTATTTGTATATTCTAGATCTGTTTATGGAATTCTTAGATCTGAGATGAGGTGAACATCTGTCTGAAGTAAAGGGTAAAATCTGAACTAAATATCTGATCTGAAGAAGTAAGCTGCTCTATAATGTTTGAAGAACTATACGCAAGTTTATAACAGTGGAAGCACGTATATACGCGGGTTGGATAAAGCGAAAGCGCGTATGGGTTGTGAAATCAATTCTGAAGTATGTGCAGAGGTATACGCGGGTTTATATGAATGAAGGCGCGTATATACGCTGGATCAGTGAAAGGAAAGCGCATATGAAAACTAGGGTTTGATGAAGTATGAAGTTTGAAATGTCTGATCTGTTCTGCTATGATACTGCTATCTGTTAATGATGTATTCTATAGATCTGGGTTGTCTGAATTGAAAAGTATCAGTTTTGATGTATGATTGAGCTTAAATGTGTGGAGTGGGTCCAGTCTGAAAATATGATGAAAAGTGTTTTGCCAAGTTGTGCTCTAAAAAGCTTTTGAATTAGTAGCGAAAATTGATGAAAAGTGGTCCGCAATGGTGCTGAGGGTCGAAGCCTTCAGTGAGGGGGTTGTAGCTCCCTTCTAGTGGTAGCTGTTAAATGAGAGAGGGGGTCATAGCTCCCTTCCAGGAGAGGCTGGTAAACGAGAGCAGGGGGTCGTAGCTCCCTTCCAGGAGAGGCTGGTAAACGAGCGCAGGTGGGTGCCTGCGTACTGGTATGAGTCTGCGCCAGTACATAGTTGTAAGATGTTTTATTTATAATAAAATATTGAAGGCTGAGACAATGGCAGCGGTGGTTTTCTCCCGACTTGGGTTTCCACCTAAAATCCTGGTGTTCATGTGTGATGCTTATGTGTGATGGTTTATTCTGTTATTACTACACTGCTTACTGTTAACTAAACATCATATGAATGAATGTTCCAAAGATCTAAGTTAAGAATTAATGGCATAATAAGATCTCTGCATATACGCGAGTTATGTGAAGGGTATCCGTGTATATATGCAAGTATGGTTCAGTAAAGTAGCATATGGGTTTTAGAGCATGAAAAAGTAAAAATATTTGAGTATGCCCTAAATACTGATTCACCCCCCCCTCTCAGTATTTTTCCCAACAATTGGTATCAAAGCAGGTCCTTCTGCAGAAGCTTGATCGCTTGAAGGAGATCCGTCGCAATGGGAAGTCATGAAGGAGCATTGTCTTTAAAGCCACCTCTATTCAATGGAAGTAATCTGTTATTTTGGAAGATACGAACAAAAGCATATCTACAAAGTCTTCGTGCAGAAGTATGGGCAATCGTGGAAGAAGGTTATCAGTATCCGGTAAGTATTCCTACTGATGCAGCAGAAAGGAAGAAATATGAATTCAATGCCAAAGCAGTCAATGTTTTGTTAGGAAGCATGTCTAAACTATAATTTGCTAAAGTGATGCAGCTAAATTCAGCAAAATAAATATGGGACAAAATCATTCTGAGCTATGAAGGAGATACAAAGGTAAAAAGTGCAAAACTCCAAACTCTCAGATTTGAATATAAAAATTTAAGGATGCATAGTGATGAGAGTATTTCCAGTTTCTTTTTACGTCTAGATGATATTGTAAATCATATGAGAAGTTTGGGTGAAACCATAACCGATACTACTCTGGTGGAAAAAGTCTTAAGATCTATGACTTCAAAATTTGAGTCAAAAGTATCAGCTATTGAAGAAAGGCAAGATTTGCAAACTCTTACTATTGTTCAACTACATGGTATTCTGACTGCTTATGAAATGAGATAAGGAGGTCCCTCTCAAATCAAATAATTTTCTTTTAAGGTGTGTGCAAAAGGAAAAGAAAAGGGAGATGTCAAGGAATCAAATTATATATCAGAAGAAGAAGAAGCAAATTTTGTGAGAAAACTCCAACTAGGAACTGGAAGATTCAAAGGTAAGCTTCCCTTCAAGTGTTTTTCTTGTGGAAAATTTGGTCATTATGCTGCTAAATTTCCTTATGAAGATAATCATGGTAAAGGGAAACAATTTGAAAAGAGAAAGAGTTATTATACAAATGAAGTATCTGATGAGGAAGAAGAAGATTCTGACCAAGATCTACAAGTGCTTATGGCAAAGAAGAAAAAGAAGAATGCTACTCAAAAGAAGACATCTCAGAAGACATGTGCAACAGAAAATGAAGAAGATAAATCAGGTACTGATTGTTGTTCTTGTGATTCACTTTCTTGTGCAAGCAATGGTGAAGATATTGAACGTAACAGTATAGGTCTAGAAGCAAAACTCAAGATCAATGATGAAAGAAATGATTGGAATCAATTTCATAAGAGAGAATCTGTCTACAAAGATATGATCTCTAGAATGAATGAACAGAAAGAAATACTAAATGGACAGATAGACAAGTATCAAAAGTTGTATGTTTTTGCAACCAATCGAAGTGAAAAACTTGAAGCATAAATCATCTCTCTCAAAGAAGATCTGGAAAAATCAAATATGAAGAATGAAGAGCTGCCACAAACATGTGAAGAAAAAGAAAATTGGTTGAAGGAAGAAATTTTAAAATTGAATGATCAAGTAGAAGAAGGAAAAAGGGTCGAAGAAATCATGAAGAAGCAATGCCAAAAATTGGAGGTTGAGGTAAACATCCTTAAAGGTAAATTAGAAGAAAAGGATAAACTCTTAAGGTTTCAAGATAGTACTAAGATTCTGGACAATATTATTAGTAATCAAAGGTCTCCTGCTATTAAACTTGGTCTTGGTTTTCATGAAATGGTCAAAGGAGAATCTAGTTCACAAGGAAGTGCTAAAAATTCAAAGGATGACAAAGCAAAACCAGAAGTGGTGAAAGAAACAAAAGGTCAACCAACAAATACTCAAAGGAAATCATTCACTAATGTTGAATGCTTTAAATGTCATAATTATGGGCATGTTGCATAAAATTGCAGAAGCAGATCATTTCAGTCACAATCAAACAGATTCTATTCAGAAAGGTAGTCTGGTTGCTTCAAGGGATATTGTTTTTCATGCAACAAGTATGGTCATAAAGCAGTTGATTGCAATAGAAGGAAGAACAGAGAAACACACTATGATCCTTATGCTTACTTCTCTGGTCATATAAGATGTTATGCTTGTAACAAGTATGGGCATGTGGAAAAAGAATGCAGGATGAACAGATCTGAGAAATTGGTTAATTTTCAACACACAACTAGAAATTTCAAGCAAAGTTCGAATAGGAAGGAGGATCGGTCAGAAACGTAGGGAATATTGACCCTACTGCAGTCATCCGTTTCTAAATCTTACTTCTCTTAATGACTGCAGGAGTGATGTGAGATACATTATAGGGATTAGTAATGTATCATCACAGGGGGAGCAATGTATGATGATTCTCATGATTGCTTGGTTATTCTGGTTATGTTTAGTTCTGACAGAGTATCTGATGTGAAGAAGACAGGTACAGGTGGTACAAATTCAGGGGGAGATTAAGGAATGTGAAATTTTCGATGTGTCACTTTCCATACGCAGGTTCAGTGAACTAAAGCCGCGTATACACGCGAGTTCCAATGGGGACAAACTCGTATGCATTTATGACAAGAAAATTTGTATGCCAGCTGAAGATCAGGAGTAAAGGTTCAGGGGGAGCATCAGTCTGACTATTAATGATTGTATTATTGGCACTGTATCTATTTATTTCTCAGTTCTAAATGATGATGACATGTTACATGGTTTCTTATGATTATGGATGAGCCCTGTTTGATTTTTGTTGAAGATTTTTTCGTTGCTTTCACGCATGGATGAGATGGAAGTCTTGTGATTTAGAGATAAGGACAGATCATGCAGAGATTGTTGTTGATGACTTGCTGTTGAAGGTGTTCAGGTTGCACAAACTAAGGAGGAGCCTTGGTCACATGGAAAGGATGCATTGCATGCACATTTTCAGGGGGAGCATTAGTCTTGCTGAGTATAATGCATTGTTGGCATTATGATGGTTCTGAAATATGATCTCTCTCTTGAGGTCTTTCTGGTTTTGGTCATGAAAATTCATATTTGTAATTTGATGAAAAGGTCATGTTGAGACCTATGATGTAAAAATTGTAATATTCAGTCATGTAAGGACTTGTTCAAATTTGTAAACCCACTTGGTTGGGTATTTGAGTCAAAATGTGTAAACCCACTTGGTTGGGTACTTGAGTCAAAATGTGTAAACCCTCTTGGGTGGGTACTTGAGTATTTTATGTAAATCCACTTGGTTGGATCTTTGATGTAAGTATGAGTCCTTGGTGATAGAAAGGTCATATATTCATGTAATTTATTGAAAATATGGTTGAAGAATCAACTTGAACTCAGGGGGAGCATGGTAACTTCAGTGTACATCAGATCTACAACGCTCTTCTCTCTACATGAGGAGAAAAACCTTGTGTTGGTTTTGATCCGCCCTTTGCCCTTGATGTCAAAGGGGGAGAGTGACATGGTGTTTGAATAGAGGGAGAATATCATTATGCTTAATGTATTTATCTGGTATGGTGATCAAACACCATCGTGGTTACCATCAAGTCCAAAGGGGGAGATTTTTGGCAATATGATGCAATGTGTTGTCCTTGATGGCAACCCACTTGATGAATATGATGGCAACAATTGATGAAGATGATGGCAACCTACTTGATGAAGTTATTCTTGACTTGATGGACTTGGTAATGATGTAAATCTGATGTGATATGATGTGTCTACAGAGCAACTCAGATGTAATGATGAAAGGAATTTCAGTATGTGCTAGAACAATGATGAAAATTGTATGTCACAAGGCATACGCGGGTTTTCTTCATAGAAGTAGCGTATGCACGCGGGAAATAATGTGCCAAGTCGTGTATGCTCAATTGCGCTCTAATTGTGTAAAACCAGGGGTTACTACCATGGTATTGACCCATTGTATTGAGCGCTGGTATGTCTAACTGATCCCGTCCAAGAATACCATTGGAATAAATGTGGTTTTGGCTCATGGTATTGAAAAAGGGTAAACCTATATAAGGAGAAGAAAATCATTGTGCAAGGCATGCATGAGTCTGGGTTTGAATGGAGACTTCACTCTGAAGTATGTCTGAATGGAAAGGGTAACAGTTTGATGATAGATCTAAATTTGTGATGCACCTATGAATAAAATGATGATGAAGGGAATCTAGATCTGAAATGTATTTGTATCTTCTAGATCTGTTTATGGAATGCTTAGATCTGAGATGAGGTGATCAGCTGTCTCAAGTAAATGGTAAAATCTGAACTAAATATCTGATCTGAAGAAGTAAGCTGCTCTATAATGTTTGAAGAATTATACACAATTTTATAACAGTGGAAGCGCGTATATACGCGGGTTGGATAAAGTGAAAGCACATATGGGTTGTGAAATCAGTTCTGAAGTATGTGCAGAGGTATACGCGGGTTTATATGAATGAAGGCGCATATATACGTCGGATCAGTGAAAGGAAAGCGCGTATGAAAACTAGGGTTTGATGAAGTATGAAGTTTGAAATGTCTGATCTGTTCTGCTGTGATACTGCTATCTGTTAATGATGTATTCTACAGATCTGGGTTTTCTGAATTGATAAGTATCAGTTTTGATGTATGATTGAGATTAAATGTGTGGAGTGGGTCCAGTCTAAAAATATGATGAAAAGTGGCCTGCAAGTTGTGCTCTAAAGAAAGATTTTGGATCCAGTGTGAAAATTGATGAAACGTGGTCCATAGAGGTGTTGAGGCTTGTAGCCTTCAGTCAGGGGGTTGTATCTCCCTTCCAGGAGAGGCTGGTAAACGAGAGCAGGGGGTCGTAGCTCCCTTCCAGGAGAGGCTGGTAAACGAGAGCAGGGGGTCGTAGCTCACTTCCAGGAGAGGCTGGTAAATGAGCGCAGGTGGGTGCCTGCGTACTGGTATGATTCTGTGCCAGTACATAGTTGTAAGATGTTTTCTTTATAATAAAATATTGAAGGCTGAGACAATGGCAGCGGTGGTTTTCTCCCAACTTGGGTTTCCACCTAAAATCCTGGTGTTCATGTGTGATGCTTATGTGTGATGGTTTATTATGTTATTACTGCACTGCTTACTGTTAACTAAACATCAGATGAATGAATGTTCCAAAGATCTAAGTTAAGAATTAATGGCATAATAAGATCTCTGCATATACGCAAGTTTTGTGAAGGGTATCCACGTATATACGTGAGTCTGGTTCAGTAAAGTAGCGTATGGGTTTTAGAGCATGAAAAAGTAAAAATATTTGAGTATGCCCTAAATACTGATTCACCCCCCCCTCTCAGTATTTTTCCCAACAATTTTTGGATGGCTCTTGTCAGGATAGTTCACAATTTGATAACATCTTAAAGATTTTCTGTAGAGCTAAAGTTATGGCTCCCAATAACAGTAAATCCACCATAATTTTGACTAGATGTTTGACACAGGAATAGGGGCTTGCTATACAAAACTTCCCTTTTGTGCGCAACTACATTGAGGAAGGTGTAAAATATCTTTGTTGAGGAGGTAAATCCCCTCTGCGGACAGAGGCGATCCCTACTAGCCCAGCAGGGGTCTAGCAACAATCATCAAATGCTACAGCGCAAGTTCCTAATTGCGAATAAATAAGCCAACGATGGAGGCCTACCCGGAGTCCAGTGCTATGATTCTTAGAAGAGACAGCATTCCCATTCCTCAACTTCGGCAGATCACGATCCCCACGATCTCCGTGAATGGACACCTAAACATGCAAGAAACAACACAAATACAAGCATAAAATCCAGAATACGCAACTATATATCAGTCAGAAAGGATATAACTCATCATTATCATAAGTGAAAAACAGAGTGGAACCATAACCAGTAGTCATTCATTAATAAACAATCGAAAGAGATTACAACCAATGTTCTAACGCTGAGGTCTCCTTCAGAAGGGTCTCCAGTCGTTCACGTCTCGCAAAGCTCGCCAGGGAAGGGACAAGCCTCTCTAGAGTCTCTCGACGATAGTCTCCTTGCTTGAGTCGGCCTTAAGGGAAAAATGAGGGCTCTTGCAGCATGAAGGCTCTTGGGAATTTGGAGATTCAAAGCTTAGGCACTTCAAGCCTAGCTTGCAATGGCAATGGGCAAGCTTTTATAGAAGGAGGAAGGGGAGTTGGGATCCCTATAATTGTGGGATTGGCCCTATCATCAAGGAAGCTTCCATGAGAGGTGGCAAACCACTTCCCTTCCATGGAACTCCCGGAGCCAAACCTCCCAACTCAAGATAGATAGTAGTTTCTGAGTTTGTTGAAACAAAAATCCCGCCTTTCTTATTTAAAAAACACTCCTTAAATTGGCTGGCACGACTGTGACTCTGGGATAGAGCGCCAGTTGGCTCGACCTCTTTGTATGATTTTCCTCATTGGCACGAGTGATGAACTAGATACCCGCGCCAATGCAAAAAGGGATGTTTTTATGGTTTTTTGCAAGGAGATGTCTTTAGGGCAATTGAAGCTCATGTTTAGAGGAATGCAATGATAATGGTTTCAAGGCATGACATTGCTCACAGGTCACATAATGGGCCCTCCAATGTGCGGGACGGGAAATGGTAGGGACGGTGAAAAATTTCTGTGTAACAGATACCCCTTAAAGCATGAGGCCTGAGAGAGAGAGAGGGGTGAAATGCTTTACGAGAACGTGTCCAACTGAAGCTCCGCCGTCGAAAAACCTACGTGGAGAAATACAACTGATATCTCAAGTACATGATGTATATGCGGTATGGGCGCAGCCATCTGAAACAGAGTACACTATAATCCAGATCCAAGGTATGGGCGCAGCCATCCAGTGAGGATCAATAAATAGACTCAGGTATGGTCGCAGCCATCCATTGAATAAGTCATGTAAATAATCATAATAATCCACAATATCGCAGCCTGGATTACAACAGACACAATCCAGGGTCTTGCGCTCCATCTCGACCCAAACAAAGTACAAGTTCAAGCATGCGAATATGTGAGCTGAAGTCGAACATGCAAGAACATCGCCTGATTACCAGCCAATGATGAGAGTTGTTAACAGGCACGAGAGGAACCACCAATAATGACGATGGCCCTCAAGGTACTACAGGTACAATATACGGCATGTGAATCAATGAGCTGGCATTGAACACCCGTAGAATCACTCAATCGGAGGCCAATGATGAGAACCTCACGTCGAATGCGACGAACCTGCCATTGAGGCATGCAGGCTCCAAGGTACCATAAAGGAGTCTCTAAGTCAGCTTCCTGGATAATGAGTTGAAGTCGACAGGAAGTGACCTTGATCAAAGGTGGGCCATAATTTTTCCCACATCATTGACACGAGACAGAGGAACATGATTTTTTTGTTGTGAATCAGAATCGCATAAGAATCAGAGGAAGGTTGATATTTGTAGAGGCAAAATTCTCTTGAACATATAAATGGCACGACAGTGGACTTGGCAGTATTTGACATCAACGGATTAGAGGTCATGGTGATGAGGCAATGAGCAGATGAGAGGTCAAAAGGAATTATCCAAACCCACGGAGGAAAAGTGAAGAAACGAGATGAGATGTCCCCAACCGGACACGAATGCAGACAAGTACCATGTTCAAGAGTGACATACTGCCGACACGAAAATGATAATGGTTCCATTTTTCCCCCACCATTTCTGGCGAGTACCCCAATTATTTTTGATAACAAGCTTGAAGGGGATAGCATATGCTTGTAATGTAAGTCCACCCTTCGGGCGAATCCATCCTAGTACATTTAACGAGCCCTAGGAAGGAGGAACTCGGAGAACGTCATTTCGACTGAATCCGATGTCATCAGGGTTTAACGAGTCTGACAAAGGGAGAACTCAATGTCTTTTCATGTTTAGAGAGTTTGAAAAGACAGCAGAAAAGTAAACTCCAAAGGTCCCTTTTTGTAAATAGTTTCTCAGACCCGAAAAGGTAGAAAACAATATCCGAGAAAACCTCCTAGTCGCGATAGGCTAGGGTATTCCTTTTTCGTAATCAATCTATCCCAGCCCGAAAAAGGGGTAAACGTATACTGGGTAGATGTCGATTCGTGTCCAATTTAACGAGATCGAAACGACAAGGGCCTCAAAAATATTTTCATGTTTAGAGAGTCAGAAAAGAGCTGAAAGATGACTCCAAAGTGACTTTTTCGTGTATTTACCGAGTCCAAAAAAGTATAAAATACAACTCGTTTTCACCGTTAAAGTCATGGAAAGACCTGTTGCTGCACATACCAAGCAAGCGTAAAACCCATTTCTGACATAACATATTAAAATATTTGATAAAAATAACTTTTAAAACCTATCTTGTGTCGAAAAAGTTATAAATATGTCAAAATGGTAAAAACAAAATTACATTTACTATTTACCTTGGTGAAAAGCAGCAGTGGTCCATTTGGTGTGCAAAAATTCTGACGGCGATTGCGACAGATCCGGTTTACAATTCAGATTCTCGTCTGTGACAGGTAAGAGGCGCTTCCCTAAACTTCATTTCAATCCATCTTTTGATAGTTTTCCCTCATGTATCAGATTCTTGTGGCAACTTTTTGAATTTTTAGTGCTGCGTTCATTGGCGCGGGTATCGGGCACGGACCCGCGCCAATGGGCTTTTCTATGTAAAGGCCCCGCGCCACGTGGCACGAATGTTCACAAAATAGCCGCGCCAGCGGCCGAACCAAAATTTCTGCCTAGAAATTCGAAATTTTAATCAATTTAAATGAATTTTGAAGCCTACCAGAGATCTAATTAAGGGTTTGTGACCATGTGGATGCAGGAAATCAAGAAAAATGGTGATTGAGTGGAAAGAAAGAGAGCATGGAGAAGAGGATGAACAGGCCATGGAAAACGAGGCTTGCATGAATTCCCTCAGAAATTGTGGGCTAAAGAAGTTCTTCCTAACACCCTGTTTACGAGCTTAGCCTGAGCTCCTCCAGTATCTGATCAGTATTTGGGATGAAGAGGAACAAGTGTTTAAGTTGCGAGATCAGGTATTGGAACTGGAGGTGTCTGATGTGTATTTCATAACCGGATTGTCTCGCAGAGGTCCGGTACCCATCTTGACTGGGAGCAGACCATTCGGCGAGAAGATGGAGGAAGTGATGGCACAAGTGTGCCCAAGAGCACAAATGGGATCAGGGAGCAAAAAGGTGGATATCCACACCATCCCCGACCTGGCATTGAGAGTTTTCCTACATACCATCACGCGGGCTGTTGGGTCGCAGGCACCACACGAGGCCACAAAGGCCCAACTCCTGCTGGCCTCAGAGTGCATGAATCCACTTTTGTTTGACTGGGCTACAGCAGTAACAATCAACATGAAGAGACAGCTCACGAAATGCAAGAAATCCAAACTGAAACAGTTTGGCTACGGTTCCATCCTGGTATCGTTTATTCTGGAATGATTACCAATCTTCCAAGGCCAAGGGGCCATTGTAGCTGAGCCGATTCCACGAGAGCCAAGAATGGCTCACTGGGCAGCACCAATGCCCAGAGCTGGAGGAGGCCAACAGATGTCGTGGAGGCCGGAATTTTTTGGGTGGTTACGGCGCCAGTTGATTGTAGTGGAGGACTGGCCATATGTAGGAACCGATTTCACTGGAGACCCAGATCTCCCATTGCCAGAAGGAGATGACTGGGACGAGGAGTTGGGTATGACCTCATCTGTTTTGATTTTTATGTTTTATGATTTTTTTGTTAATACACAATCGTCCTAACATATTTAATATGCATGCAGATGTGGGCCCCGAGAGACCAGCCGGTATGTCTCCAATCGCGCGGAGGACCCTTCTCGCCCCTGATCCTCAGGCAGAGGGCACAGGAGGGGAGGAGTTGATCCAAAATCTCGAGGGTATTGCCCGAGGGATACCAGACTATGCTCGGCTGGCGGATGTACCGATGGCGTACCAGCGTCATACGGTGGGAGTACCTAGTCGAATCCATCAACTTCTGAGACGCTTAGTGCATGTAGTTACATGTTATCATGAGCACCATGCGGATTAGACTCTTAGGGCTTTTACCACACATATTTTTTGAGAGACATATCGTCTCCGGATGTATTTAAGACGATTATGTATATTTTTGACTTTATGTGACACATGCTATGTAAACACTTCGATATCTATATATATATATATGCATATCTATTTCTAGATGGATCTTTCTTTACATGTGATGATGATTTACAAATTGCGCAAATGTCTGTCTAATACCAAATTTGCTACTGCATCTGTTAATGTATTCAAATGCCTGGGTATATGTTGATATGTAATGTAGTCAAAATTCCTTTCCAGTAATCGAATACGCAGATACAGACGTAAAATGGACGGGTTTCTTACCGAATAGTGTCCGTTCAGTTGTAACACTACAAGTTGTGAATCTAGATACACAAGAAATTCATGGATACCAAGGCTTACCGCCTCGGTTAATAATTCTAACACAACACTATATTCTGCGATGTTGTTCGTAGTACATCCTAGACACACACCTTGCAGTTTGACCAACTCACCAGCAGGATCATAGATTACCCAGGCTGCTGAAGACAGATTCCTGGTACTACGGGAGGCACCATCTGCGAAACCAACAAATGGATGAATAGACATCTGCACAACCAGGAAGACCCGATCAACAGAAAGATGTTTACAAGGCACACCACACCATGCATGCACACAAATGAAAAACACACACCTATGTACACACACCACACCAAGAAATCACTTCAGGCATAATACTTTTTGAGGTACAACCCATTTCTGGGCTACGCCAGCGGAACTCCTTCATAATATATAAGCTCGTAGGCCCCATTTTTCAAAACGTGTTTTACTATATAGGGCCCATGCCACATAGGCTGGAACTTACCGTCTCCAAGCTTGTCATGTGCTTGATCTTACAGGAGGACGAGGTCTCCTTCGATAAAGGAACAGGGGGAAACAGATTGATCAAAATGAGTTTTGACCCTCTTCTTCTGTGCTTCAATAACCAAAGCAGCCAGACGACGGGTTTCATCTAACCGTTCCAGATACATAAGACGTTCTTCCTCAGCAGAATTATTAGGTAGAAGTTCCACAGCTAATTTCAAAGAAGGAATCTCACATTCAACCGGAAGAGTTGCTTCCAGACCATACACCAATTGAAATGGTGTGAATCCAGTTGCACTCTTAGCAGATGTTCGGTATGCCCAGAGAGATGAGAACAGTTGGAGATGCCAATTGGATTTGTGAATACCAACTGTTTGTTGAAGCATAGTGACCAGAACCTTGTTCACTTCTTCAACCTGACCATTCACCTGAGGGTAATATGGTGTTGAGCTGTCGTGACGCAAGCCCAACTTTGAAGTCAGCTCAGCCATCATATAATCTCGGAAATGAGTACCATGATCGGTGACGATGGTCTGAGGAACCCCGAACCGTGCAATAACGTGGTTGAATATAAATTGAGCAGCCATTTTACCATCAGCAATAGTGTAGGCATTGCCTCGGCCCACTTGGTGAAGTAGTCGACTGCGACAATTATATACGCATGTCCCCCGGCCGAGTGAGGGTTACATGTCATAAAATCCACGCCCCATTTTGCAAAAGGGCCGACGGTAATAACGGGATGTAAAGGGAGAGGCGGCGCGCGCATCTTGCGTTGAAATATCTGGCACGCATGACATTTACGGACTGCAGTGATACAGTCTTTGAATATGGAAGGCCAGAAATAACCTGCTCGCAGAATTTTCTGGGCAGCAGCATATCCGGACATATGTCCACCACAGGCGCCACTGTGGCAGTCTTTTAGGACCTTTTCAGCCTCCTCCAAGGTTAGGCACCGCCAGAGCACCGAATCTACTCCAATGCGGTATAAGGTATCTCCTACTATACGGTAGGGCTGGGACTGATGCCGAATCCGATGGCGGGCAACTTTATCCAACTCAGACCGAAATGTCGAGGTCTGAAGATACACAATTATATCACCGTACCAAGGGTCACGAGTACTGATGAGGAAAATCGTTTCGTCCGGTATATGGTCTTCATAGTGTGAGGGAGTGGAGTCTGTAGGGAGAGAGCATATAAGATCCGCGAAAACCAGTGATTTAGTTGACTTAGCGGTAGTGAAATCTAAGTCAAACTCCTGCAGGATAACAATCCATTTGGAGTACTTGCCCCCTCAGTAACTGTCTAGAGAGAATATATGTCATGGGGTTACAGTCTGAAACCACTATTATCGTATGCAAAAGGATGTAATGGTGAAAGCACTGCACAGCGTGTACTGCGGCTAATGCCAATTTCTCGACATGAGCATAATGCGTTTCTGGATCGAGAAGGTTCCGTGACAGATAATAAACGACATGTTCATTATCGTCATCATCATCCTGCACCAAGACCATGGCTATGGTGCTAAATGCGGTGGTGAGATATAAAGTGAAGTCGCGGTGGTAGTCTGGAGGACGAAGCAATGGAGCATTGACAAGCAACGTCTTCAGCTTCTCAAAGGATTGCTAAGCGATTTCGTCCCAATGGAAGGGAACGTTCTGCTTTAATGGACGAGTGAATCCTTTAGCAACCTCGGCATAATTCAGGATAAAGCGTCGAAGGAAGTTCGCTTTTCCCTGCAGACTCTGCAGCTGATATAATGAAGAGGGTGATGGGAGGTTGATGATGGCCTCAACCTTTAAGGGGTCAAGGCGAATCCCGTCTTTCGAGACTATGAATCCCAAAAGACGGCCAAAATCCACGCCGAAGACGCACTTATGAGGATTGAGCCTAATATTGTAGCACCTACAGCGAAGGAAGATCTGGCGGAGATGTTCAGGATGGTCTTCTCGCTTAGTTGAATGAGCTGGCAAGTCGTCCAGATAAGGATGAATGATATGGTGAATGTCATGAAAAGCGTAGGACATCCCACGCTGAAAAGTGGCTCCAGCGTTCTTTAAGCCGAACGAGAGTTTTTTATACGTGAAAGTACCCCACAGACAGATGAATGTGGTCTTGTGCTGATCCTCAGGTGCAATATTGATCTGATTATATCCTGAGAAACCGTCCATCAAGGAATAGATCTCACTTCCGGCACATTCGTCGATGATCTAGTCTATGAACGGAATGGGATAATTATCCTTGGGACAGGCGCGATTAATGTCGCGATAATCAACACAGACTCTAATCGTACCCTACTTTTTATCGACAGGGACAATGTTAGACACCCATTCTGTGAGGGGGATAGGATAAATAAAGCTCGCATTGAGAAGTTTTTCAAATTCTGCCTTAATTGCGGCGGCTTTCCGAGGATGCATGGGGCGTAACCGTTGGCGCACGGGCTTCGCACCAGGGTAGGTTGGAATCTCATGCACTACGATACTGGGATCAATCCCCAGCATTTCCTTGTAGGACCAGGCGAACACATCTTTGAATTATTTAAACAAATCAGTATAGACTTGAATCTCATTGGGAGAACAAGTCACTCCCACGTGAATATTCTCAACGATCCCTGGTTTGACGGAGATGTTGATCAGGATGGTTTGAGTGATGTTACTCAGGTTACCCTCCGAAAAAACCTCGTGCGTCAAGATAGGCATTTGAAGAGGAGGGGTGGGAACCTGAGAAGCATAACGCTCCAGACAGTCAGTCATTGCCCCCAAGCTAGGCATAAAAGAGGAGCGATGATGTCCATCGCCCCAAGGCAGCTCCTCAAGAGACATAGTTTTAATGATGGCCTCATCAGAAGGAAAAGTCTCTTTGAGAGGATCAGGTGAATCGGCCTGACCAAGCCAGGGGGATTGAGAGTAGACGTCGAGATATGCTCAAAGGAGCATGCTGAGGAGGTGGAGGATCAGATGCGGCAATAATTTCACAGTAGCTGATCTCTACTGGAGTTAAGGGCATTGATTCTCCAAACTCAAACACCTGCTCAGGCATAGGAATAAGCTAGGGGTCATCAAACCTGGAAATCATGTTAACTTGAGCGGTGTGCGGTGGTGGTGTGGGAAAAATACCCATGAGGACTGGGTCTTTGAAGAGACCAGGTCCTACACTGTCTGGGGGATTCGGAATCTGATCCACGTATGGCATGTTGTTCTCAGAGGTAGAGGTGAAAAATGACAACTGATCCACCTTGACAATTTTGCCCTCGTGAGGTAACTTAAGGGGTCGAAAGATGGTGGATGGCATGCATAGCATGGCATGGGTCCAGCTGCGGCCAAGAAGTATATTGTAGTTGAGCCTAGCGTCGACTACTTCTACTTCCACATTGACAGTCTTCCCCTGTAATGTGATCGCTAGACTCTCAAGAACACCCAAGGGTTTGGATTCCCGACCATCAAATGCCTCTAGGGCATTGGGAGATGACAAAAGGGCTGGAGAGCCGATGGCCTTCCAGCAAGCGGAGGACATAACACAGGTGGAGGCACCTTCATCCACGATGGCCCTATGAATGTTAAGACCGTTAATCCTGACTTGAATAACAAGAGCGATTTGATGTGGAAGCCGGGGAGTGAAATTCTCTAAATCGAAGGTGAGAAGACTCGAGTCGGCGGGATCAATGCCACCGATGGCAGACAGTAAAGCCTTCCGTTGCGAAGGAAAACTTTGAAGAACTTCTAGCGCAGACATAGCAGATGGCGCCTGTGCCAAATCCTCAACAATGTTGTAATGTTGAGCGCCACGAGCATTCAGATTATAAGAAGATCTTCGAAGGACACCTTTAGAAGGTGGTTTCACAATGGGTTCAGGAGTAGGCTTCTCAATTTCCAATGAACCGGAGGCAGGTAGGGGAGGCGGTCCATCCGCAACTGCCTTCCTGGGTGCCTGCCGCGATTCGTTGTAATCCTTCGACCGCGTAGCGACGAAGATAGGTGCAACACTCTTCATCATGAAAACTTGGGACCCAAATGGTGCAGATGGTGACAGCTTTTCGACCATCTGGGTCTGCTGAGATGGGAATAGCTCTTTTAGAACAGCTAGAGTCCCTTTAGGACCCTTGAGAAGTTGACTAACCTCGGATCGTCATGGACAATCCTTAGTATAATGGTCCCCTTCACAAATGAGGCAAGGGTACTTCGGTTTACGCTGAGAGCCATCCTCAGTGCGAGATTTATATTCTGGCTTTGGGGCATCATATTTAGATTTTCCTTTGCCCTTATTTTTCCCCTTGGAATTTTTCTCTGTAGGATTTGCCTGAACGGCATTCACTTTCGCGGTTTTACCAGAATCGGAGGGGGCGGGACTAGCAGGAGCATTGTTGGAAGAATTAGACTTCTGCTTCCCGTTCGAAGATTTATTCGAATTCTGAAAGACAGAACCAATGACACCATCCACCACAGGGGTAGGTGGAGCCTTAGAGGTTCCGGACCGTGGAGCATTAGGCAAGATATCATAAAGCGTGCCGGACTGAGAATACACAAGATCCAGATATTGGGCACGCGCGATGGCTTTTTCCTCCGTCACACACGCTCCCATCGCAATATCTTGAGCGATTTTATTCACGAAGGAGGTGGTGAACCAGTGAGTTAGTATCTGATCAGGCATGTGAAAGTTGATTAGTCTACGACGGCGCCGCCACTCATGAATGTGATCAGAGATGTGAGTGGCTTTATCCTGCTTCAGAGAAGTCAGAAGGTGTGTCCCGGCTTCATAACGAACCGGTAACTGAAAGTGCGTGAGGAAATCCATGGCTAAAGAATTGAAATATTGGAAAATGCCACGGGATAACTCTATGTACCACTTAGCAGCAACTCCAGTTAAAGTACGCTGGAAGAGGCGGAGACGAATCGAATCGTCGACCCAAGAGTTAGACGAACACCAAAGATGATACGTCATCACATGCGCCTGGGGGTCCTCTCCAGCTTTTCCCTCAAACTTGGGGAAATCACCTGGTATCTTGGTGGGAACCGGAGGCCAATACGGATTATGTAAAATCGGATCATTGGTCAATTTTGAAACATCTGGCAACTCCAAGGTGGCCAGGAACGGCAATGGTGGATTAACCGGCATGCCAGGCCCGGGGTGAGGACCGTTACCTGTACTCCACAATGGTTGTGAATATCCTTGCCCCCATGGGTTCTGTTCCGTAGGATTATGACCGTAGGGGGTGTAGGTCGTATAACCAGACTGATTTGGATGCTGGTAACCGAGTGTGGGGCTTGATAACCAGAGTACGGACCCTGATTATGTGTCAGCCCGGTATAAGCAGCATTTGGATTTGGCTGCTGAGTGTAGGTAAAACCGGGTGGAGGAGGATAATACTGAGAGCCTCTGGGGTGGTTATAATTCGGTTGAGATTGACCATGAGGATAATAACCACCCTGAGGATGAGTAGGCTGCTGAAAAGTGGAACCCTGCGGAGCCTGATAAGTAGGGCGCAGCTATTGATTTGGCTGCGGCATCGAGTGAACTGGCTGCTGTGCAGGGTTAATGGAATGAGCGGGCTGCCCTGAGTGAACAAGTTGACCCGACTGAGAGGGTTGCCCTGAATGAACAGGTTGACCCGGATAGACAGGTTGCGCCAGTTGCACAGGCTGACCTGGCTGTGAAGGAGCCCCAGGTTGTACCGGATGGGCCGGTTGGCCTGGAGGCGGAACGCCGGGTTGTGCCGGATGGGCCGGTTGGCCTGGTGGAGGAACAAGGCCAGGTGGTTGGTGGAAACTGGTTTGACCTGAAGCAGAACCATAGGATGGTCCCGGCTGATATGCAACGTTAGAAACAACAAGATACTGTGGTTGCATTGGTGGAGGAGGCTGGAGTTGCCCCCCAGAACCATAGACCGGTCCCGGTTGGTAAGCCGGCTGAGGCTGAACAGGTTGACCGGAAGGGCTATAATACTGTCCTTGCGGACCGTACGATGGCCCTTGCTAGCCCGCAGGGTAGTCTTGGATGGGCTGCCCCTGTGGGTCATAAGGATAGCCAGGTTGGCTCGAAGGTTGGCCTTGGAAAGGTTGCCCTTGCGGGTTATAAGCCTGGTTATGAGGTAAACCTTGAGCATGGAGGTAAGCCTCACGAGCGGGCAGACGTAAAATGTCCCCGTGCTCGTCATACTGACCTGGGAAAGCATACATGGGTGTACCATCCTATGCATAGTGCGAAAAGTAAGAGCAGTTGGGATCTTGGGAGGATGGTCCAACCTCGGGGTTCGGCTGTTGCAGAGACAACCGATACTCCTCCGGAGGGATGTTCTCCGGTATGGCAGTCGCTAGATAGATATCTTCAGGAGTTGGCATAGCCCTGGCAGAGGGTGCTGTGACAACAGGAGAAGAGGCGGCCACACAAACCGTGGGTCGAACAGGTACAGAAGTAACGGGCGTCTGAGGAGACACCCCGGGTGTAGGAGCAGCTGGCCTCGGAGAAGGAGCTGACACTCCCATAGAGGCTGCGGCAGAAATGAGCTGACCCAAAGACTTGTACCCAGGTGGTAAAGAGGGACTGGCTGTTGACATGTCAGCCAGTTCAGAGTTGTCTCCCGGAAACAATCTTCGTGGGAAGAGCTGATAGTCTTCACCAGACGTTGGGATTTCCACACCAGAATCACTCATGGTTGATCCTGCCGTTAGATCTCGTAAGAGACGGCGAGGACTAGGAGGAAAAATAGCAGCAACAAAAGGCGAGCCTGATGTAAGAGAAAGGAAATCAGCTCCTAATCTCAATTCAGACACAGGGTCCGAAAAGGGCCAATTGAACTCAACTGGTCCTCCAAAGGGTTGCTCAGAAAGAACCGGTCCTCCGTTAGGAAACTCGGAAACAATAGGCTGCTGCGGTTCAGCAGAGGATTAGGAAACCTCTGATGAATCGTCCGTGTAAGGACTACCAGTAGACAAAACCGAAGGTTCTGCCATTGTGGCAAACAACAAAAGAAAAAGAAGCAAACACACACACGGGCTGAAAAAGAGTCAAGACACATGATCAAACGGTCAACAAGCAAAATCTAACAGGGCGTGTAATCGTGGGTGATTAACTTTTTACCACATTGAAAAATAAGAAACTTTACCGTTTCATGTTTTAAGAGTCGAGAAACGATAAACAAGATGACTCTATCTCTTTCAGATTTGACACAAGCGTGAAAGGACAAGCGCTTGGCGATCTTTTCAAGTTTAGGGAGTCAGAAAAGATCAAATGACTGCTTAGGAATACAGGCAAAAAGGGTGTACCAAATAACCGTGAACTGCAATATACACCTTGGTTTCAATAATGAAAGAGAAATCAACCAAGGACTTTCCGTACGTGCAGGCAATCTCCCTGAATGCTGTGTTCGGTGTATCATGGGTATAGGGCGGCAGACTCGGCTTCCTATGGATAAAGGATTGAAAACCTAGAGGGGTCTCCCTTTATATACGCGACGGTACGGGGAGCACAAGTCCGTACTAGCATTGTCTAAAGTCAAAAGGCAAACGACAGCTACTAGGTTTAAAGACGCCGGAACACATCTCTAGCCTAGACCTCTAAATGTGTTTCGTTAGATTTCAATGCTGCCTTAGTGTAAATTGAGTATATTTTAAAGTTGATCTTCAATTACTTTTCAGTTTTCAGGCCCTAACGAATGTGTGGTCTCAAAAATTCCTAAATGCAAAGCTACATGCCACAGTACATCATTTTGTTCGATGAAAACTAGCTATAGAAGAGTTGAGAGTTTATACACAAACAAAATGATCGGAAGACAAACAATGATATCTCTAATGCAACTAATGAAATTGAAAACTTTTCATTCAAATCACTAACTACTAGTAAAATAAAAAAGATTACAATTTGCACTAATCAACCAAAAGCAAAAGAGTTTTTTTTTTTTAAATGTTTGATGGCTAGATGCACTAAACAAACCGAAAACAAATGGAACAACTTGAGAAACGATATTAAGAGAGAAAAACAAACAAATTTCACTCAATGACACCAACAATCAGATCTCAAATCGACCAAAGTCTCTCAAAACCAAGAAAAAGTCTCAAAGGCTCTAATGGACCGTGTGATCTAGGTCCACAGCAAGACCAAACGAAATTTGAGTGCAGAGAAGAACAATCACTCAAAAATCGCAATAAAATGGTGAACAACTACTAAGAGAATTTGGAGGAACAATCAGAGGATTGACTGGACTAACAAAACACCAAAACTCCTAAGGAGGGCTCGATGCACAAAGCCACTAGATGCCCTAGGGCTTAAAACGTGAAATCGATGGAGAAAAGCAAACAACCAAAGGACGAAGGCAAATTCCCAGTCAAACAGGACTCCAACACACTCAGGTAGCCGAAAAACCAAAAAGAAAAACACTGACCAGACCCAGAGAGCTCAAAACTGAGCAAACCCTAATGCCTCACAGGAGTGGCACGACTGTGAGGCTGTAACTGGCGCCAGAAAGCAATTGGCGCGGGCAATACAAAAGCAACATGCGCCAATTGGCGCGACTGTCGAGCTAAAAAGCGCGCCAGCCGAGTTCCTCAGCCAAAAATAAAAAAGAACTACTCCAGAAGCAGATCAATGATAACCAAGCAAACCAAGAAGCAAAAACAGCAAAAGAACCCAGCCCAGAAGGCTAATCAAGCAAGGAAAACCACGAAACAATCAAAACGAGGCAATCAAAATGAGACAATCAGAACGAGACAATCAAAACTAGACGATCCCCAGCGGAGTCGCCAAATTGTTGAGGAGGTAAATCCCCTCTGCGGACAGAGGCGATCCCTACTAGCCCAGCACGGGTCTAGCAACAATCATCAAATGCTACAGCGCAAGTTCCTAATTGTGAATAAACAGACCAACGATGGAGGCCTACCTGGAGTCCAGTGCTATGATTCATAGAAGAGACAGCGTTCCCGTTCCTCAGCCTCGGCAGATCACGATCCCCACGATCTCCGTGAATGGACACCTGCACATGCAAGAAACAACATGAATACAAGCATAAAATCCAGAATACGCAACTATATATCAGTCAGAAAGGATATAACTCATCGTTATCATAAGTGAAAAACAGAGTGGAACCATAACCAGTAGTCATTCATTAATAAGCAATCGAAAGAGAGTACAACCAATGTTCTGACGTTGAGGTCTCCTTCGGAAGGGTCTCCAGTCGTTCACGTCTCGTAAAGCTCTCCAAGGAAGGGAAAAGCCTCTCTAGAGTCTCTTGACGATAGTCTCCTTGCTTGAGTCGGCCTTAAGGGACGAATGAGGGCTCTTGCAGCATGAAGGCTCTTGGGAATTTGGAGATTCAAAGCTTAGGCACTTCAAGCCTAGCTTGCAATGGCAATGGGCAAGCTTTTATATAGGAAGGGGAGTTGGGATCCCTATAATTGTGGGATTGGCCCTATCATCAAGGAAGCTTCCATGAGAGGTGGAAAACCACTTCCCTTCCATGGAACTCCCATAGCCAAACCTCCCAACTCAAGACAAATAGCAGTTTCTGAGTTTGTTGAAACAAAACTTCCGCCTTTCTTATTTAAAAAACACTCCTTAAATTGGTTGGCGTGACTGCGACTCTGGGACAGAGCGCCAGTTGGCGCGGCCTCTTTGTAGGATTTTCCTCATTGGCGTGAGTGATGAACTGGCTAACCGCGCCAATGCAAAAAGGGATGTTTTTATGGTTTTTTGCAAGGAGATGTCTTTAGGGAAATTGAAGCCCATGTTTAGAGGAATGCAATGATGATGGTTTCATGGCATGACATTGCTCACAGGTCACATAATGGGCCCTCCAATGTGCGGGACGGGAAATGGTAGGGACGGTGACAAATTACTGTGTAACAATCTTGGTTTCCACCTTAAGCCAAATGACTATTAGATCAAGGATTGGAACTAGCTGATTGCCAAAGTGGAGCACAGGATCAACATTTGGCATCATAGATGGCTCTCGCGGGTAGGCAGATTGGTATTACTCAAAATAGTCCTGGAAGCCATACCTATCTACTATATGTCCCTTGCTTGGCTCCCTAAAGGTGTCACCAACCGCATTCAGCAGATTTGCAGAAAATTTCTTTGGAGAAATTCAGGTAGAGAGTGCACCTTTGCTTTGGTGGCTTGGGACCAAATCAGCAAGCCAAAGGTTTGGGGGGTTGGGGTATTCAGGATCTCTCCTTATTTTCCACCACCCTGGCTACAAAATTGGGTTGGCACCTTATATCTGGCCATAGCTTGTGGAAAGAGGTTACTGTCTCCAAATACATTGCTCCCCAGACTACTTTGGATTGGATCCGAGGTACCATTCAACGCAATCTAGGATCCTCGATCATCTGGAAGGCCATAGAAAAATCTACTCACCTTATCCAACAAGGTTTGACATGGCACATCGGATCGAGAAATATGGTCAGATTGGGTGAGGACTCATGGTCAGGGAGTGGTCGAAATTATAAATTGCCTCAAAACATCATTCATCACCTTGCCCAAGTCGGATATTACTATCTATCACAAGTGGCTAATCCATTGAGGACTAATTGGCATGCCCAGGGCTAGCTTTCTGCATAGGATCTTCGGTTACCCAATGAGGGCCATCCCTACTGGGACCGGCACATCAGAGCACGTCAAGCATCTCACATCCGACTATCGGACCATGAGGATGACCTATTGTGGGCACTCTCACCCGGCAGGAAATACTCTCCGAAGGTTGGATATATCACACTCTGTGCGCCCAAAGAACCCCCCAATAAACTTTGGTGGTGGCACTCGATCTAGAAACTGCAGGCACCCCACAAAACTCGACTACTTATGTGGTGCATTATCCATAATTGCATCCCTACCATAGATAATATTTGCAGACGGGTTATTCAAGGCCCATCCATATGCTGCTTCTATTTCTCGCATGAAGAACATGTTCTACATATTTTCCTTGAGTACCTGATTATCGGGGATTTCTGGCACTCAGTTACTCATGCATTGGGTTGTGCTCTCACCTGGCATGGCTCATCTATTTCAGAGGCCTGGTCTATGTGGTGGCATGCTGCCACCTGCAAAAAGCTTTGAAATCTCCCATTGTTGATTTTGTGGGGCATCTGGACCTGCCGGAACTGTTTCACTTTTGATGGTTTGCATGTGGTCTGGGATCACATTTTTTCTGCCATAGTCTCCACATACAGTCTCATTCCTGATGAGGAACAACCCACTCGCAGAAAGGATTTCACACCTGAAATCATTGATCAGACTTTACCATGGGCATACTTTGACGGGGCATCAGATAACCATGGGTGCAGAGGTGGTGCAATATTATATATAAAAACCACTCATTTCTTCCACCTCAAAATGGGGCTAGGTCCTAGGACTAACAATTTTTTTGAACTCCTTAGCTTTTTGCTTCTACTACTATTTTCCCGTGAAAAAGGATGCAACAGACTGCAGATTTTTGGAGATTCACAAATTGTCATTAATTGGTTCAATTCTAATTCACTTTACCATACACACACACACTTATATCATTATTGAGGGAGGTGCATCTACTAAAATCATATTTTGACACTATCTCTGTCACTGACAGTTACAGGAAGAGGAACCAAGTGGCAGACAAGCTTTCCAAAGAAGCAGCAGAGTTAGATTGGGGCAGGTGGCTCATCACGTAACATGATGGGGAACAGGTGTTCCAATATTTTCATAGACCATTCATAGATGACATTCAGGATATGAGAGCAGTCACTCCTTGACTACAATTTTGACAGGATCATTTTTTTTGGAGTTTTTTATTATATTATGCTGATGTTTTATATCAGATCTATTCATATCAGCTGCTACTTTATATTTTCTGTACATAATGTAACTAGTTTAGAGATATTAGCACTGATACTTGCAAACTATCTGACTATTACTTTCCTCCTCGAAGATGATTTGGAACCATGAACAATGCTGGTTACTATATGTAAAATGTAACATGTAATTTTCTTTTATATAATGGGAAATTACGACTTTTTCTTGGGAAAAAAAGAGAGGAGGTTAGAGTATTAATGGACGCGTATGCTTCAGCATCTTGCATTCTCTGTTCTAAAATCCATGTTCTCGAGTCATCCGTTCATTTCTGAAATCTGTTGCACCCTAAGACATAGACCAATTTCAAAGAAATTGTAATTTGACTTGCTTGTAACCAGATGAGCAAAAGTTAGCGTCACCCACATTGAAGTGCAACATTAAGTTGCGTCGTTCTTTGTGTTTGTATAGTTTGTAAGTTTTTTTTCCCTAATCACATTTGAATATTCGACTGCTAGGAATGAAAACAATACTATGCATATTATGATCCACGTAAAAAATATAAATATAAGACCTTTTATAAACCCAAATTGATTCCCTAAGTTTTGTTGAATTTATTCCATACGAAACTTGAGATTCCAAGGCCTGTAAGAACCCTTCTAGTACATGAATCCATCTAATTCATGGAAATAAATAGAAATATGTTAAAGAATGCAACTAAAGACTAATTCCCCTTCCTATATATATATATATATATATATATATATATATATATATATATATGAAGACTCGTCAACACTGATTATTAGTTAATTATTCATTATTTATGATTGTTATATATATAACAATCATAAATAATGAATAATTTACTAATAATTAGTGTTGAAGAGTCATGTCTCCAAGGACATGACTATTCGTGAATGGGTACCTACCTAGGTATATAATTGGGACCCTAAGTTGTAATCAAATCATATCATATATTTTCTTATGTATTGTTGATGTTCTATCTACAATTATTGTCAATGATGATAAGGCGTTGAAGTAATTGTTTCAAGCATAGAATATACCATTAAAATTAACATGGTATCAAAGCTTTTGTGGAGAAAGGCCTCAAGGGAGTGTTAAAATTTTGGGGTTGTTTCAATCTTTACGTACAACAGATTCAATTGTTGCTCTTACCTAAAGAATGCAAATAATTCTATAAATTATGGTGGGCAATAATTCTAGGTAAATATATCTAATTACCGAATATAAAGTATGTATCTGCTAATAGTATTTTTTGTTTGAATTCTCTTGAAGACTATATCTGTCAAAATGGAATAAATCATAATTAAAAGTCTATGATTCAAGAATATGTCTTTTGAAGTTAGTTTGCTCAAATAATATTATACTCATAAACCTAGAAGTATTTTTTCATTCAATCACCCAGGATACAACTGCTTCTTCCTCTTCACCATAAAAAAATGGAGGTTTAATTTTACGAAATTCTCCTTGCAACTCCAGTTTTTTCTTTTTATTCTTTCCCAAGTTGGTTGTTGTGCATGATTCCTCCTCATCGTCAGCCCTGGCCCTCTGTTGGGTGTGACTAGCTTCTGAATTATTTTACGAAAATTGTTGCAGCTCCCTTGTACCTCGGGTCTCGGGCTCAGGTCTTGGCTGAGCAGACCTATGGTTATGCATGTTAGATAAACTTTTCAAAATGTTTTCTTGCTCGTGCATCAACCGCACATTGTTTGTCCGCATGCACTCCATCTCAATTTTCATGTGTTGGATAGTTTCCAATAACCTTTGTGTCTGTTGTTGCTTCTCTCCTAGTAGTTGGTTTGTTTGATGTTGTTGGTTGACTCCTAGTTGTACCCACATTTTTGGGTTTATTTCTGGTCCCAGTATAGACCGGTTTTCCTTGGTAGACCTATTCGGTCTCTGACTTGCGGATCCTCTTCTCATTGTGATAGTTCCTTCGCTTATTGTTTCTACAATAATCTGTGCACGTGCAGTGCCCACTCAGGTCTCAATGTAGTAATGTTTGTGCTCTGATGCCACATGTCACATGTCAAAATAATACATATATATATAAAAGATAATACATTACTTAAATATACCCACCAAGTGCATATTTTTTATTCACTCACACATAGATTATACTTTATAAAGGTTACACATATTACATTAGTTATTGTATAACTATACCTCCATTATATGCTTAGATCACACATTTCACTTTGCATTAATACATTTACATTGAGGAGTCATATTGCACACGGTTGAATTATGTGGCTATAAATGTTATGAATTCGATTTGGGGGAGGTAGTACTGGTTAGACCCACTCCTACCATGGATCGGTGCCACGTATGGCATACCTCGATTATGTGTTAACTATCTTGATGGTGTTGGTATAGTTGTCCGTTATGACAACACCAAAAGCCCTGGTTCCAAGGCTTACCTCAGCCATACAATTTTTAATACGGATCTGCATACACTTGGCACCATCAATGTCCGTAGATATGGATTGGCCAAAGGGTAGTTAGGGTATTATCCCTACCCAAACCCTCGGCACTCTTGCCATTCTTCTATGTCAAATCCTGCCATCCCTCTGGCGAGAGCCCCCCGGGTTCGATTCATAGCTTGCTCATCGACGAAAATGAACCTTCTACTGAGCTACAGGGGGTTCGCCGGCTTCTTTTCTCGGGCTAGAAAAAATGCTCAGCTCCTTAATAGAACCATCCTGTTGTTGAACTTCCATTTTCCATGTCGACTGGTGTTTTGGTGAGTAAAAACTTTGCGCCTCTTGTAGCCATATTCATTGGGAAGTCATTCACGCATGCATTGAAGCACCTTCCTATGTATCTTTTAATTTGCAGAGTGGTGACTTTGCAGGGGTCCAAACCCTCTAGGTATTTTGTGACTCTTATAAATTTTGTTGAGTTTTCTTTCATTAAGGGTTTTCTATATACATAATAATCACTCTGTTGTTTGGTTGCGCAGGTAACACACTCTCCTCTTAATTGGAAAATCAAGATTCTTGTCTGCTCAAGAAAGGGTTTAATGCTTCCTATTTCTCCAGGTACCCATCTTGCATTTCTCGTTCTAACTGCTTTGTGGCAAGCGTTTTGGGTTCCACCAGACTTGAGAAAGAAACCCTGGTGCTTCTAGATATTCTCAGTGTTTCGTTTTACAACTTTTTGTTATGTTTTGGTTGTTTTAATGAAGGGGTATAACCCTGTGGGTTTCCAACCCCATATTTTTTATAAGTAAACATGACTCTATAAATGTTGGAGCCTCCTCCTGAATTGAGTGTTCACCCAGTATTTGGACAAGTTTATCTTGTTTTTTCGTTCAGTATTTAATTCCCTATTCAATTCATAAGTTCTGTTAACTTTTCGCCTGTACCGACGCACACTCTGCTATTATGATTGTTAGGTAATTTTTGAATGGATACCGTCACTGTGTGGTTTTCGAATTGTTAGTGTTAGTCTAGTCATACTGCCATCAGTGATAAAAAATGCTCTTTTTTCATTTTCATATTAGGTGTCTCATACCGAATAAATTTCACCATTCCATTAGGTCATGGATTCATTAATGGTAGTAATTTTTTATTAGTTGTCCCTCATGAGGTACTTGCTGATTTTCCTTTCTATGGTCTTTAGTCATTAGTCACTTTCATTCTCAAAATCATATCAGTAGGTCATAAGATGGGTCTCATTAGTTTCTAGGGTCTCACCATGGTCAAATTAATGAGTCAAATGTCAATAATATCAGCAAGGTCATGAGGAAGCCAATAAGCTCAAAGTCACAGCACCAGGAAGAAATCAGAGAGACATTTTATTCATCTTGATGTAATTTTCACCTCAAAACCATGTTTTGAGGTGAAACGTAATAATTTTCCTTTATTATCATTCATTATGTAATTTATATCATCATATGGGTTGAAACATGAAGCTGGGTTACACTTTTGTGAGAATCGGGGGTTGAAAATTTTTGTCGGCAATAGTTCGGCCGAACATTTTATAGAGTTCGGCCGAACTTGTTTTTAAAGTTTGGCCGAACTCGTGATTCCGTTTAGACTGACGGCTTACTGACGGCGCAGGCAAACAGAATTTTTGCCAGAGATTGGAAAACCGACAACTAAAGTTCGGCCGAACTTTTTCATTTAAAATAGTTCGGCCGAACTATTGTCTATAAATAAATTGCCCGTGAAGTATAATAGTTTTACGATTTCATTGTTCCCGCGGTAGTGTCCCTGTCGCTGTTGCACCTCGTCGCCGCGCTGGTGTCCCTGTCGTCGCTGCTCCTCGTCGCCGCTACTACTCGTCGCCGCGCTCTTCGTTCGTCGGGTATGTTCTCCTATCGGTCACTTTTTTTTATGTAAAGGAAAATGGACTAGTTATTTTCTCTTGGTATTCTTATATACAGGTTACTTACTATTCTCTTTTCAAAACCATCGCATGTACTATCTTATTTTAGATGAAAAATACTACTGTGAGTAGTTTTTGAATTTCGACTAGTACTATAATTTGTGAAGTAATTTGTGAAGTCAATGATTTTTTTTCATTTTTTCTTAATAGAGAAATCAATTTTTTATGATTCCTAACTTGTTTTTATACATTACAAACTTATCCTTTCCCGTATGTTTGTTGAATATATTATCCCCATAATTATTTGTATTACAGTAGATCAATTTTTTTTTGTTGAATTTTTATGAATTTTAAAATAAAACAGAGACATAGTTTGATTTGGCCACATCAATTTCCCACTGGAGAGAAATTTACGAAATTTCTTTGCAGCTTTTCCTTGAAGAAATTTATCGAATTTCTTTGCAGCTTTTCCGTGAAAGTGATTTTTCACATATTTTTAAAGAGAGAAATAAGGTCATAAATCTCAAAAATCATACATTATCTATATGTGAATGTTGTGTTGCAGGTTAATTTGTGTGGTTGAAAATGAAGTTATGTGAAATTTTAAAATGTTCCTGGTCCTTTCCAATAATTTCAGGAATTTATATTTATATGTGACACTGCAATTTGTTGATTAGTTGTATTCTGTGTGATTTTTCGATAAATTTCGACATGATTTTATGTCGATGCTAAGACACATTCAATTTTGTAGTGGAAATATGTAGTCTGTTAAAATTTCCATCACATTTTGTGTACAAATTTTAAAGATATTGTCAAAATGTAAATGTAAATTGTTACAGGAAGAATATGGCGTAATTTTATTGAAAATATTTGGAACTTTGAAAAAAATTCTCAAATATTGTGTGTGTGGCTCAAATAAGTAGAATATTTTAACTTGAAAAAGTGAAATCGTCCAAGCTCCATGTGATAAGGATAAGTCTTTCTGCCAACAATCTTGGGTCTATATAACCTTTCTGTTGTATCCAACAATGGTAGTTCCCATGTCATAGAGACTTACTATTGTGATCCTTACTCTAGACCTATGTTGTACGATTTACATTTGATTCATGCTAATTCAATTCCTAATCCATTTCTCTTGCAATTGTATCTGTGTGGTCTATCTTTGGCCCATGCAACTATTGTCTTTAACCACTACTATGAAAATTTTATCTTTTTACCTTCTCAAGTCTAGGGTCCATTCTCTTTATTATCATCCTACATTATTTTTTTATGCATTCTCCTTTCATCTTTCTCTTTTTCCTTCTTCTTTCCATTAGTTTCTGTATGCATTCTCCTTTCATCTTTCTTTTTTTCCTTCTTCTTTCATGGAGTCTTATTCTTTATCATCCTTCATTTATCTGCTATATTCTACTTCATTTATCTGCTACATTCTACTTCATTTATTTTCTATATTCTACTTTGTCATGAAGTCAATCTCTTCATCATTCTTCATTCTTAATTAGTATTTCGTCATATATTGCACTTGCATAAATTCGACAATTCCACATTGGGACACAAACCATTTAAAAACATGAATCACCTCTTTATTCTCACAAATATTTTTAAGACTATTTTACCATGACTTTCAGTCCCTTGGTGAATTCTTTTCCATTGCATTTATTGGATTCGTTGCCTCAGCAACTGCCTAGTCTTATAACAAGTTCTTTGTCACTGCAATTCAATAACAACGTTTCCTAGGCAGACACTTCTTTCAAACCTTTGTGTGATTTCCTTTTCTTATTAATATCTTCCACACCATGTCATCTGGAATTTCATAATCATTTGTATAGACTACAGTCAACACTTCGCTCTTTGATTTGGATACCACACAAATTCAAATCACAAATTTTTCAAAAAAAAAATGAAATTCTTGTAATAATGGCATGCAATAAATCCCTCATTCCTTCTTGTTTAAACAAGCATGCTAGCTCAGCTACAAAGGAAACTGAAAAAAATTGTAACAAGAAGCTTAATAGGTAGCAACAAATCATATAATCCCTTGCGTCAATGCCACCACTTTTCTAAATAATGCTACTTACTCCTTATGATCTATGGTTTACTTTTGATCCATGCTAACTCAATTATTGATCCATTTATCTGGAAATTGTATCTATGTGGTGTTCTTCGATGTATCTTTGCACCTCTAAGGGGCAAATGCTAGTTTTATTTTGTATACCTATAATTCTTTCATATTTTAATTTTAGTTTTTTTTATCTCACTTTCTTTAATCCTATCCACAATAATTAAAATAAAATAATAAAAGAAAATTTAATTTACTAGTAAAATTAAAATTTAATGTGAGAAGTTTATATATAAAGATAATAAAAATGTAAAGACAATTATATATATACAGAAATATCTAGGATCCAGATATATATCTAAAGAGTCCAAAAGCTCATTCAAGACCATATGTAATACATAGCCTCCTCATCTAATAAAAATTCACACCTTAACAAAATTGTTAGATCCTTTTAAAGAAAACATGTCATATAATCAACTTTCATCGAAATATATGATAAACTCAACCAAATTTTATGAAAAATAGTATACCATTTTTTACATTTCACATAATACAAATAGATAAATATTACTTAAGTATTGAACTATAAAGATTTAACCACCCATAGAGAGATGGCCAAGTGATTGAGACAGGGCATCATCACAATAAAAAACCAAGTACAAATTGTAGTAATCCTAGAATCATGCTTTACATAAGGTAAAAATGGGGGACTCATGACTTGTACTATAGATTAAAAAACATTTACCCTTACCAAAAAATATATGATAAAAATTTACAAACTACATAAGCTTAAGCTTAAGGGGATATAATCCTTCTTGCCTTCCATATAGATAATGAAAATGATTGTTCCAAGTCTCATGTTGCTTCTCATGTTATTTTATAAACCTTGATTGGAAAGAAAAATAGGAGGGTAGAAATGTAAATATAAAACATAATGAAACACAACATAAGAAATAGAGAACATAATGAAACACACACATACATATCTCTAGACAATTAACACAATTATTTTCCCTAGGAAATCCTTATGGGAGACTAGAAATCCTAAAAAGTAATGATGCTCTAGACTCCTTTTTCCGTAGGAAATCCTTATGGGAGAAAAACAACACTAAAATGTAAACATGCATTGAAACAACACACCATGATATTTCAAATTTAAAAATAATGGTTTGAGTCCTAGATAGCTTAGAATCCTATTTGTTTTCAAAATAAGGATGCACTCCCATTTTATTCTCATGATTAGGTTGTAATCATGAGGCTCTCGCTCAATAGTGGACCTTCCCAAAATCTTGTGACGTCTTGTCACAAACAAAACCATCAAACTGAAAACACATCATGCAAGAAACATAGCTCGCTGACATATCATTTTTCTCCTTCAAAGAAAAAAAATTCACATCATGTGAATGTCTCCATGTACTCTTACATATTGGTGTACAAAACCATCAACCAAACACAAATTGACAAAACATGCCTCTTCAAAAAATCGACTCAAGTCAAATAATAGAGCTCAGGTACAAATTTCCATATTTGTTGCATTTAAGTGTGTCAACGTAACTCTACTTTCAACATCTTGCTTCATGCAACATGCACCATACTTTGAATTTGCAAAGAAATTCATGAAACATCAAAATGCATGCAAGGCCTTAATTAGATAAGAAATCTAACCATCTGTTAGCAAACCATTTCAATGGCGCATCTTTTAGCTGCACTTCATCATGTGAATCATCTTGACCCTCATCGATTATGGAATCCTCTTTTCCATTCTTGTCGAACTATCTCTTTCCACCACCTTCAAATGTTGTGGATGAATTGTTGGATACAAAGTCTAACACTTGTCCACAAGGTGACCTTTCTTATGGCAATGAATAATAAACAATTGCATCTTATTTTCAACATCATTTTCCTTGTCCAATGGGCCTTTGACTTTTTGCCTAATTTATTTAGAAAGTTTCAATGTGTATGGATGTCTTCTTCCAACATCTATAAACATTATGATTATTCAAACCACAACATATGCAATTATTTATATCACAACATCTGCACTTGTGTCCATACCTCTCACCACAGGGGCTTCACTCAATGAAGCTTTGACATATCGCGTGTGTTTGTGGCATATTAAACAATACCCTTAATTTCACTACATATTGGAAAATACCTTTGAAAATCACATTATTTAACCCCCTACCAATACGAACCAAATACACCTTCCCAATTTAAAAAACCCCTCCTTTCCCATACTAAAGTATGTTCTTTTAAAACATGTTTTCTTGGTGATATGGGTGATTTAGAAATGATTGGGAGAGCGAAATTCGTCATTTAATATGTACAATTTGTTTGGTTGAATCCACATGAAAAACAAGACTCCCAACCGTGAGAAGAGGAAATTACATCCTATTTCTCCCCCCTAGCACAATTACCAGTCTAGTTAGAATTTAACAGCCCCAAACTGGATTTTACTCTCAGGTACTGGAACCTCTACAAAGGTTCGACCTGGAAACATAGGTCTTCCTTAGGTTTCTCCACTGATTCTATGTCAAACTTGGATAACCTCCAACAACATCCTTCTTTTCATTTTTTATATCCCCTCTTGGATAACCATAATATCTTGAAATGGAGCTAGCCAACTCAAATATAGTACTGCAAATCCCTGGCTAAGTTAGATGTGGATTACATATGGTATTGAATGATCATTTGGAGTCTTTAGATATGTGTACCAATTATGTTCATATAACACAACAAATAGATGATTCAATACAAATGTCACAAAGAAGTCATATTTATCTCATGGGCCTTCAACTTAAATTATATATCTAGCATTACATTAAGCTATAGGAGATAAATCAAAGAAGCATTTGAATGAAAATTAAACATGTGTAATAATTATATGTCCTTTCTAGTTCAATAAATAGATAATAATTTGGCTCAACTATGCCTTGTACATGTTTTCCTTTAAACCTTTACTTTCATAGCACATTTTCATCAAAAATTTTATTTGTCAATTTGGACTCTTTAGATATGCGTACCAATTATGTTCATATAACACAAAAAATAGATGATTCAATACAAATGTCACATAGAAGTCATATTTATCTCATGGGCCTTCCATTAAACTGGATTTTACTCTTAGGATTTTGCCCTCTGCATCTGAAGTTTCTGTTGATATGTCATCATTGCCACCATTAAACGTGGTAGGAGCTACACCTCAATTGACACCTCTCACATATTCTTGGGACATTTGACTGATATCTTATATGGATATTAAAAATTTTCCTAGTGTTCCTATGCCTACTTCTTTATCTTCACCATCTATGGTAGTTAACTCTAGTTATCCTATAGGATCAATTATTTTTACTCCAAGTTTTTCCTAACCTACTATTCCTAATCCTTAGAATTAGTATATGGGGGGATCTCACTGTTGTTCAAGGTGATCATCCTCCTATATCATATTTAGTCAAATTCATAATCCTTTCTTATCCTCCATTTTTCTTTCAAATTTGGAGAAGTTAACTAATGACCCCATTCATCATGATCCTTGGTGGCCACCCATACCTTCCAAGTTTCCTTCCAATATCCCCAAATTTGAAGGGAATTCTAGAGAAAATCCATTAATGTGCATTACCACCTATCATCTGTGGTGGTCATAAAATTATTTCATGGATGATTCCATTAAACTACGTCTATTCTAATGCACCTTAACTAGAGATGATGCTAAATGCATATTTAATTAGACAAAAAATATTACATTAATTTTTCGTCGTTAGCTCAAACTCCTTTAACTCATTTTTAGTTACCGATGAGGTATGGCATCGATTTTGATCTCTTTTCTAATTTAAAACAAGATGATGCCATACTGATTTCTAATCACATCCATGACTGGTGATGTTGCAAGGGGTTAATACAAACCAAACTCCCTGATGATATCTTATGTAAATGGTTCATTCGATCATTATGTCCTTAGATAGTCAAGGATGTGTCCATGTTCAGGGATGTTGTTGAGGAACAAACCATATTTTCTTCTCAAAAACTTTATTTGATATATTCTTAAAAAACCAAGTACAAATTGTAGTAATCCTAGAATCATGCTTTACATAAGGTAAAATTGGGGAACTCATGACTTGTACTATAGATAAAAAAAACATTTACCCTTACCAAAAAATATATGATAAAAATTGACAAACTATATAAGCTTCAGCTTAAGGGGATATAATCCTTCTTGCCTTCCATATAGATTTAATGATTTTACTCTCAGGTACTGTAACCTCTACAAAGGTTCGACCTTGAAACATAGGTTTTCCTTAGGTTTCTCCACTGGTTCTATGTCCGACTTGGATAACCTACAACAACATCCTTCTTTTCATTTTTATATCCCCTCTTGGATAACCATAATATCTTGAAATGGAGCTAGCCAACTCTAATATAGTATTGCAAATCCCTGGCTAAGTTAGATGAGGATTACATATGGTCTTGAATGAGCATTTGGATTCTTTAGATATATATCTAAAGATTCCAAAAGCTCATTCAAGACCATATGTAATACATAGCCTCCTCTTTTAATATATAAAACTTTAATCCATGTGCTTAACCTTAACATTGACACAAATGGAATACAATTTTACTCACTGCTTTATGATAGAAAAATATGCAGATGAATATTTCCCACATATCCGAAGTCAAAAGGGATCTAGATTAAAAAGGGATGCTCCGGTCATCTATAAAATATAAATTAAAGAAGCATGACATATTAAAGTAATGTAAATTAGATATGCGTACCAATTATGTTCATATAACACAACAAATAGATGATTCAATACAAATGTCACATAGAAGTCATATTTATCTCATGGGCCTTCAACTTAAATTATATATCTAGCATAATACATTAAGCTACAGGAGATAAATCAAAGAAGCATTTGAATGTAAATTAAAAATGTGTAATAATTATGTCCTCATTTAATATGTACAATATGTTTGGTTGAATCCACATGAAAAACAAGACTCCCAACCGTGAGAAGAGGAAATTACATCCTATTTCTCCCCCCTAGCACAATTACCAGTTCAGTTAGAATTTAACAGCCCCAGACTGGATTTTACTCTTAGGTACTGGAACCTCTACAAAGGTTTGACCCGGAAACATATTTTTTCATTAGGTTTCTCCAATGGTTCTATGTCCAACTTGGATAACCTACAACAACATCCTTCTTTTCATTTTTTATATCCCCTCTTGGATAACCATAATATCTTGAAATGGAGCTAGCCAACTCAAATATAGTATTGCAAATCCCTGGCTAAGTTAGATGAGGATTACATATATGGTCTTAAATGAGCATTTGGACTCTTTAGATATGCGCACCAATTATGTTCATATAACACAACAAATAGATGATTCAATTCAAATGTCACATAGAAGTCATATTTATCTCATGGGCCTTCAACTTAAATTATATATCTAGCATTACATTAAGCTATATGAGATAAATCAAAGAAGCATTTGAATGTAAATTAAACTTGTGTAATAATTATATGTCCTTTCTAGTTCAATAAATAGATAATAATTTGGCTCAACTATGCCTTGTACATGTTTTCCTTTAAACCTTTACTTTCATATAGCACATTTTCATCAAAAATTTTATTTGTCAATTTTTTATTATATATTATGTTTTTTAATTAATTAATAACGACCATTATTACTGAAAGGGATTTTACAAATTTATCTTTTATAAAATGAATTATGGGGGGCATATTGAGATGGTTATCTCACTTTTTACTGATTCTTCTAATATTCCTAGAAAATTCTGAAAGAAAATATGAATTTGAAATGTTTGTATAAATTTAATGAGGATACATGAGTTGATTTGGAGAAGACCATCATCACTTATGTCTAGAGATTGAGACAGGGCATCATCACAATAAAAAACCAAGTACAAATTGTAGTAATCCTAGAATCATGCTTTACATATAAGGTAAAATTGGGGAACTCATTCATACTTGTACTATAGATAAAAAACATTTACCCAAGTACCAAAAAATATATGATACAAATTGACAAACTACATAATTTTAAGCTTAAGGGTTTGATTGGAAAGAAAAATAGGAGGGCAGAAATGTAAGAAATATAAAACATAATGAAACACAACATAAGAAATAGAGAACATAATGAAACAAACACATACATATATCTCTAGACATTTGTAACCTGTGAGGAAATGTGTGAAGTTGGTATTACACACCCAATTGGACAACCTCGAGGAGAAAACATTTCTCCCACTTTATTTGTTGGCATAACCTAGTAAGTGTTATTCACTAGCATGTATTTTGTAAAGGCCTTTCAACCTAGTTCCCATTCAACTCCATCCACCAGGTTGTAGAGGATTCCAAGCCTAATTTCATAAAAATTAAGTTGGGGATGATCACATTGACTTGCTTGATGACATGTTTATGAAGATTAACTACCTTGAACTATTGTTTTGCGTAGGGAAAGAGACACATTCCCATGTCTGAGCATGAAAACGTTCTTTGATATTGTTAATGCCTCTAGTGTTTACTTCTACAAGTTCTATAGGCAGAGTCTGTAAAGGGCCAGGTAGCCTCTGGATCTCATCTTTTATGAAAGGTGACATATCTAGTAAATGCCCCTACAGTCAATCTCTGGAGTGGATCTAAATAGAAGTTCTTCATTTTAATATCCGTAAAACACAACAACTTTAAGGTAAACTATGTAGATGTGTCATTTCTCCCACAAACTAAAGTGTATAAGTAGTAAATTTTATACCAAGTGTGCTCCCACCATGTAAAGCGCAATTTGGTGAATTTATCATTTTTATAATATATTTTTCGATTAAATTTTGTTTCACACATGATCAATTATTGCTTTGAAAGTTGTGTTCTACATAATTTGTGTACACTAAATTACAAATTGTTTTTTTGAAATCTATTTTGTGAATGTCGACCAATAGATATATATCATGGAGGATGAAAGACGAAGATCAGCCGAATCCCATATGGAGGTTCAGGGATCGGAGGATGTTCATGGTATTTAAATATAATCTTAAATCTCCATACATGTGTGTACATATGGAATTGATTTTTTTATTAACTTTGTGAGTGAAATTAGTTGTTAATAAGTTTCATATTTTAATTTTTAGGAGGCAAGAGGAGACGGGTTTCTACTCCATCCATGGAGCGTGGCCAAGGTTCAACCGGTCGAGGTATGAGTGGTAGCAAGTTGCGGGAAGGGGGTGCTATTTATTCCCCCGAAGGCCAATCAACGGTTGCTGGTTCTCAACAGGGTCACTGTGGGTCTGGTTCTCAGCAACGTCATTCTGGGGTTGGTTCTCAGCAGGGTCATGTTGGAGATAATGTTAACCAACAACATCAAGGTTGCCATCAATTTCAATATTTTTTCATTAAATTTGTACAACTGTTTTTACATGTGTTTTTTCTAATATACAAAATTTTATATATATTGATGCAGAGGCTGAAAATGTTCGAGCCAGTGGTCAAAATAGACGTAGGGTAGCGCGCTACATTGAAGAAGAAGGTTGTCAACCCAGCACAACTTATCCGGCTGAGATTACTGATATACCATGGGAAACGAACATGGCGGAATGCACCTTACAAAGGTGTCAAAGCCTTCATGCAAAATTGCAAAGAGATCTCGAGGCTTTGCCTCTACCTGCTGAGAGTAGACAAAGTCTCCAAATAGTTACACATTCATTGAGTGAAATGGTAAAACTGTACAAAAATTTGGGGCCAACGACTGATTCGTTTGTAGAACTGATGAGAAAGAGAAAAGAAACAGTGATAGGTCCCGATAAATGGCAGGACATAAAACAAAGAGTTACAAGAGCAGATGCCAAGTCAATGTTTAATTATAAGGAAGGGCCAAAAACAAAAATGTTGAAGGTGCAGTATTTCAAGCACCCAGACAAAGCTACTTATTTGTATGATCGACATCTTGCGGCCTTTGGAATGCTTCCATGGAACGATGAGGTTCCTGTTTATTTTGCACAAATGTTTTATGCAGAATTTTTTTTGGGTATGAAACCCGACTATAATGACCTTCCTTCAGAATTTTTTGGCCCAGGGAGAGGTCGATTATGTCAACGTAAGGGTGCTAAGCGAGATGTGGAGTTGCCTCGCCCTGAGCCGCCATTGGTGAGTCGACCGTTTCGAGTCGAAACTCTGCGATCAGAGTTGGATGTGACTTCCCAAATAAGTCGAGAAGCAAGAGATGTTATGATCGACAATGTTCAGAGCAGATTGAGTGGAGTCGATCTTTGTTTAAATCGACAAAGAGCACGTGAAAATGCACGTGCCAATTTTGTTTATCGTACAGATGAGGAGATTTACAACATGGATGTTGAAGATCTCCAAACATATGCAATAAATTGTCGCAATGGTCTGCAAGACCTAATTTTTCATGAGGAAGAGGGCACCGGAACGGTATGTGTTAGTGACCTTAGGGTTTGAAATTATTTTTACATATACATGTGTACTATTTGTAATAAATACATGTGTATGTACATGTATACATTTATTTGTATGTGTACATTAATCTAATTAAATGTATGATTATATGTTAAAACACCATTTGCAGTTCTCAGGCATGATGTGTGATGAAAATGTTAATATTACGTTTGGAACTTCCGGTTCAAATGATGTAGATGGGCTTGACCATCATGATATGTTGGCACATGTATGTTATTGTTTTTTAAGTGACTCTAAAATAAATAATTGTTGCCACACATGTGTATATATATATATATATATATATAATTTGATAAAATGTTTTAACAGGTACCGATTCCGTCTGATGTTTTTGGGATGGCGGTGCCTTCTTCTTCCTTAGGAGATATACCTTCTACTTCATTGGGAGATGAGCCACAAGTATGGACAATTTTTCACAAGTTCAAAATTTATGTTACCTCAAAAAGTTCCATTAAAAATTGAGATATATATAGAGAGAGATCTATATTTTGAGTTATTTAAATTTTTTTGAATTTAGGTTCCTATAGAAGATTTTTTTAATCCGGGGACTCTAGCGACGGAGATAGGAACATCCACAGCATTTGAACAAGTTTTCTTTAGTTCTTTTTTTTAATATTATTGAAAATAAGTTTATATATGTACACGTGCATTTTCATTTGAAATTTTTTAATTTATATAAATTATATATATATATGTGTGTGTGTGTGTGTGTGTGTGTGTGTGTATATATATATATATATATTTATATTTATATTTAACTATACATGTATATTGTACAGTTTACCACTGCAGATGTTTCTATGGCAAAACCTGTTCATCAAATGGAGAGGGAACCTTACGAGGTATTGCATGATTTTTTTGTTATATTTTGTTTTTTACATGAAGTTCTAGATATATATATTCTAATTCATTTTTAAAACTTCAAATTTTAATGTTCAAGTACATGTGCATTGTGTATGTAGGTTTCCTATTCACAGGATAGGGCGCTACTTGAGACCCAGATGCTAGATCCTCCATTTGATGGACAAGATTTACAGTAGATTTGATTTCAAAATTTAGATGGTTTTAAAATTTGTTAAACTTGATACAGTTTGATACTCAAGTGAGATTTACAATTTTTGGACATATTTTATTACAATGTTATTATATAATTTGTTTTATTTAATTTTTGGATGGTTTTAGTACTTTTGCCATGTGAATGTGAGGTAATGTTGTCATCTGAATTATATTTGGAATGTGATATTTAATGTTAAATGTTTTTGTTGGATAGTTGAATTATAATTGGCATGGCATCTGAAGTTTTTAAAACTACATGAATGATAGAATGTGAACCTATATTTGCACATGTGGTAAATTGAAATGTTACTTGTAACAAGACAATCCCCATTGATTTCATTACAGTATATGTTGATTTCTGATTTGATATAATTGCATGTATGATGGTACATTACTTGTAAAGTCATTGGATTAATAGTGTTCATTGATTTCATTGTAAGCGCAAAAAATTATTGACAATGTAGAACGATTTTTGTGTTATAATAATTAAACCTAATAATATTGGAGAGCAAGAGAGACTTGAGGTATGGTGTTTACTACAAGAGTTCGAGCTAAATATTTAAATGGTTTATTATTTATGATTTTTACTTTCTTTTTAATATAATCGATACAGAAAGATGACAAAACTAATAAGGGTGACAATAAGAATAGAAGTTCAGAAAATAGTTTAAGATTGATCACAATAAATGCTATTTGTAATTGATTACATTCTAATTGCTATTTGTAATTGATTACATTCTAATTATTCACATTCTATCATTCAATATTATTACATTGTTACTTTGCATTCAAAAAATTTATTTGATCATTTCCATTATTAAAGTTATTCTAAATATTATATGTATTTACATATTATTGATAAAATTAATCATATGTTTCTCATATTATCGATAGTTTTTCCTTGGTTGCACACGATTGAAACCAACTTAGATCCATCTTAACTACGGATCTATCAAGCGCCGAGAGGGATCAAATCTCTCAAGGTGCGCCCGAACTCGTCCAAACGCCCAACGAGCGCGCCCGTTCCACCGAACGCGCCCATGAAGTCGTGGGGCCTTACATCCTCCTCCACTTCAAAGCATTTTCGTCCCTTGAAAACATCATCCGTCAAGGGACCCAAGAAGATATTGATGTCGAGTTTTAAGGTACTCGTGAACAACATCAACCTCCTCTTGAGTGCATCCAAGTGTCCCAAGCTTGTCCCTTGTCAGTTGAAAGTCGTATATGCCCATAGCATATCTACAAAATTCAACAATGCCAGCTGGATCTCTACCTGCATAATCTTTCCCCAGTCCCATGTCTGAAGAAGTGTCCTTCTTCACATCATCCTGGTGAATATCTTGAGTAGATTTCTCTGCTACATGCTCAAGAAATGAAGCTATATCAGCTCATTTCCTTCTTTCCTTCAAGTCTCTCTCAACAAAATCAAACATGCGTTGTTCCTCTGTTGTTTGAGTCATAGATCCAAGCTCCCTTTGCTCCATATTAGTATGGTCCATATCCGGGTCCTTCTCATATAGGATCAATGAAGCCATTCTCGGTTGATATCCCAAACGGCTTTTCCTTGTCATAGGAACCATCACGGTCTTTCCATCATCAAGAATTAAGAGAATGTTTCGGTCCATCATTGGTATGGCTTGTGCTGCAACCATGAAGTCTCGTTCCAACACCATAGAATGATCATCCATGTCAATGACTCTTAAGTCTATCTTTCCAAACCATGACCCTACTCTCACATGTGTGCCTTTCATGACACCAGTCACTGCTTTCATCCTCGAATTGACTGCCTTGAAAGTACTCAACTCTTTCTCCATGGTAGCCTTCCTCTTTCTAAGAGATGAAGCTGCCTTTCGACTTAGGAAGCTATGGGTAGCCCCCGTGTCTATCAAAGCAGAGAACTTCTTCAACATTTCCTCTTCCAATATGTCTTTCGAACTAGCCCTTGGCTTAATAGTCCTTTTCACCTATCTCTTCTCATTAAGCTCCATAGAACAATCCGATCCTGGGTCTGCTTGAATTGGTTCAAGCTCTTTCCTTTTCGAATTCTATATAATTGCTCCAATACGACATATATTGACTCCTTCCAAACGCAGTGCACCAATCCTCATAGTGTGGTCTTCTTCCAAGAGTCTAAAAACTCATTCAAGACCATATGTAATACATAACCTCCTCATCTAATATATATAAAACTTTAATCCATGTGCTTAACCTTAACATTGACACAAATGGAATACAATTTTACTCACTGCTTTATGATAGAAAAATATGTAGATGAATATTTCCCACATACCCGAAGTCAAAAGGGATAGATTAAAAAGGGATGCTCTATCACAAAAGTCCAAAGGTACAAGATAATAGTGGTGATTTAAATTTTGTTATAATTAGAGGATTTTCTAAAGCATATGGAATAGGCAGGTGCCTTGTCCACAATTTTCTCGGACAGGGATATAAAGTTTCAGGGTTAGATATTAAAATTATTGAAAATGGAACTATGGAAGCTTGAAGTGATTTGCAAATCACATTTGCTTCTAATTTACTATTTGATTGCTTCCACTTTGGGTATGATGATATTATTCATCTGGGAAAAATTAAGATTGTTGTCAAAGAATGATGGTTTGGTGGTTGTATCCATGACTTGATTAAAAACGTTGCAAGAACAAATACCATTATGGATGATGAAGATCCAATGAAGGCATTTGCAGAGACAATCGATGCTAATTTGAATGGAGCTTACTACCTATCAGAAGTTGTATTACCATGCATGCCATTAGGCCTCTCTAGTATAACTAACATCTCAAGCACATGTTCATTGCAAAGTGAACAAAACATTGCAGCTTATAATGATTCCAAAGCAGGCTTCTGTGGACTTACACTTTCATAGGAAATAACATTGGCATTACCATGCATGCCACTAGGCCTCTCTAGTATAACTAACATCTCAAGCACATGTTCATTGCAAAGTGAATAAAACATTGCAGCTTATAATGATTCCAAAGCAGGCTTCTGTGGACTTACACTTTCATAGGAAATAACATTGGCAAGAAGATGGCTAGGAATCCAGTTAGATGAAGCTTTAATTAATGACCTATTGATTCCATCTTCATCAACAAAATCCATAGAGATATCCAAATGTTTCTACATGGAACATGCACATATGCCTATGGAAATCATCACTTCCTGTATGCTTTTGACACTCATGCAGACTATATCTCATGCTCATGAGTTCAGAGTTAGAGGTAGAGATGGTTGGACATTACCGGATTATATAAAAAGAGAAATCTATGGGTAAGATGAAACAAGGTTCAAGTTGGTGATTCTCTTGAATTCGTGTACAATTCGAACGAAGACTTAGTACTTCAAGTAACTCACGAGGACTAGAAAAGTTGTTATGCATTAGAGCCCATAGTCTAGTAGGTTAATACCATCATGACATTGTGTGATCTCAAGTCAATAGTGGAGGATTAATGTGAATCCTCTACTTTTCAAGTTTTAACAGCGGGACAAGGGGTGCATTTTTTATATCAATTTATAATTCTAAATCATTGTCATGAATATTATGCCACCACATGAAATTTTAAATAGACTAAAACTTTAGTCATCATTTTTTTTATCTAATTCTAATTATCATTAAATGAAATCATTTTATTATTATTTTTTATAAAAAATATATATAAATTAAATCAACTTTTGATAATAAAAACTTTACCTAAAATAAAATTACCATATATCACTACCATTCCAACCAGATTAACAAAAATAACATTATCAACATTTTTAATTATTTTAATATATTTTTAGTAAAAATAATTAAAATTACCTCTCTACTCTATATATTACCTCTGCTCTATATATATTGCTTATGATGTCAACAAACTAAAAGCTAATATTATTATCGTGGTTATTAATTACTATAATTAGGTTAACTCTAGTTAAGAGCCCAGTCATTTATCATATTGAGAAAAAAACACTAAAATTATGATTAGGAGATTTTGTGAAGCTTAATTGAGCCTGCACCTCTTTTGAAAAATTTAATTCCTACCACTTCACTTCCCTTCCTTAACCTCTCCCATGAAGATAGTTCTCCATTTTCTTAACAAAAATATTGCTATAAAAGCTTTTAAGAGATCACAACTAAAACTACTGGACCGGATCTCGAGAGTCGAGATGTAAACCAAAAGAAATACGTCACACAAAACTACTTGAGTGGAGCTCGAGAGTCGAACCTTTAAACTAAATAAAATACATGTCACACGCACCTTCGTTAATGAACCGCTTTCATAACCTTTGAATGACTCCTCCCCTCCAAAACCACAACTCCCTCCCTCCTTCCCTCCCTTGTAAAATAGTTATGTTTTGCGGGTCAGAAAGACAAAATATGGAGACAATTATCACCAAATCCAACGTACGATTATGCATGATGGAGAATCTCTAGTGCTTTCCCTTGTTAATATATTTAATAATCTCAATATTTATTTAAAAGTATCAATAGTATTTCGACGACATCACATTGTTCAAATCTCATGGTTGAAATACTATTGATACTTTTAAATAAATATTGAGATTATTAAATATATTAACAAGGGAAAGCGCTAGAGATTCTCCATCATGCATAATCGTACGTTGGATTTGGTGATAATTGTCTCCATATTTTGGCTTTCTGACCCGCAAAACATAATTATTTTACAAGGGAGGGAAGGAGGGAGGGAGTTGCGGTTTTCGAGGGGATGAGTTATTCAAAGGTTATGAAAGCGGTTCATTAACGAAGGCGCGTGTGACATGTATTTTTTTTAGTTTAAAGGTTCGACTCTCGAGCTCCACTCAAGTAGTTTTGTGTGACACGTATTTCTTTTGGTTTACATCTCGACTCTCGAGCTCCGGTCCAGTAGTTTTAGTTGTGATCTCCTAAAAGCTTTTATAGCAATATTTTTGTTAAGAAAATGGAGAACTATCTTCATGGGAGAGGTTAAGGAAGGGAAGTGAAGTGGTAGGAATTAAATTTCTCAAAAGAGGTGCAGGCTCAATTAAGCTTCACAAAATCTCCTGATCATAATTTTAGTGATTTTTTTCTCAATATCCTAGTAGGTCATTCGGTGACAACTTTTACCGGAAACTTGAAACAACTTTGGCATGTGATATTTAATTTGTTAAATGTTTTTGTTGGATAGTTGAATTATAATTGGCATGGCATGTGAAGTTTTTAAAACTCGAGTTTTGGATGGTTTCAATCTACTTTTTGCATGTGATATTTAATGAACTTTAAATGTTTAATGTTTTAATGTTGCACAATATATAATCAAAAGGGTTTTAAAACTTAAAGTTTTGGATGGTTTCAATCTACAACTTAAAGTTTGGATGGTTTCAACCTACATTTGCACATATGGTAAATTGAAATTATGTTACTTGTAACAATACAATCCCCATTGATTTCATTGTATATGTTGATTTCTAATTTGATATAATTGCATGTATGATGGTACATTACTTGTAAAGACATTGGATTAATAGTGTTCATTGATTTTAGTCTAAGCGCAAAAAATTATTGAAAATGTAGAACGATTTTTGTGTTATAATAATTAAACCTAATAATATTGGAGAGCAAGAGAGATGAGGTATGGTGTTTACTACAAGAGTTCAAGCAGGTCATTCGGTGACAACTTTTACTGGAAACTTGAAACAAAGAGAATCTATCTTTGGCTAGGACATCATGTAAGATGCTTGACATAAACAGTAAAATTGTACTTAAAAGCCGAGATTCGGGCAAGTGGGGACAACCACTTGTTATCTCGTCCCTTGGAGGCTAGGCCATATGGGCACCGAATCTAACCTTACAAAATAAAGTGAAATAATTTGTACCATACGGTCGGAAAACATATACAAGAACAATTAATATACAATAACAATTAATTTCATTCTAGAATATATATATCCAATACATATAACATTTTTCATCAATGCACATGTATAGAAAAACTACTTTCAGTTGATACTAGAGCACGTGCTTGTACCCAAACAATTTGTAACATGTGCAAATCACAAATAACATAAGCAGCTCAATTTTTAGTTGAGTACTGGAAGTTTTAAAACATATTTAATCCAAAGATAATAAATTGTTGGACACTTCACTCAAAAAAATTCTAATGGAATTCCATCCTCAATAATCCGTTCATGATCGGATTTTGACATTTTCCATTTCTTAATTTTCGATTTTTTCTTTGATTGAACTTATATCAACTTTATGTGTGCTGCACACACCAAGTGACTATATTGACAACTTATGGAATCAGGTTCATAGTCTTCAAAGTAAACAAAGTCTCCACTTTGATGAGTTTGTTTGAAAAAATAACCTTTCAGTATAATAGACCCTCTGTCATACTGAAATCCGTGATCATTATAGTCTTGTAATAATTTCATTTTTCGTTCAATGCAACGCATCAAATAATACTTCACATTTTCATCATTTTCAGTAGGTGCAATTACAGCAAAAACATCTCCTGCACAATAAAATACAAATTTAACATTTAATTATGCATATTTAAATTTATTTCTAGATCTTTAAATCATTAGAAAGTAATTCAAATGTTACCTTCTCTAACAAGATCAGAAACTCGATCACCATCGGATGATATTGCAGTTTCCTCTGATTGCATTTCTTCAAACATTGCAACAGACATTTTTCCCTTTGTATTTAGCTCTGTATGTTTCCAATCGTTCACATACATTTTGTTTTCACAAACGTCATTGGATTTTGTGTTGTCTATGCAAACATCACAAAAACAAGAATATTTTATTTTATCCAATGCAAACACATTTCTGGACAACTTTGTTTGAATTGAATGCAATTTTCGAGTCCCTTTTATTGTTTCAACGTCATTTCCAATTGATCTATCTACGTCTTCGATTCCAATATGCCAGAAAAAACTTTATATGGAAAATTAGAAAAATAATTTGTAAATATGATATCAAAATACAATTAAAAATAATCATTGCATGATAAATGTACAATGTTTAAAATTAGATTTCCAATATAAATTAAATTGAATGTACCTTTGCACTTCTCTTGATGGGTTAATTTCATGGCTTAGAGCAGTGATGCACCATTGAACAACTTCTTCAGTGTTCACAAGTCGGCGTGCAGAGTGGTTCATTTGATATCTTCGAAGTACTCGTTTTATGCATGCTCCTGCACCGTCATGTTCTCCTTTTCCATGGCCAGTCCCAAAGAAATTCCAACAATGTTTAATGCAGGTTTTCTTATGAAGACAACACAACCAAAAAAATGATCATGCAGATTTGAATTGACCTGCACATCCGTCTGACCATATCCAATGTTCATTGAATGTTATTCCATGATTTTTCAATGAATCATAAATTCTTCCAAAACAATGTTGTACAAAACATGTATCATGTGTACGATCGTCATTGATATAAAAGTGATATTCTTTAATGATATGTCGATTTTCACTCGTGCTTTCTATATGATCGACATTTTGTTCATCATGTCTATATAGAATATGGACGAGCATGGAGACTTGTTCAGAGTTATAGTATTCACTCTGAATTTCTTTTTGTGGAACAAATGTGTAGTTTTCTACAAAATCAATCACTGACAAAATGGTCCCTGGTGGAAAAACTTCATGAGATTTTTTGAATTGCAAGTCTTGCCATCGAGCTCTATAAAAATGCTTGGTGTATTTGTAAATTTCTGCCTCAAACTTTCTCAAAAAGTCTATCAGAAAAATTTCGTCTTCTCGTAATTTGATTCTTTTAACACTATCTGCACCTTGAATCGATGTACCGATATATTCATATCTCTTCCATTTCACTTTCATGTTGGAAAATGATTGATCATTTATATCAATACAATATTTGTTTTGAAATTTAGTCAAATTTCCACAATCATCACATTTTTTACCACCAACACATTTCTTTTTGTAAAATAGTTCATCGCTTTCTCTTTCACATAGAATTTGAGATATGAATTCACGGATAGTGGAAGGAGGAGGTGAATCCTTCCATAATGTTATACCGAAATCAAGGAATGTGTCATAATATAACTCAAATTCCACATGATAACGGCAACAACAAGTGTCGCGTACGGTGATAGGTTTTACATACCATGGTTTTTGTTGAACAAAAGCACTGAGTGAAACTTGAATTTGACGATTCTCTTCTTTGAACTTGTTGAATAACTCTATTTGAGTGGTTTCCAAGAGATGTTTTTCATGTTCTTCGTATTGATTTCTTGCTATTCTTCTTCGCATCATATGTCTTGCAGTGGGTGAAACACGCGAATTGTTCTTCCAATATTCATATATTATTTTTTTAACACCTTCTCCAAGTCTATCTTTGTATGGTTGCCTACAAATAGCTCTCCAACAAGCGAGTTCATCATTTACGTCTATTTGCAGTCGAAATTTTCGATGTTTGTGCAGAGTTTTTCGCGAGGTTCCCAGTGCTCGTGCCATAGATGTTAGATTCAAATGATTCTCTTGAGTACTTGGTGAAACCATTGCCATCTGTATTCCTCTACGTATATTTGAAACATCTTTATCTCTAGATCTCTTAATTGACTCTATAGCACTACTCATATTTTTTATCACCTCTTCTTTCATTTTTTTTATCTTTGGTTGATTTTTGAATACCCAATAGTGTCGTCGCTTCTTTTAATTTCCTTGATGATAGGAGACCTTTCAACATTTGAGCTTGAACTGTCACTTGCTCATTTTTGAAATACTTTTCAAAAATTCTATCGACACGATATCGTATAACATGGTCAGGTTTTTTATCTCGATATGTGTGAGTGTCGACATTTTCTAACATCTCATTATCGATAGTGATTTCATCTGTACATATTCGAAAAAATAGTACATATTCAATAAATAACCAAATTAATAAATATGTCAAGAAATATTAGGAAAATTTTAAATATATCAATAGATCATAATATTTACATTTACATACCCGATTCAATTTCTGCTTGAGGTTGATTTTCTTCTTCAATATTTTGAGGAGTATCTCTTTCTGTTTACATTAAACAAAATATTTTTCAAACTAGTTCATCAAATAAAAATTAAGCTTCACATTTTACATTGGGAAAACTTTAAAAATATATTAATAGATCATAATATTTACATTTACATACCTGCTTCAATTTTTGCTTGAGGTTGATTTTCTTCTTCAATATTTTGAGGAATATCTCTATCTGTTTACATCAAACAAAATATTTTTCAAACTAGTTCATCAAATAAAAATTAAGCTTCACATTTTACATTAGGAAAAATTTAAATATATATCAATAGATCATGTAATATTTACATTTACATACCTGCTTCAATTTATGCTTGAGGTTGATTTTCCTCTTCAATATTTGAGAGGGCTTCTAACTTTCTTTTGCGATATTGTCTCGTCTCTTCTCTACGTTCCTCAGGGTCTCTTTTTCAATCATATTTTCTCACACAAGTTCTTCGATTTCCCATGATAATAGGGTATGAGGTTCAAAAAATTTCCTTCAAAAAATTAGACAATAACTCAATTACAAAAAATATCACAAAAGATTTAATTTTAAAAAATCTTTAAAAAAATTCAGTGTAACTTTTTTGTAAAAAATACGTAATCCAATCCAAAACACACACTTTAAAAAACACAAAACACGTACTTCAACACAAAACACATACATACCTCCAAGAAAAATCACACCGCCTCCAAGAAATGTCTTCCAAAAAGATTCTTTAAATCCAAAATTGTAAAATCAATTTGCTTCCAAGAAATGCTCTTAAACCCAATTCTTTAAATCCAAACTTTGAAGAAAATTTTTTGAACAAAGAAGCTCAAAAGATTTATTTCAACACAAAACACGTACATACCTCCAAGAAAAATCACGCTGCCTCCAAAAAATGTCTTCCAAAAAAGTTCTTTAAACCCAAACTTTGAAGAAAAGTTTTTGAACCCAAACCAAGTCTTTGTAAAATGAAATGAAGTGTGAAATGTGCGAAAATTGTGAATCATTTCGCGACAATTTATATTGACGCGAAATGTGTGTTTTGTAGGGGGCTCCACAAAACTTTCCGGCCGGCGAAGAGTTATACAATATTTCGGCCGAACTTTTAATAAGAAGTTCGGCCGAACTATTAAGACGTTAGTTTTAACGACTCGTAAGCGGAAAACATAGTTCAGCCGAACTTGGACTAAAAGTTCGGCCGAACTAACACGTCACCAATTACGCAAAACCAGGCTCTGAAAACCGGTTTTGCAACTTTGGACTGATTAAACTCCATGAAAGGTTATTAATTAACTGTCGGAACCAAGACAAGCATTTTCATAATTGAATCTACTTTCAGGAAATATAACTTTTATGGAATTTCGTAAACGTTTATTAATTTTAATTATTTTTCTAAAAAAATGGGTGCAAACAATTTCTGAGGGGCATTGTGATTCAGTGAAATCAAAATTTTGTATCTCCCAAAATACATTGTAAAAAAAATTGAAAAAATTATGGGGCATTACATTAGTCTGTTGACTCTAATGAGTAGCTTTTAGATTTTTAGTTTATAACTTATATGTTAAGAAATTTGTTTCCACGCGAAACATATCCAAAATACGCAGTTTTTCGTATTGGACTAGTTCAAAAAATTCTAGTAATTATGATATGCATCCATTGGCTTTGTAAATATGACGAAAACAAAGTAGACTCTGTCTAGATTGTTGTAACACATTTTTTTTTTTCAAAAACACAAATTTTCAATGAATACAACATTGCGACAGAACATGACTTCTTATGAATCCTTTGATTGTTGAGAAACACACACTCAAAGAAACGCTAAGTTGACATATCAAATCTGCATAAAAAAATTTCAAAAAATAAGTAATAGAAAGCTAACAAAATTTCTCACAACTTTTATTTTTATCGCAAAATGAAATTCTACACAGAAAAATTGTTATAGTTTGCAGAAAGTTGAAGAACCGAAAAAAATGAAAATTGTTTCTCAAAAAAGGGCAAAAAGTGTAACCCAGCTTCACATTTTCACCCATAAGCCACAATTCAGAAGCTGTTATCTCCACAAAGTGATGTTCCTACCTTCATAGAAGTTTTCCGTAGCATGATCAGCGCGAAATCATCCTCCAAGCAAATCCATCAGAAAGAGCCCGGAAAGAGCTTTCCAACGGTATACTACACTCTCAAAACTGACTTCTGGATTGAACTTTATGCTTAAGTGAAGTAAAATTCCCTAAACCTCCCCTATTTCCCATGTTCCCTTTTAACTTTATTTTTAAAGTTTCATATTTCTTTAATAAAAACCCCTTTACCCCCTTTCTGATTACAAAATCACATTATAAAATATGTGATTTAATTATAAACCACTTCCCCGACCATACCCCGTAGAACTTTATAATAAACAAATATCAAAGTTTATTATAAGTCCCGCTGTTCCCAACCACTTCCCCACCATACAGTACTCCCGCCCGCGCATTATAAAGGCCTTTCCCTTTGTTAAAAGTAAATTTGTTTTATTTCATTCATATGAAGGACCTCCCCCAATCGCATCGGCAATTTCATGTATATCACTCCGCCTACCCCCCCTTCCCGATTCCGATTGCGATTTCACCATTATTTGCTATATTATGTCTCTCCGCTCCCACCCGATTGCGATTGCGATTTATATGCGGGTCCCGCCTCCTTCCCTTCCCTTTTCCCATTCAAAATACATTTTTCCCTTCACAAAAGCATTATTTCGTTCTATGATATTTCAACGGCAGTTTATTAAAGGGTCAGTTTATTCAAAAGAATAAATGGAAAGAAAAGCAAACAGTCGAAGGGTCTAGAGCTTAAAATAGAATGAAGATTGTTACACCAACAACAAAATAGGAAATATGTTCACCAGATTACTTATTTTCATTCATACAGCATAACAACAAATCTCCAAAGTGGTCAAATGCAATGTTGTCCCTTATTTTCAGGGGCAGATTGTTGTATTTCTTTCTATGATTGTACTTCAGTTCTTGAAGCTGGTAAAACAACTCCCTTTTCTTATGGATCTATGTTCCCACATTTCAGCCTATTTAATGTAATTGTAAATCATTTGTAAAGGAGTCTGAGTCGGAGTAATAGGGGAAAAGTGTGGAAGAACATCTCTGCGCTACATTGTACAGTTTGACAGGAATTAATAAGAGATGCAGCTATGATTTGTGGGATCCATGTGGTATGAGAGTTAGCATTTGTTTTTCTCCTTCATTTCATATGTGAATTGTTATGTTGTTCCATTCATCCATAAACATTTCCTTTTGAATTTTTTCAAGATAGAAAGGTAGAATTCATTTTATATGCTCTGCCTTGGGAAATCATTCATGCTATGTGTTTTTTCTTCTGTTTGAAAAAGATCTATTTGTTGTGCCCTTTTCAGCTCCTCACCAGTCTTTCCAGTCCATCCTCATTAAATTTTAATTGCAAATTTTCCTGCCTATCTTGCCCCATGAAATACCTTGTGCCCTGATTTAATTCCCGGTTTCAACTGTCCCTTTATATCCCACACATCCCTGGAATTCATTCATTAATTTATTCTATTAAACCCGTTTCCCATCATTTTATCTAGCCTAATATTAGTCCATTTATTGTTCTCCATTGAATATTATTTTACGGAGAGAGCCCTCTCCTGTCCTTGTAGGTCTAGCTACAAGGCTGAGCATGGTTTAGTTGTTACCATGTTTTTCCTTTTGCAGCCTGGGGTCCAATTCAAGTGCTAACACGAATTACATATTTATGTTAATGTTTTGAAATTTGGCTCAGTTCTTCTATGCAATTACTGCCAGAAATTATACCTTGGTAACGTTATGGATTTTCAATGTAATTACAATTGTGATTTTTGCTGAGATTATCGTGTGCAATGTGTTACTTTCCGCCTTTGTTTCTTTCTTATCTTATTTATATATAGAAATTTATGTAGCATTAATTTACACCTCTATGAGGATTAATTTACTAAGTCTTGACTAAAACTTCAAGATCTTAATAGTTCATCACTAAATCACTTTCTTGTTCCTCGTTTTGGTAGGATGTTAATGAAATGCATTACTAAAATTACTTGTGCTTCTTCGAAATTGTTCACTTAGGTTTTATTGGTTGATTATTCAAAATTCTATTGTAACTGCTAATTTTTCATGTTTGAAATAATGCAATTGTTTAACAAAAATAGGGTCTACGTCCCTACTCGTGGTTTAATCATTAAGTTACAGGGTGTGGATGACTACGGTTAACTTCTATATCGAACTGCTCAGTTCGGGTCTTTCCTGAATAGAGTTAACCGGTTGCAGCATGACTTAGATATTATTATACCCTCCCCAATCTACATTTCTAGACCAGGGTTTACATAGAAAACTCATATAATCATTTTAACTATTGTTGTTGTTCGACTGCACTGTCTAATTCATCCATTTACTACTCCTTAGACTTTTATTGAATTCAGTTGTCTATTTGATTGAGTTTAAAACATCATTATATGCCAGACGTTAGGCATCATAAGCAGTAACTTAGGACTTCCTCCTACACACAACAACTATCAAATACATAAACAGACACCGTACCTGTGAGGTTTACAGTGATTGATTAACTGGTTTAAGTTTGAACAAGAAAACTCAATCGAAGAGTCTATCGCCCTTCCTATGAGACTGGCTATGACGTCTAAGTCTCCCCCGAGCTTCCTACTACCAATCAGTGGGTGTAATATTATGTTGGCCTGAACTATAGCAAACCTCAGAACCTCAAGGCTCAATCTTGCACAAAGTTAAACATGATTCCAGTAGTTCCCAAGCCCAGCTCCAAAATCTGTCCCTCTTTCCTCAACTGCTTCAACAGTTCCTCGTTCTTTTCATTCTTTCTCCTTCTAGTTCTTATCAGGGTGGAACCCCTCTCCTCCCACATGAGATCGTTTTTATCTTTGGGGAAGAAGGCCAAGAAGCACAACTGCCTAGTAGGTAGGTAACTACTTATGGGCTCTCTCCATTGAATTTTCCTCCTCTTGCATTTTCAAATTAATATAATTTCTTAAATTATCATATGACATTTGACCTTTAAACCACATATATTCATAATTATAATTCTGTCAAAAATTATGGTCAAACTCTTTTATTCAAATCCAAGTAAATAGTTCTATTGTTAATTAATTAACCTTGGAGCATAAGTAATTTACAATAAATTATTGACCAGCTAGCATAAGTAATTTACCATAAATTACTAACCAAACCCGAGGGATACAATATGTGTCTTGCATATCCAACAACCAGTTAAGTTGATTGCATGTTTATATACCTTTTTCTACAGTTGTAAATTATAGAGATAAGTTTGCATTTGTGAATAGAATATTATTAAAAATGGTAGTTTTTATATTAAAAAAAATGTAAAATGACAAATTGCATTTGTAAATAGTAAAAATAAGTTTGTTTAAGTAAATTTACATGTTATTTTTATATTGAAAAATAGTTATAAAATAACAAACTGCTATGGCTAAGAATCATAAAGATATATATAACTTTGCATATATGAATAGAATAGTATTACAAATGGTAATTTTTAATTAAAAAAATAATGTAAAATGACAAATTGCAATTGTAAATAATAAAAGTAATTTCACTTAAGTAAATTTACATGTTATTTTATATTGAAAAATAATTATAAAATAACAAATTGTTATGGCTAAGAATCATAAAGACACTGCTGCACTTTTAAATAGCATAGTAAATAAATTTGTTACTTCTATATTTAAATAAATCTATAAAAGAACCACCTGCCCTTGCAAATAGTTAAGATTTGTGAATGGAATAGTAAATAAATTTACCTATTAAAATTTTAAAATATTAAGTATTTGTGAGATGTATAGTTACTCATTTTTAGCATATCAGATTTTACATAAACAAATGTGCTAAATCTTTTTCTTATAGAATGGAATATAAGAATTCGAATTGGATAACTATGGCAAAAAGCATGTGGAAGAAGAAGAAACGGCATGAAGAAAATGGTTGATGTTAATCATATGCCATAAACGTACATTTCAGCCATATAAGTTACAAGAATAAATGTCAGTTGGCTAATGCTACAGCCTGGCACTTGTTAGTCGACACCACTTGCAGAAATAACGGCATTCGAGGTGAGGCTTCCACTTGAATAAACAGTTTGTCTGTTTTCCGTTCCCTCCAACTGAAGGCTGTCAATGTGGTGCTGATGCGAATCCGATTCTAGTGTTCCAGATTTGATTTGTTATTTAATTTAGCAAAGAGAAATATATGTTGTTCCAGATGTAATTTGTTGTTTAATTTACCAAATAGAAATAGATGTTATTTAATGGGCAAAAAGCATATTGACAGATGTCAGAAAAGTTAGACAATGTTAGTCTAACCAATTTAATTTAGCAAATATAAATAGATGTTATTTAATGGGTAAATATTTAGGTTGATAGGTCTTTTCATTTTTCTTCTTTCTTCTTCTTTCTTTCTTTTTTTTTCGTCTATTTTTTTAACCTAGACATGATATTTGTGCACATATTATATGATACGACTAACCTCTTGTAGGTTATGACATTAAGATTCTTTCTCTTAATTTGTCGTCGGTTTCCTAAATCACGACTCGAGTTTCCTATATCGTCCCGCCACCGCCGACTAGTTCTCAACTCCATATTAAATGAAACACCTCTACACTTTTGCTTATCAAACCTGACCTAACTTTTAGGTTTTATATGCACACTTGATAGGGTTTGCATTTTCACATCGTGGTAGTGGTTGGAGGTGGAGGAAGAGGGTTTCTCATTGTCTGGTTTGCAATGGTTCATTTACCAATAAACCATCTCAGACGATAAGCGCAACATCTCTCGTTTGCATAGAATGCCCATCTGTCTGGAGAAGCCGAAAAAGGATGAGTGGAAACTTATTTGAGCAGCGACCACTGTTCATGTGGGCATTTTCTCTATATGTTAAATGTCGGTTCGAAATGGCATGAAGATGAACTCGACCTCTTCTATCCCTAATCAGGATTAGCTCTGGAAGATGATCAATGTTCTTTTTTTATTTGGTCCTCTTTTTATTTATGGTGAGACGTCGCTTGTTGATCGGAATGGGAGGAAGCGAACATGTTATTGTCATCTGGACCTCGGTGGTTTATGATCACTTTGGTTGTTCAAAACCTCCGGGTTCAAGACAAGAAGAATACCTTCGCCTTTGGTTATGCCGATTTGGGAAAACTTGACTCTCAAATACAACAAGCGATTGCAACAACCTCTGTTCATCTGGTATTTTCTAATCCGATTTCCTTAATAGCTCTAGATCCTTATTAACCCAGATCTATTAAGGAATGATTGATACTAGCATGGAGCCTTAAAATCCGAGATCTATAGTGTACTGAGGTGTCCATTTTAGTTAGCACTCCTTGCAGTTTTCTTTGTTTGATCCTTCTCAAGCTTAAAAAAAATAAAAGTTGAAACAAACTATGTTAGCATGTAAGTCAAAGATATTGTGGATCTATGCTAAACTGGCTGTTTTAATAGTTTATTTGTTTTTTTAATATATTCTGGAGCTATTGCAAAACTAATTGTTCTCTATATGGAGTAATACAGAGACAAAAACACATACTCAAGGGTCTTCTCCATCCTAGGGTATGGAACAACTCACTCTTCTTTATGCCGAGGTATTGCTCAATGTTTTAGTTAAAGATCTATTTCCATATATAAAATTTTTGTCATGAGTGTAGAAAAAAGGCATTGGCCATTGGATCTAAACACGTTGTTCAACTCATTTGAGTGGAAAACTAAAAGATTTGAAAATACAATAAAATTTCCGCAACAACACGGTATGGAGGCTAAGGTGGCGGATATTGTGTGTTTTTGTTTGGGACGAGGGATAACACTAACAAGGTTTTTTCAACTGCAAGAGATCATATTACTATAAATGCGAATTTTGTGCTTAACCCAAGGGGGAATATGCAGATTAGAACTTTTTAATATTATTAAATGGAAATTTTACAAAGATTTGACTGGAATACATTGGTGAATATCCACAAATTTTTAAAGCACCTTTATGCTCTCCAATTGACGTGAAGTTGTGGGCACTTACGTGGAAGTGTCGTTTCCAGTTTTTGCTTCTCCTGTTGAAATCTATTGACATCATTTTCTCCTCAACCCTTCAACCACTACACTTCAACCCTGCTACCACCATAATTTCAGCTGAAAATGAAAATGTATGATCCGGTAGTTGCAAACTATGGTTTAATATTTCAGTTTATTTTCTGAAATTGGAGTTTGATTTGTTTTTGTGCCAGATTTATGTAGAGCAGCAATGGTGGTGGGTTTAGTGGCTAGTGGGATGGATGTTGAAGGCATCATGTTTCATGTTGCATTAATTTGTTTCTATGCTAGATTTATGCAGAGCAGCAATGGCGATGGGTTTAGTGGCTAGTGGGATGGATGTTGAAGGTGTCATGTTTCCTCCAACTGTGGCGCCTCTGGATCAATCAAGGAACTTGTCCTCAAATGGTATGATTCTCAAAAGCCTTAAGTACTGCTTCCAAAGTCTCACCTTTTTACTGTGTAAAAAACTATTGGAATCTGGCTTTTGCAACAAACTACACTCTATCAGATTAGATAGGCTACTAGGTTCAATTGTCTTTAATGAGACTCCTAAATCTGCATGGCCTTTAGATAGTAAGCAATTTCCATTTCCAGGATCCTGCAAAGATCCAAGTTAAATGGAAGAATTATGTCGAATGCCACTATCTAGACATTATGAAGCAAATGGACACTAATAATTCCAAGAAACCTGAAACAAAATTGGCTTTTCAAATCAGAAACAGATAAATCGACTATATCTAAATATTGACTCAAACCCTGTGCTATTATAGAGACATTTCCTGCAGTTGAAATATTACTATCATTATTCCCCAAATCTGTCACATGAATAATATTAGTTTGAACATCCATAAGAGCACACTAGCAGTACCCTAATTGATATTTTTACAATATGGCCTTTCCTTGGCAGGGGAATGTCTTTTACCATGCTCATGATTCATTATATCCCCATTTTCCAAGAGTTTAACAATCTTATGTGTAGGAATGCACAGGGTAAGTTCCTTAAATCAAGAACCAAAGCTCACCGCTCACAAACAGATCACAAATCAGTACACCAGTATAATCACATGGTTAAAACCCTCAAAGAGGGAAACAATCCATGACCTGAGCCAACACGACCACTTCAGGCAATTTATTACTATAAAAATAAAGGTTACATATTTTTCTCTCATAAACGGTTACCAGACAAATTACCCTCCATGCTCTTTAAATAGAGATCATGGACCAATCGAGTGTTAAGCCACGGATCAAGTGTCATTAATGCCGAGGTGAGAGATAACTGTCGGATCACTACAAATCGTGACTATCGGATTATAAATTACAAATTTACTTGGTAAAGAAACACACTTTACCTAACTCTGCACTAGACTAAGTTATTCTTAACTATTTCCTATGTGTTGGAATATCCTAACATCCCCCTTAAGAACAACTTGGGATAGGATTGAAGGATTTACAAAGGTGACACAAAAGGAGCCTATTTCCTATGTGTCAAAATATCCTAACATCCCCCCTTAAGAAAAAATTGGGATAGGATTGAAGGATTTACAAAAGTGACACAATAGGAGAAGGAAGGAGGCATTAGAGCCTATCCCCCCTTAATGACAACTTTCCTGAACTCCAAGCATGGATCAAAGTTTGGCAAACTTCACTTTTGTGAGAGCCTTTGTAAAAATATCGGCTACTTTATCATTGGTTGGACAATACTGTACTTCAAGAACACGATCATGAATGAGCTTTCTGATGAAGTGTATGTGGAGTTCAATGTGTTTCATACGTTGATGCTGAACTGGATCTTTACATAGCTAAATGGCACTCTGATTATCACACCAAAGTGTAGTTGGATGTTGCTGATGGAGACCAAATTCAGACAAGATCTGACGAAGAAACATGGCTTCCTTGCTGGCTTCAACTGACCACGATACTCCGCTTCTGCTGAAGAAAGAGAGATGCCACTTTGTTTCTTACAAGACCAAGTAATAGGTCCTGAACCAAGAGTGAATACATATCCCGCAGTAAACTTTCGATCATCAGGGTCACCAGCCCAATCAAAATTAGTGAAACCAATCAACAATGGAGATGCTCCTGCACTGTAATGAATCCTGAACTGAACCATACCTCGAATATATCGAAGTAGTCTCTTAGCTGCCTTCCATTGACTTTCATGATGTTGGTGCATAAACCGAGTGACAAGACCAACGTCAAAGGAAAGGTCAAGACAGGTATGGGTTAGATACAAAAGTTTACCAACAAGTTGATGATATAAGGTAGCATCAACTTCAGGGGTAGTACAAGTGACTGAAAGCTTGACTCCAGACTGAAAGGGAGAAGGGGCTGGCTTACAATCTTCCATGTGAAAGTGGTCTAGAAGATCACAGGCATACTTGGACTGAGAGAGGGTAATGCCTTCCTTAGATTGCAAGACTTGAAGACCAAAGAAATAATGAAAGTGTCCTAAGTCTATCATTTCAAACTTATTTTTGAGGCTAGACTTCACATGGTTTATATGGGTTGGATCATTACCAATAAGGATGAGATCATCAACATAAAGAACAAGGATGGTGAAGGACTTACTCATTTTCTTGGTGTAGACAATGTTGTCAAAATGACACCTAGAAAAGTCATTATCTAATAGAAAACTATCCATTTTGGCATACCAAGCCCGAGGAGCTTGTATGAGACCATAGAGAGACTTCCTAAGGCGACAAAAAATACTAGAGTCGTTTTGGATAAAGCCAGGGGGTTGTTCCATGTAGATTTATTCATGTAAATATCCATGTAAGAAGGCGGATTTAACATCCATATGATGGACTTCCCATTTAAAGGAGGCAGCAAGGGAAAGAACAAGGCAGATAGAATTCATTTTAGCAACTGGGGATAAGGTTTCAGTGTAGTCAATGCCTTCAACTTGTGAAAATCCTTTAGCGACAAGACGAGGTTTATGTCTATCCACTTTTCCATTTGGTCCAAACTGTGTTTTGTAAACCCATCTGCATCTGACAAGTTTTCTTCCTTTTGGAAGAGGAACAAGATCCCAAGTATCATTCGCCAATAGGGAACAATATTCTTCATTCATAGCTTCATCCCAAGATGGATGACCAGAGGCTTCTTCAAAGGTCTCTGGATCAGGATTTTATGGAACTTGAGCCAATAAGGAAGAAGCTCTTTCGAACTGAGAACATGTTCATCGTTGATCGGCAGGATCACCTGCAAGAGAACCTGCTGCATCCCGAGTAGAGCGGACCCATCTTGGAAGCGATGGAGTAAAAGGAACAATTGCAAGAGGTGGAGGAGGATTGTCATCCTCACTATCATCATATAAACTAGAAGGAATGCTATTAAAAATAGAAGAGAGAGAGAGAGAGAGGTGGCACATATGCCAAATCAGGCTCGCAGGCCAAAGGTGGCACACCCGCCAAACTAGGTTTGCAGGCCAATATATTTTCATCAAATTTTACATCTATTCTAATGATTATATTTTTGGATTTTGGTTGAAAAAGTCTATATCCTTTGACATCTTTAAAATATCCAACAAAACACATTTTTCACTCTTAGGTTCTAAGGCTTTATGTTTTGCATATGGAATATAGGCCCAAGCATCACTTCCAAAAACACGAAAGTGACTTACATCTAGTTTGATTGAGCTCCAAGCTTCTTCTAGAGTTATATTCTTTAAAACCTTAGTAGGAGTGTGATTTACTATGTAATTTGCACAGTTAATGGCTTCTGCCCAAAAATTGAGACCAAGTCCTTTAGATTGAAGCATACAATTAGCCATTTCTTTTAAGGTGCAATTCTTCCTTTCAGCTAAACCATTTTGTTGTGGAGTATATGGAACGGTATGTTGCAATTGAATGCCATGCTCAGTGCAGAAGTTGATAAATTTGTTGTTAACATCTTCTCCTCCATTGTCTGATCTCAACTTAAGAATTTGATGTCCAGATTGTTTCTCAACAAAGGCCTTAAAGGCCAAGAACATGTTAAAAACTTCACTCTTGATTTTTAAGAAGTATACCCAAGTGCGTCTGGAAAAATCATCAATGAAATTTAAGAAGTACTTGCAACCAGAGAAAGAAGCAACAGGAAGTGGACCACATAAATCACTGTGCACAAGCTGCAAAGGGGCTGAAGTGTGCCAAGAGGCACGTTTGTCAAAACTATCCCAATGATGTTTTCCGAGAACACATCAGGAGCAAACACCATCTCGGCAAGATACGATAGGAAGGCCCGTCGCCATATTTTCCTTACATAGAGTTTGAAGAGAGCGATAATTTAAGTGACCAAATCACTCATGCCAAAGTTTACTCACTTCATCATTATGAGCAACAAAAACAGAGGGAAGACATGATGACCCAAAGTTGTTAAACTTATACAACCTTGTGGAATCATCACTAATGCCAGTAGCTAAAATATGTTTAGGATCTTTGAGGTCCTTGATTACAACATCATGAGGTGAGAATTGCACTATTTTCCCTTCACCTGAATGAGTTATCTGATAAATAGAGAGAAGGTTGCATGACAAGGTAGGAACACATAGTAGATCATTAAATTGACCATTATCGAGATTAATGGTTCCAGATCCTACAACACTAAGAGATCTATCATCACAACATAAATATGTTTGTTGTTACAATCATTTAAAGAAGAAAACATGGCTTTATTTTTTGCCATGTGATAAGAAGCTCTAGAATCAATGAGCCACTCATGAGAATGAGAAGAGGAAGATACATTTAATGCATAACCAGATCTTGATGCTTGACAACCACAAGTAGAAAGTGTCATGCCTGAAGATGATGGTGAAGAGTGATCCAAATTGATGTTGTGCTTCTTCATTGCTGCTTCTAAGGCTTCCATCTTCTTAAAACAGTTGGACTCTATATGGCCATCACGATTACAAAATTTGTAATGTCTATCTATTTTTTCCCTTATCATTTGAGTAAGTTGCTTTTTTAGTTTGCGACTGAAATTTCTTAGGACCCTTGCTTGATTTAGGACCATACTTTTTAGGATACTTCTTCTTGGGATTCTTTTGATATGGTTGCTGTTGAGCTGCTAAGGCTTTCTTAGAAGCATTTCCAGAAGTGATAAGACCAAGGTGTAAGATTTTTTCTTGTTCTCTTATCAAATAATCACAAAAGGCATCAAAAGAGGGGTTCTTGTAGGTGGTTCCTGAAGAAATGATGGCTTCTTTAGTGTAATAGAAGGCAGAAACAAATACAGAGTGTGTAGGGCCAAGCTTATCAAGAATGCAATAAATGAGGCTACCATCTTCCTTTTTGATCTTACAACCTTCTAAAAGAATTCGAATGGTCTTGAATTTGGACAAAAATCTTCAATAGAGGAGAAATTATTGGAGTCCAAAGTAAGAAACTCATTTTCAAGCTGGTGGGCCTTGATTTGATTTTGAATGCCAAAAACATTTTTTATCTTTTCCAGGGCTTCATCAAGTGTGTCAGTGTCAAGGATATGAAATCGAAGATCTTGAGTAATGGACATTCCTATCAACCCTCATGCTTGATCTTGTTTATTTTCCCATTTAGAAACTTTAACATCATTAGAAGGTTTAGTTTCTTGTCCTATGGCTATTCTATAAAGCCCTTTACTTCTAAGTATATCTACCATGTGAGGTAGCCATTGGAAATAATTGGTGTTGTTAAGAATAATCGGGCATGCACTTTCCATTAAAAAAAAAAAACTGAAGCTGAGAAAAGGTGAAACTAATTGCTCCAATGGAAAATATCTCGAAAAATTAGGCCATTTAAAAAAAAAACGGCTCGAAAAATGGCTTCCGAATGAAGAAGTTATGCCTTTTGAAAAATCTGAGTTGTAGATGCTAAATAGTTACAAGAACATGATGAAGTGCAGCTTGTTAAAAAAAAATTCCGCCCCTTTGAACATAATTTTTTTACAAAAGAAGCTTGAGAAGGAGACTTGAACCCAAGACCTCTATTCTCATAACCCCTCACTAAGTGAGATGGTAAAAGGATCACGTTATTGTTTGAAAGGAGGAAGGGTTTTTTATTTTTTATTTTTTTATTTTAAACTCTTCGGTGTGCATGCCTTTTCCTGCACAAAAAAACACAAAAACCGAGCAAAAAAAAAAACGAAATGCAAAGCCTTACGGCAGAATGTTAGATTTTTAGTTAGCCTCACCTATAACAATCCTTTTTTTTCACTATTTCTAATTTCACGAGATCGCACAAAGACGTGGGGAAAGAGCATATGTAGCAAAAAAAAATCCCTTTTTCCTGTTTCTGATTTTCCGAGATCCCACACAGCACACAACGAATAGCATACACAGAGAAGAGGGTATAGATCTGGCAAATAAATAAAACATAAAAACCGAAAATAAAAATAGGCAACCGAAATAAGCAAAACTATTAACAAATATAACTGCAAAACAGATGCTTTATACCTCCAGATCTAAACTGTCATAACTTGGACAGCCAGAAATCTTTTCGCATGAATCGAAAGGCGTTCCTCATTTTAACAAATGCTCCGTACACAACCGAGCATTTCTCCAAGCCCAAAAATGTTCAGAAATAGTAGATCTACAAAACGGCATTCGCATGCAGTCAAACCGGCTTCGGATTTTGATCAACAATGGACGCGGCCATTAAAATAGCTCGGATACCATGTAGGAATACACATGGTAAGTTCCTTAGATCAAGAACCAAAGGTCACTGCTCATAAACAGATCACAAATCAGTACACTAGTATAATCACGTGATTAAAATCCTCAAAGAGGGAAACAGTCCACGGCCTGAGCCAACACGACCACTTCACACAATTTATTAATATAAAAAGAAAGGTTACATATGTTTCTTTCATAAATGGTTACCAGACAAATGACCCTACATGCTCTTTAAATAGAGATCATGGACCAATCGGGTGTTAAGCCACGAATCAAGTGTTGTTAATATCGAGGTGAGAGATAATCGTCGGATCACTACAAATCATGATTGTCGGATTATAAGTTACAATGTACATGGTAAAGAAACACACTTTACCTAACTCTACACTATACTAAGTTATTCTTAACTATTTCCTATGTGTCGGAATATCCTAACATTATGCCTTTCACTGGCAACACTGTTGCTCAAATGTATAGAAGTCTTATGCTCATTATCAGTATTATCCACTGAATTCTGAGCCATATTATGCTCATTATCAACTCCATGATCCAATCTACAAACACTACTAATAGGTGCAACATCTTGCAGCCCATTGCTAGCAACACCTTGAGTGACCATACTTCCTTTTTTGATCCCATCTGAGTTCCATGTAGAGGGAAGCTTTGAAAAAGATCCAAAGCTAACAAGTTGTTCACCAGTAGAAGATGGAAGCCTCATATTATGCCTAGGTTCTGCAATATCTGAAAAATAATTCCTGCCTAAAAGTGGTTCCTTTCTTGGTACTAAATCCTTTGCTTATGAAACTGCAGCATTGTTAGAGTTCAGATAGAGTGACTCTCTTAAAATAGAAATAGCCAAAGAAGAAAGTGACTGACTTTCCTTTCCAGATACTACATTCATTGGTTTTCCTTTACTATTCTTGGGTATATTTCCCTAATGTTCATGTTTAAATATTGATTGATTTGTTGTCCTTCTATTACGTACACAAAAGAGCATGTAAACCTTCTATTGACATCACTTATGTCGGAGTGTTGTTTCGAATTGTTGCTTCTCCTCTTGACATCTGTTGACATCATTTTCTCCTCAAGCCTGTTACCACGACACTTCAACCCTGCTACCACCATAATTTCAGCTGAAAATAAAAATGTGTGATTCGGCAGTTGCGAACTGTGGTTTAATGTTTCAGTTTATTTTCCGAAATTGGAGTTTGATTTGTTTATGTGCCAGATTTATGTTGCATTCTGTTTGGAATTATTTTGAAGAATAAGTGCGACAAATTCAGACATTATACGTTATAAAATATGGGGATAAGTAAGTTGTCCTGGTTGTATTCTGGTTCAATTTCTAGACATCAATATAATCATAGAAAGATGTGGACAACTCCTTGTGGACAACTTGAAGCACATACTATTGGTGTATTGAATTTATATTTTCGTGTATTGAATTTCTGTTTTCACATGTTTTTGAGACAATTCTTGTGTGGACATCTCCACTTGTTTAAATTATTATGAGCTCTGTTACAACCCTCATTCTCACTCTAGACTATTTGAAGGCAGTTTACTAAAGGTATATTCTCACCTTTTTCTGAAGAAAATTTCTAGCCTTTGCGGAAAGACCTTGAGGTATGTTTGGTCTCTTTTTGGTAAGATGAAATTTGGATCGATTTTGAAACAATTTATCTATGTTGGTTTTAAGGATACTTGGAAGGAACAGTTGTATTTGAATAAAGTGAACCCTTCAAAGCTGCATATTGATCATTAGGGTCTTGCCTCATCTTAAAAAATCAAGGAGATTCCACACTATTTCAATGGGAGAATTCACATTTGAATTTTACACATGCACCTTGCAGCAAATAAGGATTTGAACCCCAAACTCTATTGAACTGAAAATATCCTTGAAAACCAATTTTCAACTACACAATAATAGAAGCTTTAAAAAAGGCCGAGCAAGTAAAAACATGAACCCAAACCTTACTGCAATTTTTCTCTGGCTGCAAGAAATGAATTCAGTAGCCTGTAAAAAGTAGCATACTCTGCTCCATGTGCAAGAGTGCTCTCGGCTTCACTTCAGGCACACAAAATGAAAGCAATGAATCCACAACATGGAAATAAAACTTTCTAATTAACGAGTAGTGACTCGTATCTGAGGAAAAGGGAACCTTCCTTATTTCTCCCCCTTCAAAATATTTGTATGGACACTTTTAGAATTACATTAAATCCCAGCGATTGATGTAAAGCACAAACAAAACATCAGTCAATAACATGCTACCCTATTGACGTGGAAAACTTACAGACCTTTGGCGGATCTATTGAATTGATACAAACCACTTCTAAGATTTTATATTGTTGCCATCCTCAAGTTGAATGTCAAAATGTTCATCAAAGATAGTTGGACTCGTCCATACTGCTTCCACTTTCAACTCTATCATTAAAAAAACCTTCAGTGAAGGGTGTTGACATTAGAATAAGAAATATTATCAATGCCAATGTCGCTATCCTTGGAATAAGAAATTAATTTCTCTATCTAATCAAATCAAAAGTAAAAACAAAAAAACAATTTTATATAATTTTTTTTCAAATTTCTATTAAAATGCCAATATTGAAATGGGACATTAAAAGCCATAATAACCAATCAATACTAAATAAATACAAAAAAAAACACTAATAAATCATAAACTTAATATTACACTATATTTAACAAACACACATTATCTCCACAAACATATACAAGAAATGAATCATAATCGTAATATTACACTATAACTAGCACACAATATCTCTGTAATAGAACAAGACTAATACCATCTTAGAAATACTAAAAAAATGTTACATAATCAAATATAATATGAATAAAAAATGGTAGCCAATAACGTTGCCTATCTTTGACAAGTTTCATTAAATTTTATACTACTTTTGAAGCCATGCTTTATATTCACTTTTTGGATTTAAATTTCATATCAAGAGTTTTAAATTTTTAATTTTATATAAATATAAATATTATAATAATAATAATGTTAAGGTTACAGCTAAGTTATATACTACTTTTTGGATTTAAAATTCATACAAGAGTTTTAAATTTTTAATTGTATATAATTATAAATATTATAATAATAATAATTTTAAGATTATAACTAAGTTATATATTAAATTGGTATTTAATTTTTTCTTGAAATATGATTTAATATGACCTTGTTTTCTCAAAATGTTTGTTGGTTCAGATTATATACATGAAAGGCATTTTTTTTATGTGTGATCTTTGTTGAGTCCTAAATTAAGAGGTATAGAATAATCCATCTTTTACACTCATCACTATTGTTGTGAAAATAATGCCAGAGATTAATACATTATCATATAAGACAGGTATGCATTATGAAAACCAAAGTATAATTTTTTCAATTTAAAAATCCTATTGGCCTTCCATTGCACCTTTTGGTGCAATTGCTAGTAATAGATGTCAGAAAAAGTTAGACAATGTTAATCTAACCAATTTCAAAAAGAGCGATTTTAAGTGTTATTTAATTTAGCAAATAAATGTTATTTAATGAAGAAAAGAGACAGATTTATGTAAAATAGAAAATATATATATATTTAATTTAATTAATTTTAAAAAAAAATACCTGTAATCAGAGATGAAATTTGATTGGCAAATTGCTTATCACGATGATTTGCTTATGAAATACAATCAATTTTTTTTATAAACAATCAAATTTTATATTAAAATGATTTTAACTTATATTAAAATTACTAAAACCGTCAAATTTGACAAATACTTAAAATAAAATAAGCATGATCTAGATTTGACGATTGCCTAATTCTTTGCTCCCGCCACAATTTTGAAAGTTATCTGTATAAAAATAAATCCAGAACAAATACTTTACGTCATTTTAACCTAATCTAATTCTTTGGTCTGGCTGCCGAGGCGGAGGTAGAGGATTCTCCAGTGACGGAGTAAGTTTCTAACTATTCGGAGATCCCCTAGCGGCGACAGCGCACGAGAGCCCGTGGATAGTTTTGAATCACAGCACCGAATTCGAATTACCCGAATTATTAACTGAATATAACAGTATTGACGAATTTTAGTATTTTTTACCAATATGGCCAAACTTGGTAACTCTGGTGCCGGTCAGTATATAAAGACTATACATTACTCGCCAGATTTTGTGGTTGCTAAATCGAGTGAATAACCTATACTACTGGTGTACATTAATAAAATTATAGCTTCAATGAATAGATACTACTTATACATTAATAAAACTTATAGATCTAAAGATATTTGATAGCCATGACCAACGGTCTTTCTCTTTTAAATGTAAAAGTTACGCATTTATTAAATATATTCTCACACTTCGAGCTTTTCGTTGAATGATTCCTCGAAAAGGGACGGGCGTTTCCCCAACGTAGAAGAAGAAAACGAATAACTGTGTTTCAGTGTCCTCCGCCTGGAATTTGACGTCCGACAGTATGTATTGTAGAAAATTTGGTTGAAATTAGGAACCCTAATAATACGAAGGTAGATGTTAATGGTCGGACGAATAACTGTATTTCAATGTCAGACTAAAAACGTTCAGGATTAAATTTTTTTAATAAACAGAAGACTACTAAATATTCACCATCCAATATTAGTTTTTATTTATTTATTTTAATTTATAAGCAAAATTAAAAAGTTTGCAAGCCCACAAACCGATTCCAATATAGGCGTCGACGCCTATAGGCGAATTAAAAACCACGAATAATAAAATAAAGGATGAACCTGTGCACCGAGAAATTTTGAATAAATATATATATATATATAGGCATCATAATATGTGAGGCACTAATCTATGACAAATTTAAAGCTTCCCTGTAATAATGGAAATAGCTATATAACTGTGTTACAACAAAGGAAACGGAAAAGGAAAAAAGAAGATGCTCAACCTTGACCTCAGCCATTACAAAACATACATGAAATTATATGGTGGCCGATAATAGAAAAGATACACAGAGTGGTCAACCTGCCACGACAAATAGACTGCTCATTTTAAAGGCTGAAGTGTGTGATATCAGGTGTCGGCTTGTAAACTAATTATGAGGAGGACCTGAAGGTGGATGATTGGATATGTCAATTTGTTTCCAGGAACAGTAGGTCTGTATGACAGTCATGGCGAAAACCAAGAACCCAACGGTAGGAAGTAGAAACTTCCAGCTCGATAAGTAATCAAAAAATCCCCAGAGCATCCTTCTGATTTTGGTTTTGTGATTGTTTTTCCAGAGCACAGCAAAGAGTCCTCTACCGAGATCATCGGAATTAGGTCCCAAGTGACCGGTGAAGAAGGGCTGACCCAACTCGTCCCACATCTTGGCTATGCATTCGTCTGTTAACATGTTCGTACGAACAGCACGGCGATTCATTATGACGTCCACATCTGTGTTGCTACGAATGACGCCACAATCCCTGAGGACTCGAACATCATGAGGAGTCTGGATGAGGCAGTTCATCAAACTCACGTAACGCATCACCGAGTTTCCACGATTCGGATCGTTGAATTCCATGGCAACCATGTTCCTCAACAACACTTCGGTGTGGGTTTCCCATATATTTATCTCTGGAAGGTACAGCGTACCTGAGTATTCGTCAAAACGGATCTCGTTAGGCCCTTTGCAGAAGGGTTTGAATTGAATCCTGCCCTTCGCCAACTTCTCCGCGTTAAGTGCAATTTCATACCTGCGTTCAAACGTTGCATTGGGGAGAAAAAAACTGAGTGCTATGATAGGGATATCAAGAATCAACTTTAAAGTTTGCATTGCCGTCCGTGTGTTGTGCTTGTCGCCCTTACTTGGCATTTGTAGGATTGGCGCAATGAATGCGTGCATGTAAGCCAGTAAATGCTTTTCATCATTAACAGTAATTGCTTTGTTTATACCATCATTATAAACGTGTGCCGAGAAAGGAGAAAGTTCCCTGCTCGCATTCTGCAACAGTTGATCGAAGTCTTCAGCACTTCCATAGATGCTCCCAAAAACTGCTCTCAGCACAGCAAGCGGGATTTCATTCTCGAGCTTCAGAATATCACACTTGATACACTCATGAAGCGGACCTAATTCAATCATCTCAGTGCCGGGAGGATGATCATCCGCGTGCTTTTTCTCATCACGATGCGTAGACAGGGAGTTTGCCTTTTTCTCATCACGGGGCGTAGAGAGGAAGATTAAGAAATGTAAGAGAAAAGATGAATCTACAGCCATCATCAGAGCGAAGTTCTCCGCGTCTGTATTGGCTGGCAAGTGATAGAAATGCTCTATTTCTGGCCGCATCTGTTCCATAATGTCAACTATAGACTTACCACGATTGCGCAGTTCTTGGGAGAGCATGGCCGCGGACTTGGCTTTGTACATTTCCGCCGTTGAAATCTTAAGTTCGGCACAGGAAGATTCAATATCTTTCTCCAGATTGGAATGGTGGTAAGGCCCAATCGACAGAAACCGCGGAATATAAGCCTCTGGTTTCATGTTCAAGAGAGGCGTTGCCACTCGCAGGATCGCATCCGCCTTTCGTCGGCCACTCTCTTCACCAATTTTATCCTCATCGTCATTATGGAGCATGGCTTTAATTTGAACAACCCACTCTCTACGAAACACCACAGGTTCCGCCATCACCATGTCTAAAACCTCTAATTCTGTAAATGTAATCCAGAAGTTTTCAGGTTGGTGTGTACCAAGGGACAGAACGAGCAATGACGTGGTAGGCGCTTCAACTCAGAATTTGTGCAATGAATACAATCGAAGTCCCTCGAAAAGCGAGCTTTACTTGTATTGCACCATGTCTTCTCAACCCAATAATTGCTGAAATAGTTTAGCACGCTTTACTTGTATTGCACCATGTCTTCTCAACCCAATAATTGCTGAAATAGTTTAGCAACTATAATTTGATTGAAAAAAAGTTAATAAAAATAATAATAATAATAATAATAATTTGATTGGAAAAAGTTAATAAAAATAATAATAATAATAATTTGATTGGAAAAAGTTAGTAATAATAATTTGATTGGCAAAAGTGGGAATTATTTGTAGAACCTTTTGGCAAAAGTGGGAATTATTACTTGTATTGCATCTTGTCTTTTCAACATCATAGTTGATGAAATAGTTTAGGTATAATTAAAAATAATAATAATAATTTGATTTGCAAAAGTGGGAATTATTTGTAGGACCCTCTGCCAAATGATTTAATTGTAAGAGTATCTTTATCTATTTCTTTCACTTTAAACTTATAACGTCCGCACATATTTAATCACACAATTTAATTAAATATTAACAAATATATATATATATATATATTTATTTATTTATTTAATTAATGTACCATGTCTTCTCAACACCATAGTTGCTGAAATAGTTCAGGTATAATTAAAAATAATAATAATAATAATAATTTGATTTGCAAAAGTGAGAATTATTTGTAGGGCCCTCTGCCAAATGATTTAATTGTAAAAGTATCTCTATCTATTTCTTTGAATTTAAACTTATAACGTCCCCACATATTTAACCACACAATTTAATTATATATATATATAGAAAACCATAGTTACTCCGACAAGGAGGAGTATTTCATAATTAAAGTTGAGACTGAATATCGGTAAATTACAAATCTTAGGATTGGGATTTCAACATTTCTTCTTTATTTTTATGGATTTTTATTTAGAATGTACTAGTTGAAATTACTTCCATTTCCAAAATATTACAAAATTTATGATAGAAATAAAAATGGTCATTTCCCTGTTGGTTTCTCTTTCTTAGATTTCTAAAATATTACCAAATTTATGATAGAAATAAAAATAGTCATTTCCAAGTTTGAATAAATTTATGTTCTTTTCATTTTAATCAAGATTTTGTCATATTTCTTGTCCATTGTTGTAACTTCAGCATTTTGATAACAAGGGTCATTTCCAAGTGGATTAATTTGAATAACTTCTTGTTCTCTGCATTTTGATCAAGGTTTTCTAATATTTTCTTTCCATGGTTGTGATTTTCACATTAATTATTGGCATATGTTTTCTAAAATTTATAGTGTAATTGCATATTGTTTCTAAGAATTTTATTGCAATTGGAGATAAAAAGTAATCTTATTGTAATTTATTTAAAAATATTGTATTTGAGCTTAAAAATATTTTATTTGAGCTTTTTGTTAAATCCTAAACTTTGTGAACTATATAATTGTTGGCATTGTTTTTGTAAGGTAAAGTAGTTTTTGTTGCAGCTCTGTTGCGTAGTATTGAACAAATGAAAATGAGGCTTGTTTTATCTACACAGGCAACAACCAATACATAAAACTCTCTTGCATTTAATCATTCAAAGAAATTACAAGCCTATTTTTTCTCTTTCATCACACTTGTCAATAGAGCATAAGAATAACTTGTGAACCTTTGCCTCTTCTTGTGTGCGCCTGAATTGATATTACGATTTACATCTCAAAAACAAATGTTGAATTGGAAGCCACACAACAAATGTTGAATTGGAAGCCACACATAAATCAATTTATGAAATTTATGATGGCTAATTTCTTGATTCATCCTATTTGACCAATGCATTAGGATTTTGATTGGACAACCACAAGTCATCAACCTCTTTATTGAATTTCCCATAAATATCTTGCTTATAAAATTTCTTGGTCCTACCCACTAAAACAACTACAGTGGTCGAACCAATAATGCTAATTGCCGCCATTATGAAAAATGATATCTCAAAGCATGATATCTCATTTGATGCAGCTAGAACATCAATAGACCCAATTGAAATATTAAAATTATTTCCCAATTATGTATCATTCGAATTCCAGTATGATATTTTTAATATACTACAACATTCAACTTCTTGCACAATATTTTTAATATACTGCATCATCTGGCTTCTTGTACTTGAGATTGGCATAGAATCCGTAGTAGCTCATGCAGAAACCCTCCACGGTGACATCCTTGGAGATGAGCACCAAGTACACAACATTGTCATTTTCAGGCGATTTCCTCAAAGGAGGCAGAGCCCCTACATAAGGGAAGTTTCCACCAAAGCAGCTATGTCAGTCGATTTGTTGAGGGAGTATTGTTGGTCCACCTTATTTTTTCCAAACATTACGACATTGGATGTGGATGTGGATGGGGAAGCCTTGTTAGAGTGGGTGCCCTTGTACTTGTGCGTGGTCTTCCACCAAGTGGACGCAGAGAGATGGTTTGATTTCTTCTCTGATTTCTTTGCCCCAAGTGACTGCATGAAATCTATCAAAATGGAGCATTGAACAAGGTGAATTGTTCACACCAGATCAAATGGACAGGGATCACCCCATATGTAGGATCACAGTCAACTTTGAAGGTCCATAATTCCAAAAACGTAATGAAGCTTACCCCGAGCAACATGGAAATATAATTGAATTTATAATATTATGATAGGAACACCTAAGTGGAAATACTGGTTATAGTTCGAAATCAGTATGCGAGGATACAACGTGTAGTTTCATCATTCATGTAATTTTTGTACTATGCAAAAAACATATAAAACTATATGGCTATTTGGTTGGGTTGGTAATCAACCAATAAATAGGAGATTAGGTGTGTTTCCCAATTGTTCTGGTATTTATTTTACATCGATTGTTGAATGACTAATGCAAATGCAGATTCCAATATGCCAATATATATATATATATATATAACCTAATCCTCCTGCAGGAACAACATAGTTGAACACATATCGAGTACCTTCAAATATCATGGCTTCCATTGAAATTCCTTTAACATCAATTACTATTCTAGGTGTTCTCTTAACCTACTTATCCTTGGTCAATCTGATTACTTCTGCAAGCCAAGGGAAGGTCTCATCTATCGTGGTTCTGGGAAAAGTGTTATGTGATACATGCCTCAAGGACATGCTTTCTGAAAATGGCTATGCTATATCCGTTATTATATCATGTCATTTTACTGTTCTTTTTATTCTCTATAATAAAATTTACATACATGATTACTGATCACACATAGTTCCTTTCACCTTTGGATGAACGAACAAGTGCTTCGATAGCTGTGGAATGTGAATTCAATAGGAAGATGATGACCATATCCTTTTTCAGAGAGACAGACGAAAATGGAGAATTCAGGGTGGAGCTTCCCTCCAACATTTTTCAGTCTGATGATCAATTGAATAATTGTTGGGTGACGCCTCACAACAACCATTATGACTCCTGCAACATTCTCAAAATGTCTGCACCATCAAAGCTTAGTCTACAGTCGGCTTCTGATGGTGTTGTGACGTACAGTGCAGGCTCGTTCAACCACATGCATGAAATTGTCCCTCCATCCTGTTATTTAGATGTTTTTTTGCCAATGATCTGTGGTCAATCCATAATTTCAAAAACGTGTATTTGGATTAGGTTTAAGTAAAGGTGTCTTGTGAAAGAAAGGACGCAGTTACATAGAACAAAGTGGGAGTGATGGATAGAGGGTGCCAGGTTGGCAGGTTCCTCATATGCTTCTATTACGTCAAACTCAATATTCACTCCATACACTTTTGAGATTTGCTTGAGGACGACGAATCAACATTGTCACTAACAAAAATCTCACAATTAAATTATTATCGACATAATTACTAGAAAATGCCCCAAATGGTGCAAAGAGATGCCAATAGGATATTTAAATTGAAGAAATTGTACTTTGGTTTCCATAATCAATTTAAGCTTTTTTGTAGTGTATTTTTTTTAATTCTTTTAAGATTATATGTTTGAATTTTTTTGTTTTTCCATTTATATCTAATGCCAAGGGGTCTAAAGTTAAATCCATTATATAGTAACTTATGTCTTGACTTGTTGTTTATGAGTTTGAATGAGTTAAATTTCCTAATAATGGACTAAACAAATTGATTGAAGAGTACATATATTATCCAACAACTACCTATGAACCAATGCTAATGTTATCCATCCCAAAGTGTAGGCATATAAAGAATCGAGAATTAGGCAATATATGTAGAAATTTGAATAACTGATATATTATTCACCGAGATTCTCCTGATCACACACTATTTTAGCTTCATGCACAATAAATAATCTCTTCTACCATTGATCATCACATGCGGAAATAAAATCAATTGCATGCATACATTAAAACCACAAACAATCACACATATGAACACAGTATTTAATGGGAAAGCTTAAAGCTGAAAACCCCAACTATCTGTATATTATATGTCATGTAGATCATGTAAACACTCTGGCACGATGAAATAGGTAACTCGACCTCAAAACGGAACTCTAGCCCAAAAAGTCTCAAAAACATAAAAACACCCAAAACAAAGTAGTGTCTTCCAGAACGCACTTAAGCTAGCAATAAATTTCAAAATTTTATATAACTATGGGTAAAAACAGCACTACTTATTGAAAAGGATTGAAAAAACACCTCAAAACAAAACCAACATGCCGGAATGACAAAAAAAAAAAATTGTGGCCAGAATTTAACACTTGTAACAATGGAATTAAAAAACAACATATTAGACATTTTTTAAAATCAGAATTTCTAACATTTTTGATGAGAATGTTAAAGATATTAATATTTGTATCCATTATTTCGATCAATTTTCATCCATGTTGTTAAAAATAAAATATCTTGACTCTAAACAACCCCAAAATTGTAATTATTGTCAACCATAACATTAAAGATAAAATTTGGTAGCACATAAAAACCTTAATGACAAGTTGTAAATCTAAAAATTTTCAATCTTAAGTTTTCAACATACTTGAACAATGAAATTATGGAGAAATTATAAGACTCGAACAATTTAAAAAAATGAACAAGTAAATGAAAAAATTATCATTGAACAGAAACAAGTAAGAGTAATTTTAATTTTAAAGGATAAAAACTTATCTTTTTTCAAATCTTAGCATAAGACAAATTTAAATCTAATTTCAACCAAAACCTAAAAAGCAAGCATCAAAACAAAGTGTTCCCTTTCAATGATGCATATAATTATACCAAATGGTAACAATACATAATATCATGGTAATATCACTGCATAATCTAAAAATTCAACATCAGTTTCTATTTTCTATTTTACTTATAATTAAAATATCAACATTGGTACATTGAATATAACATAAATTATTTTTGTAATTCATTGTTGCATTGTCAATATTCTAAAGAGATGAATTCTTCATAATTAAAACATATAATCTAATAAACATAGAAATGTCTCATAACTTCATGAAAAATGAGATGGAAGTCAAAAAATTTATTTCAAGTTACCATGCAAACATCAATTACATAAAAGTGTCTTAGATAGTTATTCAAAATGAACCATAGGTTCTAGCACACCATCATAACCTACATCTTCAGATGAATGGCTCGATGCAGATGAAGATGCTCCATATTCTTCTCTTTCATCAACTAGTGCTCCATCTGAGTCAACATGCATGCCCACCATTTCAGTGTTCAAAAGTCTTGTAGATCTATGTCTACATTCTGCAGAGTCCCATCTCAATAGTAGTTGTTCTGGTAGCAATTTCTTCAAAATATTTATGGTCTGCAACCAAAGAGTTCCTCTCTTTGTAAAATTGAAGTCATACACAAGTATGTCAACATCCTCCAATTTTAAGACATCTGTGCGGCGACGATTTATATTTGTGCCCTTTCTTTTTCTCTTTCTGCCAATTCTTTTTTCCACTACCATCTCTGGCTTGTACACACCACTGAAAGAGTGGGTACTTGTGGCACAGCAATGTACATCAACAGCTGTAATCTCTTCATTTTCATTAATGACCTTTATAACCTTAGCAATCCAGAATGGATATCCAAGTGGATCTTCATCTGCTAACACTGCTATCATGCAACCCTCCTTAAGATCCTACACAAAACCCCTATAAAGGTCTTCCATGGCTTCACGTTGTGCACATGATCTTCTAGAACCAATATAGATTTCTCTTTCCTCTACCTGTGGGGAATTAATAATAGCTTGAGGCTGTTGTTGTTCAACATTGTGTGTTTCCTGATGTTCATGTTCATTTGACATATTTTGTGGCAAAAAAAAAGGAGTCTTCAAAAGTGTATCCTCATTTATTGATCTTGAAATAATATCACTTTGATTACTGAAAAAAGACTCCCACCAAATTGAATCAGCAACATCGAAGTACTCATATGTATCTCTAATACATCTTTTAATTTCCTCTACACATTCAGAATAATTTATGTCTCTCTTCTGCCTTCGTGCATTATGGAGTTCAGCTACTGACTGTAATAACAATATTTTGATGAAAATATTGGACGCTCTGGAATGAACTTCAAAAATGCTAAACTTGATGATGGTCCCCATTTTTCAACAGTTGAATACTTCTTGCCCCATATAAGTGTTATCCCATCAATTTTTTTAATAAGAAATTGATGCTGGAAGCTAATGTCGTTAAGTTGTTCAATGCATTTCTCCTCACCATGCGATCCAAAAATAAACCTTCGCATGTCAATAGTTTCTTCCAACACATGAAAAACAACATCTCAATCATACTACTTTATTTACTTTTACTAAATAACTTTGTATCTTTTAAAATTAATATTTTTTATATTTAAAAAAAATTATATATTTAAACGAAAATTATTTTTTTTATATTTTTTATATTTAAAAAAATTATTATATTTAAATTATATATTATATTTTTTTTTTATCATAGTTATTAATAAATTAAAATTAAAATATTTAAATAAAAGAGAATCGGAGTAAAGCTTTATCTTGTGTGAGTGGTCACCATATCTCCCCTTAATGCACATCATTGACCCTACTCTAAAAGAGAATAATGATAACGATAAACGGGAAAACTAATCTATGCCCGGCGGTCCTTTTGAAAGAAATTCGATAGTCGTGTGAGTGGTCACCATATCTCACCTTACGGCACCCTGCCTACTCTAAAAGAGAACAATCATAACCATTAACGGAAAAGACAAAAGAAAGCATAGATTGGCTGCTATGCCCACATTAATTAAATATTCTCTTCGCGCTTTTCGTTGAACGATTATTAGCTAAGATTCTTGCCAACTTTTCACCTCAAATGTACAATTTCACTTCTAAAATGTCACGTATCCTATCCGATTAAAAAAAAAAATACATGAAATTTAAAAAAAAACTCTTAGAAATATACACATTATTAATAAATGTGTCTCCACAAAAAATAGATGCATTTCTTCAAAAACCCAACTTATAAGGCTATTTTATAAATTTGTGTAACAATTAAAAAGACTTATATACTATTTTAAAATAAATATACCTTTAATAATGTCTATACACATTTTAAGAATGTCTTAAAATCCCTTTTTATTTCAACCCATTAAATGTTTTTCTTAGTTTCTCTTAATTTAAAATAAACTTACCATAATAAATTATTGAACCAAGTTATTATTTAATTTAGAGGTTTTCTCAATTTAAAATATACATATTTAAATTGATTTTAATGATAAACCACATCTTCATCCTCATAATGACCATATTATTGTGATTAATCCAAAAAAAAAAAAAAAAAACATAATGAATCACAAAAGCTTGAAGTCAAAGATATATACATTTTATTTATGTATAGGATATAACTTTAAAAAAAATAGATATTCTATAATATGGTATTATGAAATCATTAGAAAAATATTATAAAATAATTATATTTATAAGTTTATTTTTTCCTAAGATGTTTGTAACATGCTTTATTAATCATGTTATAATACACAAATATAATGATTTACTTATTTATTTTATTCATAAATTCAAAATGCTATTTTCAATGTATTTTGTTAATACAATTAAAATATATAATTTTTGTGTTCTTTTTATATAATATTTGTATTTTTTCCTCTAATATTTTGTGAAGTGCTGAAATTTTAATTTATAATTAAATAATAATAATAATAATAATGTTATTATCTATGAATAATAATTAAATAATTTTTTATATAAATAAATATTTTGATTCAATTATTAAAATTTACCATAATTCTTTTAACCAATTCATTTTACCTAAATTTAAAATGAAACTTATTTAACTAATCATTTTTAGTTCTTCATTTTTCTATCCATTTCATCTTCTCAATTACTTCACACAAACACATATATTATTTTTTAATAATTAATTGATTTTTTATTACTAATTTAAAAAAAAATATTTGTAAATTATCATTTCTTTTAATAAAATTATTATAAACTTTTCTTTTTTTTCAATATTTTTATAAAAATATATATTGGAAAACTGTATCTATTATTATCATTATTATATTAAATTTCACAATGAAATGAGAACTCTATACTTTTTATTACATATTTTTCTACACAAAAATTCTATTTATGATTAAAATTAAACTCATAACTTATATATTTACCATGAAAAATTACATCAAACTTAACATTTTTTTTATATATTTTATTTCAAAATAACCATAAAATAAATTCATAACATTATTTTATTATTATTATTTATTAATATTAATAATATAATGAACCTTTCATTTAAATCACAAATCTCTATTAATTATATCATAAGTAACTATTTTTTATAAATGATAGATATTTTTTCCATTCAAAATAATTCTTTTTTTTCTTTCTACTTTTACATTTAAAAAAAACAGCTACTTTATTTCATATTTACATTGACTTATTTAACTTTATTAAATAACATGACACAAAAGATACCCACTATGATTTTTTTGTGTAACTGGCCAAAATCTTCATTTGATTTCTAATACTCTCATTTATAAACATTTTCTAATAGTTAACCAGTGTTGTATACTTAAGCACTTTAACATCAATAGTATCTTAAAATTTGAAAAACGAATCACTCCATGTTCAAGTAATAATAATTTTTTGCTTCCCATGAAATATTTGCAGAACAAGAGTTCATGTGCGTATTTGTTGACTTATGCCACCAGCGTTTTCGCTTTCTGAATCTCAACGTAGAAACAAGCATTTCACTTATATAATATTGATATAGAAAACCATAGTTACTCGGACAAGGAGGAGTATTTCATAATTAAAGTTGAGACTGAATATCGGTAAATTACACATCTTGGGATTGGGATTTCAACATTTCATCTTTATTTTTATGGATTTTTATTTAGAATGTACTAGCTGAAATTACTTCCATTTCCAAAATATTACAAAATTTATGATAGAAATAAAAATGGTCATTTCCCTGCTGGTTTCTCTTTCTTAGATTTCTAAAATATTACCAAATTTATGATAGAAATAAAAATAGTCATTTGCAAGTTTGAATAAATTTATGTTCTTTTCATTTTAATCAAGATTTTTTCATATTTCATATCCATTGTTGTAACTTCAGCATTTTGATAACAAGGGTCATTTCCAAGTGGATTAATTTGAATAACTTCTTGTTCTCTGCATTTTGATCAAGGTTTTCTAATATTTTCTTTCCATGGTTGTGATTTTCACATTAATTATTGGCATATGTTTTCTAAAATGTATAGTGTAATTGCATATTGTATCTAAGAATTTTATTGCAATTGGAAATAAAAAGTAATCTTATTGTAATTTATTTAAAAATATTGTATTTGAGCTTAAAAATATTTTATTTGAGCTTTTTGTTAAATCCTAAACTTTGTGAACTATATAATTGTTGGCATTGTTTTTGTAAGGTAAAGTAGTTTTCGTTGCAACTCTGTTGCGTAGTATTGAACAAATGAAAATGGGGCTTGTTTTATCTACACAGGCAACAACCAATACATAAAACTCTCTTGCATTTAATCATTCAAAGAAATTACAAGCCTGCTTTTTCTCTTTCATCACACTTGTCAATAGAGCATAAGAATAACTTGTGAGCCTTTGCCTCTTCTTGTGTGCGCCTGAACTGATATTACGATTTACATCTCAAAAACAAATGTTGAATTGGAAGCCACACATAAATCAATTTATGAAATTTATGATGGCTAATTTCTTGATTCATCCTATTTGACCAATGCATTAGGATTTTGATTGGACAACCACGAGTCATCAACCTCTTTATTGAATTTCCCATAAATATCTTGCTTATAAAATTTCTTGGTCCTACCCACTAAAAAAACTACAGTGGTCGAACCAATGATGCTAATTGCCGCCATTATGAAAAATGTTATCTCAAAGCATGATATCTCATTTGATGCAGCTAGAACATCAATAGACCCAATTGAAATATTAAAATTATTTCCCAATTATGTATCATTCGAATTCCAGTATGATATTTTTAATATACTACAACATTCAACTTCTTGCATGATATTTTTAATATACTGCATCATCTGCCTTCTTGTACTTGAGATTGGCATAGAATCCGTAGTAGCTCATGCAAAAACCCTCCACGATGACATCCTTGGAGATGAGCACCAAGTACACAACATTGGCATTTTCAGGCGATTTCCTCAAAGGAGGCAGAGCCCCGACATAAGGGAAGTTTCCACCAAAGCAGCAATGTCAGTCGATTTGCTGAGGGAGTATTGTTGGTCCACCTTATGTTTTCCAAACATTACGACATTGGATGTGGATGTGGATGGGGCAGCCTTGTTAGAGTGGGTGCCCTTGTACTTGTGCGTGGTCTTCCACCAAGTGGACGCAGAGAGATGGTTTGCTTTCTTCTCTGATTTCTTTGCCCCAAGAGACTGCATGAAATCTATCAAAATGGAGCATTGAACAAGGGGAATTGTTCACACCAGATCAAATGGACAGGGATCACCCCATATGTAGGATCACAGTCAACTTTGAAGGTCCATAATTCCAAAAACGTAATGAAGCTTACCCCGAGCAACATGGAAATATAATTGAATTTATAATATTATGATAGGAACACCTAAGTGGAAATACTGGTTATAGTTTGAAATCAGTATGCGAGGATACAACGTGTAGTTTCATCATTCATGTAATTTTTGTACTATGCAAAAAACATATAAAACTATATGGCTATTTGGTTGGGTTGGTAATCAACCAATAAATAGGAGATTAGGTGTGTTTCCCAATTGTTCTGGTATTTATTTTACATCGATTGTTGAATGACTAATGCAAATGCAGATTCCAATATGCCAATATATATATATATATATATAACCTAATCCTCCTGCAGGAACAACATAGTTGAACACATATCGAGTACCTTCAAATATCATGGCTTCCATTGAAATTCCTTTAACATCAATTACTATTCTAGGTGTTCTCTTAACCTACTTATCCTTGGTCAATCTGATTACTTCTGCAAGCCAAGGGAAGGTCTCATCTATCGTGGTTCTGGGAAAAGTGTTATGTGATACATGCCTCAAGGACATGCTTTCTGAAAATGGCTATGCTATATCCGTTATTATATCATGTCATTTTACTGTTCTTTTTATTCTCTATAATAAAATTTACATACATGATTACTGATCACACATAGTTCCTTTCACCTTTGGATGAACGAACAAGTGCTTCGATAGCTGTGGAATGTGAATTCAATAGGAAGATGATGACCATATCCTTTTTCAGAGAGACAGACGAAAATGGAGAATTCAGGGTGGAGCTTCCCTCCAACATTTTTCAGTCTGATGATCAATTGAATAATTGTTGGGTGACGCCTCACAACAACCATTATGACTCCTGCAACATTCTCAAAATGTCTGCACCATCAAAGCTTAGTCTACAGTCGGCTTCTGATGGTGTTGTGACGTACAGTGCAGGCTCGTTCAACCACATGCATGAAATTGTCCCTCCATCCTGTTATTTAGATGTTTTATTGCCAATGATCTGTGGTCAATCCATAATTCCAAAAATGTGTAATTGGATTAGGTTTAAGTAAAGGGGTCTTGTGAAAGAAAGGACGCAGTTACATAGAACAAAGTGGGAGTGATGGATAGAGGGTGCCAGGTTGGCAGGTTCCTCATACGCTTCTATTACGTCAAACTCAATATTCACTCGATACACTTTTGAGATTTGCTTGAGGACGACGAATCAACATTGTCACTAACAAAAATCTCACAATTAAATTATTATCGACATAATTACTAGAAAATGCCCCAAATGGTGCAAAGAGATGCCAATAGGATATTTAAATTGAAGAAATTGTACTTTGGTTTCCATAATCAATTTAAGCTTTTTTGTAGTGTATTTTTTTTAATTCTTTTAAGATTATATGTTTGAATTTTTTTGTTTTTCCATTTATATCTAATGCCAAGGGGTCTAGAGTTAAATCCATTATATAGTAACTTATGTCTTGACTTGTTGTTTATGAGTGTGAATGAGTTAAATTTCCTAATAATGGACTAAACAAATTGATTGAAGAGTACATATATTATCCAACAACTACCTATGAACCAATGCTAATGTTATCCATCCCAAAGTGTAAGGCACATAAGAATCGAGAATTAGGGCAATATATGTAGAAATTATATAAATGATATGTTATACATCCGAGATTCTCCTGATCACACACTATTTGACTTCATGCACAATACAGAATCTCTTCTACCATTGATCATTAATTGCATACATAAAATCAATTGCATGCACACGTTAATACCATAAACATTCACACATATGAACACAGTATTTTATGGGAAAGCTTAAAGCTGGAAACCCCCAACTATCTGTATATTATATGTCATAGAGATCATGTAAACACTGTTACCGATGAAATAGGTAACCTGACCTCAAAACGGGAACTCTAGCCCAAAAAGTCTCAAAAAACATGAAAAACACCCCAAAAACAAAAAGTGTGTCTTCCAGAACGCACTTGGGTTTTTTTGAAGGTCAAATTTCAAAATTTTATAAAATTATGGTAAAAACAAAATTGTTTGTTGAAAAAAGGATTGAAAAAACACCCTCAAAACAAAACCAGTTGATGCTGGAATGACAAAAAAAAAAATTTGTGTCATAATTTTAACACTTGTAACAATGGAATTAAAAACAACATATTAGGACATTTTTTAAAATCGTAAATTTCTAACATTTTTGATAGATAATGTTAAAGATAAACAAATATATGTCTGAAGGGCTTATCATTTCGATCAATTTTCATCCATGTTGTTAAACATAAAATATCTTGACTCTAAACAACCCCAAAATTGTAATTATTGTCAACCATAACATTAAAGATAAAATTTGGTAGCACATAAAAACCTTAATGACAAGTTGTAAATCTAAAGTTTTTCAATCTTAAGTTTTCAACATACTTGACCAATGAAATTATGGAGAAATTATAAGACTTAAACAATTTTAAAAAATGAACAAGTAAATGAAAAAATTATCATTGAATAGAAACAAGTAAGAGTAATTTTAATTTTAAAGGATAAAAACTTATCTTTTTTCAAATCTTAGCATAAGACAAATTTAAATCTAATTTCAACCAAAACCTAAAAAGCAAGCATCAAAACAAAGTGTTCCCTTTCAATGATGCATATAATTATACCAAATGGTAACAATACATAATACCAAATGTATTTTTTTTAATTCTTTTAAGATTATATGTTTGAATTTTTTTGTTTTTCCATTTATATCTAATGCCAAGGGGTCTAGAGTTAAATCCATTATATAGTAACTTATGTCTTGACTTGTTGTTTATGAGTTTGAATGAGTTAAATTTCCTAATAATGGACTAAACAAATTGATTGAAGAGTACATATATTATCCAACAACTACCTATGAACCAATGCTAATGTTATCCATCCCAAAGTGTAGGGCACATAAGAATCGAGAATTAGGGCAATAGATGTAGAAATCATATAACTGATATGTTATACATCTGAGATTATCCTGATCACACACTATTTGAATTCATGCACAATACAGAATCTCTTCTACCATTGACCATTAATTGCGGAAATAAAATCAATTGCATGCACACGTTAATGCCATAAACATTCACACATATGAACACAGTATTTTATGGGAAAGCTTAAAGCTGGAAACCCCCAACTATCTGTATATTATATGTCATAGAGATCATGTAAACACTGGTACCAATGAAATAGGTAACCTGACCTCAAAACGGGAACTCTAGCCCAAAAAGTCTCAAAAAACATGAAAAAACACCCCAAAAACAAAAAGTGTGTCTTCCAGAACGCACTTGGTTTTTTTTGAAGGTCAAATTTCAAAATTTTATAAAATTATGCTAAAAACAAAATTGTTTGTTGAAAAAAGGATTGAAAAAACACCCTCAAAACAAAACCAGTTGATGCTGGAATAACAAAAAAAAAAATTGTGTCATAATTTTGACACTTGTAACAATGGAATTAACGAAAACATATTAGGACATTTTTTAAAATCATAAATTTCTAACATTTTTTATAGATAATGTTAAAGATAAAAAAATACATGTCTAAAGGGCTTATCATTTCGATCAATTTTCATCCATGTTGTTAAACATAAAATATCTTGACTTTAAACAACCCCAAAATTGTAATTATTGTCAACCATAACATTAAAGATAAAATTTGGTAGCGCATAAAAACCTTAATGACAAGTTGTAAATCTAAAGTTTTTCAATCTTAAGTTTTCAACATACTTGAACAATTAAATTATGGAGAAATTATAAGACTTAAACAATTTTAAAAAATGAACAAGTTAATGAAAAAATTATCATTGAACAGAAACAAGTAAGAGTAATTTTAATTTTAAAGGATAAAAACTTATCTTTTTTCAAATCTTAGCATAAGACAAATTTAAATCTAATTTCAACCAAAACCTAAAAATCAAGCATCAAAACAAAGTGTTCCCTTTCAATGATGCATATAATTATTACAAATTTTAAAATTATCTTATACCAAATGGTAACAATACATAATATCATGGTAATATCACTGCATAATCTAAAAATTCAACATTAGTTTCTATTTTCTATTTTACTTATAATTAAAATATCAACATTGGTACATTGAATATAACATAAATTATTTTTGTAATTCATTGTTGCATTGTCGATATTCTAAAGAGATGAATTCTTCATAATTAAAACATATAATCTAACAAACATAGAAATGTCTCATAACTTCATGAAAAATGAGATGGAAGTCAAAAATTTTATTTCAAGTTACCATGCAAACATCAATTACATAAAAGTGTCTTAGATAATTATTCAAAATGAACCTAGCACACCATCATAACCTACATCTTCAGATGAATGGCTCGATGCAGATGAAGATGATCCATATTCTTCTCTTTCATCAACTAGTGCTCCATCTGAGTCAACATGCATGCCCACCATTTCAGAGTTCAAAAGTCTTGTAGATCTACGTCTACATTCTGCAGAGTCCCATCTCAATAGTAATTGTTCTGGTAGCAATTTCTTCAAAATATTTATGGTCTGCAACCAAAGAGTTCCTCTCTTTGTAAAATCGAAGTCATACACAAGTATGTCAACATCCTCCAATTTTAAGACATTTGTGCGGCGACGATTTATATTTGTGCCCTTTCTTTTTCTCTTTCTGCAAATTTTTTTTTCCACTACCATCTCTGGCTTGAACACACCATTGAAAGGGTGGGTACTTGTGGCACACCAATGTACATCAACAGCTATAATCTCTTCATTTTCATTAATGACCTTTATAACCTTAGCAATCCAGAATGGATATCCAAGTGGATCTTCATTGCTAACACTGCTATCATGCAACCCTCCTTAAGATCCTGCACAGAACCCCTATAAAGGTCTTCCATGGCTTCACGTTGTGCACGTGATCTTCTAGAACCAATATAGATTTCTCTTTCCTCTACCTGTGGTGAATTAATAATAGCTTGAGGCTGTTATTGTTCAACATTGTGTGTTTCCTGATGTTCATGTTCATTTGACATATTTTGTGGCCAAAAAAAGGAGTCTTCAAAAGTGTATCCTCATTTATTGATCTTGAAATAATATCACTTTGATTACTGAAAAAATACTCCCACCAAACTGAATCAACAACATCGAAGTACTCATATGTATCTCTAATACATCTTTTAATTTCCTCTACACATTCAGAATAATTTATGTCTCTCTTCTGCCTTCGTGCATTATGGAGTTCAGCTACTGACTATAATAACAATATTTTTGATGAAAATATTGGACGCTCTGGAATGAACTTCAAAAATGCTAAACCTGATGATGGTCCCCATTCTTCAACAGTTGATCGTCCCCAAGTGTTATCCCATCAATTTTTTTGATACGAAATTGATGCTGGAAGCTAATGTCGTTAAGTTGTTCAATGCATTTCTCCTCACCATGCAATCCAAAAATAAACCTTCGCATGTCAATAGTTTCTTCCAACACATGAAAAACAAGCTTTGGAATGTACAATTTCTTAATACATTCAATTAATGATGGCAGGCTCCCAACACCTTTCCTCCTCAATGTTACTGAAAAACGACTGAACATTTGATCAATATGATCATGAGTATGCCCAACAAGAAGGAAACTAATCTTTATCTTTTTAAAAATCCCCAATTCAATGAGCATGTTTAGATACCCAAAAAGAACTTGATTTTTGTAAGCCACTTCTTCCACATGTAAGCCAATAGCTCCAGATAGACCCAAAATCGACTTGCCAAGTCACCGCATAAATGCCAGAATCCAGTATATGAGATATCACGCTCTCATTGGAAATTTTATTGGCTTTTGGCCAACAGAAAAAGCATTACAGGGTTGGATTGCTTCCAAATGGAAGCCCAAAGGGCATGTTACTCTGCAGCTAGGTCCGAAACGCTTCTTCACAGCCATCTTTAACTGCATCGAGGACAAAAATAAGGTAATAGATGGTGGCCCATATTTTTTCAATTCGGCAGGGCTATATCTCAGAAACTGGGTTGAAAGATTCAACCCAAATAAGGAAAACTTCAATTGGGCACCTGTATGGATTCGTCTATACTCTCTGCCTCTTGAATATTGGGATGAGGAGTCGCTTCAGGAGATTGGAAGAGGGCTAGGAGAGTTCATAAAGATAGCTGAAGAGACCAAGCTTCGAAGATACACATCCTATGCAAGAATATGTGTCTACATGCATTTGGATAAAGCTCTACCAGACGTGGTAAGTTTATTTCATGATGATTTCGAATGGATACAACCTCTTGACTACGAACATGTTCCATTTCGCTGCAGGAGATGCCATGCCCATGGACATCTATTCAAAGATTTCCCCCTTAACTCTCAATCTCAGAATAAAGTAGCTGAAGACAATACAGAAGCAGATGGGTTCACCAAAGTTCCCACTCGAAGGAGAAACTCCAAGAAATCCTCCTCCTCGGTGAAAAAACCTATTTCTCTTGCCAATACACCCTCCACCAGCAACAACTTTGCCATCCTTTCTCAGTCTGACCCTCAAAATGAATCCATCCACCCCTCCCTCCATCCCTCCGCCCCTTCCACCAACCCTTTGAATCTGCCTAACCCTCAAACCCCTGCAGCTACCCAACCAGAGGCGCAAGTTGATACCCCCTTAGGTACTGATCCTCCTTCAGCAACAAAGCAAGTGACCTGGAACCCTACCCTCATGGATCTGGATGGGCTGCAATCTAGCTCTGGCCATGCCAATAAGGAAGCTCCAGAAAATAGTCAGCTCACCCTCATGGACGAAGACTCAGAAGGATTTGATCTTGGAGAATTGGATCTATTGGGATTAGAAGACGCTTGCAGATGAAAAGAATTTGATAAAATCAATCCCAAACAGATTGAATCGCTTGAAGCAGCCCTATCTAAGGCTCAACAGCAGAAGAAACTAGGCATTCAGCCAGGAAGCCATTGGGACAGCTTGAAAATTATAAAATAAACCAAGAAGCGAGGTCGAAAACCAGATTGACAATGCACCATCGCTCTGGGAGAAATATTGGTGGATTTAGGGCGTTATCCCAAGTTAACGCGGTTCTTTAAACCGCTCGTAGGCAGTTCACCATGAAGTTAGTCTCATGGAATGTGAGAGGGCTCAATAGCCCTGGAAAGTACAAGATGATTAAGAACATGATTCAGAAAGAAAAGCCTCAAATCCTCTTTCTACAGGAAACTAAATGCAACAACGAAACGCTAGGATCAATCTTATCAAAGGCTTGGCCCAGTAGAAGCTCGGTGGCAATGGATGCTTCAGGCTTCTCAGGAGGACTAGTAGTTGTCTAGGATACTCAAACTATAATGTTAGCAGACTTCCATGTGGCGCACAACCTTATTCAAGCAACTTTCCATCCTATTGGGACCAACATACATGGACAACCCTCCAATGTCTATTTTCCTCAAGATCAGGTCAATAAGATGGAGCTATTAAATACTTTGGAACTTTTAAATTCCAATAGAACACATCCCCTGTGGATCATAAAAGGAGACTTCAATATGATCACCAGAATGGAGGAAAAATCTGGAGGACGACTAAGACTGGACCCGGAATGTTCCCATTTCAAAAACTTCATCAACTCCAATTGGCTTATAGACATTCCTTTCTCTAATGGCATTTTCACCTAGAACAACAGAAGAGCCGAAAACTAGTAGATTGCTTCAAAGCTAGATAGATTCCTCATTTCGGATAACGCCATCCATGTAGGAGGAGACATCACAGCCTCAATACTTCCTTTATCTGGATCGAACCATTGGCCTATTCTCCTTCAATGGCAAGATATAGGGTCACAACTAAAGCGACCCTTTAAATTCGAAGCTTTTTGGCTCACGCATCCAACCTTTGAGGAAATGGTTCATGCTGTGTGGAAAAGTTACGTCCCACCAAAAGGATCTAAAATGTACCAGCTTCAACAGAAACTCAAATAACTCAAGATGCACATCAAAAACTGGAATCAGACAGTCTTTGGAAACATATTTCAGGAGAAAAAAATTCCTTGAGCAGAAAATGGCTGAAGTTCAACAGGAAATAATCAATAAAGGAAGATCAGAAACTCTTGCCACTAAGGAACAAGATCTACAAAAGCAACTGGAAGACAGATACAAACAAGAGGAAATCCTTTGGAGGCCAAAATCAAGAATACGTTGACTGAAGGAGGGAGAAAAAAATACCAAATTCTTTCATAACTCCACTATTCCAAGAAGAAGGAAAAATCGCATCAGCCATATCACCAATCAGCAAGGGGAACGAATGGAGAAGCATGAAGAAATGGAAAAGGAGCTCTTGGATTATTTCAAAGGCATCCAACAAGAGCCTCTGGTCAATAGACAACAGGCTATAGACCAAATCACGCAGCTTATCCCTAAATTGACCACTGATGAGCATAATAGAATGCTATTGTGCCCAGTCTCACTCCAGGAAGTGGATTTCGCTATGGCACAGTTCAAGGATGGCAAGGCACCAGGCTCGAATGGTTTTACCTCAAACTTTTTTCATCACTTCTGGGATCTTATCAAACACAAAGTCTGGCAGCTTGTTGAGGAATCTAGAACCATGCATTGGCTCCTTCCCTCTCTCAATGCTACCTTCATCGCGCTGATTCCGAAAGAGGAACAACCAAGCAGGCCAGAAAAATTCAGGCCCATTTCTCTTTGCAATGTGATATACAAGGTTATCTCCAAAGTTGTAGCCAACATGCTTAAACCTCTCCTGCCGCTTCTCATCTCGCCTGAGCAGATAGGCTATGTGGAAGGAAGACAAATATTGGACGGCATCATTTTAACTCATGAGATCATACACTCCTTAAAAATTTGCAAGAAGCCAGGTATGCTCCTCAAAATCAATCTCTCTAAGGCTTTTGACAGATTGAATTGGAATAACATTCAACAGGTTCTCAACGCTTTTGGCTTTGACCAAACGTGGATAAGATGGATAATGAACCTTATTTCTTCCACCTTTTTCTTTGTCCTCGTCAATGGGATCCCCTCTCCCTCTTTCTCTCCCTCCAGGGGTATTAGACAAGGAGATCCTCTTTCTCCTTTCCTCTTTGTCCTTATGGCTGAAGGATTGGGAAAATTAATTCATAATGGAGTCAACACCCTTCTTCTGAAAGGTATTTCGCTTCATGGTGCCCCTACCACCACCCACTAGCAATTCGTGGATGATAATATGCTCTTCGGCCACCCTTCTGTCCAAGAAGCTCGCTCTTTCAAAGCCATTCTAAACCTTTTTTCCACAGCCTCTGGTCTCTCCATTAATGACTCCAAATCTAAAATTTTCTTCTTCAACACACCTCCCTTGACTCAAGCCAGTATTTCCGGTATCCTTGGCTTTTCCATTTCCTCTCTCCCAGACAAATACCTGGGTGCCCCTCTTATTGACTCTGCTGTCAAAAACGCCTCTTGGAACCTTCTTCTTGATAAACTAAAATCCCGCCTATCCTCCTGGACCTTCAGAGCCCTCAACATGGCCAGCAGACTCACTCTTATCAAAGCTGTGCTGCAATCCATGCCTCTTTATCTCTTTTCTGTGCTTGCTGCCCCTAAATGGGTCCTTAAACAGATTAAATCCCTACAAAGAAATTTCCTCTGGGGATCTTCTAGGAGGAATAGAAAATGGGCCTTGGTTAATTGGAACACAGTTTGCACGCCTAAGGACGCAGGAGGTCTTGGTCTTAGAAACCCCATACACAGCAATGAATTCATGGGGGCACGTATATGGTGGAAGTGGATTTCAAATCCACACACTCTTTGGGCTAAATTGTGGACAACAAAATACGCCAACAATAGGTCTCCTGAAGATTTAATAAGGCTTTCACCTGAGAGCACAGGTTCTCTGGTATGGAATGCAGCAAAGCAGCACTACTCGCTCATACAACAACACAGTTTTTGGGAGATCCGCAATGGCAACTCTACTAGGTTTTGGGTAGATGCGTGGAAAAAAATCCTCAGCTTCTTGAGACCTTCTCCCATACCAATTTTGGCAACAACAACGTGACAATGGAAGACAAGATATGTCAATTCTAGCTGCCTTAAAAATGCAACGGGTTTAGGCAATGGAAATCCTCATCCCTCATAGCTCCTCAAGCTCATGCTCTTGAATGGGAAGCCCTCAGTCTTGAGCTTCAAAGAAGGAAAATCAGGTATTCGGAGGACCCTGACATTCTCAGATGGGGATATACAACGAAAGGTATGTTCTCTACGAAAGAAGCTTATTCTCTAATGCACCCCACGCCCCTTCCGCGTGATCCTCTCTGGCATTTGCTGGAAGTCCTGCTGTAATTTTTCAAGCTGTTTCTGTGCTTCGTTGTTGGCGTTGGCTTGTTGCAGCTGTTGTTGCAAAACCTGTATTTGATCTTCTTTCTCTTTCAATAGTTGCTTTACTTCATATTCTTTATAAATGGTTGCAGAGGCATATGCTCCTGTGATCTGAGATAATTAGATGAGATTTTCAGTGGGATCAGTGGTAGGATTTTGCCATAGGACGTCTAATTTCTCTGCATTATGAGAGAGCATATTTTCCAATTTTCTTTTCTTTCTTTGTCTTCTCACTACTGCCTTGTGTTGTGGACTATAAAATACATCAAGAGGAGGAATTTCCTCTATTTTGAGCATAAGTTCAAAGGATGGGGTAATGGGAATATGTTCCATTTCTGAGACATTGCTAATTGTTTCTGTGACTATATCTTTTGTTGCCTGTACATTACTCATAGGTGTCTTTGTGCTCTGTCCTTCAATATTGATTAAATCATTGAATGTCTCCCATTATTTATCTAGCTCGTTTCTATCTGATGGTAACTGGATGATGAGAGGGGGAGGATCTAGCTGTGAAGAGGTCAAAACCTGTTGCTATGGGAGCTCCTTTGACTGGGCAGTATCCCTTGCTGTCTCTTCACTTTTATCATGGTCACTTTCAGACCTATTAGAGTGTTCTGACGTTTCTTTCCCAGACTTAGATTTAGATCTCTCTGTGCCTGAACTTCCATTGAGACTAATACTGGGAGTTGGTTCCCTTATGGGTTCCAATCGTAATTTATCCAAAGGGATACTATCTAACCTCCTTTCCCTGTATATCTTGAACTCTTGAAATTCTGCTGGAGGAAATCGCATTTGGGCCGAATGTATAACTTCTTTAAGTGTACCTTTCTCTTGGAACATGTCATCAAAATTATCATCTTCTTTAGAAAACACCTTTATTTTGACTGCAATAGTGAAATTTTTAGCAATATCATAAGGGTCGAACGGTCTTCTTGGAAATTGAACAATCGTAGACATGTTATGTTGTTTACTTCTTTGAATGCATGGCCTACATCAAATAGTGAAAAGGCCCCACAGGCCACAGGAAATTGTGGCCAAATAGCCTTCTTTTTGTCCTTCAAATCTTTAGTCAAACCTCCTTCTCCGCAGGTTTCATAAGCAATTTCTCATGCCATGAGTTTACCAGGAACATACAAAGGTAAGACATGAGGGAAAGCAAGACTTCCGAATACCCTGACATATGTAAACAGTTCTTCTCTGAACCATCTCGCGACAGGGAGTATATCTACCTCCGCTTCAGGAGAAAATCTTAGAGCGTCTTTATTATATAACATTTTGTACAGGGGCAACATGATTCCATGACAAATCTTATAAAAATATGGAGTGAATTTGGAATCCCACAATTATTTATGATAAATATTAATGGGTAAGGGGTCTTGAGTCGTCCATTTCCAACCCATTAAAGGAAACTTGGAAATATAACAGATTGCATCCATCACATATGCAGATAAGTAGAAAGGAGGATAAATTCTTTGAGAAACAGTTCTTTTAGACCGGTAATTCAAAATAGCTGTGGCTAAGTTGTCAGATAATATCTTAGCCCAATCCACAATAGTAGCATTAATGGAGGCATTCAATAATGGTATCCATTCAAATGAAAATTTATTAATGTCTGGCTTCCCAAAAAGTCTACAGAGCATAGCAGCAGCAAAGCAATACGGGGAGGTGAGAGAACCAGTACTATACATACCATGTTTATCCTTTTTTAGTGGTTCGTCCCTCCTTGACCAGTCCTTGGTGCATTATGCCGGGTTTTCATTTTCTTTAGCAAACTTCTCCATGAACTGTTTGTTATAAGTCGCCTGTGGCTCTGGTAAATGATACATGAGTCTCAAATCTTGTGGAGTGAATGAGCCAATGAGTTCTTGACCCTGAGTCTTAAATTGTTTGTTTGTGATGTCGGTTTTGTCTAGTACCCATTTAACCATGTCTGTGTATGGAAGAATTTTGGGCCTCGCCGCTATCTGGTGCAAGAACGAGCAAGCTAGCTCTGTAATAGACGCCTCAGAAGACCCATGTGAGCCTGCAGTAGCTATAACCTCCATTATTCTGGGATTCTATTCCTCAAGTAGACTGTACATGCCTTCCCAAGTAGTAATACCAGCATCTCTATTACAGGCAGTGTCTGTATACAAGGGCGTCATTTCTTTGTCTTCGGAACTCGAAGCTTTGTCTTTCTTTCCCATAATATCTTGAATACAACTTTGTATAGTTCTCTGTTCTTCTTTCCTGCAGTTTACAAATGAAGTGAGAATAATGATAAGAAAAAGGTGACGGGAAAGCTTTTAAATGCCGAAGACATATAAAATATACCATCTTACGTGAAATGACTCTTCGATCAGAACAAAACCATATTTCATTAATGATTGACAACTCACTCATTGATTAAAATTAAAGCACATAACCAGGCCTCGGTTTTTGGAAAAAAAAATTTCGTACAATGAGCCCTAAAGATCTGCGATAAGGCGATTTGCGATTTGCTTCGCAATATCGCAGATCCCAATCTTATGAAATTGCAATATCACAATACCACAATATCGCAGAATTGCTATATCGCTATATCACAATATCGCAAAAAATCGTTGGAGCGTAGCATATGAAAAACCTCTGTTAATGTGTTTTTCTGCAAAACGCGATTTGCCATATGTGCCATCGCATATTGGCGGTTTTGAGATTTTTCAGCGTAACATATGACATTTGAGGCATGGGATGCGATGAATGTTTTTAGTGCATAGTTTCGCATCGCGATCTCGCAATCTTAGAATTCCATTTGTAAGGAGGTATCCATTACCTTTTTTGCGATGCGATATTTCTTTAAGGAATGATTTTATCCTACCTTATCAGAAAACTTAAGCTTTTTTAAGATTCTTCAAGGGGTATTCTCCTAAGTTTATGATATTAAGTTTTATTGAAAAAGGAAATATAAGCATTAATCGATTTTTAAATTTTTTGACTGAGGACCCCCACTTATTTAGTATTAGTGATAATACTAAATAAGAAGGGGGGTTGTTGCTGGCCACAACACCCCCCTTAATGACAACTTTCCTGAACTCCAAGCATGGATCGAAGTTTGGTAAACTTCGCTTCTGTGAGAGTCTTTGTAAAGATATCGGCTACTTGATCATTGGTTGGACAGTACTGCACTTCAAGAACACGATCATGAATGAGCTTTCTGATGAAGTGTATGTGGAGTTCAATGTGTTTCATACATTGATACTGAACTGGATCTTTACATAGCTGAATGGCACTTTGATTATCACACCAAAGTGTAGTTGGATGCTGCTGATGGAGACCAAATTCAGACAGGATCTGACGAAGACACACGGCTTCCTTTCTGGCTTCAACTGCACCACAATACTCCGCTTCTACTGAAGAAAGAGAGATGGCACTTTGTTTCTTACAAGACCAAGTAATAGGTCTTGAACCAAGAGTGAATACATATCCCGCAATATACTTTCGATCATCAGGGTCACCAGCCGAATCAGAATCAGTGAAACCAATCAACAATGGAGATGCTCCTGCACTGTAATGAATCCCGAACTGAACTGTACCTTGAATATATCAAAGTATTCTTTTAGCTACTTTCCAGTGACTTTCATGAGGTTGGTGCATAAATCGAGTGACAAGACCAACGACAAAGGAAAGGTCAGGACGGGTATGGGTTAGATACAGAAGTTTACTAACAAGTTAACGATATAAGGTAGCATCAACTTCAGGGGTAGTACAAGTCACTGAAAGCTTGACTCCAGACTGAAAGGGAGAAGGGGCTGGCTTACAGTCTTCCATGTGAAAGTGGTGTAGAAGATCACAGGCATACTTGGACTGAGAGAGGGTAATGCCTTCCTTGGATTGCAAGACTTGAAGACCAAGGAAATAAGGCAAGTGTCCTAAGTCTATCATTTCAAACTTCATTTGGAGGATAGACTTCACATGGTTTATATGGGTTGGACCACTACCAGTAAGGATGAGATAATCAACATAAAGAACAAGGATGGTGAAGGACTTACCCACTTTCTTGGTGTATATAGCGTTGTCAGAATGACACCTAGAAAATCCATTATCTAATAGAAATCTATCCATTTTGGCATACCAAGCCCAAGGAGCTTGTTTGAGACCATAGAGAAACTTCCTAAGGTGACAAACAAGGCTAGAGTCATTTTGGATAAAGCCAGGGGGTTGTTTCATGTAGATTTCTTCATGTAAATCTCCATATAAGAAGGTGGATTTAACATCCATCTGATGGACTTCCCATTTAAAGGAGGCGGCAAGGGAAAGAACAAGGCAGATAGAATTCATTTTGGCAATCGAGGAGAAGGTTTCAGTGTAGTCAATGCCTTCAACTTGTGAAAATCCTTTAGCGACAAGACGAGCTCTATGTCTATCCACTTTTCCATCTCGTCCAAACTGTGTTTTGTAAACCCATCTGCATCTGACAAGTTTTCTTCCTTTTGGAAGAGGAACAAGATCCCAAGTATCATTCGCCAATAGGGAACCATATTCTTCATTCATAGCTTCATCTCAAGCTAGATGACCGGAGGCTTCTTCAAAGGTTTCTGGATCAAGATTTTTTGGAACTTGAGCCAATAAAGAAATAGATGTTATTTAATGGGAAAAAATCATATTGACAGATGTCAAAAAAAGTTATACAATGTTAGTCTAACCAATTTAATTCAGAAAATATAAATAGATGTTATTTAATGGGTAAAAAGCATATTTAGGTTGATAGGTATTTTTTTTTAATCAATTCTTTTTTATTTTCGTCAATATTTTTAATCTAGACATGATATCTGTGCACATATAATATGATACGACTAACCTCTTGTAGGTTATGACATTAAGATTCTTCCTATTAATTTTCCGTCGGTTCCCCAAATCACGCCTCGAGTTCCCTATATCGTCCTGCCACCGCCGACTGGTTCTCAACTCCATATTAAATGAAACACCTCTACACTTTTGCTTATCAAACCTGACCTAATTTTTAGGTTTTATATGCACACTTGATAGGGTTTTCATTTTCACGTTGTGGTAGTGGTTGGAGGTGGAGGAAGAGGGTTTCTCAATGTCTGGTTTGCGATGGTTCATTTACCAATAAACCATCTCAGATGATAAACACAACGTCTCTCGTTTGCATAGAATGTACGTATGTCTGGCGAAGCCGAAAAAGGATGAGCTGAAACTTATTTGAGTAGTGGCCACTATTCATGTGGGAATTTTCTCTGTATTTTAGATGTTGGTTCGAAATGGCGTGAAGGTGAACTCGACCTCTTCTATCCCTAATTAGGATTAGCTCTGGAAGATGATCAATGTTCTTTTTTTATTTGGTCCTCTTTTTATTTATGGTGAGGCATCGCTTGTTGATCGGAAGGGGAGGAAGCGAATGTGTTATTGTCATCTGGACCTCGGTGGTTTATGATCGCTTTGGCTGTTCAAAACCTCTGGGTTCAAGACAACAATAATACCTTCGCCTTTGGTTACGCCGATTTGGGAAAACTTGACTCTCAAATACAACAAGCTATTGCAACAACCTTTGTTCATCTGGTATTTTCTAATCCCATTTCCTTAATATCTCTAGATCCTTATTAACCCAGATCTATTAAGGAATGATTTATACTAGCATGGAACCTTAAAATCCTAGATCTATAGTGTACTGAGGTGTCCATTTTAGTTAGCACTCCTTGCAGTTTGCTTTGTTTGATCCTTCTCAAGCTTAAAAAAAATAAAATTTGAAACAAACTATGTTAGCATGTAAGTCAAAGATATTGTGGATCTATGCTAAACTGGTTGTTTTAATAGTTTATTTGTTTTTTAATATATTCTGGAGTTGTTGCAAAACTAATTGTTCTCTATATGGAGTAATATAGAGACAAAAACACATCCTCATGGGTCTTCTCCATCCTAGGGTATGGAACAACTCACTCTTCTTTATGTCAAGGGATTGCTCAATGTTTTAGTTATAGATATATTTCCATATATAAAAGTTTTGTCATGAGTGTAGAAAAAAGGCATTGGCCATTGGATCTGAACATGTTGTTACAACTCATTTGAGTGGAAAACTAGAAGATTTGAAAATACAATAAAATTGCCGCAACAACACGGTATGGAGGCTAAGATGGTAGATATTGTGTGTTTTTGTTTGGGACGAGGGATAACACTAACAAGGTTTTTTCAACTGCAAGAGATCATATTACTATAAATGTGAATTTTGTGCTTAACCCAAGGGGGAATATGCAGATCAAAACATTTTAATATTATTAAATGGAAAATTTTACAAAGATTTGACTAGAATACATCGGTGAATATCCACAATTTTTTAAAGCACCTTTATGCTCTCCAATTGACGTGAAGTTGTGCGCACTTACGTCGATGTGCCGTTTCAAATGTTTGCTTCTCCTATTGACATCTGTTGACATCATTTTCTCCTCAACCCTACTACCACTACACTTCAACCCTGCTACCACCATAATTTCAGCTGAAAATGAAAATGTGTGATCCAGTAGTTGTAAATTGTGGTTTAATATTTCAGTTTATTTTCCGAAATTGGAGTTTGATTTGTTTCTGTGCCAGATTTATGCAGAGTAGCAATGGTGGTGGGTTTAGTGGCCAGTGGGATGGATGTTGAAGGCGTCATGTTTCCTGTTGCATTAGTTTGTTTCTATGCTAGATTTATGTAAAGAAACAATGGCGATGGGTTTAGTGGCCAGTGGGATGGATGTTGGAGGTGTCATGTTTCCTCCTACTATGGTGCCTCTGGATCCAGCAAGGAACTCGTCCTCAAATGGTATGATTCTCAAAAACCTTAAGCACTGCTTCCAAAGTCTCACCTTTTTACTGTGCAAAAAAATATTAGAATCTTGCTTTTGCAACAAACTACACTCCTCTGTCAGATTAGATAGGCTACCAGGTTCAATTGTCTTTAATGAGACTCCTAAATCTACATGGCCTTTAGAGAGTAAGCAATTTCCATTTCTAGGATCCTGCAAAGATCCGAGTTAAATGGAAGAATCATGTCAAATGCCACTATCTAGACGTTATGAAGCAAATGGACACTAATAATTCCAAGAAACCTAAAACAAAACTGGCTTTTCAAATCAGAAACAAATAAATCAACTATATCTAAATATTGACTCAATACCTGTGCTATTATAGAGACATTTCCTGAAGTTGAAATATTACTATCATTATTCCCCAAATATGTCACATGAATAATATTATTCTGAACATACATAAGAGCACACTAGCAGTACCCTAATCGATATTTTTACAATATGGCATTTCCTTGGTAGGGGAATGTCTTTTACCATGCTCATGATTCATTATATCCCCATTTTCCAAGAGTTTAACAATCTTATGTGTAGGAATACACAAGGTAAGTTCCTTAGATCAAGAACCAAAGGTCACCGCTCACAAACAGATCACAAATAAGTACACCAGTATAATCACGTGGTTAAAACCCTCAAAGAGGGAAACAGTCCACGGCTTGAGCCAACACGGCCACTTCAGGCAATTTATTAATATAAAAAGAAAGGTTACATACGTTTCTCTCATAAACGGTTACCAGAAAAATGATCCTCTATGCTCTTTAAATAGAGATCATGGACCAATCAGGTGTTAAGCCATGGATCAAGTGTCATTAATACCGAGGTGAGAGATAACCGTCAGATCACTACAACCATCGGATTATAAGTTACAAATGTACATGGTAAAGAAACACACTTTACCTAACTCTACACTAGACTAAGTTATTATTAACTATTTCCTATATGTCGGAATATGCTAACATCCCCCCTTAAGAACAACTTGGGATAGGATTGTAGGATTTACAAAGGTGACACAAAAGGAACCTATTTCCTATGTGTAAAAATATCCTAACATCCCCCCTTAAGAACAAATTGGGATAGGATTGAAGGATTTACAAAAGTGACACAATAGGAGAAGGAAGGAGGCATTAGAGCCTATCCCCCCTTAATGACAACTTTCCTGAACTCCAAGCATGGATCAAAGTTTGGTAAACTTCGCTTCTATGAGAGCCTTTGTAAAGATATTGGCTACTTGATCATTGGTTGGATAGTACTGCACTTCAAGAACATGATCATGAATGAGCTTTCTAATGAGGTGTATGTGGAGTTAAATTCGTTTCATATGCTGATGCTAAATTGGATCTTTACATAGCTGAATGGCACTCCGATTATCACACCAAAGTGTAGTTGGATGTTGTTGATGGAGACCAAATTCACACAGGATTTGACAAAGACACATGGCTTCCTCGCTGGCTTCAACTGCACCACGATACTCTGCTTCTGCTGATGAAAGAGATATGGCACTTTGTTTCTTACAAGACCAAGTAATAGGTCCTGAATCAAGAGTGAATACATATCCTGCAATAGACTTTCGATCATCAGGGTCACCAGCCCAATCAGAATCAGTGAAACCAATCAACAATGGAGATGCTCTTGGACTGTAATGAATCCCGAACTAAACTGTACCTCGAATATATCGAATTATTCTTTTAGCTGCTTTCCTAACTTTCATGAGGTTGGTGCATAAACCGAGCGAGAAGACCAACGACAAAGGAAAGGTCAGGACGGGTATGGGTTAGATACATAAGCTTACCAACAAGTTGACGATATAAGGTAGCATCAACTTCAGGGGTAGTACAAGTGACTGAAATCTTGAATCCAAACTAAAAGGGAGAAGGGGCTGGCTTACAGTCTTCCATGTGAAAGTGGTGTAGAAGGTCACAGGCATACTTGGACTGAGAGAGGGTAATGCCTTCCTTGGATTACAAGACTTGAAGAACAATGAAATAATGCCAGTGTCCTAGGTCTATCATTTCAAACTTATTTTTGAGGCTAGACTTCGCATGGTTTATATGGGTTGGATCACTACCAGTAAGGATGAGATCATCAACATAAAGAACAAGGATGGTGAAGGACTTACCCACTTTCTTGGTGTAGACAGTGTTGTCAGAATGACACCTAGAAAAGCCATTATCTAATAGAAATATATCCATTTTGGCATACCAAGCCCGAGGAGCTTATTTGAGACCAGAGAGAGACTTCCTAAGGTGAAAAACAAGGCTAGAGACGTTTTGGATAAAGCCAGGGGGTTGTTCCATGTAGATTTATTCATGTAAATCTCCATGTAAGAAGGTGGATTTAACATCCATCTGATGGATTTCCCATTTAAAGGAGGCAGCAAGGGAAAGAAAAAGGCAGATAGAATTCATTTTGGCAACCGGGGAGAAGGTTTCAGTGTAGTCAATGCCTTCAACTTGTGAAAATCCTTTAGCGACAAGACGAGATTTATGTCTATCCACTTTTCCATCTAGTCCAAACTGTGTTTTGTAAACCCATCTGCATCTGACAAGTTTTCTTCCTTTTGGAAGTGGAACAAGATACCAAGTATTATTCGTCAATAGGGAACGATATTCTTCATTCATAGCTTCATCCCAAGCTATATGACCATAGGCTTCTTCAAAGGTTTCTAGATCAGGATTTTCTGGAACTTGAGCCAATAAGGAAGAAGCTCTTTCGAACTAAGAACGAGTTCATTGTCGATCGGCAGGGTCACCTACAAGAGAACCTATTGCATCCCGAGTAGAGCGGACCCATTTTAGAAGCGGTGGAGTAAAAGGAACAATTGCAAGAGGTGGAGGAGGATTGTCATCCTCACTGTCATCATCTGAACTAGATGGAATGCTATTAAACATAGAAGAGAGAAAGAGAGGTAGCACATATGCCAAATCAGGCTCGCAGACCAAAGGTGGCACACCTGCCGAACTAGGCTCACGGGCCAATATATTTTCATCAAATTTTACATCTCTTCTAATGATTATATTTTTGGATTTTGGTTGAAGAAGTCTATATACTTTGACATATTCAGAATATCCAACAAAAATACATTTTCACTCTTAGGTTCTAAGGCTTTATGTTTCGCATCTGGAATATGGGCCCAAGCATCACTTCCAAAAACACGAAATTGACTTACATCTGGTTTGATTGAGCTCCAAGCTTCTTCTGGAGTTATATTCTTTAAAACCTTAGTAGGAGTGCGATTTACTATGTAATTTTCACAGTTAATGGCTTTTTCCCAAAAATTGAGACCAAGTCCTTTAGATTGAAGCATACAATTAGCCATTTCTTTTAAGGTGCGATTCTTCCTTTCAACTACACTATTTTATTGTGGAGTATACGGAACGGTATGTTGCAATTGAATGCCATGCTCAATGCAGAAGTTGATAAATTTGTTGTTAACATATTCTCCTCCATTGTCTGATCTTAACTTAAGAATTTGATGTCCAGATTGTTTCTCAACAAAGGCCTTAAAGGCCAAGAACATGTTAAAAACTTCACTCTTGAGTTTTAAGAAGTACACCCAAGTGCGTCTAGAAAAATCATCAATGAAATTTAAGAAGTACTTGCAACCAGAGAAAGAAACAATAGGAAGTGGACCACATAAATCACTGTCCAAAAGCTACAAAGGGGTTGAAGCGTGCCAAGAGGCACGTTTGTCAAAACTATCCTAATGATGTTTTTCTAGTACACATCTAGAGCAAACACCATCTTGGAAAGATACCATAGGAAGGCCCGTCACCATATTTTCCTTACATAGAGTTTGAAGGGAGCGATAGTTTAAGTGACCATATCACTCATGCCAAAGTTTGCTCACTTCATCATTAGGAGCAACAAAAATGGAGGGAAGACATGATGACCGAAAGTTGTCAAAATTATACAACCTTGTGGAATCATCACTAATGCCAGTAGCTCAAATATGCTTAGGATCTTTAAGGTCCTTGATTACAACATTAAGAGGTGAGAATTCTACTATTTCCCTTCACTTGAATGAGTTATCTGATAAACAGAGAGAAGGTTGCATGACAAGATAGGAACACATAGTACATCATTAAACTGACCATTATCGAGATGAATGGTTCCAGATCCTACAACACTAAGAGATCTATCATCACCAACATAAATATGTTTGGTGTTACAATCATTTAAAGAAGAAAACATGGCTTTATTTTTGGCCATGTGATAAGAAGCTCTAGAATCAATGAGCCACTCATGAGAATGAGAAGAGGAAGATACATTTAATGCATAACCAGATATTGATGCTTGACAACCATAAGCAGAAAGTGCCATGTCTGAAGATGATGGTGAAGAGTGATGCAAATTGATGTTGTGCTTCTTCATTGTTGCTTCTAAGGCTTCCATCTTCTTAAAACATTTGGACTCTATATGGCCATCACGATTACAAAAGTTGCAATGTCTATCTATTTTCTTCCCTTATCATTTGAGTAAGTTGCTTTTTCAGTTTGTGGCTGAAATGGCTTAGGACCCTTGCTTGATTGAGGACCATACTTTTTAGGATACTGCTTCTTGGGATTCTTTTGATATGGTTGTTGTTGGGCTGCTAAGGCTTTCTTAGAAGCATTTCCAGAAGTGATAAGACCAAGGTGTAAGATTTTTTCTTGTTCTCTTATCAAAGAATCGCAAAAGGCATCAAAAGAGGGTTTCTTGCAGGTGGTTGCTGAAGAAATGATGGCTTCTCTAGTGGAATGGAAGGCAGAAACAAATACAGAGTATGTAGGGCCAAGTTTATCAAGAATGCAATAAATGAGGCTACCATCTTCCTTTTTGATCTTACAACCTTCTAAAAGAATTCAAACGGTCTTGAATTTGGACAAAAAATCTTCAATGGAGGAGAAATTATTGGAGTCCAAAGTAAACAACTCATTTTCAAGCTGGTGGGCCTTGATTTGATTTTGAATGCCAAAAAATAGTGTTTAGCTTTTTCAGGGCTTCGTCAAGGGTGTCAATGTCAAGGATATGAAATCGAAGATCTTGAGCAATGAACATTCCTATCAACCCTCATGCTTGATCTTGTTTATTTTTCCCATTTAGCAAATTTATCATCATCGGAATGTTTAGTTTCTTGTCCTGTGGCTATTCTATAAAGCCCTTTAATTCTAAGTATATCTACGATGTGAGGTAGCCATTGGAAATAATTGGTGCTGTTAAGAATAATCGGAAATGCACTTTCCATTTTTAAAAAAAAAAACTAAAGTTGAGAAAAGCTGAAACTAAATGCTCCAATGGAATGATCTCGAAAAATTAGGCAGTTTAAAAAAAAACGGCTCGAAAAACGGCTTCCGGATGAAGAAGTTATGCCTTTTGAAAAATCTGAGTTGTAGATGCCGAATAGTTATGGGAATGGGATGAAGTGCAGCTTTTTAAAAAAAAAATTCCGCCCCTTTGAACATAAACTTTTTACAAAAGAAGCTTGAGAAGGAGACTTGAACCCAAGGCATCTATTCTCATAAACTAACTCCTCACCAAGTGAGATAGTAAAAGGATCACGTTATTGTTTGAAAGGAGGAAGGGTTTTTTTTTTAATTTTATTTTTTAAAATCTTCGATGTGCGTGCCTTTTCCTGCACAAAAAAACACAAAAAGCGAGCCAAAAAAAAATCAAAATGCAAAGCCTTACGGCAGAATGTTAGATTTTTAGTTAGCCTTACCGGAAACTATCTTTTTTTTCACTATTTCTAATTTCCCAAGATCACACAAAGACGTGGGAAAAGAGCATACGTAGCAAAAAAAATCCCTTTTTCCTGATTCTGATTTGCCAAGATCGCATGCAGCACATAGAAAAGAGCATACACAGAGAAGAGGGTATAGATCCGACAAATAAATAAAACCTCAAAACCGAAAATAAAAAGAGGCAACCGAAATAAGTAGAACTATTAACAAATATAACTGCAAAACATATGCTTTATACCTCCAGATCTAAACTGTCATAACTTGGGCAGCCATAAACCTTTTCGCATGAATTGAAAGGTGTTCCTCACTGTAACAGATACTCCAGACACAACGGAGCAGTTCTTCAAGCCCAAAAATGTTCAGAAATAGTAGATCTACAAAATGGCATTCGCATGCAGTCAAACTGGCTTCGGATTTTGATAAAAAATGGACGTGGCCCTCAAGATATCTCGGATACCATGTAGGAATACACAGGTTAAGTTCCTTAGATCAAGAACCAAAGGTCACCGCTCACAAACAGATCACAAATCAGTACACCAGTATAATCACTTGGTTAAATCCCTTAAAGAGGGAAACAATCCACAACCTGAGCCAATGCAGCCACTTCAGGCAATTCATTAATATAAAAAGAAAGGTTACATATGTTTCTCTCATAAATGGTTACCAGACAAATGACCCTCCATGCTCTTTAAATATAGATCATGGACCAATCGGGTGTTAAGCCACGAATCAAGTGTCGTTAATACCGAGGTGAGCGATAACCGTCAGATCACTACAAATCACGACTGTCAGATTATAAGTTACAAATGTACATGGTAAAGAAACACACTTTACCTAACTCTACACTAGACTAATTTATTCTTAACTATTTCCTATGTGTTGGAATATCCTAACATTATGCCCTTCGTTGGCAACATTGTTGCTCAAATGTATAGAAGTCTTATGCTCATTATCAATATTATCCACTGAATTTTGAGCCATATTATGCTCATTATCAACTCTAGGATCCAATCTATAGACACTACTAATAGGTGCAACATCTTGCATCCCATTGCTAGCAACACCTTGAGTGACCATACTTCCTTTTTTGATCCCATCTGAGTTCCATGTAGAGGGAAGCTTTGACAAGGATCCAAAGCTAACAGGTTGTTCACCAGCAGAAGATGGAAGCCTCATATTATGCCTGGGTTTTGCAACATCTGAAAAATAATTCCTGTCTAAAAGTGGTTCCTTTCTTGGTACTAAATCCTTTGCTTCTGAAACTACTGCATTGTTAGAGTTCAGATAGAGTGAATCTCTTAAAATAGAAATAGCCAAAGAAGAAAGTGACTTTCCTTTCCTTTCCAGATACTACATTCGTTGGTTTTCCTTTACTATTCTTGGGTATTCTGCCCTAATGTTCATGTTTAAATATTGATTGATTTGTTGTCCTTCTATTACGTACACAGAAGAGCATGTAAACCTTCTGTTGACATCACTTACATCGGAGTGTTGTTTCCAGTTGTTGCTTCTCCTCTTGACATATGTTGACATCATTTTCTCCTCAAGCTTGCTACCACGACACTTCAACCCTGCTACCACCATAATTTCAACTGAAAATGAAAATTTGTGATCCGACAATTGTGAACTGTGGTTTAATGTTTCAGTTTATTTTCCGGAATTGGAGTTTGATTTTTTTTTGTGCCAGATTTATGTTGCATTCTTTTTGGAATTATTTTGAAGAATAAGTGCGACAAATTCAGACATTATACATTATAAAATATGGAAATAACTAAGTTTTCCTGGTTGTATTCTGGTTCAATTTCTAGACAACGATACAATCATAGCAAGATGTGGACAACTCCTTGTGGACAACTTGAAGCACAGACTATTGGTGTATTGAATTTATATTTTCGTGTATTTAATTTCTTTTTTCACATGTTTTTGAGACAATTCTTGTGTGGACATCTCCACTTGTTTAAATTATTATGAGCTCTATTACAACCCTCATTCTCACTCTTGTATTAGACTATTTGAAGGAAGTTTACTGAAGGTATATTCTCACCTTTTTCTGAAGAAAATTTCTAGCCTTTGTGGAAAGACCTTGATGTATGTTTGGTCTCTTTTTGGTGAGATGAAATTTGGATCGATTTTGAAACAATTTATCTATGTTGGTTTTAAGGATACTTGGAAGGAACAATTTTATTTGAATAAAGTGAACCCTTCAAAGCTGCATATTGATCGTTAGGGTCTTGCCTCATCTTAAAAAAGCAAGGAGATTCCACACTATTTCAATGGGAGAATTCACATTTGAATTTTACACAAGCACCTTGCAGCAAATAAGGATTTGAACCCCGAACTCTATTGAACTGAAAATATCCTTGAAAACCAATTTTCAACTACACAATAATAGAAGCTTTGAAAAAGGCCAAGCAAGTAAAAACATGAACCCAAACCTTACTGCAACTTTTCTCTGGCTACAAGAAAAAAATTCAGTAGCCTGTAAAAAGTAGCATACTCTGCTCCATGTGCGAGAGTGCTCTCGGCTTCACTTCAGGCACACAAAATGAAAGCAGTGAATCCACAACATGGAATTTTTTTTTTCTAATTAACGAGTAGTGACTCGTATCTGAGGAAAAGGGAACCTTCTTTATTTCTCCCCCTTTATATGGACACTTTTAGAATTACACTAAATCCCAACGATTGATGTAAAGCACAACCAAAACATCAGTCAATAACAAGATACCCTACTAAACGTGGAAAACTTACAGACCTTTGGCGGATCTATTGAATTGATACAAACCACTTCTAAGATTTTATACTGCTGCCATCCTCAAGTTGAATGTCAAAATGTTCATCAAAGATAGTTGGACTCGTCCATACTACTTCCACTTTCAACTCTATCATTAAAAAAACCTTCAGTGAAGGGTGTTGACATTAGAATAAGAAATATTATCAATGCCAATGTCGCCATCCTTGGAATAAGAAATTAATTTCTCTATCTAATCAAATCAAAAGTAAAAACAAAAAAACAATTTTATATAATTTTTTTTCAAACTTCCATTAAAATTCCAATATTGAAATGAGACATTAAAAACCATAATAACCAATCAATACTAAATAAATACAAAAAAAAACACTAATAAATCATAAACTTAATATTGCACTATATTTAACAAGCACACATTATCTCTACAAACATATACAAGTAATGAATCATAATCCTAATGTTACACTATAACTAGCACACAATATCTCTATAATACAACAAGATTAATACCATCTTAGAAATACTAGAAAAATGTTACATAATCAAATATAATATGAATAAAAAATGGTAGGCCATAATGTTGGTTATCTTTGGCAAGTTTCATTAAATTTTATACTACTTTTGAAGCCATGTTTTATATTCACTTTTTGGATTTAAAATTCATACCAAAGTTTTAAATTTTTAATTTTATATAAATACAAATATTATAATAATAATAATGTTAAGGTTACAACTATGTTATATGGATTTAAAATTCATACAAGAGTTTTAAATTTTAAATTTTTAATTGTATATAAATATAAATATTATAATAATAATAATTTTAAGATTACAACTAAGTTATATATTAAATTGGTATTTATTTTTTACATGAAATATGATTTAATATGATCTTATTTACTGGAAATGTTTGTTGGTTCAGATTATATATATAAAGGGCATTTTTTTTATGTGTGATCTTTGTTATGTCTTAAATTAAGAGGTATAGAATAATCCATCTTTTACACTTATCACTATTGTTGTGAAAATAATGCTAGAGATTAATAGATTATCATATAAGACAGGTATTCATTATGAAAACCAAAGTATAATTTTTTCAATTTAAAAATTCTATTGGCTTTCCATTGCACCTTTTGGTGCAATTGCTAGTGATAAATGTTAGAAAAAGTTAGACAATGTTATGTCTTAAATTAAGAGGTATAGAATAATCCATCTTTTACACTTATCACTATTGTTGTGAAAATAATGCTAGAGATTAATAGATTATCATATAAGACAGGTATTCATTATGAAAACCAAAGTATAATTTTTTCAATTTAAAAATTCTATTGGCTTTCCATTGCACCTTTTGGTGCAATTTCTAGTGATAAATGTTAGAAAAAGTTAGACAATGTTAGTCTAACCAATTTCAAAAAGAGCCATTTTAAGTGTTATTTAATTTAGCAAATAAATGTTATTTAATGAGGAAACTATGTAAAATGGAAATAAAAAAATAGATAATATTTAATATATATATATATATATATATATATATATATATATATATATATATATATATATATATATATATATAAAATCAGGAATGGAATTTGATGAGCAAATTGCTTATCAAATTGCTTATACGATGATTTGCTTATCAAATACAATCAATTTTTTTTATAAACAATCAAATTTTATATTAAAATGATTTAAACTTATATTAAAATTACTAAAATCGTCCATACTTAAAATTTGATATTTAAAATAAAATAAAATAAGTATGATTTAGATTTCACGATTGCCTAATTCTTTGCTCCCGCCACAATTTTGAAAGTTATCTGTATAAAAATAAATCCAGAACAAATACTTTTCGTCATTTTAACCTAATCTAATTCTTTGGTCTGGCTGCCGAGGCGGAGGCAGAGGATTCTCCAGTGACGGAGTAAGTTTCTAAACTATTCGGAGATCCCCTAGCGGCAGCAGTGCACGAGAGCCCGTTGATAGTTTTGAATCACAGTACCGAATTCGAATTACTCGAATTATTAACTAAATATAATAGTATTGAACCTTTTTATGCAGCCTCCCTATTAGATCTGGCTATGATGATTTTATTTTCATATCTGATCTCTTTTCATGATCTTAACAGTCTCATTTATGAGTGTTTCTATGTCCATATGATCTATGAGGCCTTTTTTTATATTGGCATGGAATAATATATATGCAAACATCCCATGGAGATGAATATCTCACTACTACATAAAGGGGGGTTTTAAGACAATATTTAAGACAATTTTTGGGTAAATTGTCTTAATTTGAGACAAAAGAAAACTTGTGTATTGTCTTAAATATTGTCTTTAAGCGGGTGTCTTAAATTAAATCGTCTTAAAATTAAATTGTCTTAAAATATTGTCTCTATAAAGACAATAAATAACACAAGCATTTTTGTCTCTCCAAAGACAATTTCATTTTTGTCTCTCCAAAGACAGTTTCATTTATTGTCTCTCCAAAGACAATAGTTGGAATTAAAAACATATTGTCTTTATGGAGACAATGTTTTTAATCCTATCTATTGTCTCTCTAGAGACAATATAAAACAATGAATCCAGAAAAATATCTCACCATTAAAATAAATCAATATGAAATATTTAATTAAAAAAATATACAATATCATTGAATATTTCATGTTAAGGTACAGTGGAATCGAACCACTAACCTCCTGCATAGCAGGCACTCTTCCATTGAGCTAGCACCTTTTAAAGAATTATGTGAGGAGTTATGGCAGTCCTTGAAATTGTATAATAGGCATTGATTTTAAAAAAAAATTCAACATGTAATGGCATAATCATTGTAAAATATATAATCATGCAAGCCCCTATTTCTAACTTAATAAAAAATAAACTCAATGGATTTAGCTCACTGTGACACCCTTGTAGCTTGACTTGCACAAAAAGCTAATAATAAACAATAATCTACAAACAAATTAATCTAGTCATACAAAGAAAATTAACTATAATCAGCACAAGAAATACAACCACCACCCAAAGAGCCACCAGCTTGCTAGTAGGCACTGATCAACATGTATGATCTACAGCCAGCTTCAAATTTCAGACCTTCATAGTCTTGAGGCCGTTCCCCTGCACCCTCAGCGCATCTGTCCGATCAAATATAATCCACTGAATTTTAGCGGAATTTTTAGCCCATCATTCGGGACCATCAGGAGCAAGCACATCCGTTCGATCAAATATAATCCACTGAAGTTTAGTGGAATTTTTAGCCCAGCATTCGGGACCATTAGGAGCAAGCACAACGCCATCCACCTTGAATTCAATGAATGTGTCAATGAGCTTTTACCAGTTCAATCACAATAAATAAGAAAATTAGTGCAACATATTAAGATGTTACATTGGATTTCACCTGAAACGTCATGCCATCATTGTAAGGCACATTGAACTCAATAGACTGAATCATGAAAGAGTAACCTGCAGGGACAAAGAAAATTGCTGATTCCACTTCGCAAGCAGCCTTCCATGCTAGTAGAAATGCCTGCACAGAAATATAGATAAGAAAATGAGATTTAATTTGCATTGCTTATATAAAATGAATTCTAATGTAATGAAATCCTCAGAGACATGGAATTGCAGGGATGCCAATTGAAATGTCAATACATAAATTGGTCAATGGTACCAAAACCAAGCTACCATATATTGTGACATTTTGAAATTACTTTTAGGATTCTAATCTTTCTCACAATATTCAGAGATTTGTTAACGTTACATGCATATATTTCATGAAATTAAATCCTACAACAAGAAGCTTAGGCTACAGAGCCTAAGGAATTGAGATAAAAAAGTAATAGCTCCTTATACATCAGTATCATCTGACACTCCATCTCCTCTCGCACCATAAGATTGCACGTTAAATGTAGAATTACAATTGTTTGATGAATAATTTTGGGATCCTTGAGGAGCAAAGGCATTCCCCTCATCTCCATTCTTACTAGAATTCTTGTGAAAATGGAATCTAGCATGAACACCTTTAAATGCAGCTGAAATCAAATAAATAAAACTAACAACCAGCAAGATAAATCCACGAGAATGCCTTGGGCAAACTAGAGCTTCCATTTCTATAGCTTGTCTTATCTTTTTTTTCAATCTTATGCAGAGGGCAGCAATAACTAATTGCCTGACTGACTTCAATAGTTTGTGAGCTCAATTGATGGGTCTATTTTAAAGGTTTAGGAGTTCTATCTAGATTATTCATGTGGCTGGACCGAGACCATAACCGTCTTAATTATTTAATCTTTCAATTTCCAAACCCACTAAGACTTCCGGCGCCCGTGCGGTTGTCATTGATAAGAAGTGGCGTGTCTTAGTTGTGAGCGATGATGGGCTGATTCAATACAATTCACATAATGGGGATTGATAGGTAGGGCTCAGCAGGATGATCACCACATAGCAATCGGAAAGGGAATGAAGAATGGATAGTTGGTGTGATTTGATCACCCGACCTGTTGTTGGTGATTGGTTCTAAACAGTTTCTAGGACATGTGAGTTCATGAGAAAAGGAAAGAGGAAATGATATATTATTATTATAGCCAGGGCCAGATCCATTCTGTTAATTCTCACACTGTTATTATGCAATATTTCCTACATATACCACAAATTCTCTTTTTTCTGAGAGAGCAAACAATCCATATGGATCTGACACGAGAGATTTAAATAGCAATTGTTGGAAAGCACAAATTTCTGACCTATGTTGTAGCGATAGTGCTTCGAAATCATAAAATTCCCTTCTCTGAGACCTCAAAATTTTATGGATAGTTACCACCATATATAAAAATAGAAGCAAAACAAGGGAAGTTGCAGCGCAACAAGTCCCTGCCCTGAGGGAAGCGACCCCTAAATTTGTAACTCCAGAGAGCCCAATTTCTCAGCCAAACAGAGCATGGCATAATTGACAGTGCAGGGTTGCGATTGAAATCAACACTGCTGTTGCTTCTGCTCATTACCATTGGCGTATCAATGTAGACTGATAGATGTTAGGAGAAGGACTACAAGCATTACCTTTGACACTGCTAATAGGTTCGATTGACAAGAAGCATTGGTGGAATACAAATAGCTACTACTGCAAGTCTCCTTTACTGCCTGCAGCAACATAAAGTATGTAGAAGTTCTATATCGAACAACTGATGAAACACCGACTAATTTAGATTCTCTAAACTCGTAAAATAATATCATATTAGACTAGGATTCAAATGGCATCCTTGGAACTACCATACATGTATGTATGAATAATACAAATATTGTGCCTATGATTCCATAGTATGTTATTTTACTGTTGCAGAGTACACACCTGGTATAATTCATCTGAATTAGTCCCTTTCCATGTGCAAAAGGCACCTGTTAATTGTCAAATGCTTCATCTGTCTTTCCATTTCCAACCAGATAACCCTGAAAAACTAGCCATGCAAGAAGTCAGACCATGAGACCATCTAGTAAAATACGTAACGTTGTTACTGGTCCTCAACATATTTTGGAGAGGCCTGAATGAAAGTTATGAGTTTCAATTATATTAGCAAATATTTTTTACCTTAAGGTTCAAAGTTGGTTTAATACCAGCTTCATTTCCTGTCATAGCCAAGAAAGAGACGTTGCAAGGATCAAACATCAAAGTATCAATCTCAAAACAAATTGTATAAAGAATAATAGAAAGTCTGGAACCTATGTTTTCCTGAAATGCAACCTCAAATCAACTTATAGTAACTTCTGCTGCCATCAAGAAATTCCAGCCTATTTCAAAAACAGAGGAATGAAACAAAAACTTGCATCGTGTGTGCTCTACCGTTTGCTATTGCATTTACCACCAGTGAAATAATAATACCATAATAAGATTCCCCTCCGACATAAAGTGGATTAGACAGAAACTTAGGAAATGCTTCAAACCACTGCATCCAAGATTATAAACTGTATTGAGATTCACCTTTTGGAAAATGCAATTTATTGTACTCAAAAGTTAAAAGGGAAACAACCAGAATAACTCACAACGTGGAGCTCCTCTATTGCAAGGAAAGGTCCGTTGGAGGCAACTTAATCCTCTCATGGAAGGGCTGGAATAAAGAAATTGTAGATGATAATCAGTTCGAATGATTATTCACTATTATTATAGCCTAAAACAAACACCTCTTTATATTAAAAAATATACAAATCAGATAAAAATTCAATCTATCAGTACACAGATTTTAGACTAATGCCTAGTTGCCTGAATAAATATTAGATCGATGACTTTGTGTTGTCAACTAAAGTCTAGCTCTTTTCCCTGATGAAGAAATAAATAATAGTTTCTGTGCGAATTCCATATTTTTCCTTTTCTTACTCTTTAATAAATAAAATAAAATATGAGATAGAAAGAGAGCATGCTACCTATTATCAGTTTCATTTGTTGTAAAGTAATTTCCCACCAAATTCCTGCACGTCATGATATCACATTATAATAAATAGTGAAGTTGACAAAAAGAAACTTGTCGATTAGCACTCCTTACAAGAGATGTTGACATTACTGGTACAGAAGGACACTGCTAAGCATAACAGACGGAAATAAAGATAAGTGGTGATACATAGAGAGGGAGAAGAAAGAAGAGTGGACAGAGCTATATCAAATTTCTTTTGGTCATTTTGAAAAATCAGCTGATGAATTTCTATCAGAAATTACTGCTCTTTGCATACACTTTCAAATTCCTGTCTCCAAGCCATGTTGGAAGAGCTCCTGAAAAATGGTTGTAAGATAGATCTCTGCACACACAGGAAACCAGCACTCCAGTAAGGCGGGATTGTTAAAAAATTGGAGATTCCATAAATAATAATGTATATATTCTAAAATATATACATACGAGAGTGTTATTATTCCTAAAGATAAATCATAATATACTTTAATGTTAGTCATTTGCACTTAAATGTTAGTCCTTTAGCCATCGCTACTTTAACAAAGTCATTAGAGCTTTATGTTAGTTGCTTGTACTTTATGTTAGTTCTTGGGGTTTTATGATATCTCATGGTTGGTGGGACATTTATTGCCAAAATTCACTTTAAAAATAGTTATATTAAAGATAGTTCATGCATGTCAAACCCCCTACGAAGAGAGGAAATTTTAAATAGGCCATGAATATCAAAGAGGCTATGATGTTGAGATGTTTTATTGTGAGCGGACTTGAGAGACCAACTCTTTGGCCACGATACTGTAGCATGAACAATCTGAGCCCAAGTTGGCATCCATACCTTCTCAAGAAGGTTTTCTTTTATTTATATACTCTTCAAGAGTTCCTTTACAGGATGATATCCTTAACTTTTCCCACTACACATTTTTTGCCTAGTTTCTAGAATAGGTGTTGCACTACTCTAAATTGTTGCTGAAAAACATTTTATAATAAATTTTTTTACTAATCCATTGCTTTAATTGCATGTAATTACATATTATTTTATGTTGTATTCAAAACCTTTTCCAATTCTTTATTGAGGCAGCATGTTGTTACTAGAGCCTTTTAAGCTCTTGTTGGCTCTTGAGTCTTAGGTTGCCCATTGAATAGAAATTGTTTATTTTGCAATTTTTTCCTTCTCTATCAGTAGTGATCAAGTTAGGATCATAACAGTGGTATAAGAGGACTTTCTCGGCCTCTTGCAAAAACACCAACAATCACTTCAATTTTAACCATTCATAATAACTGAAAATAAAATAAAATAAAATTTTCATTAACAATGAAGGAATCCATAAGAAAACCCTTGGATGGGTAACACACACTATAGAAGAAACAAATAAAACCATATTTTTGTTCAATGTGGCTATGGAAAGAAGGAAATGAGAAGAAGAGAGCAGTCATGAAAGTCATTGAAGACTCCAAAATCAGAGAAGAGAGGTTGGCCATCATGTTCATGACTAGAACCCTCTTGTAAAGAATTTTAACAAATAAGCGGAAAATCATACATATCAAGGAAATAAAGAAAACCAGAAGGGTAACTATATTAACTAAAGGTAATTTAAGAGGGTCCCCATTCCTAAGTTTGATGGTATTAGTGAAGATATTGAACTAACGACTTGGATAGGCAAGCTCTCCCATCTTTCTAGACTGAACCATATGGAATTAGTGAAGATATTGAGCTAAGGACTTGGATAGGCAAGCTCTCCCATATTTCGTGTAATCTGTAGCTGTATTGGAGTAAGAAAAACCAGTCCCAACTGGAGAATCAAGAAAAATAATGTTGGAGACCTACATGTGCAAAACTATTCATGGTTAATCCATTATAATGTACGTTTCTATACATTCAATGGCATCCAAGTTAAGTCAAAGTTGGATGACAAACGATTTAACAATGGCACATTCCAAAGTGATAAAAGCAACAGAACAGAAAATTTGATAACAGAGATGCTATATCAATGACATAATGTGACAGGCCTTAAGAAAATCTAGTATGCTCACTTGACGAATATTGAAAGAGTAAAAAAACAATTAGTGTCCTAATTGAAAATATTTCATTAAAACCTTACTAGCAGAGCCACGAGACTTGAACGCCAACCTTAGTCCAAGAATGTGGATTGGGGATGAGTGTGGGCAAATTCCCAGAATTGTTATTGAGATCATAACTCAGTGGACCTGCAATAGGACAAAAGCATTGTACAAATTTAAATAAGTACAATAAAGGAGATAAGCATGAGATATCTATCATTTTCCTCTACAAATTTAAAATAGCCCCCCGCCCTACCTAGCCTTGCAAGTTTGGCAGGCAGATAAGATCAGATCTATATCTGACAATTAACTTTGAAATTGTCTACTCAGCATACAAAATAGCTCGGATGGCAGTTTTTGTTGGAATTCAGTAAAATAAAATTCAAAAAATCAGGTATTTGGAATGCTTGAATTGTATTTTTGATAGTGGAAATGGATTTAGCACTATCAAAAACCCTTAAGGCACCTAAAATACTAAAGTTTAACAATGGTAAACAAGTTTCTAATAAAAATTTTACCGGATTCTGGGCCATTCTAAGCAGACTTTTTGCAATCTTATCCTTAAGCTAATCAAATGAGCTGAACATTAAATAGCTAAAGGTTCAAGAGTATAAAATCCATAATTTATCGATTTCCATTATTCTTTGGTTTACATAATAGTATTCTATAAATCTAATTATAATAGCACTTGATTCTGTTTTGGGTGCCAATTCCAACAATATGAGCAAAAATGAAGGCTTACCGTCCACATGCCCAGATTACACAATTTGAAAACTAAATATATACAAGATCGAAAATCATTCAGTAAATAGCAAATTTGAGCAAGAGAACAAGAGCAAGAGTGCCCATAGCTAACCAATCTCGTAGGCAATTCCAGTGAAACCGGTGCAATCCGGGCCTCCCTCAAGTCAAAGAAGAAGTGGATCATTTGCTAGATATCTTTATGACTTCACAAAATAGTAGAAAAGTTCTCTTCGATTTGTCTCACTAACTGTCACGTACCTGCATAAATATGAAGAAATCACAAATACTTTCATGCAGTTACTCAATTGGTCATCAAAGAATCACATCTTTAAGCATTCCATATAACGATTTTCATGCAGTTACTCAAATGGTCATCCAATAGAATATAAGAATCCTAGAATTACATCTTTAAGCACTTCATATAAAAATTTTCGTTCCTATTATATCTTTCGACTCTCCATTTAACAAGTATGACTCCAATAAAGCCATTTTTTTAGATTCAATTGTTACCAAATTTATCAAGTATCCATAGAAATTAAACTCTGTTCAAACATATTCACAGGTGTGTGCATATGAATATAAATCATTGAATCTATGGGTGTATCTAGAGATCTGTATATCTTTTATCTATTTTTCTCCCTTTATTTTTCATATGAACATGCATTCTACAAGCCACATAGAAGGCCAGATCCATCAACTCTTTGGTTCTGTTCTCAATCTTTACCTACATACATAGCTGATTGTTTATTTACAAGCTTGAGCAAATTCATGTATGCTAATACATATTCTTTCCACTTGAATTTTGATACCTTCAATTAATGTTACATTTCAACATGGAATGTATTCATGATTAAATATTAAACTTTAAAGCACTAGTTGAAAGAAACAGTACGGTCTTTAAAGATTTTTGAAACTAAATTTTGTCTTTTATTACCCAACAATGCATATTTATAATACAAAAGTATGACAGAAGTAGAGACTGGAGATGAAATTTGATCATTAGGTATTGATCAATCTAGCCTTAAATAAATTGAACTTATTGAATACAGTTTTATTCACATCAGAAGCAGTATGATAACTCGATGTACCGACAGTAGACAAAAGAATCTTTAGCACTGATCTTTGATTTTATTTATTCTTATTAAATGTTATCAATTATAAAATTGACAAGTACTTTCATTCCAAAAAGTATTTGGGAAGTGTTGGGGAGTATTTATGAAGCATCTATGTTGGAACTTCTCTGGTAGACATTTTGGTTGGGATTTGGTTCATGCCTGATTTGGAGTTGGAAACTAAATGATCAACATATGGCTGAAATCCCTTGCTTTCAGGAGGGAAAGGAATTTTGTTTTCGAATGATTTATGGGTTTTGGAATCTACATCTTGGACCAAAATTGAAAAACTTCTTATAGTTTATGACAGAGTAACTAATTGGTGACATCCAAAACTTCATTCCTTCAGAAGAGAAATCTAAAATGAACATTCTGATGCAAGGACCTAGATGGAGAGATTGGGTGTGGTCATTTGGTAAGGCTCTTTATTTTTATGATACCAAGAGGATTTATCGTCTGCTTTGCAAGAAGTTGCACTTAGCCCCTACTTTGAATCCTAGATGGCCTTTGATGGATCCTGAAAAGAGATGAATTAAAAGATTGCATAGTCTGTGGACCCTCAAAATATCCGTTAAGCTCTGAGCCTTTGGCTGATTCATTATTTTTCAAGGTTGTCAACAAAGGTTCGCTTAGCGAAAAGTGGATTCACAGATAATAGGTGCTTGGTGTGTGGGAAGGAGGAAAACCTCAACCATATTATGTGGAACTCCAAATTTGCGCTAGATTGTTGGCATTAAGTTCAACTTCAATTTTCCTCTATTTTCCAAGGCACCATCCATTGGTGTGCATTGCTTCTTGGGGATTCAAAACAATTGGTTTTATCTATCTTCTTGGGTCTATGGAATTGCATTACATTTTTTTCTTTGCTTTTTCTTTGGAAAAAACAATGCAAAAGTATTTTTGAGAGTAGTGTAAGTTTTTATCTCTTCCTTTCTTGAATCTTGTTTAGAAGAGGTATACTATCAATTGCTTGCAAAGGCTATTGTTCATTTGGATGCTTAAGAATCAAGATGCTTCTGCTTATTCTGATTTGATATCAGTCTCAATAGTCCTGAGAAAAGCTTGATTTTACATTTAAACATTGCTATTTCTGGGGATGTTCATCACATATATGCTTTCGAGCTCTTTTTTTAACACACCCATTCAATCTAAGTGCAAGTTTTTCTCTACTTACCTTACATAATCTCCTATTGGTTCCTTGGATCGAGGTTATGCTCACAAAACTCAAGAGAAAAGTTGAGCAATTAATGATAAACCTATTTATATAGAGTTAGATCCGAAACTACAACAATGGTTAGAATGTCTAATTATTAACACACTAAGGGAAACAAAGGAAAAGTAGAATTTTTCAATTTTAATCTGAATTACTCTAGCCTAATAAGTTGACAGAAATTCAATGCGCTTTCACCATTCACACACCTTCTCTGGGTCCAAGTAGAGATGGTAACGTCGTATAGTAACAGGTAGATATGCATAGGCACCAGACCAAGTAGAGTAAGTGGAGAAGATCCTCTTATCCCAGCTCTGGGGCATCCCGAATTCCTACTAGTTAAGTTATCCTAGCCAGCTAGATCTTATCCGGGGACAACTTCAACATCTCTATGGCAGCTTGGGAATTTCCATAGTAGATACAGATATCTGAACCTAGCTCGAATTAGACCGTAAAGCCTAGATCATTATGAGAAACTGTCTATCTAATAAACAATAAACAAGTCCATATAAATTTGACTGAGCCTGGAACTTGACTAACAAGCAGGAAAAGTCAAAAACAACCTATACTCTTGCAAAGTCTATGCAAACAAAAAGAAAATACATTTCTAATCAAACATCCATTGGAGCTGAAGACAGTGATTAAATCAATCAATAGTCAAACATATAAGCACATCATGAGAAATTGTACAGGATATTGTTTACGCTCTGACATCAAAGGGATCAAAAAGCGAACGAAAGGTACAGAAAGGGAAACGTATTTATGTCACACAACTCGCACATTTAAATCTTTTGTTCAAGTTCTTAAGTGGGAATTAAATAGAAACATTCCTTCACTAAAACGTTATCTCATCTTGAAAATTTATTCTTTACCTTGTCTATTCTAAAAATACTAATCGTGCGGCTCGAAGACATGGAAACAAAAGTTCGATTCCAGGGGAGATAAAGTATTTGCTTACAGGCACGACACTAAGCGTGCGCTAATTAGTAATTCCATTTAAATTTGATCAGAATGACTTGTTAATAAAGTTATTGATATTGATAACGTTATCTGAAATGTATTCAGGCTAACAAATATTTTCTATGGGCAAATTGTTGCCGACTGCCAACGATTCTTTCCTAGGATAAAGCAAAAAAAAATGATCAAACCAGAACAAGACTACAGTATAAAGCACCCAAACTAGGAAAATCGCGAAAACCTGATTTGTTCATACCTAAGATTTAGACAGCAGAACAGAGGAATCCAGCGAGGTAGTAGGGCTGAGACCAGGGGGATGGTCAAATAAGGAGATCTCACCCCACCAGGTGAAGAAACAGACGGCAAGCACTTAAACCGAGCTGTATTCAATCTGGGTGCATTGAATCCCCCTCGGGTAGCCAATCTCTCTGCAAAAATTCTGCCACCAGTCCTCATGGGCGGTTTATGGTCCGCCCAAAACCTCTCGTCGGCACCAATCCAGCCGCAAACCGCCTGAAATACTAAAAGGATGATTATCCTTACCGCTCATGCTGCTTTCGTTGCAGCCATTAAAGCCTGCGGGTGATAAGGGCTTCAGGTTTTGTTCTTGGCCCTACAGGGTTTCGATCTGCGGTCCTGCGAGGACTGGGAACTGAAGTCCTCCACCATCATAGAGGCAATAAGCGTTTGGCCTAGTCAAGGACCCCAATCTAAAAACCCCATCTGTTATTTTCTTCGTTCCCGCCATAAATTTTGCAGCAGTTTCGCTTATCAAAAACATACATGACGCGTAGAATGATTGATTATAGTATTGATTACAAAGATAGAATAATTGGAGAAAATTTCATTTTGGTCCCAAATGTAATTGTGTTAGTAACCAAAAATAATCCGGAGGGAAGAACAAACCCGCATAGTTAAGAGGGTTACTGGTATATATCTGATAGTAGATGACCAACTATGATAGATCATTAAAGAAATTCAGACCTTAATTCTTTAAGAACTTCAATTTAGATACTTGGTCAGATATTTTCCTTCCAAGTGGTTTTATAATTTAGATTTGTTGATGAATGTTTCCAGAGGAAGAAATTCAGAAAAAATAAATAAATAAATAAAATAAAATAAATAAAAAAAATAAATAAATAAATAAATAAATAAATAAATAAATATATATATATATATATATATATATATATAGCACACAATGAGTAGCAAGAAAAGTTAGCTGAAATCACTGGTAGGCCAAAAAAATTTTATGTAATCATTCTTAAAGTAAAACATTGAAAACATGGAAGGGGAATTAATTTCCAATTACCCTTTTGAGAATCAGAACCCGGAAGAAAGTTTGGACTAAGTCAATATATATCAAGGGACTAAGTCACTCAAGCAATTTATATTAAGTTGATATTTTAAAACACTAATATAAAAATACTTCCATTTTGGAAAGAAATTTATGGTCTTCAAACCTTAGGTTACTTGTTCAAGTTTTTTACATTGAAGGAATCTCACAATTTACCACTCGACCAATTATTAGTCTTCTCTCATAATGGAAACTCATCGGGTGTATCTGTTATGATTTTCTCAACATAAAATATGTGATGCAAACATACAATATACAATTTTTTTCTTTAATTAAACTATGGTCTTTCGGCCTTACCATGCTCAGTTTATAATATATTTTGAACAATAGCAATTTTGTTCAATATACTGTAATTTATTATGATCAAATATTTAGAGGTATTTATAACATTGCTATAGTCTTCATATGTCGACTCTTATTGAAATGTTGTATGGCATGTAGACATGATGTAATTTATATTACAATTAATTATTTTTGTTCCCTTATAATGTCAATTCGTAAATATTGTGTACAGTTTGGAATTATTTTGTAGATCTTTCGTAATATGAGAGTCTTGTTCTTTACAAAACAACTATGTTTATATTTCTAAATTTATATTAAATTAATATTATAAAACACTAGTATAAAGTTGAATCATGAGAATGAAGTGGTAATATAAAGATCATGTGGTTAGTCAAAGGTCAATTAATAAAATAACTCATGTTTTTGAAGGATATATATTTTCTTTCCACTAATAAAGATGGTAAGAATTTGATAGAAAAGGTAGATATAAGTAGCGTCTACTACTATTTATGGCTTATTCGTGGTGAAACAATATCTTTCAAAAGTTTTGTTTGGTTCATGATCAACTTAAATAGTAAAAAAAAAAACGAGTAAAGTTGTAAATCAATAAGAATTTTAGCTCTTTTTATCATCATATATCAACAATTAGAAAGAAGTTTGCTATAAGATTAGGTAGTTCTTTAAAATTTATCTAGTGTCACAAAATAAGCTAATCGTTTGGTAATGATTTGGTAGAAATTTTAGGCATGGGCAGAGTTCTACTATGATCCAAAGCTCATTCATAGTGGAACAATGCTTTTACAAATTTTGCCAAATTCTAGGTCAATCCGTATTGTCAAAATTTCATTGTGGTTTTGGATGAATGAGAATCATTACTATCTGTGTCATCAAATTTTTCTCACTATAGGGAAGTTTACTGGTGTATTAAATGGCTCTATGATATCACCCCTAATCTCCATATTCACAAAGTGAACATGGGTGTTTAATAAACACGTAGTTGTGATTGAGATCTTTACTATGCACCTAAGTGTTTACTTAGTCAGGCATTGTGCATGGCATGGCATGTTGATACATACTCCAACGCAATTGCATTAGTTTTGTGTCACCATGCAATCATTTTTGTACTAGCAACGAAGTTCCAACACCTACAACAACAACGGATAATCCTACGCCAATTCGGAGTTCCCTACGTGGTCATCTAATCTATGGTTTAATAAACCCATGGTACTGCAATGATCACCAATCAAGTATGACTAGGGGAATTACAAGTCCATGCCAATGTCAATGGTCAACTTGGACTAAGATAATTCCTATGAAAGTGGTGATCAAGTTTGTACATTATGCTTAAGATAAGGTGCTTATAGTCACTAAGTGATGGTTGTAGTTACAAGGATACAGTTTTGGTGTTATAATGCAAGGATTATAAGGACCAAGGGCTGTGAAGGCTAAGCATTGTTGGAAATATGGATTATAAGGTTAGGGGTTTTAATGCAAGGATTATAAGGACTAAGTTTGTAAACATTAGGGATTATTTGAAATATGGGTTATAAGGTTATATTCGGGGTTTTAGGGTTTAAAAAGAGATAGGGATTAAAGGTTATAAAATTTAGGGTTTATGATTGTAAAATGTAAAGAGATATAATGGTTATAGTATTATGGTTATGGTTTATATGTGTTAAGGAGTATAGTGGTCAGGATTCAATGATTATATATATTACATGTTAGAGAGGTAAATTCTTTTAGAGGATAAGGGTTGTAATCTTTAGGTATTAAGTGTGGCAAAGGTTATAAGGATTGCATCTTATAAGTTTTAGAGTGAATTAGGGCTTAGGATTAAAGTTCATATGAATTAACAATAATATAGGTTATATGTTAGATGGATTAAGGACTATAGGGTTGTTGACAGGGCAAAAATTCCCTCTTGCCAACAAGGGCGAATTAACTCGATCGTAGGTCCCAACTAGACCAACTTTCATTTGGAATGGCTAATCCCAACGAGTTTTAAGGATTGTTATAAGGGTTAGGGAATAATGAGTTAGTGGTTAAGGGATTAGGGATTAGGGGCTTACGGGTTAGAGGAATAGGGGCTTAGGGGTTAGATGTTTAGGGTTTAGGGGTTAGGGGAATAATGAGTTAGTGGTTAAGGGGATAGGGATTGGGGGCTTAGGGGTTAAGGGATTTAAGCGCATTTAGGGGTTATGGGAATAATGAGTTAGTGGTTAAGGGATTAGGGATTGGGGTTAGGGGAATAATGAGTTAGTGGTTAAAGGGTTAGGGATTGGGGGGTTAGGGGTTAGGGGATTTTGGCGCATTTAGGGGTTAGAGGAATAATGAGATAATGGTTAAGGGATTAGGGATTGGAGGCTTAGGGGTTAGGGGATTTAGGCACTGTTAGGGGTTAGGTGAATAATGAGTTTGTGATTAAGGGATTAGGGATTAGGGGCTTAGGGGTTAGGGGATTTAACAATTAAGGATTTTAGGGATTAATGGGTTATGGATTAAGCATTAACGATTTAGGGGTTTAGGGGTTAAGGGGTTAGGGGTTTAGGTGTGAGTGATTTAGGGGTTTAAGGGTTTAGAGGTTTAGGGTTTAGGGGGTTAAATAGGTTAAGGTTTTAGGGGTTTACGGGGTTAAATGGGTTAGGGGTTGGGAATTAGGGTTTAAGGGGTTAGGGGTTAAGGGTTTAGAGGTTTAGGGTTTAGGGGGTTAAATGGGTTAGGGTTTAGGGGTATATGGTGTTAAATGGGTTAGAGGTTGGGAATTAGGGTTTAAGGGGTTATGGGTTAAGGGTTAGGGGTTTGGGGGTTAAATGGGTTAGGGTCGGTTTAGAGGTTTAGGGGGTTAGGGGATTTAGCATTTAAGGATTAGGGTTAGGGGTTAATGGGGTTAGGTTTTAGGGGGTTAAATGGGTTAGGGTTTTAGGGGTTTAGGGGGTTAAATTGGTTAAGGGATGGGAATTAGGGTTTAAGGGGTTAGGGGTTAAGGGTTTAGAGGTTTAGGGTTTATGGTGTTAAATGGGTTAGGGGTTTAGAGGTATATGGGGTTAGGGGATTTAGCAGTTAAGGATTTTAGGGGTTAGGGGTTAATGGGGTTAGGGTTTAGGGGGTTAAATGGGTTAGGGGTTTAGGGGTTTAGGGGGGTAAATGGGTTAGGGGTTTAGGGATTTAGGGGGATAAATGGGTTAGGGGTTAGAGGTTTAGGGTTTAGGGGGTTAAATGGGTTAGGGGTTTAGAGGTTTCCCTCTCATATCCATATTTGTTTAATTTCATGATTAATTAGGCATTTTTAATGTGTCACTACTTGGTTAATTAGGATTAAGTTATGATGCAACTGAAGGATCAACTAAAGATCTATTTGCCTCCATCCCTGCCCCAAAACCCGTCCTTGCACCCCTCCCTTAGCCAAGGTAACCCTTCCTTATATTCAAGGTGTTACTGATCACTTTTCCAGAATTATATCTAAAATGAACATCAAAACTTTATTTAAAACCCATCGACTCCTAAATAAGGAAGCTCGTAGTCTCAAGATCTGTGGCCTTAGGCTCTGGGGAAATTACCTCCCTCTTACCCACCAACAATTTGTTGACGACATTATGCTCTTTTTTCATGTCTCGCTGAAGGAAGCAAAAAACATTAAAGATATACTCCATATGTTTATGGAAGAATGTGGCACCCTTATTAATAATGAAAAATTATGCATCTTCTTCTTTAATAAGGCTAGAAATATCAAAACCTTTATGGCAAGAGTGTTGGGGTTTGGTATCAAATATCTTCCCACTAAATACTTGGGAATGCCCCTTGCTGAAAGCTCTCAGAAAATTGCTTGTTGGAGTCATCTTATCCACAAAAATCAAAGCAAGCTCAACAATTGGACTTTTAGAGGCCTCAATATGGCTCCCCACACCATCCTTCTTAAATTCGTCCTACAATCCATCCCCATTTACCAGTTGTCTGGAATGGCCACGCCCAAAACAATCTACAGAAAAATGAAGGAAATATTCAAGAAATTCCTTTGGGGAGGGGTCCAATAGTTGAAAAAATGGTCCTTGGTAGCATGGTCGAACCTCATCAAACCTAATATGGAAGGGGGATTAGGCCTTATAGACGCATTTATTCTCAACCAGGTATTGGGGGCGAAATTATGGTGGATATGGGCATAGGGAGGAACGGGACTGTGGAAGCATATATGGAAAAGGAAATACGGCATGCCCAACCATACAGAGGATATTTTAAGATACCAAGACCCCCCTAAAGGATCGACCCTCTGGAATCTAGCAGCCCAAAACAGACATCTTATTTTGTAACATTTATTCTGGGAAATAATGAATGGAAAAACAACACTCTTTTGGAATGAATCCTAGCAACAGAGGGGCAAATTATTCCCTAGACAAGAGTTGAGTGAATGGTTCACTTATGCTATGAACACCAATTATAAAACGGTAAACCAATACTGGAGGGAAGAGACCATTAACGATTATGGAGAAGATGGAAAACATGACAGGCCAAATGCGACGAATTCAGATCAATGGATACATTTGAAGGAGCTAGAATCAAGAAGTATCACCTTCGAGGAAGGGTTAGACATATTGATATGGGGATATGCTATGAAAGGATTATTTACAGTCAAGGAAGCTTACATGATAAAAGCAAAATGGGGACAGGAGAATCAACATCAAAACTGGAGGAAAATTTGGGGAGGGAAGTGGTGGTCGAAGGTGGCCTGCGGGTGAAATCCCGACGTTGGGAAACATTTTTTGGCGGATGGCTAGAATTTGGGTGAAATTTTAAATTTCTCTTCCAAGAAAATAGTCAACTCAATTTCTCGACCGAGAGTTTTTAAAACTCTAGTCCGAGATATTTTTAATGTTTCACCCAAGAGTTTGATTAGGCTTGACTGGAGTTAAAATACTCTCGGACGAGAGTTAAGTATTTTCTTGTCCGAGAGTTTTACTGACATAAACTCTCGGGTAAACTCTCTTCCTAGAGTTCATAAAACTCTCGTCCTAGAGTTTATAAAACTCTCATCCTAGAGTTCATAAAAATCTCATCCTAGAGTTATAAAACTCTCGTCCTAAAGTTTATAAAACTCTCTTCCTAGAGTTATAAAACTCTCATCCTAGAATTATAAAAATCTCTTCCTAGAGATGTTGTTAGATGGACAACAACATGGTGGGATTGAACAAGGATATGGGCCGATTAAGGAATCCACAGAGGCGGTAGTGAAACCCTAGCCACAAATCTCTTACATTAATATACCTCATGGTGGTTAAACCCCAACCAATTTAGTAATTGGCATGGATCCCAAGGCTTTTGGAGATGTCGGACAAGCAATAGAATATGGCCAAGCATATAAATACTACCAAGAAATCTTCAAGGCTTTTTAGAGATGCTAGACAAGCAATAGAATATGGCCAAACCCTAATCCCATTGTCTTGCCCCAGCGTAGGTTTTTGGAGATGCCAAACAAGCAACAGAAGATGGACAAACCCTGACCCCATTGTCCTGCCCCAATAACATATGTTGAAGCGGTTAAACCCTAACCCCATTGTCCTATCCCAACAACATATGTTGAAGTGAAAGCTGAATTGACTAAACGAAAACATTACTATCAATGACACAACACTTAATCAAACTAATACATACTAGATTCCTAGGTTCAAAACCCTTGCCCTTCAATTTTGAAGTCCCTTGCTCATCCTTAAGCTTGGCAGCCATGACCCATATTTCCCTTTAGAAGCTGAGACGCCGCGATCTTCATCGAAAATCCATGTACCAATTTCACAATCCCAAGTTTTTTCAAAACCTTAGAGCCTTTGGAAGCCCTCACCTTGATACCCACACAGCTAAAACCAAAACTTGAACTTCGATTTGAAGCAGAGCTCTGTCGCACCAGTCAGGCCCTCAGAACCGTGCGGGATCCAACGTGATTGGGCATTGCGGATATAAAAATGATGGCTCCCGTGCCTTTTTTGGGCCTTTTGGCCGACCGAGACTTTATGAGGCGCAGAAAACACGCCTCTGATGTGAGAGCCGAGATTTGGGTTGCTGTAGAAGATGGAGACTTCAAAGAATACAGAAGGTGATGAATTTGAAAGCATCAAGGCTAGGGATAGGGATTCTGAGTTAGGATATAACCACACCTTCACCTGTGATGGGTGGGTTTCAGCTAGGGTCAGCTTGCTCTCCTGCATAACATCCCTACAATCTATTCCCCTGCTCTTGCAATTTCGCTATTCCCTTGCTCTTGCAAGTTCGAGGACCATCGGTTCGAGGGCTTCTTAATTACTGATCTTCCCGATTTCTGAAATATGTCTTCACGCGATTTTTTTGGCTATTTTTCCTCTTCTTTCATTGAAATACAGAGCGTGGTCGTTCCAGCGGGACGTCACACGGGAGTCAATCGCAGCGCGACGGTTGTATGGCATTTGATCTCGAGTGCTTATCACGACTCACGACTGGAGAGTTTAGAACACAAACAGAATAAGTGCACAACAGAGTTTAAGCGACTTGCAAGCTCGTAGAACACAAACATAATTTGATAAGGAGCTAAAAAGGGTACCCAATTTAAATGGATTAGCTCGTGATTCCATTAGCAAACCCATGCTCGGACAATTAGTTACAAGTGTATTTTGGAAACTGATGAATGAAATTAGTGAATGGTATCATGTATTATATATTTTAATTAATATTTATTTTGTATTTGAGTATTTTGGAAATGTGCAAAAAGATGGTTGGAAAGTATATGATAGCAAACCTGCGATCGGACAAATCGTTACAAGTGTATTTTGGAAATTGACGAATGAAATTAGTGAATGGTATCATGTATTATATATTTTAACTAATATTTATTTTGTATTTGAGTATTTTGGAAATGTGTAGAAAGATGGTTGGAAAGTATATGATATTATGGCCTTCCTAAGGGTCCTCTACACAAAACCACATCTTCCATCTAGCATGAAAAGAGTAACCACTTTCTCAGATGCGAACATACTCATCCATCCCAAAACAAGCCAAGTTGAAAGCATATGTTAAAGCAATCTTCAATTGCCAAAATTCAAGTTGTGGGTACCCATAAAATGAGAGGAAACAAAGTTTATTTTGATGCTAGCACCAAATCCCAAGGATCATGAAAACATAAACATAAACTGCCAACAAAAGACCAAGTAAGCATAATATTGACAACAACAATGGGAATCCTCCACTTCCAGAGCATCTACAGCGAGACCAAACGAAGATCCACTCTAGATACTCTCTCCACCATTAACAAGACCATAAATATTCATACAATCTCATACAAGTGACAATAAAACATAATTTCCACGCTTAAGGAAATAATAATAAGAGTTGTACATGGTCAACTGGGGGATTAATAAGGTCCCTGGAAGCAGATTCACTAACCAGAAAAACTTCAATGCAAGCCAATTAGGAGTCCACCCTATCGAAAAATTACCATAGGTTGCGAAGCATTATTTTGACATCTTCAAGGGAAAAAAACAGATTATACGTCTCAACTTTTTTATCTTGAAGTACTAGCGAAACAAAGTAGCCAGCTGTTGGTGTAAGGCCAGCGAATTGTGATAGAAAAGTTGTTTCTTCTGAGGTTTTCTAGGGTCTTGTTTCCATTTCAAATCCTCGCCCATCACCTCAAAATCTGAGTGATAAGGGAGACCCTCAAGCTCTTTACTTTCCAGCAATAAAATCTCTTTTCGAACTTCCAAAGGAACGACATCGAAGAAGGTGGCCATTAAATCAAGAACAAGCCAGAAGAGAAATAGAGATCGACACTTGTTAGAAGTGATTCCATTGAATGATAACTACGAACCCCTATCCATTGAATCAATGTGTATAATATAGTGGTGGCTAGGGGGTAATTTCATCTATATATCTCTACAAATGTTTTACGACATCATTCTTGTTGTGGATCAAAGTATTCAGCATCGATTCTTCAGGGAGGGTTGGGTTATCGAAAGAAAACAAAAGATTAGAGACCCCGAGGATGTATAATACCCTAATATAAAACATTCTTTTAAGTTCAATGCTTCAAAGCATGAGACTTTAACTAAAGATTGAAAGGGATTTTAACAGCCAATAGAAATTTTTCAAACATAATTGGTAGAGGATAGAATCTTGTAGGGTTAAGGGTCAAGTTTTAAGAGGATATGGGATTAGGGTTTATGGGTTTCAAGGATTTCATGTTAGGGGTTAGGGGTTAAGGGGTTAGTGGCTTGGGGTTTAAGGGATCAAGGGGTTAATTTTTTATGAGTTACGAGTGTAGGGGTTAAGGGATTGTGGCTTTGGGGTTAAAGGGATACAGACTTTAGTGTTTATGGGTTAAGTTCTTATGGGTTGTGATAATGTGTCCCCTAATCCCCTTATCACAAATATTGGAGGTTCCCTTATCAATTTCTCTCATTGCCTTACTTATAGGTCCCTTAGCCCTTGTGGCATAAGGCCCTAAGGCTCCTTCTCATTCTCTAATGTTAGTATTATAGATCTCAATATACCATGCACTAACCTCTCACTTCTACCCATCCATGATACCTTTAGGTCCCCTTGCCCCGTTCAATACACCAAAAGATCCCCCTCCCCCAAAATTCATGAGAATTGAACATTTGGAGGCAATCATTTAACAAAAGCTTCTAAAAGTTTTATTCTAATGACTTTTTTTGGGGGAGCAGGGGTTGTCCATCAATGCCTCCAAAAGTTACATTATCATGACCTTTCAGGGTGATTCAGGGATTCTAAGTTGAGAACAACAAATACCATGAACATAAAAAGAATCCAATGAGTTGAAGAGCTAAAAAACATACCACCCATAATGAACATTTTCATCCAAAGATTATTCCATGTTGGGCCATAACAAAACCTTTCAAAAGAAATTGCATGTAGCCTACTACTAAAAAGGAAATTCAAACCAAAACTTTTTGTTCCACTTCTAATTTTACCCAAAATTACCTCATATTTAAAGGTATCACCATATCTTATACCAAACAAAATTCAAAAAATAGATATCCTTTAGAGAAATAGGATCATAAAAAAAAATGAACCATGCATATTAATGAACCGTATTTTATATATTAATATTAGGATGAACCTATTTTGTTATTGGAAAGAGAGAAAATTTCATAGATACTGATCAATCCTTATGCATTACCTGCATTCTAACGAGTTAACAGAAATGGCACTAGGAGAGTGATGATATTGTGTTTTTGGCAAAGATCTTTTATCTCTTCCTCCAACACCAAGATTTTTCTTGTATGTTGCTAAAAAAATGGAAATCCCAAATGGATATCGTTGCCTTCACAACTACTCCATTATACTGGTGTCTTGGGCATAAAATCAAACTCTTTTATGATTTATCTATTGATCTATAGTGATAGGTGAGAGCTATGCATAAATCACTAAAGGTGTATCAATAGGTTATTAGTCTATTGCATATAGAATTGGACTCATTTATGTGTAACTTAGCGAAATGGAAAAGATGTGGAAATGGAAATGTAACTTAGAGCATTCTCTTTTTTACTTGTGTCTTGAGGCCTTGCTCGCTTTTTATCCCATTTCCCTTTATTCGTTGCATTACCTTTCCAGTCTGGTTAGTCTCAGATCTATGCTTTGATTGCTCATAACAATGCTTTAGCTTCCAGATGGCCTCCTCCAATGATCTAGGCTCATCAAACTCAATCCCGCCTTTGAATGTTATCGACAACCCATTGATGAATCCTTGAATCTTGGCCTTCTCCTCCTTGAGGTAAGGCACATATCTCAACAACTCCAGAAATTTGCTAGTTTACTCCTCATCAATAATAGAGTCCATATTTAGCTCATAAACTATTTTTCCTTGTCATCATAGTACATCTTCAATAGACACTGCTTCCTGAATAGTCTCTCAAATTCACTCCAAGTCAACTCCTCATAAATATCTCTAATGTTCTTTACATCTTCACACCAAATATCTGTTTTACCTTTAAGACTGAATGTAGATATCCTGGCCTTCATGTTCTCTAAGTAATCGTGCAATCTGAAGAATTTATTCATGCCAATCAACCATGCTTTTGTATCATGTGATTTATTCATTTCCCCATCGAATGTAGGTGGCTTTTCTTTCTTGAACTCATCCGGAAAATATCCCCTATCACTCCTCCTTTAAGGATTATAACGATGATGACCATGATACCTTTCAGAACCAGAACGAGAATAGTACCTATGTCCATCACCCCTCCTTTCCGGAGTATCCAAGAACCTGACATCCCTGATCATGTCATCTCTATCTGACCTATGCCCACTATGGGGTCTACTTCCACATGCCCCATTAGTCATATCCTCCTATCCATAGTTGATCCGAAGTGGTACCTATCTCTGCAATTTTGACAAACTCTGAAGAATTATTGCATTGACTTCTACTTATTTCTCCTACGCCTGCATGATTTTGTCATTATCTACTTTGCAAATCCTTATTTCCTCCTTCAAACTCCTCAATGTGTCTGCTAAGTTAGAAGTGTTCCCAACACCACACTACTCATCTGATTCATAGGGAGAATCTTTGTAGTCTACCATCTTGTTAGTCATCTTTGATCTCTTCTTCTTGCAAGATATATTATGTCAGTTAAACCAAATCATAAACAAACTAGTGTACCTCAGTATAGCTCGAAGAGGATATCTCATCTGCAAGATCTACCATATTAGCGCAACACACACACACACACATATAACCATAATCATATCAACATATAAACATATTTTCAATCATTGTCCATTTATCAATGCATGACTATGTTGACCACATACCATGACTTCATGCACAATGACCATCATCTAGTCAAAGTATGCATAACAACATATAAACACTGATACACATAATCGATGCATGACCGACATAAACACAACAAATACATTCAACAACGACACCATCAACTTTCACATGACAACACCACTACAATAATGACCAATACCATGCATAAACAACAAGCACATAGATCACAAGTACAAGGACCTATATGCGACCAACATGTAGATACAAAAACACATTCATCTAAGTGGAACAGAAACCAGACATCACCCAAGGAGAAGGGAACCATGCTACGATACTACTCTATAACACCCTCCTCCCACATCTACCCAAGTTACTGGCCAACCGGGGCAAACATGTGATAAAAAGTTACTATGATATGATTCAACTCCCTATATATCAATTAAGGAAGTGGAACCGACGTAAAACAACCAACCTAACCTTCTACACTTGCAACAAAACCCCCAGGAGACATCTAACCCATCTAGGTGACTGGAGCCATCCAACCGATCCAAGTGACTAACCCTTGAGACAAAATGAAATTTTTCTGCATCAAAGCCTTAATCTCTCCCTTGACATGGGCATGCATGCGACTTAGAACCTCCAGTCGCTCCCACAACAAGGAATGCCTGCAACTAGGGACATTTCCAGGTAGTTCTGTGCCAACGACTCTGAATTAGTAGAAAGTTTTTTTACAATAAAAAAATTAAATACTAAAATTTTATCTAAAAATTAATTAAATTATTGTTATTTATCTCTTTGATATATTTGTTCAATAGTGAAAAGAAAACCGAGATGTGACTATAAGACATGCAAGAATCAAAATTTTGATTTTTCATTTTGAAAGAAAAAAAATGAAGGTTTAAAATGCATATATTGAAAACAATTGAGAAAATATTTATTTTTATTTTATTATTTTTAATATATATATATTTTTTAATTTTAAATTTTTTTTAATCGTTATATTGTATTTAATTCCTTTCAAATTTATATCAAAGTTTTAGTTGAAGTAATTTAAAAATGTTAACATATTTAAAAAAAAAAACAATTTTAGTTCATGGAATGTAACTCATTTGAGAATCACCTTGTTATGAAGTATTATGTAAAAACACGAGATTCAAACTTAAATCCCTTTGAGTGGCCAACCAAAACATAATATTTTTTTAATCTATTTATTTATCATAATTTTAGAATGTGGTTAAATGGAAAAGGAAAAATCTAATATAAAAGAAATAAAATTGACATGATTACATTTCATGTGGTTTGAATATATCTATATATATATATATATATATATATATATATTCAAAAATAAAAAATATAATTATCCACTATTTACTCATAGAATTTCAGTGCAAACTTCCACAATACTAATGGTTTTGTCTTAATTGCTAACTGTCTTAAATGAGTTTTGCTTTAATTGCCATTGTCTTAAATATAAAGTTTTATATTAAAATATTTTTGTCTCAAAGTGCTTTTGTCTTAAATATAAAGTTTTGTACTAAAATATTTTTGTCTCAAACGCATTTTGTCTTAAATATAAAGTTTTGTCTTAAACTATTCTTGTCTCAAACTGTTTTTGTCTAAAATATAAAATTTTGTCTTAAAACATTTTTGTCCTAAATTGTTTTTGTCTTAAAATATTTTTGTCTTAAATATAAAGTTTTGTCTCAAACTACTTTTGTCTCATACTACTTTTGTCTTAAATTTTATATTTAAGACAATTCAATTGATATTAAATTTTAATATAAAATAACCAAAATAAAAAGTGACTTTTTAAGACAAAAGATTTCTTTTGTCTTAAATAAATGTCTTAAAATGTCCTTTGTGTAGTAGTGTCTGGAACCTAATATGCTGATATGTTACATATCTTATATAATACAGCTGTTTTTTTTCTTCTGAAAAAAAAACTAAATATAACAGTATTGATGAATTTTAGTATTTTTTACCAATATGGCCAAACTTGGTAACTCTGGTGCTATTAATGCATCGGACAGTATATAAACAATATATATTACTCGCCAGATTTCGTGGTTGCTAAATCGAGTGAATAACCTATACTACTGGTGTACATTAATAAAATTATAGCTTCAATGAATAGATACTACTTATACATTAATAAAACTATAGCTCTAAAGATATTTGATAGCCATGGCCAACGGTCTTTCTCTTTTAAATGTAAAAGTTACGCATTTATTAAATATATTCTCACACTTCGAGATTTTCGTTGAATGATTCCTCGAAAAGGGACGGGCGTTTCCCCATTGTCGAAGAAGAAAACGAATAATTGTGTTTCAATGTCCTCCGCCTAGAATTTGACGTCCCACAATATGTATTGTATTGTAGAAAATTTGGTTGAAATTAGGAACCCTAATAATACGAAGGTAGATGTTAATGGTCGGACGGATAACTGTCACTACAACATAATGGGGGGTTTTAAGACAATATTTAAGACAATTTTTGGGTAAATTGTCTTAAATATTGTCTTTAAGCGGGTGTCTCAAATTAAATCGTCTTAAAATTAAATTTTCTTAAAATATTGTCTCTATAAAGACAATATATAACACAAGCATTTTTGTCTCTCCAGAGACAATAGTTGCATTACAACACAAAGGGGGGTTTTAAGACAATTTTTGGGTAAAATGTCTTAACTTGAGACAATTTCATTTTTGTCTCTCCAAAGACAATAGTTGGAATTAAAGACATATTTGTCTTTATGGAGACAATGTCTTTAATCATATCTATTGTCTTTATAGAGACAATATAAAACAATGACTCCATAAAAATATCTCACCATTAAAATAAATCAATATAAAAATATTTAATTAAAAAAATCAACAATATCATTGAATAATTCATGTTAGGGTGCAGTGGAATCGAACCACCAACCTCCTGCATGGCATGTGCTCTTCTAATGAGCTAGCACCCTTTAAAGAATTATGTGAAGAGTTATGAAAGTCCTTGAAATTGTATAAGAAGCATTCATTTTTAAAAAATGTTCAACACGTAATTAGAGCAAAACAAAAACAAAGCATTCTTAGAAGTGAAAAACAATGACAGCAAGCCCAAATAATCTCAATAAAAAACCACAAGTATAGACACAAAAGGCAACGAAGCTAACCAAATTCCAATGAATTATAATAAAGGTGATTAGGATTATATGACAAACCTAAGTCAAATGTTCCAAGACAAGCTTGTGATGAGATCATTCTTCTAGAAATCGTGTTTTCTCTACAATAGTTGCCAACTGATCATGTGTCATACCAGTTGACTCCTTTCCTCTTTTCTGCATAACTGAATAAGGTAGTTATCTAAAAATTGTAGAGTAATGTTTGAATCCTCATGAATGTCATGAACTCCCAATAAAAATCAACTTTTCATAAAATGAAAACAAGTCTAGATTCATAACTTTATAACTTTCTCTATTTCCATGAGTATTTGATTGTAATAACACAAGTAGGATCAAAATGTTATAAGTTCTGCACACCAACCAGAGAAATGATCTCTCTGGGTGCTGAAAGTTTCACATGAGCATAGTAGGTAGGAGCTAAGGTGTACATTATATTGCCCGTTTGTGAAAAATAGGTTACAGGGTTCGCTTCACAATTCCAGTAAGATCAGCTCAACTTTTATTCCTTGGAATGTTATCCAGTCCTTTAATCCAAGCAAGGACTGGTCCTACGATACTGGCCTCTATTTCTTATGTTTCGTTCCATACAGTGAAAACGGGAGCATGACAAACTGTCAGATTAGGCCTTGGTGCTAAAGTCTAAACAGCTTGTGTCATCCAATTGTTATATGTTGCATTTTTGTAGTTGGCTTTGACAAGGCCGGGGGAATGCTGTGATAAGTAATATAGGCCCCTTGTAAAAGGGTCTGAATTAGATAGCATGTTATCATTATGACCAGAATTTTTTGTGCTACTGCCATCATTTTCAGCACTGAAAGGAGCTCTAGCACTGTCAGATACTGCTATCCCAGATGGAATAGGTGAATTGGCCATTTGCAGACAGTTGCCTGAAATGTTACTAAAGAGGCCTAATTAGAGTTAGTGGTAGTCCCATAAAACTGAGCAGGAGATTCTAAGTTCATGAGATTATGAAAAACAGTATTAGCATTTGATGCCATCATTGCTGGTTGGAGAAAATTCTATGTGTTGGATTGAAAGTACAGTTGGAGGTCGTGATTCTAAATACTATTGTGTTCCTATTTGCACCATCCAGCTACACTAGCCCTTTGGTGATTGTACAAAGCTGCTGCATGTGGATTTGTTTGCTGCAGAAATGCAATTATCGACCATCCTGCATGCCTATTTGGATAAGCAGCAGTGCCGTAACTGGTTAAGGTGTCTGCTATCTGTGAATTGATGACTGTGCTGCTAATTTCGTCATCCGTACGACGACCATCTACACTTGGATCAGATGGCTCTGCATCCTTTATGCGCTTTGCAGCAGCTCCCCCAATAGGCAATGTGCTGCTTTCAAGTATGTTGTTCACGTCGTATCTACTCATGTCAAAGTTTGTCACAGCATTGAGACCTCTGAATTTGATGCTAGCAATGTCATAGGCTTCAGCTGCCTCTTCCTGTGAACCTATCGAATTAAATCGAATTCGTTAAAAGGGATTTTAAACCTATCAAATTCGTTAAAATGGTTTTTAATTATTTCACTGACGATTAACGAATCTCAGAACACCTAATTAATTAACCATAAAACCATAAGCATAATTCTGGGTTTTATATAAACAGGATAGAAGTACTTACTGAACGTTCCCAGATACAGATCTTGTTCCCAGTAACTCTTCCTATTCGAGCTTGCCATCTTCCATGTTGGTGATGTCTGATACGTGTTCAAAACAAATCTATTATGAGCACTGATAGCCTTAACGACGACTCATAGTGAGCTTCAATAGTAGGTGCATATAATATACAATGCAAGCTCAAGAAAATGTTCAGGTGAAAGAAAAAACAAGCTAAGAGGGTGAACAATTTACCAAGGGATTAGAAGGGATTGAAACGTCACCAATGTGCACTAATTCACATAGTTGATGCAATTTCCAGCAAATTTAACTTCGACTAACAATTCTAATTTGCATGTGAACACTATTATTCATTGTTTTGTCCTTCAGAATTCATAAATGCATTCTCATAAAGAATGGCATCACTTTCCTCCTATTACTTTTTTATTTAGGTTTTGGGATCGTGACTGCTTTGTATTATCATGAAAAGTTTCATCCTTAAATCACAGTAGCAACCTATAATGGAGAATAAATATTGAAGCAGGTAACTGATCTTCCAGACTGATGTCACACCTTCACACACAAGGCAGTTTTTTAGATAACTGCCGGTATTGGATCCCTTTTGAACATTAATGGACGGTAAGGTCAGAAAAAGCATGTTTCTCCTCTCTTAGTGTGTCTTTTTAATGTTAGATAAAAACAATTTTCTTTTATTAACCTATTTAGGTCAAATGTGGTTTCTTTCTCTTGCAGCTAAAGCATGGAACATGTAATGGTCGAGGAACGATTTATTGTCCGAATCCCTAATCTAATCCTGTCAAGCCAGGAGACAGGAATTGCTCATGTAAATTAAAATTCTTAGAAATAAATTCCATGAACAGAGAGAACATGTTTAAATATTGTCTAACACCCCTCAAATCCCATATGTCCAATCACAAATTAACATTTTCATTATGATTAACAATAACATAATCATGATCGAAGAAATGTGAGTCTATAATATAATAGATGATTTTAGCACAATTATTTGACTGTTAAGTCTAGCCAAATGTATACTCTACCCTTTTTTGATAGTCAAGAATCAAGAAAAAGTAAAAGCAATTACCAAAAAACCTGGGAAGAGTAAAAGGTTACCCTTCTAAACACTATCAATATAGACTATCAGCTAATTAATAATTTTTAATAGTGTGAATTTCCTGGAATAAAATACTAACTTTATATGCATTTCTCGGAATAATAGCAAATAATACCTATCCCACATCTGATTATGATAAATTTTCTCAGGATAAAAACTTGAAAAGTTAAATCCAGTAGTCATTCCAATAGTCCTAACAAAAAAACCAATCTACTTTTTAAAATATTTTAGTTAGTAAACTGGAAAAGTGAAATATCGACTTTACGATTCTTCGTTCTCATGAGTCCACCAATGTGATGACTCGAAAACCAGAACGTCAACTCCTTTCTAGTAAATCCCATTCTTCCCAACAGAGTCCAGACAATAAATCCCATTCTTTTTCAATATATAAGACACCACTCAAGTCTCCCTGGATAAAACAAGTATTATTTGTTGTAGTATGACACTCCTAAATATTGTCTTAAAACAGCCCCACATGAAATTCTGGTAGTTGTAGTATGTCTTCGGACGTGGATTGATACGTTAGATCAGTTTCTCTTTTATCAGTTATGGATTGATAAGTTAGATCAGTTTCTCCATGTTTCTTCTATTTTACATATATGTATGGATGTGTACTTGAATAATTTTGTTAACAAGTGACGTTCAATTCAGTGACAGAAAATGGAGAGAATTGGAGTCTGGGCCAACGCCAGCTTCTTTGTTTAGAACGTGCCTTGTTAAAGCACAGTCGTATTCTAGTAATGGATGAGGCCACAGCCTCAGTGGATACTGCAACTGACACCATTATCCAACAAATAATACAATCAGAGTCTCATGGATGTACAGTGATCACTATAGCTCAGAATTCCCACAGTAATAGCCTGTGATAAGGTGTTGGTACTTAATGAAGGTACGTATGTTTTTTCTCTCTTTGGAGTCGTCGTAAATTTTGTCTCTGCTTCACGGATTGTTTTTACTGGCTTCAGTTAGGACCATCTAAACCCTCCTGTTTTCAAGAAAAATTGTTGAATACAAGTGATGTTCAATTTAGTGACAGAAAATGGAGAGAATTGGAGTTTGGGCCAACGCCAGCTTCTTTGTTTAGGACGTGCCTTGTTAAAGCACAGTCGTATTCTAGTAATGGATGAGGCCACAGCCTCAGTGGATACTGCAACTGACACCATTATCCAACAAATAATACAATCAGAGTCTCATGGATGTACAGTGATCACTATAGCTCACATAATTCCCACAGTAATAGACAGTGATAAGGTGTTGGTACTTAATGAAGGTACGTATGTTTTTTCTCTCTTTGGAGTCGTCGTAAATTTTTTCTCTGCTTCACGGATTGTTTTTACTGGCTTCAGTTAGGAAAATCTAAACCCTCTTGTTTTCAAGAAAAAATTTTGAATACAACTCCCCAGCTAAACTTCTTGAAGATGAATCTTCATCTTTCACAAAGCTCGTATCAGAATTTTCTGCAAGATCAAAGAATTTTTCAACCTATACCTCATGCCAATCTGAATCAATTTCCAGGATACCAACTTCTCAGCATGGCTGAGAATAAGAAGGTAAATGCAACAATATTTCTCTGGAAAACAATGACAGAGACACTGAAATCGGCAAGGTGAGATGGGGCCAGATCATAGAACAGTAAAGAATCATGGTGAAAGAAGATCAACAAGAGATTTTCAAGTTGCAGTTACAGGTTTCAAACACAATACTTTATACATCGGAATATCTCTCGTGTCCCCATTGATTCACTATTTGTTCTGCATTTTATAGCAGCACACCTCAATTGTACAAACTTGGACAATTCACTTTAGTTGCCAATCCTCCTAGTCACCCACTACCACTACATTAAGGGGATTCCAGAGAGCTAGTTTTAATTCTACGGGTATCCTTAGGGTTTATGTTCAGTTAGGTAGTTAGGTTTCTGGCCAGTAAATGGATTCAACATCTCATAAAACTTTAGAGGAGAGCACGAGCCATTTAATTGCATCAGTTTAGAATAAAGTTAATTATTCTGTTTTGTTCGCATTGTCGGCATTACGTTTCATAGAATGTGATCAGAAAGGCCAGAGTCTCCAAAGTGGAAATGAACTGAATATACCAGGCTTTTTTTTTATAGCCGCGCGCACTTGATCTAGTCTTCGATACTAGGCTCGCTTGATACATGCTTTTCTAATCTAAGGTCATTACCTTGGTTCTTTGTTGATTGCATCAAAATCAACTCCTAATTCTTCGGAACGGGCCCTTATATTCCATTGTGCAGGTTCCAAAACATTTCACTTATGCTATGATTTTCCGGTGCTTTGTTTCCGACAGTTTGATCCAAAAAGTCATTTGCAACTGATATTCCTTCAAAAACGATCGGCTCTACAATTCAATGACTTTTGGCTACGAAGTAGTGCATTATTTAATTTTTTTGGGTTCAAATTTACCCATGGCCTACACGTAGCCTCATCCACAAATACAACATGAACGTGGAGGTCACCATTAGCATCACCAATGCATTAACACTAAACCAATGTTGATTGCATTAACATGAATTCACAGTTGGGAGAGCGATGAGGGTAAGATTGTTTCCGTAGTAGATCAATATTGACCGATATCATATAGGAACAATGTGATATCAACAACAATATTATTCTGCTACTACTAATGTGTAATGATACTGCTATGAAGAAGGGCTGACCCAACTCGTCCCACATCTTGCCTATGCATTCGTCTGTTAACATGTTCGTACGAATGACGCCACAATCCCTGAGGACTCGAACATCTTGAGGAGTCTGGATGAGGCAGTTCATCAAACTCACGTAACGCATCACCGAGTTTCCACGATTTGGATCGTTGAATTCCATGGCAACCATGTTCCTCAACAACACTTCGGTGTGGGTTTCCCATATATTTATCTCTGGAAGGTACAGCGTACTTGAGTATCCGTCGAAACAGATCTTGTTATCAGGCGATTTGCAGGGTTTGAATTTAATCCTGCCCTTCGCCAACTTCTCCGCATTCAGTGCGATTTCATACCTGCGTTCAAACGTTGCATTGGGGAGAAAAAAACTGAGTGCTATGATAGGGATGTCAAGAATCAACTTTAAATTTTGCATTGCCGTCCGTGTGTCCTTCTTGTGCATTTGTAGGATTGGCGCAATGAATGCGTGCATGTAACCCAGTAAATGCTTTTCATCATTAACAGTAATTACGCCGATAGGCGTAACCCCCTATCGGAAGGAGCATGTTTTGTGATTAGACTAATTAATTTTTTTGATCTAATGGTCAGGATTGGAAGATGCCAGTATATTCTGGTCGTTGCCACTCAATCAATGGATCAAATCCGCCCCACTAACTTCCTTGCATATCTAAATCACATGTTTAAACCGTACTTAAATTAATTTTTTACAAATCTTGATTAAAAATTTATTGTGCCATTTATTAATTGCCACCTATCAATATTAACGTTTGGAATGAAACTGAAACATTAAACCTTGTCCAAGTGTGTGAAACGGTTTTGCAATGTGTCTGAAAGAGCCCGCGGACAGGGACACGTCGTGAGAGAGGAAACGTTGTGGGCGCCCTGGTGGTTTCAAATCGGGTAATGGTGGAGGAGTGGAACAACTGCAACCATATGGTGAGTTGTCTGCAACGTGGCAGAAGCGTGTGAATATGCCCAGTGCACAGTGAAACGATTTATTGATGCAAACGGTTTGTGAAGCTTCCTTGTGAAACACCCTCGTCTGGCTCTTTACATTCCTGAATTCGACATTTTTTCGGAAATCTTGGATCCTGCCTCGTTTGCAGGTCTGGGTAACAAAGGGTCGGGAGTCTTCACAAGCGGCAACATCGACGGCAAAGGAAACGCCTGGCTATATCGATCCAGAGTATATCACACATAGGACTTCTACTTTCTTTAAAATATTCTTCTTGGTGATTAAGGTGTTCAATTACTTGCTGAGAGCGGAGGCAATTTCAGTTTTGTTTGGGGATGTTTTACAGGTATGGCCGCACTTTCCAGGTGACTGATAGGAGTGATGTATACAGTTTTGGAGTTGTTTTGCTGGAAATCATATTCGGCAGAGAAGCCACAAACGCAAGTCAGGAGAAGTCTGAGCTCGTTAAATGGGTAATCCAAACAAACATTCAATTGCATTTTCTGCCAAGTACTGCGTATGCGTCATAGTAAAATTCATGTTTGACTAATAATACTTATATTTGGACGTCTTTGCAGGTAAGAAAGTTTGTGGACGTCGAAAATTTAAATGCAAGAATCATAGACGGGAGGTTGGCTGCAGAAAACTGCAACATGGAATCAATAGCTCGTGTTGCGAAACTAGCGCTGAAATGTGTTGATGATTTTCCGGATTGTAGGCCCAGCATAGGCGAGGTAGTGGATGAAATAAAAGAAGCCATGACAGTTGAGAATGCGAATGGAACGGGTTGACAAGTATTCGAAGGTCTCTCCGCAGAAAGATGAAGAACGTAAGCTCAATTATAATCATTCAACGAATTACTTCGTTGACGGGTATAGCAGCTAGCCTCCATCCTCATTTATTCGCATTGTATTAAACCTTTTTCAAATTGACTCGGCTAGGACTTGTTATACGGTCGGGCATTTTCTTTACTAAAGTAGCAGCTTGTCAATTGAAACTTTCGTTAATAAAGTAGCCGCTTGTCAATTCAAACTTCCTTTAATAAAGCGCGTATGTCAATTCAATCCACACCTAATGACAACAAAAGAAACTAGAGAAGGCAGACCCGTACTGCGTTTTCCATCTTTAATTATGGGAGTGGCTCCGCGCCAAGGTGCAAATATCAGATTTTTATTGTTAATGAAAATTATATTAAAATATTCCCTACTAAATTGAAAATAAAAATTGTTTTTTTTTTTAATTCATAAAAAAAATAATACAGGTTTTATTTATTATTCTCTTTACATATTTTTAATATAATTAATTATTTAATTATACATTATTATAATTAAAAAAAAATTAACAAATTTTCTATATATCTGGATACTTTAAAGAAAGAAAAGTTATCTTTTTTTTAAGATAAAGAAAAAAATGTTTTCATTTTTATATATTAGACTAATATTATTATGGATGTTATACCTCTCTATATATCACTTATTTATTAAAATTATATTTTAGTAGTGGGCATGGGAAATTAGAAGCTTTTAGTTGTGGTGAATCTTTTTGCTACTCATAAAAGGTAAACAAGTTCTATTTGAATGAACTCCCCATCCTCTTGCTGCTCAAACCCCTCTTTTGCTACAAACCCCACTTTTACTAGTTGCTTCAGTTGATTGCATTCATCATTATTACCTCCATGTATTCTTTATATTTATTTAATATAAAGTCATGATAGTACACTAAAATTGATTGTAGATATGATTCCTTATTATCATGAATTCAAAGCTAATTTAGTAGTGTTCATTATTATTTTTTTTGCTCATGTTCCTTATTCTTTATTATTTTTTTTGCAAATGATGTCTTGCATCACGAAACACATGTTCAGTAATCATTAAGCCTATAATTTATATGAAAATTATTCTTGTAGGTTATATTTCTTTAAAGTTCTATTGTTGGAGGCTTTAAATAGTTAGAATGATATCCATAAACTAATGTTTCATTTTGATTTCCTTTAAAAAATACTCATTACAATTTTTTGAGCTATTGAGCCACTTATGAAGGAAGAATGAAAAACAACTTTCTTTTAATTTATTGATATTATTATTATTTATATGAAATAATAAATTTAAATATTTATATTTTTAACATTAAATATTAATATTGATATTATTTTTAACATTAATATTAATTATTCATGTTAATATTTTTAATGTGAATAATAATAATAATATTACTTTTAATATTATTAATATTTATAAATATAAATTTTAATTTTAATAACATTAAATAATATTATTATGGTAAAAAATCATGGTCATATTCTGGAAATAATAAAAATGACATTAATAACATTAACATTCTAATATACACTAAAAATAATATTAATAATTGGTATTTAAATAATGATGATTATGATTTATACTAAAAACTAAATCAATAATGAAAACAAAATTTTAATTATTATTAAAAACAATATTATTAGTAACATTATGATTAATAATAACAATATTATTAAAAACATCATTAATACAATATTCACTATGTTTATTTAAAATTAATGTTCATAATTGTATTAATAACAATAAGTTTCAAACATGATTAAGGTTTATTAAAATTATTAATAACATTTAAATTATAACAATAATATTAATAACATTTTATTAATAATATTAATATGATTAATTACATTAATGTTCATAATTGTATTAATAATTATAAGTTTCAAACATTCCCTACTAAATTGAAAATAAAAATTGTTTTTTTTTTAATTCATTAAAAAAATGATTACATGTTTTATTTATTATTCTCTTTACATATTTTTAATATAATTAATTATTTAATTATACATTATTATAATTAAAAAAAAATTAACAAATTTTCTATATATCTGGATACTTTAAATAAAGAAAAGTTATCATTTTTTTAAGATAAAGAAAAAAATGTTTTCATTTTTATATATTAGAATAATATTATTATGGATGTTATACCTCTCTATATATCACTTATTTATTGAAATTATATTTTAGTAGTGGGCATGGGAAATTAGAAGCTTTAGTTGTGGTGAATCTTTTTGCTACTCATAAAAGGTAAACAAGTTCAATTTGAATGAACTCCCCATCCTCTTGTTGCTCAAACCCTCTTTTGCTACAAACCCCACTTTTACTAGTTGCTTCAGTTGATTGCATTCATCATTATTACCTCCGTGTATTCTTTATATTTCTTTAATATAAAGTCATGATAGTACACACTAGGGATCAAAATTGATTGTAGATAGGATTCCTTATTATCATGAATTCAAAGCTAATTTAGTAGTATTCATTATTTTTTTTTTTGTTCATGTTCCTTATTCTTTATTATTTTTTTTGCAAATGATGTCTTGCATCAGGAAACACATGTTCAGTAATCATTAAGCCTATAATTTATATGAAAATTATTCTTGTAGGTTATATTTCTTTTATTGAAAGTTCTATTGTTGGAGGCTTTAAATAGTTAGAATGATATCCATAAACTAATGTTTCATTTTGATTTCCTTTAAAAAAACTCATCACAATTTTTTGAGCTATTGAGCCACTTATGAAGGAAGAAGGAAAAACAACTTTCTTTTAATTTATTGATATTATTATTATTTATATGAAATAATAAATTTAAATATTTATATTTTTAACATTAATATTAATTATTCATGTTAATATTGTTAATGTGAATAATAATAATAATATTACTTTTAATATTATTAATATTTATAAATATAAATTTTAATTTTAATAACATTAAATAATATTATTATGGTAAATAATCATGGTCACATTCTGGAAATAATAAAAATGACATTAATAACATTAACATTCTAATATACACTAAAAATAATATTAATAATTAGTATTTAAATAATGATGATTATGATTTATACTAAAAACTAAATTAATAATGAAAATAATATTTTAATTATTATTAAAAAAAATATTATTAATAACATTATTAATAATAATAATAATATTATTAAAAACATCATTAATATAATATTCACGATATTTATTTAAAATTAATGTTCATAATTGTATTAATAACAATAAGTTTCAAACATGATTAAGGTTTATTAAAATTATTAATAACATTTAAATTATAACAATAATATTAATAACATTTTATTAATAATATTAATGTGATAATTACATTAATGTTCATAATTGTATTAATAACTATAAGTTTCAAACATGATTAAGGTTTATTAAAATTATTAATAACATTTAAATTATAACAATAATATTAATAACATTTTATTAATAATATTAATGTGATTAATTACATTAATATTGTTAATATATATCCTATTAACATTAATATTGATAAATGATATTAATACTGTTTTCTTTATAATAATAACTATGTTTTTTATTAATATTCTCTTTTTAATTATATTTACTCTAGAAATATGATAATTAATATTATGAATGATATTACTATTGATACCAAAATTAACGCTATTAATATAAATAGTATTAACATCATTAGTGATAAATAGTATTTCTAAATATTGATTCTTAAGATTTATTAATCTCTTTATTAATCACGTGAGTTTCTCATTCATTTGTATTTAAAATATTTATTCCTAGGCTTTACTGATTTTTTTGGTTTTTTATAGGTATCCCTTGACATTGTTGATCTCTTATGTTCTTAATATTTTTCCCTTAGGTTCCTCAAATATTGGGTTTTAAATATTAGTCCTAGAGTTTAATACTAATGCATGGTCTAATTTCACATTATGAAAAACACTGACTCAATATGAAAATAAACCATGGGAAACCATTGTTAATTAGCAGTAGCCATAGTCGATCAATGTCATTTATGATCAAATGTCACATTCTGACAAATATTGTCTCAATATGAAAATCACCCATGGCCAACCATGGTCATAGTTGGTCCAGCATCGGTTTATAATATTAACAATCAGTAAGGTTGATTGATCACTTATGGTTTATAATTTGTTGGCTAATGGTTTCCCTTGGGTTCACCAATTCTTTTGGTTTATAATATTAAACCCTTGGGTTTATTAGTTCTTTTGGTTTATAATATGAATAATCGATCAATGTCATCCATGATCAAATGTCACATTTTGACAAATATTGTCTTGATATCATTGTGACAACAATCATCTCAATGTTTAAATCAATTCCTTTGGGTTCACCAATTCCTGTGGTTTATAATTTGTTGGGTAATGGTTTTCCCTTGGGTTCACCAATTCCTTTGGTTTATAATATTAAACCATTGGGTTTAATAGTTCTTTTGGTTTATAATATGAATAATCAATCAATGCCATCCATGATCAAATGTCACATTCTGACAAATATTGTCTCAATATGGAAATCACCCATGGCCAACCATGGTCATAGTTGGTCCAACATCGGTTTATAATATTAACAATCAGTAAGGTTGATTGATCACTTGCGGTTTATAATTTGTTGGCTAATGGTTTTCCCTTGGGTTCACCAATTCTTTGGGTTTATAATATTAAACCCTTGGGTTTATTAGTTCTTTTGGTTTATAATATGAATAATCGATCAATGTCATCCATGATCAAATGTCACATTATGAAAAATATTGTCTCGATATCATTGTGACAACAATTGTCTCAATGTTTAAATCAATTCCTTTGGGTTCACCAATTCCTGTGGTTTATAATTTGTTGGGTAATGGTTTTCCCTTGGGTTCACCAATTCCTTTGGTTTATAATATGAATAATCAATCAATGCCATCCATGATCAAATGTCACATTCGACAAATATTGTCTCAATATGGAAATCACCCATCAGCCAACCATGGTCATATTTGGTCCAACATCTATTATAATATTAACAATCAAGTAGTTGATTGATCACGGCGTTTATAATTTGTTGGCTATGCTATTTTCCTTGGGTTCACCAATTCTTTTGGTTTATAATATTAAACCCTTGGGTTTATTAGTTCTTTTGGTTTATAATATGAATAATCGATCAATGTCATCCATGATCAAATGTCACATTATGACAAATATTGTCTCGATATCATTGTGACAACAATTGTCTCAATGTTTAAATCAATTCCTTTGGGTTCACCAATTCCTGTGGTTTATAATTTGTTGGGTAATGGTTTTCCCTTGGGTTCACCAATTCCTTTGGTTTATAATATTGAACCCTTGGGTTTAATAGTTCTTTTGGTTTATAATATGAATAATCAATCAATGCCATCCATGATCAAATGTCACATTCTGAAAAATATTGTCTCAATATGGAAATCACCCATCGCCAACCATGGTCATATTTGGTCCAACATCGGTTTATAATATTAACAATCAGTAAGGTTGATTGATCACTTGCGGTTTATAATTTGTTGGCTAATGGTTTTCCCTTGGGTTCACCAATTCTTTGGTTTATAATATTAAACCCTTGGGTTTATTAGTTCTTTTGGTTTATAATATGAATAATCGATCAATGTCATCCATGATCAAATGTCACATTTTGAGAAATATTGTCTCGATATCATTGTGACAACAATTATCTCAATGTTTAAATCAATTCCTTTGGGTTCACCAATTCATGTGGTTTATAATTTGTTGGGTAATGGTTTTCCCTTGGGTTCACCAATTCCTTTGGTTTATAATATTAAACCCTTGGGTTTAATAGTTCTTTTGGTTTATAATATGAATAATCAATCAATGCCATCCATGATCAAATGTCACATTCTGACAAATATTGTCTCAATATGGAAATCACCCATGGCCAACCATGGTCATAATTGGTCCGACGTCGCATTGTGACAGCAATGCGTCTCAATGTTTAAATAAATTGCCTTGGGTTCACCAATTCCTTTGGTTTATAATTTGTTGGGTAATGGTTTTCCCTTGGGTTCACCAATTCCTTTGGTTTATAATATTAAACCCTTGGGTTTATTAGATCTTTTGGTTTATAATATGAATAATCGATCAATGTCATCCATGATCAAATGCCACATTTTGACAAATATTGTCTCAATATGAAAATCACCCATGGCCAACCATGGTCATAGTTGGAAAAACGTCGCATTGTGACAACAATTGTCTCAATGTTTAAATCAATTCCCTTGGGTTCACCAATTCCTTTGGTTTATAATATTAAACCCTTGGGTTTATTAAATCTTTTGGTTTATAATATGAATAATCGATCAATGTCATCCATGATCAAATGTCGGATTCTGACAAATATTGTCTCAATATGAAAATCACCCATGCCCAACAATGGTCATAGTTGGTCCAACGTTGCATTATGGGAACAATTGTCTCAATGTTTAAATCAATTCCCTTGGGTTCACCAATTCCTGTGGTTTATAATTTGTTGGGTAATGGTTTTCCCTTGGGTTCACCAATTCCTTTGGTTTATAATATTAAACCCTTGGGTTTAATAGTTCTTTTGGTTTATAATATGAATAATCGATCAATTCCATCCATGATCAAATGTCACATTCTGACAAATATTGTCTCAATATGAAAATCACCCATGGCCAACCATGGTCATAGTTGGGCCAACGTCGCATTGTGACAACAATTGTCTCAATGTTTAAATCAAGCATGGTAAACCATGTTTATTCCCCTCTGTTTATAATATTCATAATCATTAATAATCGATCAATGTTATCCATGATGAAATGTCACATTCTCACAAACATTGTCTCGATATGAAAATCACCCATGGCTAACCATGGTCATAGTTGGTCCAACGTTGCATTGTGACAAAAATTGTCTCAATGTTTAAATCAATTCCCTTGGGTTCACCAATTCCTTTGGTTTATAATATTAAACCCTTGGGTTTATTAGTTTTTTTGGTTTATAATATGAATAATCGATCAATGTCATCCATGATCAAATGACACATTCTGACAAACATTGTCTCGATATGAAAATCACCCATGGCCAACCATGGTCATAGTTGGTCCAACGTCGCATTGTGACAACAATTGTCTCAATGTTTAAATCAATTCCCTTAGGTTCACCAATTCCTTTGGTTTATAATATTAAACCCTTGGGTTTATTAGTTTTTTTGGTTTATAATATGAATAATCGATCAATGTCATCCATGATCAAATGACACGTTATGAGAAACATTGTCTCATTATGAAAATCACCCATGGCCAACCATGGTCATAGTTGGTTCAGCGTCGCATTGTGACAACCATTGTCTCAATGTTTAAATCAATTCCCTTGGGTTCACCAATTCCTTTTGGTTTATAATTTGTTGGGTAATGGTTGTCCCTTGGGTTCACCAATTCCTTTGGTTTATAATATTAAACCCTTGGGCTTATTAGTTTTTTTGGTTTATAATATGAATAATCGATCAATGTCATCCATGATCAAATGTCACATTCTGACAAACATTGTCTCAATATGAAAATCACCCATGGCCAACCATGGTCATAGTTGGTCCAACATCGCATTGTGACAACAATTGTCTCAATGTTTAAATCATTTCCCTTGGGTTCACCAATTCCTTTGGTTTATAATTTGTTGGGTAATGGTTTTCCCTTGGGTTCACCAATTCCTTTGGTTTATAATATTAAACCCTTGGGTTTACTAGTTCTTTTGGTTTATAATATGAATAATCGATCAATGTCATCCATGATCAAATGTCACATTCTGACAAATATTGTCTCAATATGAAAATCACCCATGGCCAACCATGGTCATAGTTGGTCCAACGTCACATTGTGACAACAATTGTTTCAATGTTTAAATCAATTCCCTTGGGTTCACCAATTCCTTTTGGTTTATAATTTGTTGGGTAATGGTTGTCCCTTGGGTTCACCAATTCCTTTGGTTTATAATATTAAACACTTGGGTTTATTAGTTATTTTGGTTTATAATATGAATAATTGATCAATGTCATCCATGATCAAATGTGACATTCTGAAAAATATTGTCTCAATATGAAAGTCACCCATGGCCAACCCTGCTCATAGTTGGTCCAACGTCGCATTGTGACAACAATTCTCTCAATGTTTAAATCAATTCACTTGGGTTCACCAATTTCTTTTGGTTTATAATTTGTTGGGTGATGGTTGTCCCTTGGGTTCACCAATTCCTTTGGTTTATAATATTAAACCCTTGGGTTTATTAGTTCTTTTGGTTTGTAATATGAATACTCGATCAATGTCATCCATGATCAAATGTCACATTCTGACAAAGATTGTCTCAATAGCAAAGTCACCCATGGCCAACCTTGGTCATAGTTGGTCCAACGTCGCATTGTGACAACAATTGTCTCAATGTTTAAATCAATTCCCTTGGGTTCACCAATTCCTTTGGTCTATAATTTTTTGGGTAATGGTTTTCCCTTGGGTTCACCAATTGATTTGGTTTATAGTATTAAACTCTTGGGTTTATAATGTTAATCACAGATTCGGTTTATTACTCTCTTGACTTTAAAATACTATTTCTCAGGGTTTGTTAATTTCTTATATTTTTCAGTTTAAAATATTAATTCTTATTTTTTTTGGTTTATTAATAATATAACCATCTATGATCTTAATATATAAATAAATATTAAAATATTAAATATTATTTTTATTATTTTTATATTAATAAATATTATTATTATATATTATATATATTTCAAGTTAATTTATAGTATGTATATAGTTAGTATTAATAATATTATAATATTACTAATAATAATTATAAATAAATATTGAAATATTTATTAATAATGATTATTAGTAATATTATAATATTATTTATATTCATTATTAATAATAAATATTAATAATATTATAATATTTTAAATATTATAATATTACTAATAATCATTATAAATAAATATTCTAATATTTATTAATAATGATTATTAGTAATATTATAATATTATTAATATATATTATTAATAATATAACCAACTATGATATAATATATATTATTAATATATTATTAGTTCTTTTGCTTTATTAAAAATATAGCCATGTATGATATATTAAATTATTATATATTATTAATATTTTTTATATTAATATATATTATATATATTTCAAGTTAATTTATAGTATGTATATAGTTAATATTTTTAATATATTAATAAATATTTTTAATATATATTATTAATATTTTTATAATATTATTAATATATATAAAATATTTTTGTGATTTTAATCATAATTAATATATTTAATATATTAATATTCTTATTAATATATAATATATATTTTTCAAGTTAATATAATAAATTTATTATATATAATATTTATTTATTGATATATAAATTAATGTGATGGGTAGTGGATATAGGCCTATCGGCGTATATCAACCACATTAGTTTTTACTAATGTGGTTGTGCTAGTTGCTTTGTTTATACCATCACTATAAACGTGTGCCGAGAAAGGAGAAAGTTCACTGCTCGCATTCTGCAACAGTTGATCGAAGTCTTCAGCACTTCCATAGATGCTCCCAAAAACTGCTCTCAGCACAGCAAGCGGGATTTGATTCTCGAGCTTCAGAATATCACACTTGATACACTCATGAAGCGGACCTAATTCAATCATCTCAGTGCCGGGAGGATGATCATCCACGTGCTTTTTCTCATCACGATGCGTAGACAGGGAGTTTGCCTTTTTCTCATCACGAGGCGTAGAGAGGAAGATTAAGAAATGTAACAGAAAAGATGAATCTATAGCCATCATCAGAGCGAAGTTCTCCGCGTCTGTATTGGCTGGCAAGTGATAGAAATGCTCTATTTCTGGCCGCATCTGTTCCATAATGTCAACTATAGACTTACGACAATTGCGCAGTTCTTGGGAGAGCATGGCCGCGGACTTGGCTTTGTACATTTCCGCCGTTGAAATCTTAAGTTCGGCACAGGAAGATTCAATATCTTTCTCCAGATTGGAATGGTGGTAAGGCCCAATCGATAGAAACCGCGGAATATAAGCCTCTGGTTTCATGTTCAAGAGAGGCGTTGCCACTCGCAGGATCGCATCCGCCTTTCGTCGGCCACTCTCTTCACCAATTTTATCCTCATCGTCATTATGGAGCATGGCTTTAATTTGAACCCACTCTCTACGAAACACCACAGGTTCCGCCATCACCATGTCTAAAACCTCTAATTCTGTAAATGTAATCCAGAAGTTTTCAGGTTTGTGTGTACCAAGGGACAGAACGAGCAATGACGTGGTAGGCGCTTCAACTCAGAATTTGTGCAATGAATACAATCGAAGTCCCTCGAAAAGCGAGCTTTACTTGTATTGCACCATGTCTTCTCAACACAATAATTGTTGAAATAGTTCAGCAACTATAATTTGATTGGAAAAAGTTAATAAAAATAATAATAATAATAATAATAATTTGATTGGAAAAAGTTAATAAAAATAATAATAATAATAATTTGATTGGAAAAAGTTAGTAATAATAATTTGATTGGCAAAAGTGGGAATTATTTGTAGAACCTTTTGGCAAAAGTGGGAATTATTACTTGTATTGCATCTTGTCTTTTCAACATCATAGTTGATGAAATAGTTTAGGTATAATTAAAAATAATAATAATAATTTGATTTGCAAAAGTGGGAATTATTTGTAGGACCCTCTGCCAAATGATTTAATTGTAAGAGTATCTTTATCTATTTCTTTCACTTTAAACTTATAACGTCCACACATATTTAATCACACAATTTAATTAAATATTAACAAAAATATATATATATATATATTTATTTATTTATTTAATTAATGTACCATGTCTTCTCAACACCATAGTCGCTGAAATAGTTCAGGTATAATTAAAAATAATAATAGTAATAATTTGATTTGCAAAAGTGGGAATTATTTGTAGGGCCCTCTGCCAAATGATTTAATTGTAAAAGTATCTCTATCTATTTCTTTGAATTTAAACTTATAACGTCCCCACATATTTAACCACACAATTTAATTATATATATATATAGAAAACCATAGTTACTCCGACAAGGAGGAGTATTTCATAATTAAAGTTGAGACTGAATATCGGTAAATTACACATCTTAGGATTGGGATTTCAACATTTCTTCTTTATTTTTACGGATTTTTATTTAGAATGTACTAGCTGAAATTACTTCCATTTCCAAAATATTACAAAATTTATGATAGAAATAAAAATGGTCATTTCCCTGTTGGTTTCTCTTTCTTAGATTTCTAAAATATTACCAAATTTATGATAGAAATAAAAATAGTCATTTCCAAGTTTGAATAAATTTATGTTCTTTTCATTTTAATCAAGATTTTGTCATATTTCTTGTCCATTGTTGTAACTTCAGCATTTTGATAACAAGGGTCATTTCCAAGTGGATTAATTTGAATAACTTCTTGTTCTCTGCATTTTGATCAAGGTTTTCTAATATTTTCTTTCCATGATTGTGATTTTCACATTAATTATTGGCATATGTTTTCTAAAATTTATAGTGTAATTGCATATTGTTTCTAAGAATTTTATTGCAATTGGAGATAAAAAGTAATCTTATTGTAATTTATTTAAAAATATTGTATTTGAGCTTTAAAATATTTTATTTGAGCTTTTTGTTAAATCCTAAACTTTGTGAACTATATAATTGTTGGCATTGTTTTTGTAAGGTAAAGTAGTTTTCGTTGCAGCTCTGTTGCGTAGTATTGAACAAATGAAAATGAGGCTTGTTTTATCTACACAGGCAACAACCAATACATAAAACTCTCTTGCATTTAATCATTCAAAGAAATTACAAGCCTGTTTTTTCTCTTTCATCACACTTGTCAATAGAGCATAAGAATAACTTGTGAACCTTTGCCTCTTCTTGTGTGCACCTGAATTGATATTACGATTTACATCTCAAAAACAAATGTTGAATTGGAAGCCACACATAAATCAATTTATGAAATTTATGATGGCTAATTTCTTGATTCATCCTATTTGACCAATGCATTAGGATTTTGATTGGACAACCACGAGTCATCAACCTCTTTATTGAATTTCCCAAAAATATCTTGCTTATAAAATTTCTTGGTCCTACCCACTAAAACAACTACAGTGGTCGAACCAATAATGCTAATTGCCGCCATTATGAAAAATGTTATCTCAAAGCATGATATCTCATTTGATGCAGCTAGAACATCAATAGACCCAATTGAAATATTAAAATTATTTCCCAATTATGTATCATTCGAATTCCAGTATGATATTTTTAATATACTACAACATTCAACTTCTTGCATGATATTTTTAATATACTGCATCATCTGGCCTCTTGTACTTGAGATTGGCATAGAATCCGTAGTAGCTCATGCAGAAACCCTCCACGATGACATCCTTGGAGATGAGCACCAAGTACACAACATTGGCATTTTCAGGTGATTTCCTCAAAGGAGGCAGAGCCCCTACATAAGGGAATTTTCCACCAAAGCAGCAATGTCAGTCGATTTGCTGAGGGAGTATTGTTGGTCCACCTTATGTTTTCCAAACATTACGACATTGGATGTGGATGTGGATGGGGCAGCCTTGTTAGAGTGGGTGCCCTTGTACTTGTGCGTGGTCTTCCACCAAGTGGACGCAGAGAGATGGTTTGTTTTCTTCTCTGATTTCTTTGCCCCAAGAGACTGCATGAAATCTATCAAAATGGAGCATTGAACAAGGGGAATTGTTCACACCAGATCAAATGGACAGGGATCACCCCATATGTAGGATCACAGTCAACTTTGAAGGTCCATAATTCCAAAAATGAAATGAAGCTTAGCCCGGATAATGTGGAAATATAATTGAATTTACAATATTACGATAGGAACACCCAAGTTGAAATACTAGTTATACTTCGAAATCAATACACGAGGATGCAATGTAGTTTCATCATTCATGTCATTTTTTGTACTATGCATAAAACATATAAAACTCTATCAGCTGTTGGTTGGGTTATTAATCATCTTATTGTAGAGATTAGGTGTGTTTTTGAATTACAGTATTTATTTTACATCGATTGTTGAATGACTAATGCAAATGCGATTCAATATGCCAATATATATATATATATATATATATATATATATATATATAACCTATTCCTCCTGCAGGAACAACATAGTTGAACACATATCGAGTACCTTCAAATATCATGGCTTCCATTGAAATTCCTTTAACATCAATTACTATTCTAGGTGTTCTCTTAACCTACTTATCCTTGGTCAGTCTGATTACTTCTGCAAGCCAAGGGAAGGTCTCATCTATCGTGGTTCTGGGAAAAGTGTTCTGTGATACATGCCTCAAGGACATGCTTTCTGAAAATGGCTATGCTATATCCGTTATTATATCATGTCATTTTACTGTTCTTTTTATTCTCTATAATAAAATTTACATACATCATTACTGATAACACATAATTCCTCTCACCTTTGGATGAACGAACAAGTGCTTCGATAGCTATGGAATGTGAATTCAATAGGAAGATGATGACCATATCCTTTTTCAGAGAGACAGATGAAAATGGAGAATTCAGGGTGGAGCTTCCCTCCAACATTTTTCAGTCTGATGATCAATTGAATAATTGTTGGGTGATGCCTCACAATAACCATTATGACTCCTGCAACATTCTCAAAATTTCTGCACCATCAAAGCTTAGTCTACAGTCGGCTTCTGATGGTGTTGTGACGTACAGTGCAGGCTCATTCAACTACATACATGAAATTGTCCCTCCATCCTGTTATTTAGATGTTTTTTTGCCAATGATCTGTGGTCAATCCATAATTCCAAAAACGTGTATTTGGATAAGGTTTAAGTAAAGGGGTCTTGTGAAAGAAAGGATGAAATTACATAGAACAAAGTGGGAGTGATGGATAGAGGGTGCCAGGTTGGCAGGTTCTCATACGCTTCTATTACGTCAAACTCAATATTCACTAGATACACTTTTGAGATTTGCTTGAGGACGACGAATCAACATTGTCATTAACAAAAATCTCACAATTAAATTATTATCGACATAATTACTAGAAAATGCCCCAAATGGTGCAAAGAGATGCCAATAGGATATTTAAATTGAAGAAATTGTACTTTGGTTTCCATAATCAATTTAAGCTTTTTTGTAGTGTATTTTTTTTAATTTTTTTAAGATTATATGTTTGAATTTTTTTTTTTTTCCATTTATATCTAATGCCAAGGGGTCTAGAGTTAAATCCATTATATAGTAACTTATGTCTTGACTTGTTGTTTATGAGTTTGAATGAGTTAAATTTCCTAATAATGGACTAAACAAATTGATTGAAGAGTACGTATATTATCGAACAACTACCTATGAACCAATGCTAATGTTGTCCATCCCAAAGTGTAGGGCACATAAGAATCAAGAATTAGGGCAATAGATGTAGAAATTATATAACTGGTATGTTATACATCTGAGATTCTCCTGATCACACACTATTTGACTTCATGCACAATAAAAAATCTCTTCTACCATTGATCATTAATTGCGGAAATAAAATCAATTGCATGCACACGTTAATACCATAAACATTCACACATATGAACACAGTATTTTATGGGAAAGCTTAAAGCTGGAAACCCCCAACTATCTGTATATTATATGTCATAGAGATCATGTAAACACTGTTACCGATGAAATAGGTAACCTGACCTCAAAACGGGAACTCTAGCCCAAAAAGTCTCAAAAAACATGAAAAAACACCCCAAAAACAAAAAGTGTGTCTTCCAAAATGCACTTGGTTTTTTTTTAAGTTCAAATTTCAACATTTTATAAAATTATGCTAAAAACAAAATTGTTTGTTGAAAAAATGATTGAAAAAACACCCTCAAAACAAAACCGGTTGATGCTGGAATAACAAAAAAAAAAAAATTGTGTCATAATTTTGACACTTGTAACAATGGAATTAAAGACAACATATTAGGACATTTTTTAAAATCGTAAATTTCTAACATTTTTGATAGATAATGTTAAAGATAAACATCCAACAATTCGTGGATGATAATATGCTCTTCGACCACCCTTCTGTCCAAGAAGCTCGCTCTTTCAAAGCCATTCTAAACCTTTTTTCCACAGCCTCTGGTCTCTCCATTAATGACTCCAAATCTCAAATTTTCTTCTTCAACACGCCTCCCTTGACTCGAGCCAGTATTGCCCATATCCTTGGATTTTCCATTGCCTCTCTCCCAGACAAATACCTGGGTGCCCCTCTTATTGACTCTGCTGTCAAAAACGCCTCTTGGAACCTTCTCCTTGATAAACTCAAATCCCGGCTATCCACCTGGACCTTTAGAGCCCTCAACATGGCCACCAGACTCACTCTAATCAAAGCTGTGCTACAATCCATGCCTCTTTATCTCTTTTCTGTGCTTGCTGCCCCTAAATGGGTCCTTAAACAGATTAAATCCCTGCAAAGAAATTTCCTCAAGGGATCTTCTGGGAGGAATAGAAAATGGGCCTTGGTTAATTGGAACATAGTTTGCACGCCTAAGGACGCAGGAGGTCTTGGTCTTAGAAACCCCATACACCGCAATGAAGTCATGGGGGCACGTATATGGTGGAAGTGGATTTCAAATCCACACACGCCCTGGGCTAAATTGTGGACAGAAAAATACGCCAACAATAGATCTCATGAAGATTTAATAAGGCTTTCACCCGAGAGCACAGGTTCTCTGGTATGGAATGCAGCAAAGCAGCACTATTCGCTCATACAACAACACTGTTTTTGGGATATCGGCAATGGAAACTCTGCTAGGTTTTAGGTAGATGCGTGGCAACAAAATCCTCACCTTCTTGAGACCTTCTCCCATACCAATTTTGGCAACAACAACGTGACAATGGAAGACAAGATCTGTCAATTCTGGCTGCCTTCATAATGCAACGGGTTCAGGCAATGGAAATCCTCATCCCTCATAGCTACTCAAGCTCAAGCTCTTGAATGGGAAGCCCTCAGTCTTGAGCTTCAAAGAAGGAAAATTAGGTATTCAGAGGACCCTGACATTCTCAGATGGGGATATACAACGAAAGGTATGTTCTCTACGAAAGAAGCTTATTCTCTAATGCACCCCATGCCCCTTCCGCGTGATCCTCTCTGGCATTTGCTAGAAGACCTGCTGTAATTTTTCAAGCTGTTTCTGTGCTTCGTTGTTGGCGTTGGCTTGTTGCAGCTGTTGTTGCAAAACCTGCATTTGATCTTCTTTCTCTTTCAATAGTTTTTTTACTTCATATGCTTTATAAATGGTTGCAGAAGCATATGCTCCTGTGATCTGAGATAATTTGGTGAGATTTTCAGTGGGATCAGTGGTAGGATCTTGCCATAGGACGTCTAATTGCTCTGCATTATGAGAGAGCATATTTTCCAATTTTCTTTTCTTTCTTTGTCTTCTCACTACTGCCTTGTGTTGTGGACTATAAAATACATCAAGAGGAGGAATTTCCTCTATATTGAGCATAAGTTCAAAGGATGGGGTAATGGGAATATGTACCATTTCTAAGACATTGCTAATTGTTTCTGTGACTATATATTTTGTTGCCTGTACATTACTCATAGGTGTCTTTGTGCTCTGTCCTTCAATATTGATTAAATCATTGAATGTATCCCATTATTTATCTAGCTCGTTTCTGTCTGATGGTAACTGGATGATGAGAGGGGGAGGATCTAGCTGTGAAGAGGTCAAAACCTGTTGCTATGGGAGCTCCTTTGATTGGGCAGTATCCCTTGCTGTCTCTTCACTTTTATCATGGTCACTTTCAGACCTGTTAGAGTGTTCTGACGTTTCTTTCCCAGACTTAGATTTAGATCTGTTTGTGCCTAAACTTCTACTGAGACTAATACTGGGAGTTGGTTCCCTTATGGGTTCCAATCGTAATTTATCCAAAAGGATACTATCTAACCTCCTTTCCCTGTATATCTTGAACTCTTGAAATTCTACTGGAGGAAATCGCATTTGGGCCGTATGTATAACTTCTTTAAGTGTACCTTTCTCTTGGAACATGTCATCAAAATTATCATCTTCTTTAGAAAACACCTTTATTTTGACTGCAGTAGTGAAATTTTTAGCAATATCATAAGGGTCGAACGGTCTTCTTGGAAATTTGAACAATCGTAGACATGTTATGTTGTTTACTTCTTTGAATGCATGGCCTACATCAAATAGTGAAAAGGCCCCACAGGCCACAGGAAATTGTGGCCAAATAGCCTTCTTTTTGTCCTTCAAATCTTTAGTCAAACCTCCTTCTCCGCAGGTTTCATAAGCAATTTCTCCGCAGGTATTGCATCATGTCTTCTCAACATCATAGTTGCTGAAATAGTTCAGGTATAATTAAAAATAATAATAATAATTTGATTTGCAAAAGTGGGAATTATTTGTAGGACCCTCTGCCAAATGATTTAATTGTAAGAGTATCTTTATCTATTTCTTTCACTTTAAACTTATAACGTCCACACATATTTAATCACACAATTTAATTAAATATTAACAAAAATATATATATATATATATTTATTTATTTATTTAATTAATGTACCATGTCTTCTCAACACCATAGTTGCTGAAATAGTTCAGGTATAATTAAAAATAATAATAATAATTTGATTTGCAAAAATGGGAATTATTTGTAGGGCCCTCTCCCAAATGATTTAATTGTAAGAGTATCCCTATCTATTTCTTTGAATTTAAACTTATAACGTCCCCACATATTTAACCACACAATTTAATTATCTATATATATATATATATATATATATATATATATATATATATAGAAAACCATAGTTACTCCGACAAGGAGGAGTATTTCATAATTAAAGTTAGTAGATACGGTAAATTACACATCTTAGGATTGGGATTTCCAGCTTATTTCTTCTTTATTTTATGGATTTTTTATTTAGAATGTACTAAGTAGAAATTACTTCCATTTTCAAAATATTACAAAATTTATGATAGAAATAAAAATGGTCATTTCCTGTTGGTTTCTCTTTCTTAGATTTCTAAATATTACCAAATTTATGATAGAAATAAAAATAGTCATTTCCAAGTTTGAATAAATTTATGTTCTTTTCATTTTAATCAAGATTTTGTCATATTTCTTGTCCATTGTTGTAACTTCAGCATTTTGATAACAAGGGTCATTTCCAAGTGGATTAATTTGAATAACTTCTTGTTCTCTGCATTTTGATCAAGGTTTTCTAATATTTTCTTTCCATGATTGTGATTTTCACATTAATTATTGGCATATGTTTTCTAAAATTTATAGTGTAATTGCATATTGTTTCTAAGAATTTTATTGCAATTGGAGATAAAAAGTAATCTTATTGTAATTTATTTAAAAATATTGTATTTGAGCTTAAAAATATTTTATTTGAGCTTTTTGTTAAATCCTAAACTTTGTGAACTATATAATTGTTGGCATTGTTTTTGTAAGGTAAAGTAGTTTTTGTTGCATCTCTGTTGCGTAGTATTGAACAAATGAAAATGAGGCTTGTTTTATCTACACAGGCAACAACCAATACATAAAACTCTCTTGCATTTAATCATTCAAAGAAATTACAAGCCTATTTTTTCTCTTTCATCACACTTGTCAATAGAGCATAAGAATAACTTGTGAACCTTTGCCTCTTCTTGTGTGCGCCTGAATTGATATTACGATTTACATCTCAAAAACAAATGTTGAATTGGAAGCCACACAACAAATGTTGAATTGGAAGCCACACATAAATCAATTTATGAAATTTATGATGGCTAATTTCTTGATTCATCCTATTTGACCAATGCATTAGGATTTTGATTGGACAACCACAAGTCATCAACCTCTTTATTGAATTTCCCATAAATATCTTGCTTATAAAATTTCTTGGTCCTACCCACTAAAACAACTACAGTGGTCGAACCAATAATGCTAATTTCCGCCATTATGAAAAATGATATCTCAAAGCATGATATCTCATTTGATGCAGCTAGAACATCAATAGACCCAATTGAAATATTAAAATTATTTCCCAATTATGTATCATTCGAATTCCAGTATGATATTTTTAATATACTACAACATTCAACTTCTTGCACAATATTTTTAATATACTGCATCATCTGGCTTCTATTTCTATCCCTATCTATTTCTTTGAATTTAAACTTATAACGTCCCCACATATTTAACCACACAATTTAATTATCTATATATATATATATATATATATATATATATATATATATATATATATAAAACCATAGTTACTCCGACAAG